>OX336390.1:964511639-965202687 GCA_946902985.2 Meconema thalassinum | reverse complement strand
CAATATATTGGAAGGATTATTTGTTCGGCTTCGGCAAATCCCATCTGTGATCTGTTTAAATGTCTATTAACTTATGTCTTGTGCTAGCGCAAAACACAGGACTAATTTATTGGTCATTCATTCATTCATTCATTCATTTATTTGCAATTGGGGGTGTGTCCCCCGGTGGCAAATTGGATATACATAACAAATAAATAATTATACATAACAATTCAATAACAATTATACAACAATTAAACTGGAGTATTTACACAAATAGTCAGTCTTTTCTTAAACACACCTATATGTTTGGGAAAAGGCTCTAAGACTGCGGCAGGTAGAGAGTTCCAGTTATCAATGGCACGGTTTACAAAAGAATATTTACCAAAATTTGTTCGCTGTGGTCGGCCCTTAACTTTGAAAGGATGATCGCTCCTACCCATGTAAGTGGGCTTTCCCAATCGTTTGCTAAGCTCACCCCATGCTGGTTGATTTGTATACGTGTTGTACATAGCGCAGAGTCTAGATTTCATCCTCCTAGCCTCCAGTGATTCCCACCCGTGTTTCTTTAACATACGGCCCACACTGATCCTGGGATTAAAGTCACTGAGCACAAATCTAGCGGCCTTTCTTTGTACCATTTCCAACTCATTGATGAGCCCTACTTGATATGGACTCCAAACCGCCGAGGCATATTCCAGAATAGGTCTTACAAGTGACAAATATCCTAATTCTTTAGCAGAGGTACTACTTCCTTTTAATACCCTCATTACAAAGTGCAGGGATTTGTAAGCTTTTGAAACTACACACCCTACATGACTACTCCATTTCATATCATTCCTTACGTGAACGCCCAAATATTTGCAAGAATCTTCTTCTACAAGTATTTCCGAGCCAATGTTATATTGAAAATTCTGCCTTCGCACTTTCCCTATTTTTAAGAGACTACATCGTCTTGTGTTTATTTTCATTTTATTTTCAATCGCCCACTTATAGACCAGGTTCAGGTACTCTTGAAGTACTGCATTGTCTTGTGAGTCATGTATCTTTCGATATATTCCACAAGTCAGGCCGACACTCGTGGTAAAATCATAATTAGACTGGCTGTTTACACTGAAAACAATCACTGGTTTGCTCATCAATTGAACCGGCTGGAGCTGGAAGGCATTAAATCAGTTTTCACTACCTTTCAGGAGAAAGATAAAACGTCATTGACAGAACAGAACTTAACAAACACACTATATTAGTCATCTATGTTGTGAAGCAACTATTCAGGTTATGGAATATCAATTATAATTTAATAAACAAATCTTTCTAATGAATTTCGGAAACATGACTTAATGCCTTTCAGCTCCGTGGTCAGTTTAGTGCGACATAAACCCATTCAGAATAAATATTTCACATGATAATTTATTGTAAAATAGATTTGTAACATGAAAACCACCTAAACCCAGCACAGTACAGTAGCACTGTAACACGCGGGAATCTTGCAGTGCGGCCAACATTAAGTACGGAATACGGTGCAGGCAGGCAGCAAGTCTCTGATCGCACAAAACAAATTGC
Source organism: Meconema thalassinum (assembly GCA_946902985.2). NCBI lineage: Eukaryota > Metazoa > Arthropoda > Insecta > Orthoptera > Tettigoniidae > Meconema > Meconema thalassinum. The sequence goes on along the minus strand of OX336390.1, from coordinate 965,201,145 downwards.
TTTGTGATGGATTTTGCCTTGCTAGTGAGCCTCCGTGCTTTCTCTCCTGCTCGTAAGATGAAAATGTTTTGTGTGTAGTTTAAACAGAAGGCTAACTTAATTCTTTCCTATTCCGTTCCAAGGCCATTGGGTCAATACTTCAGAATACTAATTCTTTAAAAATTAACCATTTTTGACTTAATGCTCTTTAGCTCCGACCGATCCAATTGTATGAGGGCTTGAGGCAAAGCCCAGAGGATCGGGGCACTCTTCAACGAACAAACAAACCGCAATTTGTCGTGACGTCGTGGTACTTGAGTGTGTGTAGAATTCGTGTGATAACTTGTGTTATTGAGGTATCTGTACTAGTGTACGCAATTTGTTTCTAATGGAAAGCACAAAGCAGCTTTCCCTCCAAACTATACATCGCATTGCTGTAATTAATCTATGTAATTTGTTCCACTTCGGAAAGTATAATTAGTCCTTGTAAATGTTTGCTGGTTAGCAGGGGTCAGTAGATAAGTTTTACTCAACGCATAATGTAATGAACGACTGGAAATGAATATTCTTCTTATTTTATTACCAAGGCAACCCCAAAATGTTTGTGTGTGAGTCTTCAGGCTTTCACTGGTTTGATACAGCTCTCCATGCTTCCCTGTCCTGAGCTAATCGTTTAATCTCTACATAGTTGGCACGCCCTACATCCGAGGTAAAATATTTAAAATATTCTAACCTTGGTCTACCTCTGCAGTTCTTATCCTCGACCCTTCCTTCTATTACTAAGTTTGCAATTCCTGGATGTCTTAGTACGTGTCCTACCAACCTATCTCTTCTCTTCATTTGCAGTCGCCAGAAACATCTCTCCTCTCCCACTCGTCTTAATAACTCTTCATTCGTAATCCTATCTACCCACCTGATCTTCAGAGATTAGCGCGTTTAAACACACAAACTCTTCAGCTTAATTATATTAGAGTAGATATTCCTGATATTGCATTATTTTAATACTAGCAGTTACTGAATTATTTCAACTTGTTGAATCTTTGTTCGCTCTTCTCTATCTTTTCATACATAATATTGACATCTCAAGCTTGTCATTGACTACAGATTTCGCTGTAATATCGCCCTTATCGCGAAATAATTGATTTTCACTTTAAAATGGACTTATCGCTTTATTTCGCTTCTGGATATCTCTTTCACTGATCGATCTACTGCACTTAATTCAGAATAAGTTTCAACGATTTATATTTCATAACTATTTATTTACCTGTAACAATATAAAATTACAGAACGACGAACAGAGGCATTTTAGTCATACTTCTTACTCCCGGACATCGTGGATGATTTTACATTGGCGGAGTTGAACAACACGCCACTTCGAACACCTTATTGTAAATGTCCGTTTGCAGTAGATGTAACGTCTGTTATAAATTAACATATTTAGTTCCATCGAAGACTGATTACACTTTTATAACAAATCATTTCCAAATTCTATCTCGTTTTGTGGTATTGGGTTAAAAAGCAATAAATTGTGTTGCAAATAAAATAAACACAAGAATACATTGTGTTGTAATAAACTATGTTGTAAAATAACATTTTATTTCACAGAAATGCTCTACAAAATCCATTAACAGAAGCGTAAAATAACAAGTTCGTTCAACCTCATTGTGAAGCCTGTGTAAATATATTTTGAAAGAGCAAAATACTTTGCAATGCTGCATAAGAAGGCGGCAATCAGTGAAATCGAACTCAGCCCCGTCGCTAGCGCGCTGCGAGCAGATTTCAAGCTGATTGCGAGTGGGTAGGCAACCCATTTTACAGTTCCGTGTTGAATCGGAACAGGCCGTACAGCCTGGGGTAACCTTTACAATGAACGTTTCTTTCTAAAATTGAGCTGCAGCGAGTAGACCGCACGCAAGCACCAGGCTAACAACTGCAATCAGTCGGCAAACTAATGATTTATGTGCGGCGCGATGGGCCACTTGCTTTGCTGCCTGCACATTTCAAACAAACCGCTGTTTATCAATGAACTTGTATTCGCATTATTATGCAAGAGTTGGTATCAATTAATATTATGACACAGTAAACACGGAAGAGGCAGAGGACTTACGAGTGTAATCAGCACTTTCAACTTTGCATTACGTGACTAATTAATATTGATTGTCAACATACACACAATACCAATCCTGGAATTACGATGGTGATACACTAGTGCCGATTGTAGTCTACTAACGTGAAGGGACCGAGGGTCAATCCGGAAACATTCCACTTTCGCAATAGCTTGCCACGGTGGGTGATTGGATAGCGTGTCTGTCTACTAAATCGATGATTGCATGTTCGCTCCTGGCCGTGGTAAGTGATTTTTTGAAAGGCGGCAAAAATACGACACGCATGTCATACGATGTTGGCCTGTCAAAGAACCCATTGAATTCAGTAGGCCGTGTTCATAATGGCAAAATTAATCTCGGGAGTTTCCGCCAAAACAAAGTTCCTCATTTCTCTACTAGAAAGCGCTATAGTGTTCAAGAAGCTTAGATATCTAACCTCCTTGACTTTCATAGTGATTCAAGGAACAGCGAAATTCGACATGCAAGCTACCCTCTGGGTGTGAAGTTACAAAGCTTGCACCCGGCACCCGAGGCCATAAGATATTAATATTATTATTCGCGATAAAGCGAGCATACGGCACGTTTAACGTTGGTAGCATGCTGAACTGCTGTGCACAAGATCGCGGGTTCAAACCCAGCCGAAGTCGTCCTTCAAAGGGGAAGTAAAGCCGGTGGTCCCCTGTCATAGATTTATGGCCTGTAAAAGATCCTTCCACAGACTAAACTTGTGTGAAGCTAAATTGTTAGGTTGGATTTCGTTCTACCGCTCTATCAAAGTTCACCACTAGATATCATTGATATCTGGTAGCGAAAATTTGAACTACCTGAAATTGAACGGAAATTGTAGCTCTCCCTAAGGGTGTCCGCTGGAAACAGCTACAAACTCAGGCGAGCCGAACATGTCCTCGGACACTCCCGGCACTAAAAGCCATACGATAGGTAAACAAGAAGTTCCATGAAGAACTATACAGCCTACTTTTCATGCCAATGATTATTCTACAGTATATGAACCTATCTAGAATAATGACGAAATTAAGTTGGTAATATCGAAATATCTAATTCGTTCAAAATATACCTGGTATAATGTAGCCTAATAGAGCACTACAGTTGGCAGCCCTGGCGACTGAATATATTCTTAGTTCCACCTCTTAAGGTACAGAATACAAAATTTGGTTGAAGTCCAATGGACGTTACATGCAGTTAGACACTGGATCTATCAGCACGCGTAAAAGCATGATGCCAACAATACCATGCGTGTGCTGGTCAGAAATAATCTGAAATATTATGATATCTTGTTGTGCCAATTTTGGATGAAATCCATTTGTTAGTATAGGAGTTTCATGTATTTTAAAATTGGACGTATCATCAGGCATAGAATCATGTTGGCAGCACTGCCTCGCATTAATTACTCCAAATTAATCTAGAATGTCAGGTGCTATACGTGTGCAAAGTATAGAGCTGTTGGCTTGCATACTTTCTGATATATTGATATTATGGTAAAAAATTATAGACAGCATTTATTAACAGTTGGCAGCCCTGATTGCTCTTAACAATACTTACAGTCATTCTGTTATGGTACACATAGCACATACGAAATTTGGTTGTAATCCAACTGATAGTATAGAAGTTACATGTATTTAAAAATTGGTACTATCAGCAGGCTTATAATCATGTTGGTAGAACTGACGTATATAAGTTACTCAAAATTAGTCTGAAATGTCAGAATATACGTGTGCATAGTTTAAAGCTGTTGGCTTGCATACTTTCTGATATATTGGTATTTGGATAAAAAAATAGAGAGAGCAATTATTAACAGTTGGCAGCCCTGGTGGCTCTTAAGAATACGCTCAATCATATCTGTTTATGTACAGATATTTCATACAAAATTTGGTTGAAATCCAATTGATAGTGTAGAAGTTATATGCATTTAAACATTGGACCTATCACAAGGCTTAAAATTATTTTGGCAACACTGTCATTGTTGGCCTCCTGGAAATTAAACTGAAATAGTATTATCTGCATGTGTACCAATTTTGGAATAGCTCCCATGCATACCTTGCGAGATATCCAACATGGAGCTCAAATTTCTAGTGCGTATTTTCAACAGTTGGTAGCACTGACATCATTTTCAAATATGGACGTGAGATATTCCGTTGCACATCTTTACTCATACTAAATTTGGTTTTGATTGCTGCAACCGTTTAGGAGTTGATAGGGGGGGAAACACACACTGCCAGACAGACAGCCAGGCAGACAGACACCCATTTCCTGGATCGATCTCATAAGTCTACTTTTTCCTCATTTTTGCAAAATGTGAAAAGTAGGCTAATAAGACAAGGATGTGGACTATCACCACTGTTATTTAATATCTATCTTGGCTACCAACAGTCATGGCATAAAAGTTAATGGTAAGCTGCACAGTACCATACGATTTGCAGATGATACATCCCTGATAACGGAAAATGAGAGTGATATGGAAAATGCTCTGAATCACACAAACGAATTATTGCAACAGAAGTGTGGTATGAGGAAAAATAAAAACAAATCCAAAGTAATGGCACGTAGTAGGGATGGCGACCAAATAGTCAATGTGCTAATGGATGGTGAAAAACTAGCCCAAGTAAAGGATTTCAAATATCTTGGGAGCTTGATCACATCAAATGGAAAGTGTACCAGAGAAGTAAATGCTCGAATCACACAGGCAAAAGAAGCTTTCTCAAAAAAGAAGTCGTTACTAACATTGCAAATTAGGGTGCGAAAACACTCCGTGAAAAGTTATGACTCTGAAACATGGACTCTGCGACAAGCAGATGTATCAACACTTAGGGCATTCGAGATGTGGTGCTGGCGACGACTACTAAAGATACCTTGGAATGATAAAGTCACGAATGAGAATGTTCTCAAAAGAGCAAAGGAGACACGTACCTTGGTTGAATCCTTAACCCTCTTAGTGCCAAGCCATTTCCTGAAATACTTGCCAAGAATGCCAAGCCATTTTCAATGGTCATGCCGACTATTCGAAAAAAATATCATAAATACCACATTTCCAACTATAGAATCATTATTTTTGCTTTGCATTATAACCAATACCTCATTCTTTCATAAATTATGTTCATAAAAGTAAATACGGCATCTAAACCTTTTTAATTGAGGTTATTCTGATAATTGTTCAATTTTTCAATTCTTTTTTTGTTGTTGTAAAAAATCAATTTTGAGCCAAAATTAACCACACCTAAGAGCCATATTGGAAGAAACACTACGTTTCTAGCTGTAGAAAGTTCTTAGATACCTCTGTAGGCAGAAAACTTCAACAAGAAGAAAACAACTCCACCGCAATGTTGGCGGGAACGAGCGTAATTGGGGGAGCGCAAAATGAGGGCGTGAATACAAACTCAAACTATTGCTTAACGGACTTCGAAGGAAAATAATAAACAGCACAGGCAAGCTTGAAACCTCACCTTTTCAACAGTAAGAAATAATCACGGACATATGCGTACAGAAATCCACAAATATAAGATAAACAGAGCGCCGATTGGATCGGCTTTGGCACTTTTGGCGCGAGCAGCTACAGCCGATCTTATCGGCGCGTGGCACTGAGAGGGTTAAACAGAAGAAGGAATAGTTTTGTTGGCCATTTGCTTCGTCATTCTGACTGGTGCACCACACTCTTTGAAGGGAAGCTAGAAGGAAAGAGGAGTCGAGGTAGTCCAAGGACTCAATTCATAGACAGCATTAAAGGCAATCACACTTATTGCAATTTGAAACTCCTGGCCAGAGAAAGAAGAAGTTTTTGAAGACATGAATGTTATCCACCAACCTAACAGTTGAGGAAAACAAGAAGAAAGAAGAAGTCTATATACCAATCTTAAAATCGTGGTTATGAAACGATAAAATACGTATTTTGTGATTGTGCTCTTTAAGGTGAAGAAAACAGCCAATACATGTCGAGCTTATTTTTAGCCTATTTTCATATATGACAAAATATCACGTATATTGAAATCCAACATGGTGACCATCCGACATAATTAGACGGTTATCATTATCTGTTAATCTACTACAGCAATCAAATTGAAATGCAGTATGTTGATAAAGACTATAAACATAAGTTCACCTATGGGACTTTCAATAACCTGGTGAGTACAAATCCAACATGGCGGCGACGCGAAATATAAATATTCAAATGGACGTTTCTCGTGATTTAACCATCCGAGCGCAGTAAAACTTGGTAAGGTAAACGCTTATACAAATTTCAATCCTCTGGCGTCTAATTTATTTCAATTACACCACAAGATGGCAGCTGTGCGAAATTTTAAAACCTTCTTCTTATTTCTTGTGTTGTAATCATGCGATTGAAGTTTGAATACTACACCTACACAATAATCTTCATGTAATAGAACATAATTCAAAGTCGTACATATATAGGTACCCAATATGGCGACCTTCTGAAATATTTAGATGGTTCTCAATATCTACGAATCTATTACAACAATCAAACTGAAATTTTGTATGTTGATAGAGGAAATTAACATAAGTAGGATATATGAAACAAGTAGTTCCGTGAAGAACTATACAGCCTATTTTCATATATCCTACTTATGTTAAATGCCACTATCAGCATACAAAATTTCAGTTTGATTGCTGTAATAGATTCGTAGATATTGAGAACCGACTAAATATTACGGATGGTCGCCATGTTCGATTTTATATTTGTAGGTCCTAGAGTTATGTACTGTTACATGAAGATTATTGTGTACGTGTAGCATTCAAACTTCAATCGCATGATTAGGACACAAGAAGTAACAAGGAGATTTTAAAATTTCGCACAGCTGCCATCTTGTGGTTATGGAAACAATTGAAATAAATTAGATGCCAGTGTATTAACATTCGTATAAGGATTTACTGTACCAAGTTTCACTGCACTCGGATGGTTAAATTGCGAGAAACGTCCATGTGAATATTTATACTTCGCGTCGCCGCCATGTTGGGATTTGTTATCACCAGGTTATTTAAAGTCCTATAGGTGAACTTATGTTCATAGCCCCTATGAACATAAAGAAATTCAGTTTGATTGCTATAATAGATTCTTAGCTATTCAGAGCCGTCTAAATACTTCGGATGGTCGCCATGTAGGATTGTTAAATGCATAGGCCATAGAGTCATGTACCATTAAAGGAAAGTTATTGCGTAGGTTCATTATTCAAACTTTAACTTCGATCGCATGATTACGATACAAGTAATAAGAACTTAATTTTAAAATTCGCACAGCCGCCATCTTGAGGTTATGAAAACAATTGAACTAAATTAGATACCAGTGCATTACAATGTGTATAAACATATACTGTACCAAGTTTTATTGCGTTTAGTTGGTTAAATCGCGAGAAATGTCTATTTAAAAGTCGCAAATTCGCGTGGCCACCATGTTGGTTTTGTAGTTACCAGTTTTTCAAAAGTCACATAGGTGAACTTCTAGTAGTTCCCTTTATCACTGTAAAAATCCAGGGTGATATCGGGAATAGTTTCGGAGATATTGAATGCTGGTGAAATATTTCGCACAGCCACCATGTTTGATTGGTGAGACGTAACAACATTTGATGGACACGGTCGGGTTCGTCCGGAATTGTGCTATGAACTTACGGAGTTTCATTGAAATCGCCGTTTCAAAGTTATTAGGGGGAAACTCACACACACCTCACACACACACGAACAAAAAAAGATATATTTTTTCATAATTGAAAATAGGCTAAAAATAGGCTTTAGTCCTTCACGGAACTACTTGTTATTATTAAGACTGCAGTTGTCTGGGAAATGTTTCTCCCCTGATATCAACAACCAGCATGTGAAGGCACATGTGCTATGGCAGTAACTGAAAATCTCTCTCTTCCAAGACCTCGATAAAGCAGCGGAAGTCGACAGAAACTTTCTTCCTTTGTATTTGAAACTTGTTCAAACTCTAGGTTTAATATCGCGCTGTGCGTCCAATTAAATGGATTTGATTCCAAGTGGGTGCAGTTGGCGTCTCAGACTTATGAGAAGAAATTCCTTCCCCAGCGAATACCTCACATTTCACGCACGCACAGTTCCATCCTGGGTATTTTAGGGGATTCTTTGTGCTAAGGCGAGAGATGTTTGTAAGCTGAGCACCGTCACTACGTATAGGGGTGTCACAAAGCCACTTTTGTTGCTCGGTGAGTAAGTATTGTTGTTGGAGATTCTTTTAGGGGATTAGCGACATCGTGCGCATGTAACTTTGTGTATTTGGATGTGTATGTGCCTTCTTCTTTCGGATGGTACTACTACCCTAGGTATAGAGCTGATGATGATGATAATTGTCGTTGTAAGGGGCCAAACATCTAGGTTATCGGCCCCTAATGGTTTGGGTGATGGTGAAGTTGAAAATGAAATGTAAACTCCAAACTAAAACTAACTACTAACTTATATACTAGAAGAAGAAATGGAAAATCAAAGGAGAATAAGGCAAATAAAGGACAGGAGGAAAAGAAATGCCCTCAACTCCCGAAGAATGCGGATTGAGGGACTTGGAAGGAAGGAGAGCCATGAAAGGCAGCAGATAGGAAAGTGAAAGAGGAGAGGGTCCTCCCCACAGGTAAGGAACAAAAGGGGGAAATCGGACCCAGCTCAGGAATACCACGGGGTCACCAACTCCCGAACTCACCAGCCGTGAGCCCTTGAGGGTGTAGCACTATCCAGGGTGCACCAGAAGTGGTGGGGCAACATACACTCTGCCTCCTTGAGGGCCTTGAGCAGAAGGCAAGAGAGAACATAAAGAGAAAAAGAAGGCTGATCCTCGCAGAAGGAGAGTATCAGGAAAGATGAGACAAGGGCCAATTAAGGCTGGAAAGGAAGAGACTCCCTAGGCCTTGGATACCCTAATACCGTCGGGGTCGGAAGAGAACAAGGGTTGACCGAGTGAGGTCGACAGGAAATAAGACGGAGAGGAGCCCGGCACAAGTGGAAGCAATGCCGGACTCAGCTGGGGTCCCACGTCCCACCGGATGTGAGTCCCTGGAGGTAGGTATAGAGCATCCTGCGTTGAGAATAGAGTATGGGTCTTATGGGCTTTTACTTTTAATGGAACCCCCCCATACTCGTTTTGTTACCTTACCTTTTATCATGAAGGAACTCTGAACATACATATTTTTCGTCATAATAGCTTCATACAATTACCTCTTAGTAATTTAAAAATTTTCGAGGTTAGCACGCTGGAAAGAAGAGCCTCGTCCCGTGCTGCATACTCGCCCGGAGTGGAGCACGTGCTCAGTTCCGCCGGCAACATAAGTTCTGAAGCTCTATCCGTCATTGGTGTTATGGTTGTGTGTCTGTTTTATTTTCTGTTCGATCGAATCAGGGCTGCCGACAGTTGGGTTCGAACCCACTATCTCCAGAATGCAAGCTCACAGCTGCGCGCCTCTAACCGCACGGTTAACTCGCTACAATATTAAAAATATTAATCTAAACAAAACAACAAGAATAAAATTGAAAGGAGCTAAATTATAGCCTAACTAATAATAAAGCAAGTAGTTCCGTGAAAAACGAAAGCCTATTTTCATATAAAGTACTTATGTTAATTGCCTCTATCAACATACAAAATTTCAGTTTGATTGTAATAGATTCGTAGATATTGAGAACCGTCTAACATTTCCGATGATCGCCCTGTTGGATTTTTATATAAGTAGGTCTTAGAGTTAGGTACTATTACATGAAGATTATTGTTTACGTGTAGTATTCAAACTTCAATCGCATGATTAGTACTGTACCCATTCGTCATCATATGGAACATGTGTTCGTATCCCAGCTAACTCACGGTCTCTCGAGGCATGGGGCGTTCAACCCACTATACGAGCACATATTCAGGATTTGAGTCTGTCAGGTGACTACTCTACTTGAAAGAAACAACATATTCCTATATATAACATTTAATGGTACTACTTCATGGCAAAACAAAACATAAAACACAAAAAAATATTTTACACTTACTTCCCACAACAAAGATCAAAATTATCTGTGAGTCTCTTGTCATCAGGATTGGTGCTCCACCGCACTCATGTCTATCCTAAACATCCTATTGTTGATACTCTTTGACATTTGCGAGTGTCCATATTGTTCTCCACGTGGCACAATTTAACACAAATTTGAATATCACAACACAACAAACACAAATTACATTTAAATGACATTAAATATGCAATTATTAAACATTTATCCGTTTTACACGGAACATTTACTTTAAATAACATTAATTCATTAGCTTCTGCCTTATTTAATAAGTGTTCTCTTTCCGCGCGCATCGTATTCTTTTCCAATAAGTTTCAAACGCTGAAGTGGTACACTTTCCCATCCAAAATACACATAGTTAGATATTTTATAGCTTCACCATACAACGATTTTCTGGGTCTGGTCAAAACATTATCGTTTCAAACGTGTCATATTATTCAAATTACGCTACCCGTATGAATAAATTAGCATGAACTGGGTAAATACTCTTTACAAAAATGCTTCTATTTATTTGGTGCAGTTAGTTTCTCCTCGGAGAATAACTTGGCCAAATGTTATCCGATAACTTCATTCCAACATTACATATGTATGGAAACAGTGCATCTAATTCAATTGATACCATCATATCGAGCACATCTTAATTACTTTTCGAAATATCGAGATTCTTCAGTGTCCCACTATAATCTTAGAATAAAAGGATCCGGTCTATTGATTTCGTGCGAACAATGGATTTGTCACGGGCCGTCCTATGCAAGATGGCTGCCGGGTTAGTGGATTATACCTGCTACCCCGCCCGACTTCCTGTACGGCCATATGTTCACTCAATGATGCAGCTGTGCTAGAGGTACCCTGAATGAATCGTGTCATTACGAATTGAGTCAATCTAATTATTTAATACCTACACTTAGAGTATTTAATGGGCCTATATCGGCTCCTACTTACTATTCAAGGCAAGGGATGGATCACGAAATAGCTTCGCTGTTCTATGGTCGTAATCAGTGGCTTTATGCGCGTCTCAGCTGAGTTTCACTGTTATCTCACTGGACGGGCATGCATATAATAAGAGGAAATCAACGTTTCCTACACGAAGAACCATTTGTCTTACCTCTAAGGGCATATCAATTAATATACTGGCCTACCTAGGGTGCCCAGCAGTTATCCCTGGTGGTGAAGACTCTGCTAACAGAGATACAGACAGACTCTGTCCCAACTCTGTTGCGAATACACATGTATGCTCTAGGGCAATACTATATCGTAGCTTCGAAGATTAGCCGACTAGATTCGACAACGCGCGAACTATATTCGGATGATCCCCGCAACTTATTGACGTAAATCTCTTGAATCTACGTCACATGCTCGCTGGTCGCAGCTCAAACAATATTTATTACAGATAACTCAATTCTTAAAGCACTCACGTCCTCTATACATTTACTCATAAGCCAAAGTTCTGCGTAGCTCCAAAACAATTATTAATTTACTGGCATTTGCATTGACTATCTTAATGGCTCTCAAATACAACCCTGTAGAATTTACCATAATAAAACATTTATTTACCATTTCAATGACACTGAAAAGCTATCTTTATCTCGATATTTATCTTTCTTTCTTTCTTTCTTTCTTTCTTGCTCTTCACAATAGCACAGTATTCTTACGCTAGATATGACACACTTTGCACGTACTATAGGCCTGACATGCCGATTTATATATTTATTATTGTTACCGACCCCAGATTATTATTATTATTATTATTATTATTATTATTATTATTATTATTATTATTATTATTATAACGTTACCGTTACTTTCATCAATGTCTTACGCCTGAATGGTCGTAAGCTTGTCATCCTCATAGCCATATTTTTATCGAAATACGAAGGATGTGACCTCGTACACAAATGACTGTTAATTCTTAATCGTTGAGGGAATGATTCGTTGTATGGTGAGCTATTAAATCATATCAACATATTAAATTTGTACTCACTTTCATTCTAGCTGGATTAGTCCAGCATGACAGCCATTCGCCCGCCATAATGCTTGCTTTAAGCCATCGTGATATTTTTCACACGACTCATCGCATAGAATTTACACATGGTAATTATATCTTTCACTACTGGCATTTTCACTTTAACACAATACACATTCTTTTACCATATAAACATACACTTTTGTATATCACTGTAATATAACTTTATACACAATTTTCACACACGGATCCTCGATCAGATTCCCACTATCGCCTGACCTCAGAGATGCGATGCAGCTAAATCCTGACCACCGCTGGTCTCCTTGAAAGTCTATCTTGCGTGTGTGTGTTCGTCTCCCGTCACCTACAGTTTATGTCTCCTCTACTGCAAAGTTGTTCAATCCTAGATCACAACTACTTGTGATGCCTTCCAGGTTCCCGTAACTGTAGTGTTCATTACAATAGTATGTGTTATTTTACCCTTGATAACACTTCCTGTGGTTATGTTCATTGTCCGTAAACATCATCCTAAAATATCTCTACGCTGTACTGATTCTATACTCGCGTATACTGTTGCTTATACGTCTGCTGTAGACTAATTATTATATGATGCAGAATTACTGTTATTAAGCTGCATGGTGCGCCTTGCATTGTTCATTGCTAATACACTTGAGCGTCAATACTTTATAAATTCCGCGCACTTTCTTGCGTGATCCGACCGCGTGTCACCCCACGAGTTGAGTCAAGAAGAACTGACTCTCTGCTTCAGCTTCCCCCATATAAAGCTTCCTGATGAAAAGTAGTTCACTGGATTTCCAGGAGCGACTCTCTTCTTAAAATAATCTGTTTTCCGACAAAGTGAAGTGTGATCCTTATTCGTCTATTCATGGAGGTTCCAAATTCACTCGCGTGCAGGCAATTGCTTCGGCCAATTAATTATAATTAATTGCTTTCTTCCAAGGCGTCATGATGCTACTCCAGTTCTTCCCCTACTGCTACATTACAGATCCTGACTCTGCCGCGGATTAGGTCTGTGCATAAGCTCCTTTATAGATGCAGGCTTTAATTTAGGCGTGTGGACACTCCTAAATTATCTTTCCTAGAATACATGCATCTGGGTGTAAGTTTCATCTCAATTCATTGCTCCATTTGGCCGTAATTAATTAATTTCTGTGGGCGACCACCCCCACTCCGCTTCTCTGCCTTGTAAGACTGTGGTTCCCAAAGCCAATAATTTTTGGTTGCTCCCCCAGTGCCGACGAAAAATAGTTCCTTGGCGTCACCTAGTAACGCCCCCTTGCTAACCACGATTTGTCAACTGTCAAGTTGGCCCGATTTCTTGAGCTCTTAGCATCTTAAACGTACATAGGCTTGTATTTTCTGCAATAATCCACCTTTAATGCTATAATATTCCCGTTCTGGCCGTGAAATCATGCTGTTATAATTATATACATTTATAACTCATTGTTCCTCGGGTTCACGGTGGCTGTTCCCCCTCAGAGATCAATGGTTTGATTCTTCGCAGAATCATGGGCCTGGTCTTCCTTTCATAAAGACCCCGGTTCGATGCTAGTCAGCCGTACCCCATTGGGCACAGTACACAAGGAGTAAAAAGGCGATTTTTAAATTTCGCACAGCTGCCATCTTCTGTTCCTGTTTGTTGGGATCAACCATTAGTAGTAGTGGCTCAAGTAGTCAAGAGATTCGCCGAAGACTTGCCCTAGGAAGAGCAGCTTTTAAAGGCCTGGACAAGATCTTCAAGTGTTTCGATGCTTTTTGCCTACTAAAATTAGAATGGTTAAGGCACTGGTCTTTCCCACAGAAACATATGGTTGAGAAAGCTGGACCATAAGGAAACGAGATTGGAAGTATATTGATGCTTTTGAGCTCTGGTGTTGGAGAAGTATAGGCCTACTGTGTATTCCTTGGACAGCCAAGAAGACAAATGTATGGGTGATTCAAAAACTCAAACGAGATCTGTATCTTGAAGCATTGATAACACGATTACAGCTGTATATTTTGGACACATTATGAGGCGTTCTGATTCGTTGGAAAAGTCAATTATGCTTGGAAAGGTGGAAGGGTCTCGGAGACGAGGGCGGCCAGCATTTAGATGGACCGACTTCATCAAATCCAACATGAATATGTCAGTGAAGAATCTGAAGTATATGGCTGAAGACCGAATCATATGGAGACAGTCCATCCACGCAGTCGCTAGGAGTCAACGCCGAGTTGATGGCACCTGTACACATCATCAATATTTGGGGAGTTATTATTTTCTTTCTTCTTGATGACTGTTGATTTGAATGGTTGAGATTAAATGTGTGACCGACTAGGGTTTGCTATATAAGGTTTGGATTTGATAAATTATGTTATTGTTATGATTCTGTCATTATGTTAATTAAACGGCCTATTAAGTCTCAACATCATCCTTTCATGTGTTACTCCAGAAAAACTGATACGCTGTACACAAAAGATTTGAATTTTCACGCCATCTTTTTCCGGGGTGACCTAGAGATCTCTTCCCACCGGGGCAGTAGTTGATGACTGCTTTAGGGATCTTGCTTCTGTCCATCCTGTTGAGGTGTCCTGGTATTCATGGATGTATTCCATTATAGGTCTCCTCGTAAGTCCATTCAGCACTTCTGTGTTTCGTTTGTGATCCCACTTAATGACTCCAGCTGTTCGTCGTATATATTTCATTTCCGCGTCACTGATAGTATATGCGGACGACATGGCAATTGGCTCAAGTGATAAAGAAGAGCTTCAAGATGTCCTAAACAGACTCATCGCATGGGCAGACAGAAATGAACTAAAAATCAACCAAAGTAAAACCAAACAAATGACCTTTAGGAGAGGAGGGAAACATGCTTCCAGAAACACAATAACACTACACAATAAACCTTTAGAAGTAGTCTCAAAATTTAAATACCTCGGAGTTACTTTACAAACAACATTATCTTCCTTCAACTTCCATGTTACAGAGAGAGCCACTGCTGCAATAAAAGCCATGTATCATATCCAACAACCACAGCGAATCTCATTAGCTACTGCATTAACACTGTTCAAGACTGCTATAGCACCAATAGCAACCTATGGGATTAACATCATCTGGGGCAAACTAACAATCACAAATCTATCAGCAATTGAGAAGGTCAAAGCCCGTTACCTAAAACGGATTCTAGGAGTAGGGAATTCAGCACCATCGAGGCTAACATATGTGTTAACAAAAGAAACCTTCTTCGTTGAGGACATAAGAGCACAATTCTGGCTACCAAGTACTAAGGCTTATGAAAAGACACTACACCTGTTAAAAGAGAAAACTAATGCCATATGGCCCGAATTTTACTCAACAGATGCCATGACAACATCAGAATGGAAGCAGCCAAATTATGAACTTAGACACATACTGACAAGATTTGCAACGCACGGCTTTCATCACAAGCTATGTCGGAACCTAAAATTTCATCAACCGGAAGAATCCTGCGTGTGCAAATTGTACAATAAACATTGTGAGCATATCATGCACAAAACTGCCCAAAGATGACAATCTCAGTAATAGGACTAGGCCAAGAATAATGTATGTACCATTACGCACATCGTGCGCTCTTCTTAAATAAATTTCGGCGGTAGTTATTCGTCTCTCATCGCATTTCCCCAGGGTCCACGCTTCGCTACCATAGCAAAGTACTGGTCTTGCTAAGGTTTTAAATGTTTCAAATCTATTGTATTGGTAGTCTGTGTTAACTTCAAGTATCTGTAGTACTTGGAACCATTCAGATATAGATTTTAACAACACTTTCTAATTTTTCATTAGCCTACTTTTCACATTAGGCAAAAATGAGGAACAAGTAGTCTTATGAGATCGGGCAAATGTGTGTCTGTCTGTCAGTCTGTCTGTCAGTCTGTCTGTCTGTCTGTCTGTCTGTCTGGCTGTGTGTGTGTGTGTGTGTGTCCCTATAAACTCCTAAACGGCTGCAGCAATCAAAACAAAATTTGGTAGAAGTAAAGACCTATACCTTAATATCTCACGGCCATTTTGAAAATTATGTCAGTGCTACCAACTGCTGAAAAATCACAATTTAAATTTGAGCTCCACGTTGGATATCTTGGAAGAAATGAATGGGAGCTATTTCAAAATTGGCACACGTATAGATAATAATATTGCAGTTGAATTCCCAGGAGGCCATACATGGCAATGTTGCCAAAATGATTATAAGCCTGCTGATTGGTCCAATTTTTAAATGCATGTAACTTCTACACTAACAATTGGAATTTAACCAAATTTCGTATGTTGTATGTGTACATAACCAGATACGACTGAGCGTATTCTTGAGACCCACCAGGGCTGCCAACTGTTAATAAATGCTCCTAATTTATTTTATCCAAATACCAATATATCAGAAAGTATGCAAGCCGACAGCTTTAAACTATGCACACGTATAATACCTGACATTCTATATTAATTTGGAGTAACTTATATACGTCAGTGCAACCAACATGATTCTAAGCCTGCTGAGAGGTCCAACTTTAAATACATGTAACTTCCATACTATCATTTGGATTTCAACCAAATTTCGTATGTGCTATGTGTACCATAACAGATATGACTATGCGTATTCTTAAGAGAAACCAGGGCTGCCAACTGTTAATATGTGCTGTCCCTATTTTTATTACCCTAATATCAATATACAGTATCAGAAAGTATGCAAGCCAATAGCTCTAAACTTTGCACATGTATAGTACCTGGCATTCTAGATGAATTTGGAGTGACTAATATACGTCAGTGCTGCCAACATGATTCTAAGCCTGCTGATAGGTCCAATTTTAAAATGCATGTAACTTCTATACTAACTAATGGATTTTATTCAAAATTGACACAACAATAGATCATATTATTTCAGATTATTTCTGACCAATACATGTATGTAATTGTTGCCAACATGATTTTACGCGCGCGCTGTTAGATCCAATGTTTAACTGCATGTAACGTCCATGCTATCCATTGGAATTCAACTAAATTTTGTATTCTGTACCTTAAGGGGTGGAACTAAGAATCTATTCAGTCACCAGGGCTGCCAACTGTAGTTATCTATTAGGCTCCATTATGCCAGGTATACAGTATTTCGAACTAATTAGAAATTTCGATATTACTAACTTAATTTCGTCATTATTCTAGATAGATCCATATATTTCGTCACAGAACTTCTTGATTATTGTTTATTGTCTTATGTACACCCCTGGTGAGTGTGTCTGCTATGGAGTGGTGTGGCCACCACAGGAAAGAGCCTATTGACAGCTCTCTCCGCGCTCGCTGTGCTGCAGGGAAAAGAGACACACAAGTTGTGTATCGGAAATGTTGTCGCACAAGTTCAGCTCTGGTCCGAGACAAACATCAACAAGCCGCAGTTCCAAGTTTCTCTTCCGGCCCAACTCCGTTGGTCGAGCTCAAAAGAAAAGTTCCTTCTTTGAATACAAAGCAGAGCGAGCAGCCTCTACCTGCCTGGCAGTGGCCTGACAGCTCGCTGACCGCAGGGGCACAACTATCGCTACTTACATATACCTGCTTAGATCGGAACGCAATCGTTCCGGATTTATTTTTCCGTTTTCACAGGTTTCCGTTTTACAAAGGGTTGAGTTTTAATGAGAAACAAGTAGTTTCGTGAGGAACTATACAGCCCATTTTCATATATTCTACTTATGTTAATTGTCTCTATCAACAAACAAAATTTCAGTTTGATTGCTGTAATAGATTCGTAGATATTGAGAACCGACTAAATATTTCGGATGGTCGCCATGTTGGATTTTATATATGTAGGTTACATGAAGATCATTGTGTACGTGTAGTATTGAAACATCAATCGCATAATTAGGACACAAGAAGTAAAAACGAGATTTTAAAATTTCGCACAGCTGCCATCTTGTGGTTATGGAAACAATTGAAAAAATAGATGCCAGTGGATTAACATTTGTATAAGGATTTACCCTACCAAGTGTCACTGCACTCGGATGGTTAAATTGCGGGAAACCACCATGTGAATATTTATATATCGCGTCGCCGCCATATTGGATTTGTGATCACCAGGTTATTGAAAGTCCAATAGGTGAACTTATGTTCATAGCCCCAATGAACAATAAAAAATTCACTTTGATTGCTGTAATAGCTTCGCAGATATTGAGATCCATTTAAATATTTCGGATGGTCGCCATGTTGGATTGTTATATGTATAGGCAATAGCGTAATGTACCATTAAAGGAAAATTATTGCGTAGGTTCATTATTCAAACTTTCACTCGATCGCATGATTATGACACAAGAAATAAAAACTTAATTTTAAAATTCGCACAGCCGCCATCTTGAGGTTATGTAAACAATGGAACTAAATTAGATACCAGTGGATTAAAATATGAATAAACTTTTCCTGTGCCAAGTTTCATTACGTTTGGATCATTAAACCGCGAGAATGGTCTATTTAAAATTTTCAAATTCGCTTGGCCGCCATATTCGTTTTGTAGTTAACGGGGTTTTGAAAGTCTTATAGATGAATTTGCAGTAGTTTCCTTTATCTCCGTACACAATTTCAGGCTGATACCGCTAACGGTTTCAGAGATATAGAATGCGGTGAAATATTTCGCTCATCCGCCATCTTGAGGTTATGTAAGCAATTGAACGAAGTTAGATGTCGGTGCATTAAATTTTTTATAAACATATACTGTACCATGTTTTATTGCGTTTGGTTGGTTAAATCGCGAGAAACGTCTATTTAAAAGTCGCAAATTCGCGTGGCCGCCATGTTGGTTTTGTTGTTACCAGTTTTTCAAAAGTCACATAGGTGAACTTATAGTAACAGTAGATAACTCTGTGACCTACATATATACAATCCAAAATGGCGACCATCCGATATATTTAGTCGGTTCTCAATATCTACGAATCTATTACAGCAATCAAACTGAAATTGTGTATATAGATAGAGGCAATTAACATAAGTAGGTTATATGAAAATAGGCTGTATAGTTCTTGACGGAACCCGTTTTCATTTTTCTTTAAGGTAAGGAACCAAATTTCTGCATTTTGCAAAATGCATTTATTATTATAATTACTCTTATTTTATTAATATTATTTTTATTATTATTATTATTATTATTATTATTATTACTATCCGGGATGAACAGTCCACGCATAATAATACACACTTCTGCTGTACTTTGTTCCACAAGGTCTCCCCTTTACGTTCCTTTTCTGTCATACAATGACTTTTTTTATGGCCTGGTCGGCCCTCTGCACGACTGTCATTAGCATCCCCCTCGTCTCGAGCGGTGTGAACAACCTTCTGGTAAACAAACTTGGCCTTGTCTTATCTTGCAACCTGACCTAGCATAACACTCTTCACAGTGACTACACCATTTATTGAAACTCCAAACGATTCATTTCTATTCTTTCATTACGGACTGTATACAGTCAAATTATTTATGTTTATTCGTGTCTTAGTTTGTAGGATCATTCTCTGCTATTAGGGTATTAATTTGTACGTATTATCAGCCCGTAGTGGCTACCATTATAACTCTGCTGCGATGGGAATACAAATATATATAAAGCTGACCAAAATCCAGGGACACCATGCCCTGATCTGGCAGCTGAGGCTGGCATAGCGCACAACTGGGAATCAATTTCACCCACAACAAACATCCATCTAGTCTTACGATACTTATTCAGTCACGTGCATCCTGGCTACGTGAGAATTACACATTTTCAGTAGTGAGCAAAACCCTTCACTCTGATACAAATATAACACCTGCCCCGGTCAACCGACGAATTCCCCATAGTCTTAATAATCGTCCTACTGGCACGTAACTTCATTATTCATAAAGCCTTAAGCTTACATTTGGTCTAGCCCATTTTGGCGACAGTAATATATTACTTGGATAATCAACCATTTATTATTTCAGTTCGGATATCCTCGCCAGGACAACGAACCTACTTGCATTATTTATATTACTTTATTTTCATTACTTTATTACGGTGGTGGCTTAGGCGGCAGCACGCCAGCCTCTCACCACTGGGTCCGTGGTTCAAATCCCTGTCACTCCATGAGAGATCTGTGCTGGACAAAACGGAGGCAGACAGGTTTTTCTCCGGGTACTGTCAAAATGTCATTCCAGCAACACTCTCCACTAACATTTCATTTCATCTGTCATTCATTTAATCATTGCCCCAGAGGAGTGCGTCAGGCCTCGGCAGCCGGCACAGTTCATATCCTCGCCGCTAGATGGGGGCTTCATTCATTCCATTCCTGACCCGGTCGGAGGCTGGAAGCAGGCTGTGGATTTTTCATTTTCACTTCATTACGGTGGTCTGTCGTTATTTCATTTACTTTACTTGGGCCTTTATGCCTGTATTTATGTGTTTGCTAAGGTCATTTGCATTTAGTTACACTAGTACAAATCAACCGTCCTAGGTTCATTAATTATTTAATCAATTACTTTGATTATTACTTTCAATTTCTTTAACTTTCGTTAAGTTACATTTCACTTTCAATTATTCGTTTGCTCATTAGCAAAGTTGGGTTCAACTTTTACTGCATTTACTTGCGTATCAACCGTCACGAGTTTACTTATTTATTCGGTTATTTCATTCAACAACAATTTGGTTCCTTCCCTGCATTTAACATTTATTTGTTTATACGCAATTCGGGTATCAATTCTTATAACATTTAATTCATTACGCGGCAATTTACTTAAGACATTTCTGTCATCACTTGGCACATAATTATTTCACAATGGTACATTTCAAATAGGGCACACAATGGTTCAATATATTTTAATTCATTTTGTTCTCACCGAGTCTGGAACCCATGGTCCTCCGATGCAAAAGATTTCGCCCATATTGCGGTAAACTACCACATATTACTGACAATATGGTAACACATAATTTTCTTTCCCAAAACACACGTGGTTTCCACTTGATAAAATATATTGATCAATTTACACATTATATATCCCAATCTTTGGGAACACTTACATAACGTTTATATAACCCTTTAAACATACACTATATTTTGTTTCACACGTTCTAAATCTTGAAAATTATACACTAAAGAACCAATTGAGGTTTAGTCCCTTTTACACTTATCAATATCTACAATGGATTACACCTAGTGTAATTGTATATCGTCGTATCTCAGTCACGAGCGGTGGCCTCCGACACGTTTTCTGGATAGCGATTTCCTCCTCTTCTTCGTACGGATTGTACGTTCTCTTCTGCAGCAGATCCTAGCTTTGACCCTTGGTCTCGATTTTTTTAAAGTCTGTCTATTTCCGATGTTTAAACGCACTGGTTTACTAACTTAACGGGGTTTTTCTGTATTTGACAATTCAGGTTCTGAATATGATAGTTCTCGAACGATTCCTTTCTTATAACAAAGTTTGACTTGGCGATCGTTAATGTTCAATATTTTCACTTCGACGGCGCGTATAGTTATACTTTGAGTACGTACTTCACTTTTACTTCGTTCCACGGTCCTAAGTCTTACCATTAAAGACCATCAGATCCAATTTTCGACCTAGCACTAGCAATACTTGACCTAGCTAATGTTTGACACTTTCTCGGACCTAACTGTGGATTTGCCAATCACAATCTGTCTTTATACTCACAACTTTTATAATTGCAGATTCCTACTGCCTTCTTTCTGTGCGTGGTATCGAACTGGCGTATATCTGTCGAACTGTAGACTGATTATATCCTCGAAACTACATGGCCCTCTCCCAGAGGTCTCATGTTTGATTTATTGTCCTACTGCGTAGAGTCGAGTCCCGTCCGGACTGACTGACTGAAACTTCGTGTCTTTGACTAACAGCGTATGCGGTGTGATCCAACATCACGTCCCTCAGGACTCTGAAGACTGAACAATTACTTAATAATGTTCTTTAGCCCTTGGTCGGGCCCAACTTGGCGTAATGACGACGACTAGTGCTTGTGATCTGAATACTGTGATCCAGCGCAAAGCGATTACTGCAGACTGAATATACTGGCGAAACAGTACCGTGCCCTCTGGCACCTCTGGTAAACTGAATAATACTGTTGAAACAGTGCGGCGCACCTCCGCTCTCGCTATGACTGAATAATGCTTGATTCAGCACGACCCACCTCTGCGGTCGATGGTAGACTGAATGATTTCTGGCTGGAAGCCTGGCTATTTATTTAGAACTTGCAAAATAAAACATTATGCTCTTCTTCTTGAAACTAACTTTTGAAGCAGATATCACACGTCTGTAGAAAAATAACCTTCATGTTCCTCATGATCCAAATGTTACGATTTCATTTTTTGGAAATCGATTGCTGCAATTAATTTAAAAGATCAAAACCGCTCCTGCCCCATGTGGGCATAATGTTTTTTTGTGTCCTACTCTGGACTACTCGATGGCTCCGCCTTAAATGACGTATAGCTTCGTAATCACTTTTCCCCTGTGCATAAGTTAATAATTTTTATTCTTTCTTAATTCCTGTCCCAGGATTAGTCTGATTGACGCTAAAATATTTTAACAATTTTGCATGATTTCTAAGATAACCAGTTATTTCGCAAGAGTGCGGTGTTGTGCTGCAATCCAGGGTTGTCAATTGAATGCTGAATCGTATCAAGAGGTGGATCCCCCTTATCTATACTGGCATAAAAACTTTCCATTTGCATGACCTCACCAGCTGAGTCTGCGTTGCTACCCGCTCCCGGTGAATCATATGCGGCTTGCATGTAATCGTTTATGATAGCGTGCATTAACTGCTTTGAGTCATATCATGAGTTGCTCCATATTTCCTCACTGCTGGCTTGTAAGAGCGCCCAAGTCTTATGAATACTTTCTATTTCTTGATCAAAAATGTCATAGGTTCGAACCCCTTGTCCCCACCTTATTTATTAGATATCCCAGGTCTCACTTCCATACAGCAAGGTCGGTCTGAATACTGAGTGATGTGGGGATAGTGTCGTCACTACACTAACTTCCTTCTTACAGAATACTGTAGATCACAACTGAGAACTCACTGCATTGGCTTTTCTACATCTCGACGCTATTTCTTCCTCCATACAGTACTACCAACCTGAGAGAATAAAAATCTCTGTTATAAATTTAAACAAATACAGGCCCGAGAATGTTCTCCCCAGTGGTTACGTGCAGCTGTAAGTGGTTGCGTCATCGGTTTAGTTGGTACCTTGACAGGGTGAAACCCATACGTGTGGGCTGTAGCCTGTCGAAATCGTCAGTGTGTATTGCAATTAGCGAGCTTATGTGTCTTCATCACTTCCAGCATCTGTTATGAATGGCTGTGGAAAGTACAAATTATACTGTTGCTTGTTATTAGGGAACACAGCGATGACAGAATGCATTCTGCACATATGTCAAGCAGCATTGCGCGTCATAGGAGTTCATGTCATCACGCACAGTTAAACGATGACAGAGGCTACTTGAGCTGAGTCATATCCTACTCGCGCAACTGTACCTGTCAACGAAGCAGGGTGACGTCTGACACAAGTAAACAAAGAATAGTTCCCATCTCGACCCCCGGGAATCATTTCGTGAAAGGCTAATATGTTGCAAGCGGCAGCCGTACTGCCAACGTAACTGCTGTAGCTAGCTCTCGCAGACGCACTGCGGAGAACATTCCCGGACTTACTGTATATTCCCTTAGGATAGAACGAACAGAAATGAATCTGATAAGGTAAATTTCAGGTTTATAGCCTACTTTTCACATTTTGTAAATATGAGGGAAAAGTATACTTATGAGATCGATCGAGGCAAATGTGTGTCTGTCCGTCTGTCTGTCCGTCTGTCTCTCTGACTGAGTGTGTTTCCCCACCTATCAACTCCTAAACAGCTGC
This sequence comes from Meconema thalassinum, assembly GCA_946902985.2. NCBI lineage: Eukaryota > Metazoa > Arthropoda > Insecta > Orthoptera > Tettigoniidae > Meconema > Meconema thalassinum. The sequence goes on along the minus strand of OX336390.1, from coordinate 965,177,219 downwards.
AGCTATCGAAACAAAATTTGGTATGAGTAAATACCTATGCCTGAATAACTCATAGCTATATTTGAAAATGACGTTAGTGCTACCAACAGCTGAAAAGTCGCAATTGAATGTTGAGGTCTATGTTGAATATCTCGAAGGATATGCATGAGAATTATTCCAAAATTGACACAAATAAAAACCATATTACATCTGACTAATTTTTCAGGAGCCCATACATGAGAGTGTTGCCAACATGATTATATGCCTACTGATAGATCCAATCTTTAAATGCATGTAACTTCCATACTATCAACTGGATTTCAGCGACATTTGGTATGTGATTTGCACACCGAAGCAGATATGACTAAGCGTTTTCTAGTATCAACAAGAGCTGCCAGCTGTTGAAAAATGACCTCTATACTTTTTATCGTAATCTCAATATATCAGAAAGTATGCAGGCCAACATTTTTAAACTTTGCATACATATAGCCCTGCAAATTGTCGATAACCAATATACGTCAGTGCTGCCAACATGATTCTCCGCGTGCTGATAGGTTTAATGTTGAATCACATGTAGCTTCCATACTACTAAATGCAGTGCTTTCAAAATTGGCACATAGATAGATCATAATATTTCAATTTAATTTTTAGCAACCCATTTATGGCCAACTTGAAATTTACGCAAGCTGATAAATTCAATATGCAAATACTTGTAACGTGCAGCTATCTATTGGACCTTAACCAAGTTTTGCATGTGCGTTGTGTACCTTAAGAGATGGAACTAAGAATATAGAGTCGCCAGGCCTGCCAACTGTTGATATATGGTCTCTATAATTTTAAGAAAAGTAGGCTCTTTAGTTCGTCAAGGAACTACTTGTTTTTCATACAATTTCGTAAATATATTAAAATTGCCCATCTTGTTTATAAACAGTGAGTCTCTCTCACGACTCGGCCGGTCGGCGCGCCCAGCTTATCTGCCTTCCGTTGACTCATCACCTCCCGCTCGGCATAGCATAGCAATAAGAACACAACAGCACTTGGCTCACTTTATCCGAGCGTGGCATGATATACCAAGTAAAATTTAGGAAGTAATAATTAATGAACTAAGGTCGTACCTTACGACAGGAGATATTGGAAACGTTCTCCTCCTACATCCACACATTTCTGGCATCGTCTTAGGAAACACCCATTCACACGCATAAGTTCGTCTTCCCTAATTGAGGCTATTTCTATCCGGATATGTTCTGCGATTTCATTTACTTTTTCCTCGTTAAGTACACGTTTTTTTAACACTTGGCTTCTTATCGAGTAGAGAACAAGTGCCCCTCAATTTGTTTACGAGCTTCCGCACGGTCTCTCTATGTGGAGGGCGCACACATTGGAAAATGTTTTATGAAACGTCTAACGAGTTCCCTGCAAGACTCTGTTTTCACATAATTATCGTACATAAATATACTTCCCTCTACCGTGTACACATGTGGAGGCATTATGGGAATTATACCCAAAAGTAACACTTCACAACTCGAGAATGGTAGTTGGAACGACAGATGAACACTAAATACACGTTATATGCATGGACCAGAACTGCGAAGTGTGCGCTGAGTAACATGAAGTGATCAGTCAACGGGAGGCGGATAAGCTTGGTGCGCTGACCGGCCGAGTCGTGAGGGAGACTCACTGTATGTGCTTCATGGGGAGGTTGTCGTCATGTGCAGCAATGATCTGTGTCTCACAAATTACGTTGGCGTGTGACAGACAGAAAATGTTGAAATGTCCTGAAAACAGTCTGTATCAACGGCGATGTGTTCTAAAATGAGGACGAAGTTACAAATTTGAATTCATGTGCGTGGTATCAGTTATGAAATTTCGACTGATAAACATTCCAGAACAAAACTCAGCAATTCTTCTAGGTTTGTGTCGTGTCTTGTGCGAGGTTTCGCCTAGGACACCAAGCTGGCTCATCGGCAGGCTCTTGGTGTCCCCACCCGGACCCCCACTGGAGTAGCGAACTGCGCGCCACCTCCCTACATATAAGGTGCAACTGCACCTCTTGACTGCGATAACTAAAAGCCCATGCAGCCTCAACCTCCCTATGAAGGCTTCCAGAAGGATGGTATATTGGCTTTCACCGCCAGTGAATTAAAACTCAGCAATTCTTCTAGGTTTGTGCCGTGTATTGTGTGGGGTTTCGCCTAGGACACCAAGCTGGCTCATTGGCGGGCTCTTGGTGTCCCCACCCTGCCCCCTGAGTTTTAATTCACGGGCCGCGAAATCCAATATACCATCTTTCTGGAAGCCTTCGTAGGGAGGTTACGGCTGCTTGAGCTTTAGGTTCACCCAGATAAGAGGCGAAGGTGCGCTTCATAAAAAGGGAGGTAGCGCACAGTTCGCTAGTCCTGGAGGGGGGGTGGGGTCCGGGTGGGGACATCAAGATCCTGCTGATGAGCCAGCTTGGCGTCCTAGGCGAAACACCACACTAGACACGGCACAAACCTAGAAGAAATGCTGAGTTTTAATTCACTGGCCGTGAAAGCCAATATCATAGTCTTAATAAGATTAACAATGAAGCGAGATAATCGATGTAACCCATTTAAAATAGCAATTTGTTAGAAAATGTGTCCAAAATATCTTTCTACATAGTTTTCTCCATAGTAACAACAATCCATGGGAACTTGATCTGCCCCGCAGGACATGGTGTACACTGAACAGGATACGCACCAACCATGGGAGATGTGGTGATCTACTATACAAATGGGGAAAGATCACCTCTCCAGAGTGCACGTGTGGCTTCCAGTGTCAGACCATCAAGCATATAGTTCAAGAGTGCCCTCAGAACTTATATCCTTGAAACCACTTTGACTTTTTGTTTTCTACAGCAAATGTGTTAAACTATGTAAATAATATGTCTGTAAATTTGTAAATTACGGTTATACTTTCTTTGTGTTCCAAAAAGTGATGTGTAATTGCCATACGATTAATAATAATATGAAATATGGTAGACTTTATTAACCCTTCGGATGCCAAGATACTGTTAATGGCATTATGTTATAAGTTTTTGATAAACATAATCTCCTATCTATATTTCTTAAGATAGAATGTTGATATTTGTCCGTAGGCGGTAAATATATTTTAGAATGAGATGCTAAATACTTAAAACACGGTTTCATTTTTTTTTTCACTAAAAGGTACTTGATTTTCATTTTTTTTTTTTAAATTTGAAACGGACATTTTTGAATGTCGTCGATATCAGTCGTAAGCGAACTCTCACACGCTTCTCTGAGCGTTAAACCATATTTATTTCCCCATCGTTGATACGAGGGCAGATCAAAAAATAAGTTGCACTTCCCTGTTATGGCCACCTATACAACAGCAACATGACATACAAAGTGACGTCACTTTTCCACATAGTTTTCAAGAGACTCCAAACATTTCTGCGAACGCATAACCAACTTCTCGATTCCGGATGCATAGAAAGTTCCTCCAGCGTTCTGCAACCACACGGAGGCAGCGGCCTTCACCTCCTCATCGGTCTGGGAATGTCGAACACCGTTCTGTCTAATGATCGCATTCACACTGCTGACATTTGCACGGGTCCTGGACGTTGCGGGCCTGCCCTCGGGATATTCGTCCGTGATATCCGTGCGCCCGGCTTCGAATTGCTGACACCACTTTACGATCCCTTGCCGAGAAATGGTCCGCTCCTCATACACAGCACTAATTTCACGATGATTGTCCGTGAAATTCTACCTTTTGGCCCATAGGAATCGGATTGTCGCACGCACCTCATATTTGGAGTGAACGTCCAGTCGACACACTATTGCATTTGGCCCCTATTCACACCATACAAGACAAAACACCACAGCGACCTGCCTAACAGATATGTGGACAGTGTCTGTCCCTTTCTCCACTGTGCCCCACTTTGCGACTCACAGCGCGCTGCTGCAGCGCGTTAGTGCAACTAACTTTTTGATCCACCTTCGTATTTACCTCCTCGTATCTCAATTATCTCTGGGTAAGAACGTAAACAAACATAGCTTCAAAAGATCACACGTGTGTGTAATCAGCAGACAGCAGCACGATCAACAAGTAGTTCCGTGAAGAGTATACAGCCTATTTTCATATGTCCTACTTATGTTAATTGCCTCTATCAACATACAACATTTCAGTGTGATTGCTGTAATAGATTCGTAGATATTGATAACCGTCTACTTATTTCGGATGGTCACCATGTTGGATTGTTATATGCATAGGCCACAGAGTTATGTACCATAAAATAAAAATTATTTCGTAGGTTCATTATTCAAACTTTCACCTCGATCGCATGATTACAGCACACGAAATAAAAATGTTAAAATGTTCCAAATTCGCTTGGCCGCCATGTTCGTTTTGCACTTTACATATTTTCGAGAGTTACATAGATAAACTTGTAGTAGTGCTCTTTGTCACTGTACAATATTTCAGGGTGATATCAGTGATAGTTTCGGAGATGTACAGGGTCTTTATATTCGCTTGGCAAGGACATTCTCGCTCACGCGCTTCGTCAGTGACGGCTCAGTTGCCGGCTGCCGGGCGCGCGTATGTACGGCAGAATACCGTGCTTAAAATCAGTATCATGCATTTTTAGCCTATTTTCATTTATGAAAAAAAAATAGGCTTATGAGATCACCTTTTGTCTGTGTGTCTGTCTGTGTGTGTGTGTGTGTGTGAGATGCCGTGTGCCCCCCCCCCTAATAACTTCTAAACGGCTGGAGCGTTTTCTGAAACTCGGTAAGTTCATAGAACTATTTCAGCCGACCCTGATCGTGCCCTTAAAATTTTATTATGTCTCTCCAATCCAACATGGCTGCTGTGCGAAATATTTCACCAGCATTCAATATCTCCGAAACTATTATCGATATCACCCTGGAATATTTAACGGTGATAAAGGGAACAACTAGAAGGTCACCTATCTGACTTTTGAAAACCTGGTAACTACAAAACCAACATGGTGCACAAGCGAAATTGCGACTTTTAAATAGACGTTTCTCGCGATTTAACCAACCTAACGCAATAAAACTTGGTTCAGTATATGTATAAACACATTGTAATGCACCGACATCTAACTTCGTTCAATTATTTACATAATCTCAAGATGGCGGCTGTGCAAAATATTTCACTGACATTCTATATCTCTGAAACTATTAGCGGTATCACCCTGAAATTTTGTACGGAGATAAAGGGCACTACTGGAAGTTCATCTATAAGACTTTCAAAAACCGGTTAACTGCAAAACGAATATGGCGGCCAAGCGAATTTGAAAATTTTAAATAGACCTTTCTCGCGATTCAATTATCCAAATGCAATGAAACTTGGAACACGAAATGTTTATAAACATTGTAATGCACTGGTATCTAATTTAGTTCAATTGTTCTCATAACCTCAAGATGGCGGCTGTGCAAATTTTAAATTTAAGTTTTTATTTCTTGTGTCGTAACCATGCGATCGAAGTGAAAGTTTGAATAATGAAGCTACGCAATAAGTTTCCTTTAATGGTACACGACTCTATGGCCTATCCATTTAACAATCCAACATGGTGACCATCCGAAATATTTAAATGGATCTCAATATCTACGAATCTATTACAGCAATCAAAGTGATTTTTTGTATGTTGATAGAGGCAATTAACATAAGTAGGATATATGAAAATAGGCTTTAGTTCTTCACGGAACTTCTTGTTACTCACCATACTTACAGTAGATGCTGAAATGTTCCACATCCGCTGCCAAACATAATCGGCATCTCCTTATGAAGTTTCCTGTTAGTCCGGTTAATTTAGCTTCAATAAGGAAATAACGACCTTTACGTCTATTTTCATTGTTTACTGAACCTGTACGTTTGAATCTCATAGCTAGTTGTTTTATTGTAATTATGTATAGTGCTGTAATGCCTGATGTGAAATATTCGTTACTTGATCTTGTATATTTGCACAATACGTACATAAAGTGCAGAAAATCGTGCGCTAGAACAAGACAAAAGTCTCAAGTTAAAAATTCCAGGGTGATCTCTTCCTATAAATTGGACAATAAGAGTACTGCATGTCTTGTTCAATTTCAAGTTAAAGGTTATGCTTGCACGTAAAGTATGATATTAAGTTTAGGTTATTGCAAGTTTCGCAGAATATATTGTTACGGCTGTGAGTTTGTGTCATCGCTCGCCGCTTGAGTCACAACTGCCCCAGGGGCTGGGCTGTGGCCTGCCTCCTGTATTGCGTGTGCCTTATGCAACAGGGCTACTAAGACAAAGGGATAGTCCAGAATATTCGTGACTGGACCAGCGATGGAAACCTCGAGAAGCCGTGAACCCTGGATGGATCTGGAAGCATGTATTGAGTCACCGGCCTGCTATATAAGTACGACCTGTCAAGCAGGGGTTGTTGTTGTGTTTTACGAGCTAGTGTGAGCGTTTATTCTGAGCGACAGAAGTGTGGTGACTTGCGAAACCCCTAGTGTAGCGGCGAAGTGAGGAACGTGCAGGGGACTGCCGTGTTCTGAGTGAGTGTGCTTTCACCGAGTGTCAGATATTGTGGTGTCGAAATCCAGTGACATTGTTTCTCCCAGCTGGTGAACAGCGCGCAGCAAGTGCTCGTAAGTACTGTAGTAGGCGCACATTAGGAAGAAGTTGCATGTAGTTCTGTCAAGGCCACTAGGCTCATTAGCGGCAGGATTAACTTCTGTGGTTTGTTGACAAGGGAAAGGGGCAAGAGCTCTCCACAAGCAAGAGACTAAAGGAAACTGGAGTAAGGTTCCTATTGTCTGTAATCGCTGATGAGTAGTGTAATTTTCTGGCCGCAATAAAGTTAATTATTTCTTTAAGCAGTAATTGGTGTTGTGCTTTGTACCCCCCACCGTAATCCAGTTAACAAAAGTGCCACTAGGGGGTGGCACGTAACAATATCTATATCCTTCATTTCATGAAAAGCCGCAATTTGTTGTAGAAAGGGATATTTGGACTATCTGATGCGTTTCTTCATGAAGTGACTGACCAATTTAGTTAGATGGTCTAAAAAATCATTTTACATGATCAGCCGAGGCACTTCATGAAGATCCGGTGTTAGTTGATTCGTCTCTTCATGAAATGACTGACGCAATGGAGTCGTACAGCACTATTCCAAGAAATAAATTAATGCTTGTTTATTATGTTTTAAAATGAAATTACAACAATAATTCTTGTTCTATTAATAATAATAATAATAATAATAATATCGTAAGGCCTCGGGTGCCTGGTGCAAGCTTTTTAATTTGACACCCAGAGGGTAGCTTGCATGTCGAATTTCGTTGTTCCACGAATCACTAAGAAAATCAAGGTCACATAATAGATATCTAAGCTCCTTGAACAATATAGCGCTTTCTAGTAGAGAAATGAGGAACTTTGTGTTGCCGGAAACTCCCGAGATTAAATTTGCCCTTATGAACTCGGCCTACTGAATTCAAATGGGTTCTTTGACATGCCAACATCGTATGACATGCGTGTCGTATTTTTGCCGCCTTTCAAAAATCACTTACCACGGCCAGGGGCGAACCTGCAATCTTGGGGTTAGTAGACCGACACGCTATCCACTCACCCACCGTGGCAAGCTATTAAAACAGATGTATGATAAAATGTGCAGGCCGAAGAATAAAATTACAGAAATCGTTAATTGGTAAAAGATACTCCTCAAGAAACAAGAGGCTCTGAACTTGCGAACCGTGTATTGCCACTAAGCACCACGAGGACTCTGCTATCACTGCATTATGAAGTGACGGGCTGAACTTCCCGTCAGATGATGTACAAACAGAATTACACTATGTGACGGCGAAACATAGTCATTTCATGAAACCACGGGTAACACACACCTGACATCTTCTGATGAAAGAATCTCATCTAATTTTGATTCTGTAAGAACACAACGTTGTCTGTTAACTTTTTATAATTTTTACGGAGCCTGTTTCCTAGAATCGTTTAGCGAGTCTCCTAATTGTACTGGAATTAGGCACAGGTCTTCCTGGAAACATGATTCGAAATTTTAGTCTTGTTTCAGAACAAAACTTTCTGCTATTCATATAAGAATTATGGATATACAGACGATGATGATGATGATGATGATGATAATTGTTGTTTTAAGGGGCCTAACATCTAGGTTATCGGCCCCTAATGGTTTGGGTGATCGTGAAGATGATAATGAATTGGAAACTATAACTAAAACTAACTACTAACCTACATACTAGAAGAAGAAATGGAAAACAAAAGGAGAATATGGCAAGTAAAGGACAGGAGGAAAATAAATGCCCTCAACCCTCGAAGAATGCGGATTGAGGGACTTGGAAGGAAGGAGAGCCATGAAAGGCAGATAGGAATGTGAAAGAGGAGAGGGTCTGCCCCACAGGTAAGGGACAAAAGGGGAAAAACCGGGCCCAGCTCAGGAATCCCTCGGGGTCGCCAACTCCCGAACTCACCAGCCGTGAGCCCCTGAGGGTGTAGTAGTATCCAGGGTGCACCAGAAGTGGTTGGGCTACACACACCCTGCCTCCTTTAGGGCCTTAGGCAGAAGGCAGGAGATATCATGAAAAGAAAAAGAAGGCTGACCCTCGCAAAAGGAGGGTATCAGAAAATATGAGACAAGGGACAATTAAGGCGGGAAAGGAAGAGACTCCCTAGGCCTCGGATACCCTGATACCGTCGGGGTCGGAAGAGAACAAGAGTTGACCAAGTGAGGTCGACAGGAAAGAAGACAGAGAGGAGCCCGGCACAAGTAAGTGGAAGCAATGCCGGACTCAGCTGGGGCCCCGCGGTCGCCAACCCACGTCACTAGATGTGAACCTCTGGGGGGACATTACAGACGATCGCACAATGTGAATTGGTGTCTAGGCATGACCAACAATCACAGTAATCCTCACTAAACGTGCAACACTAACGTCTAAGCTTGGCAGATACACGTCCATATGAATGACAAAACACGTGTGAACTAACAATATGAGTCAGCGAAACGTGCCTACCACCGGCTGAACAGTGTACGCTTGCCCGTGATCTACGCCAGTGAATGCCAGCTTAGCACATAGATAATGACTCTGTATATCTTAATGTTTTCCTAGAATGTAAAGAGCACGTAGCTTGGTTACTACTTCCATAATACTTATTTTGAGCTGTTTAAAAATGAACCAACTAATAATGTTGAGGCAAACATATTTTAGCTGGATGAAGTAAAACATTTCTAGTTGTTTCTTGTCAAGAATTGATTCCAGTGTTTGATAAACACGTAGCAATGTAAGCGCATTTGAAAATGTAATCCCGTTGCCAAACTTTAGCTGCTGGTCACGACTCCGCAACTCAATAAAGGAAATGAACTCAGGAGTGTGGATTAGCTTTAATGGTTCATCACACGCAACAGAGGACATCTTCACTCTCGGTGTTCCATTGGGCGCAAATGTGATTGCATCAGTTAGGAGTGCGGACACCCTTGTCATTAGTCAGATATTGTGGTGTCTTTAGAGACCCCCCAGGGGTTCCCAACTCGTGGGACGTGGGTTGGCGACCACGGGACTCCAACTGATTCCGACATTGCTTCCACATACTTATGCAGGACTCCCCTCTGTTATCTTCCTGGTCGACCTCCCTTGGTCAACTCTTGTTCTCTTCCGGCACCGAATCCAAATCCTAGGGAGTCACCCCTGGGAACATCATTTGGGCACCGCTGCGTTAGGAGTTGTTTGTTGTTTAGGTCTTCAGTCTCTTGACTGGTTTGATGCAGCACTCCATGCCTCCCTGTCCTGAGCTAATCGTTTCATCTCTACATAGCTACCACACCCTACATCCGAGGCAATCTATTTAACATATTCTAACCTTGGTCTATCCCTACAGTTCTTGACCCGACCCTTCCTTCCATAACTAAGCTCGCTTTTCCTGGGTGTCTTAGTGTGTGTCCTACCAACCTATCTCTTCTCTTTATTAGCAGTCGCCGGAAACATCTCTCCTCTCCCACTCGTCTTAATACCCCTTCATTTTTTACCCTATCTACCCATCTGATCTTCAACCTTTTTCTGTAACACCACATTTCAAACGCTTCAATTCTCCTCTTTTCTGCTGCACCAATAGTCCAAGTTTCACTTCCATACAGCGCCACGCTCCTGACAAAGGCTTTCAAAACTGACTTCCTAATACCTAAATTTATATTCGATGTCAACAAATTCCTTTTCTGTAGAAATGCATTCCTTGCCTGAGCCAACCTACTTTCTATATCCTCTTTGCTTCGCCCATCACTGGTTATTTTGCTTCCTTACTAACAGAAGTCTCCTACTTCCTTTAGCTATTCGCCTGCCAATTTGATGTCCATAGAGGTTTCTGATTTATCTTGGCTGCATTCCAATAATTTTGCCTTACATGGAACACATTTTGAAGGTGTATCCCACTGCACGAGCCACACCCTCTGTCTCCACGCCTCTAAATGAGCAGGCAGTATTTTTGAGGTGATGGAGACCTATAAACTGAATGGAGAAGTAGCTGGGGGCTCTCTTCGTATCGAGGAAATCTGTTGTAAAGAAATCTCCATAAGAGAGTAAAAGTTGATACGTAATGCAATAGGATGCGTGAGAGCTGCCAAACTTTGAGACTGTTTCAGTTTCCATTTGGAGCGGGGAGCGCAGCTCGAGGCAGGATTTACATATTCCATATGTCTGCTCCCCTCTACAAACTGCAGGGCAGGGGTTAGATCCCCGACGGTAGGGCTAGTGGGACAAGAGTGTGTGACTACGGGCATGCTGAGTCCGACATTGCTTCCACTATCTTGTGGAGTACTCCTCTCCTTCCTTGTTCTCTTCCAACCTCGACGATTTTGGGGGTTTAGTCCATTATAAGATGCGTTTAAAAAGTTACGAGCCGCAGGCTGTAATGCGCAAACCGGTGACGACATCGGCTAATCATGGCGTGTGTAACGTGTTGTGGTTCGGACCAGAGCGTGGAAAGTTACAGCCCGTCGCTAGAGGGCACGCGTGCACGTCACGTGACGATACAAAGCGAGCAGCTGCATGCATCAATCGTCCAACCGAGACCAAGGCAGTAGGCCTTTCGACATGCTTCCTGGTGTGGTTGAAGACTGTGGGGCACCCATTGGGCACACACTTTGCGCAAGTACAGTCGTTCCTTCATGATGGTGTGCACACTTCCGACGCTCAATCCGACCACGGCGGCTATGGCGTTCACTGTCACTCAGCGGTCCTGGGTAATGAGTGCATCAACCAGCCGGACGTTGTCATCGGTAATGCAGGGGGGTGCCCCAGACCGAGCATCATCGGCTAACGACACCCGTCCTTCCCTGAAGCGCTTGTGCCACGCCTTGACCCTTGCAAGGGACATGCAGTGTTCGCCGTACACTTGTGACATTCGGCGATGATTGTCCGTTCCCCCTACTCCAACCGCTGTCAGAAACCGAACAACACCTCTTTGCTATTCGTTTGACGCCTCTATGTCACTGTTTGCAATGCGACTGGCAGCGTTGGACGATTAATGCATGCTTCTGCTCGCTTTGTATCGTCAAGTGACGTGCACACGTGCCCTCTAGCGACGGGCTGTGACCTTCCACACTCCGATCGGAACCACACCTCGTTACACACGCCACAATTAGCCGATGTCGTCACCGGTTTGCGCATTACAGCCTCCGGCTCGTTACTTTTTGAACGCAACTTATATTTGCCCACCTTAATTGGTCCTCAGCTTTTCTTTGCTAGTATCCTCATTTCTTGAGGTCAGTAACGTCATCTATACGTTGCTATAAGAACACAAGCTCATAGTTACGTCTTCTCTGTTTTGTTACGAATGTATTTGTTTCGTATAATGTTCAAGTAGTTACGTGATGAACTATACAGCCTATTTTCATTTATATCCTACTTATGTTAATTGTCTCTACAATATACAAAATTTCCGGATGATTGCCGTAATAGATTGGTAGATAGTGAGAACCATCTAAATATTTCAGATGGCCGCCATGTTGGATTTGTATATAATTATGTAGGTCATAGAGTTGTGTACTATTAGATGAAGATTATTGTATGGATGTTTTATTCAAACTTCAATCGCATGAATAGGACACAAAAAATAATTAACGAGAATTTAAAGCTTTGCTCAGCCGCAATCTTGTGGTTATGAAAAAAAAAATAGTGAATTAGATGTCAGTGGATTAAAATTTATACAATGATATACCATACAAAGTTTTACTGCCATCGGATGGTAAAATCGCGAGAAACGTCCATTTGAATATTTACTTTTCACGTCGCCGCCATGTTGGATTTGTGCTCACCAGGTTATTGAACGTCCCGTACGTGAACTTATGTTAATTGCTTCTATCAACATACAAAATTTCAGTTTGATTGCTGTCATAGATTAATAGATATTGAGAACCGTCTAAATATTTTGGATGGTAAACATGTTGGATTTTAATATACTGTATGTATGCCATAGACTTATGAGGATTATTGTGTACGTTCATTTTCCGCACAGCCGCCATCTTGAGGTTATGTAAACAATTGAACTAAATGAGATGCCCTGCATTGCAATTTATATAGTGATTTGCTGTACCAAGTTTCACTGCGTTCGGATGGGTAAATCGCGAGAAACGTAGATTCAAATGTTTCAACATTCGCTTGGCCACCATGTTCGTTTTGTAGTTAACGGGTTTTTGAAAGTCCATAGATGAACGTCTAGTAGTGCCCTTTATCACCGTACAAAATTTCAGGGTGGTATGACCTTACCGAGTTTCATTGAAATCGCTCCAGCCGTTTAGAAGGTATTAGGGGGGTAGACACACCGACAAAGGTGATCTCATAAGCCTATTTTTAGCCTACTTTCGATATTTGTAAAAATGAAAGTAGATTTATGAGATCAACACAGGGCGAAAAATTGTGTGTCTGTCTGTGTGTGTGTATGTGTGTGTGTGTGCGTGTGTGAGTGTGTGTACTCTGAATGCCTGCCTCCTCCCCTATCAATTCGAACACGGTGAAACCGAATTAAACTAAATTTGGTACAGAGGTAGCATTAGCAAATGGCACCTCAGTGTCATGTTTCATATCGCCGCCATCTTGACGGAAACATAATGGCGGCCACCCAAATCTTCAAAGCTTAGGCCTAAATCAAATTACGACCAACCTAATCATCTGATCTCTACCAAATTTTTCAACAACATACCTTTATGTGAGAAGCGTTCTTTCACCAAGCTAAAAGTCATCAGTCCAACAGTTTGCATATGGCGGCCATGTATGTGTGCAAATCGATTCCCCCCCATCAATTCAAACACGATAAAACCGAATTGAACGAAATTTGGTACAGTGGTAGCACTAGCAAAGGGCATCTTAGGGCCATATTTTATATCGCCGCCATATTGACGGGAACAGAATGGCGACCACCCAATTGTTAAAAACTTAAATCAAATTACGACCAACCTAATTATTTGATCTCTACCAAATATTGCAACAACATACCTTTTTGTGGGAAGCAACTTTTGACTGTACTACAAGGTCAGCAGCGCAATAGTTTGCAGATAGCGGCCATGTTTGTGTGCAAATCGATTCGCCATATCAATTCAAACACGGTGAAACCGAATTGAATGAAATGTTGTACAGATATAGCACTAACAAAGGGCACCTCATATTCATGTTCAATATCCGTATAACACGTTGTATTTGAACAAGCTACTACAACCAACAGTCCATTACACTCCGTGAAAAGTTCAAAGAGTTATAACAATACCCATGCATTTAGGAGAAAGTAGGCTATATGTTCTTTACTGAACTTCTCGTTTATAAATGAAAATAGGCTAAAAATCATGTGACACATAAGAAAACGGCGAATAGCTCAAAGCTGCCGACAATAAAATTCGATTAAAAAAAACAAGTTTGAAAATTCAGTAGACTTGTTTGTTATTGGTGGCAAAGCTATTTGTGTTTGCTTGGAAACGTGTGTAATTGTTGTTGTTTGTTGGCTCTCTAAGCTCCATGTTCCCCTTAAGTGCCTCAGTAACTATGGAGGCTCTCTCAAGCGCCACACTTGTGAAGCGTCTCTTCAACTTAATGCGGCTATTGTGGCTAAATGTAATTTTAATTACCATTGTTAGGCCGCGGAAATTTCCATCTCGGTCAAATTAATAAAAAGGAGTCTGGTTTGCTTTCTTTTCACTTCATGGCCGCCGTCTTGTCCAAATGAGCCTTACTCAAACTTGAAGATTATCGCTGTACAAGCGTAGTCAATTGGATAGTGTTGACTGAAATCTACTAATTGTGGAGAGTTTATCTGGGAAGAAAATTGATGTAGTTGGTTGGTTCCTTAGTTTAGGGGCTGCGACAACTCGGTCATGTAGCCCCGTGTACTTTGGGATATGTAGAATCCGTCTGATAACCGGTGTTAACAGTGATGTCTGTATTAGTGTGTGTTATCTGTCTTTAATTCAAGTAAGGACTGCTGACGATAATTTCAAGTAGTTCCTACTTTCGCTACCAAATGCTACCGTCCACGACACCTAGCTATGTACTTTGCTACTACTAGATGCCATCGCAACCAGCGCCTGTTGACGAACGTTGGAACTTAGGAGCATTAATCAAACCTAACCTACAAATTTTGGCTTCACACAAGGGTAGTTAGTGGAAGGTTCTTTTGCATGCCATAAATCTATGACATGGGAACGCCGGCTTTACTTTCCTGCGGGTTCAAACCCGGCCGAAGTCATCGGATTTTTACGAATGTTAAAAATCCCTCAGTAGGCCTTCCTTCGGAGAAGAAGTAAAGCAGGCTCTCCCATGTCATAGATTTATGGCATGTAAAACAACCTTCCACTAATTACACTTGTGTGAAGCTAAATGCTCTTAGGTTCCAACGTTCGTCACCAGGAGCTGACTGCGGTGGCATATAGTAACCAAGTTCACAACTAGTTGTCGTAAATGGTGGCGTTTGGTGGCATAAGTAGGAACTACTTGAATATTGAATGTCTGCAATCCTTACTTGAATTTAAAAAGCAACAGATAATACACACACTAATACAGCCATCACAATTAACACCGGTTATCAGACAGATTCTACACACACCCAAAGTACAGGGGGCTACATGACCGCGTTGTCGCAGCCCCTAAACTGAGGAACCAACCAACCGCCCAATACAACTAGAATGTTAAACACAAATAAGTGAACTAAGGTAGTAATCTCGCTGAAGTAGCAGCCAATGAGGATGAGAGAAAGGTCAAGTGTTTCATTGTGACAGCACGCCGCGCCGGTTGGCTTAGTACTGTGTAGCGATGCGGGCAAGTCATACAAAAATGCGAGAAAAGTAGTCGGCTTGAAACACGAGTGAGGATTACCGCTTTACATTCACAGCGCGCTGTTTTGCAGAAGCAGGTAATCCAGGAGCTATGATGTGAGGTTACACTGCATTCTCCACCACACCTATTTTATCCCGGGGGAACAAAAGCATGGGATCCAAGAAAACATGAAACATAAAATTCGATTAGTAATTAACAAGCCAGTTACCACCTAGGGGCAGATGACCTTGTAGTTCCGCCCCTAAAACAACAATAACTAAGTAACTGACCTGTTACCAGCTAGCCAACGTATCTTACGTCCGTTACAAAGGCTCTCATCATATTCAATTATTATTATCATCACGTAAGGCCATTTCTTTTTAAATAACGCAAGATTAGGTCATTTAGGTTTATCATTATTAATTGCACGCACCATCTCATTACATCCTATTCAATATCATCATGGTTTATAGTATTGTATTTTAGTTAGCAAACATTTATAGTTAGACGGCAATTGACAAATTATCGTATAAAATATCAATCAGAACAGAGGGTAGGATTCCGACAGCCAGACTGAAAGCTGAACTATTTCCTCGAGGTTATTTTAGAAGAAAGCCAAGCTATAGTTCATCTACTGTAAGTTTGCACTTTTTTGACGGTTCTAGCGGGAACAAATACTCCTACAGAACATATCAATCCGCTTCTACCACGTGCATTCCAGCCAATGAGCTATCACCCACGTGGCAGCCAGCAATGGCCGCTGTATACCGTCAAGGTGTCAACAGCTGTTATGAGTTGCCTAAACCTACATTCATCTCGCAATATCAATTCATTGCCCTTGTTAAAGGAAACTTGTATTTCTTTGTGACATTTATCAAATAATCGTTCTAACAGCACACCCACTGACCGCTCGCTGACAGAATAATGTTACATCATTGGACGCGCTATGATCAAGACCTTGGCTATGACAGAGCAGCTGATAACTTACATGTGAGAGTGGAATTATTTTAGGCCCATCATTTCACAGCTCGAGGAAAATGCTTACTAAGGTATACTGTAAGATGTCCTTAAGACGATACGATCATTACTTGACCTGTTGGATTGATATTAAAATAAAACGTACGAAACATTTCACCTTGTAAGTTAACTTTTAGGCCTAAAAAAACTCATATTTTAGGCCTACTTTTTGCACAAATCATGCCATATGAAAATTATTCACCAGGCCAATGTCCTTAGGGAAATAAATAGTTCTGCTAACTTTTCTTTTACCTTCAAAAAGAAGGAAATACAATAACTATCAAAACAAGAAATTCCGTATCTGCTTCCCACTCGATTGTCAAAACAAAGATGTCCGATCTGGAGACCTCTCAGGCTACATATTTGCTCAACATTTAAGATAACACCTATATATTTGTCTGAAAAAATGAACACGCGTTCAAATGGAAATAATACTTTCAGACGACTTTGTGCAATATTATCAATTATAATAATTATTATTTAATATAATTAACACGTTATTTTCTCAGGCGGATGAACACAGTAAAGCGTCCATTACCAATCGCACGCCCATCCCACGAGCATGTGGTAGTTCAGTTTGATAATGCTACTTTTCAGTCTGGCCGACAGAATATGTTGACAATATATTCACAATTACTGGGACAAGCGAAAAAATAACCTGAATAAACGTACATGTGAATAAAACATGTATAGGCTATATTTGTTATGGACTACAGGTTATAAATTGAGTCTTTCCTTATGAAGGTTGGCGACCCTAGCTGTCAAAAAATTGCAAACTTACAGTATACCAGGCCCTTGAACTATGTATTGCGCGCACAAATGGCTACCTTCGTGAATGCTCGGTGAATCGTCGGTAAAAGGGCGCAGATTCTGAGATGTTCGCCGACATGGGTCGTGATGTCGACTTCCTACCATCGCAGCGAGAATAATGGCTAGTTATTGTTGTTTAAAGTGGCGGAACAGCGAGGTCATCTGCCCCCTTTAACACGGGATAAAATTATACAAATTTAGGTTAATTTAAAATTCAGTATGAAAAGTTGAAACAAGCCTAAAATTATAAAACAAAATATTTTATATAAGTAGATCTTTTTCTTCAATATGCGAAATATATCAGAAATTCAGGAAAGAACAAGTTCTTCGAGAAAATATACTCCGGAGAATTTAGATTGTAGAAGAATCGGAACACGCGTGAATCTTCCTTTTATGCTCCAACCTTTCTCCAAAATAGTACACTTCATGATTTAGATCGAAGGCTTTTGCGGATAAAACACTTCATGAATATTCGAACAGACCAATATTATTTTAGTGCGAACATCCTATGTTTTTTGACGTGAATAAATATGGATATGGTTCAGTTAAATGTTGTGTTTTTAAAAAGCACCTCATAAATAAATTCAAATTGCGCATTACTTATCACAACAGCACAATATCGGAATGTTTCACAATTAATAACAGACTAAAATAGTATCGTATTGTTTCGATAGCAGTCCATTAACAAATGAGGCTCGCCACCCGGAATAACATAACTCCGGTGTTATTTTACTAACAATATTGCCATGAGTTGCCCGCTATTAGAATCGCACTATTTCCTCTGATATTTCCAGAAAAAGAAAAGTTAATAATAATTACAGCATGAAAGGGCACACAAAATATTCCAGAAAATGTAAAGTGGACGACGCATTGAATTCAGTGCGGCTCCACAGAGGAGTTACCATAGGGAGTCTTTAGACAGAGCCTGTCAGGCTGATAAAGGTTTAATTTACAGTTTTTCCGTAGTCGGATTTTTAAGAGCGTTAAAAATCCCTCAGTATGCCTTCCTTCGGAGGGGAAGTAAAGCCGGCGGTTCCATGTCATTGATTTATGGCATGTTAAAGAACCTTCCACTAATTACACCTGTGTGAAGCTAAATTATACTATCGGTTAAACATTCGACAAATGCTCTTAGGTTCCGACATTCATCTGGTAATCAAGTTCTGAACTTTT
The DNA here is from genome assembly GCA_946902985.2 of Meconema thalassinum. Lineage (NCBI taxonomy): Eukaryota > Metazoa > Arthropoda > Insecta > Orthoptera > Tettigoniidae > Meconema > Meconema thalassinum. Next base: position 965,158,953 of record OX336390.1, on the reverse strand, counting down.
TTTTTTCCCGTGTGGTCTCCTCAGAGACCTAGTGCAGGTCTTTCTATTCGACGCCCGTGGGCGACCTGCGCGTCGGGATGAGAGATGGAATTGATTAAGGAGAATGAAATTGGAGAAGGATGTGGAAGGAAGCGGCCGTGGCCTGTCAGAAGGTACCATCCCAGCATTTGCCTGGTGTTGAAAATGGGGAAACCACGGAAAACCATTTCAAGGACAGCTGACGGTGGGGCTCGAACCCACGCGTCTACCGATTCAGCAGAGAGCTTGGCCCCATGACCTAACACTGCGCTTTAGCCAGCGTAGCCACTACTGTCGGTAGTTCTGAACTAGTAGTCGTTGACGGTGGCGTTTGGCGGCGAAAGTTGGAACTACTTGAAAAAATTGTATGTCTGCAGTCCTCACTTGAATTGAAAACAGATAACACACACTGATACAGTCATCACAATTAACACCGGTTATCAGAAACATTCTACACACACCCAAAGTGCACGGGGCTACATGACCGCGTTTGCGCAGCCCATAAACTAAGGAACCAACCAACAGGTTTTGTAGGACTTGAGTTGAAATATAAAGTAGTAATATTTTTCATATTTTGTATACGGGGTATTTCTAAGTTCCCATTACAGACTGTGAGGGCTTGTAGTGGGAGGGACCAGTTTAGCATAGGAACTTGTACCGTCTTCCCACTACCCCAATAAAACACTACAGCGCACGTTCTCAGCTCGAGCATTTTCAGCGCTCTGTCAGACTTCTGCGTGCTTATCGTCTGGGTCCAATTACAGGTGGGGCTCGATGTGAGGACACCATCACCAATCCCTGGACCTCCAACATCTGCCGCAGCCATAACGCGCGCCAGTAGGGTCTTCCTCGGATACCACAGAGGTCTCGTAAATCAAGGTTTTCATTTCAGGGATATGGGACATCATGAGATCGCTCAATGACGTACGTACCCTAGTCAGTGGCGCCGGTGTTGAGGGAGATGTGAACGTATGCAGCGTGTATTTTTGCGGGTACTGGGAAGACGGTACGTTTGCGGACTCAAGTTCCTATCAAGCGCGGATTCAAAGGGGGAGGGGGAGGGAGGGTCACGGGGGTCATGACACGGGAGACCAATTTTTTTTGCAAACTCAAAAAACGAAAACACTAGAACCAGAGAAATAAAACTTAACGAATTTTAATTGAAAAAGAGTTTTTTTTTTCATTTAATTCAACAATGAAATTATCTTTATTACAATTATTATGTTCTGTTACAAGTGTTCATATTTACAACTTCATACCTGTTATATCAAGCAAAATCTTGTAAGACCTACCCGGGTGCAGATATGGATTCTGACCACAACCTGGTATTAATGAAAAGCCAACTTAGATTAAGAAGGAAAGTTATAAAACAACCCTGTAAGTGATGGATCATCAGCAAGGTAAACAAGAAGTTCCGTGAAGAACTATACAGCCTACTTTTCATGCCAATGATTATTCTACAGTATATGAACCTATCTAGAATAATGACGAAATTAAGTTGGTAATATCGAAATATCTAATTAGTTCAGTTCAAAATATACCTGGTATAATGTAGCCTAATAGAGCACTACAGTTGGCAGTCCTGGCGACTGAATATATTCTTAGTTCAATCTCTTAAGGTACAGAATACAAAATTTGGTTGAAGTCCAATGGACGTTACATGCAGTTAGACACTGGATCTATCAGCACGCGTAAAAGCATGTTGCCAACAATACCATGCGGTGCTGGTCAGAAATAACCTGAAATATTATATCTTGTTGTGACAATTTTGGATGAAATCCATTTGTTAGTATTGAAGTTACATGTATTTTAAAATTGGACATATCAGCAGGCATAGAATCATGTTGGCAGCACTGCCTTGTATTAATTACTCCAAATTAATCTAGAATGTCTGGTGCTATACGTGTGCAAAGTATATAGCTGTTGGCTTGCATACTTTCTGGTATATTGATATTAGTGTAAAATAAATATAGACAGCATTTATTAACAGTTGGCAGCCCTGATTGCTCTTAACAATACTTATAGTCATATCTGTTATGGTACACATAGCACATACGAAATTTGGTTGAAATCCAACTGATAGTATAGAAGTTACATGTATTTAAAAATTGGTCGTATCAGCAGGCTTATAATCATGTTGGTAGAACTGACGTATATAAGTTACTCGAAATTAATCTAAAATGTCAGAATATACGTGTGCATAGTTTAAAGCTGTTGGCTTGCATACTTTCTGATATATTGGTATTTGGATAAAAAAATAAAGAGAGCAATTATTAACAGTTGGCAACCCTGGTGGCTCTTAAGAATACGCTCAGTCATATCTGTTTATGTACAGATATTACATACAAAATTTGGTTGAAATCCAATTGATAGTGTAGAAGTTATATGCATTTAAACATTGGACCTATCAGAAGGCTTAAAATTATTTTGGCAACACTGTCATTGTTGGCCTCCTGGAAATTGAACTGAAATAGTATTGCCTACATGTGTGCCAATTTTGGAATAGCTCTCATGCATACCTTGCAAGATATCCAACATGGAGCTCAAATTTCTATTGCGTTTTTTCAGCAGTTGGTAGCACTGACATCATTTTCAAATATGGACGTGAGATATTCCGGTGCACATCTTTACTCCTACTAAATTTGGTTTTGATTGCTGCAGCCGTTTAGGAGTTGATAGGGGCGGACATACACACACACACACACAGACAGACAGACACACATTTTCCCGGATCGATCTCATAAGTCTACTTTTTCCTCATTTTTGCAAAATGTGAAAAGTAGGCTAAAAATGACAAGCAAGTTTTACAAGAGTTCAGAGAAGAAACAAATGCTAAAATTGGCCTCCAGATGATGTCTGGAAATATACAAGAGACATGGGACAAAACAAAAAAGGGAATAACCGAAGCAGCTGAGGCATGCTTTGGTGGACAGGAAAGGGCGATTTATAAACCTTGGATTACCGAAGAGCTACTGGATTTAATGGAAGAACGAAGAAAATGCAAAGTAAGAGGAAACCATAAGGAGGATGCGAGACTTCGAAACAAGATTAATAAAGAAGCCACGAGAGTAAGAGAAGAATGGCATGAAGAGAAGTGCAAAGACATAGACGAACATATGGTGAAAGGTAATAGTGAGTGAGCATACGCCAAGATACGGAAACAGTTTGGAACAAAAAGAAACGTGATGAACATCGTACGGAGCAAGAATGGAGAAGCCCTAACGGAAGATGGTGAGGTAGCGTTACGATGGAAGGAGTACACAGAAGAACTGTATGAAGGAGTTCTAGATGCAAATGTCCTTGAAATTGAAGACCAGGTGGATGCTGATGAATTAGCACCACTAATTTTATGAGAAGAATATGCTAGAGCCCTCAATGAGTTACGACACAGAAAGGCTCCAGGTCCCGATGGGATCCCTGCAGAGATTTTACAGGCCCTCGGAGATAAAGCCAAGGACAATCTATACAATCTAATAAATGAAATATATGTACCAGGAGAAATGCAAAAGGACGTTGAGCAAACTATTCTTATTCCCATACCAAAATAGCACAGAGCACAAATGTGCGAAGATTATAGAACTTTGAGCCGTCTCTCACATGCCTCGAAAATTATAACAAGAATCATCTATCATCGGATCGAGAGAAAAGTAGAAGAAAATATTTCAGAAGAACAGTTTGGATTTAGGAAGGGAAGAGGTACACGAGAAGACATCCTAAGTCTCAGAATAATTATTGAAAACTCCCTGGAAATCAACAAACTTGTTGTAATTGCTTTCATTGATTTAGCGAAAGGTTTTGATAATGTAAATTGGAAGGTGCTGTTTGAAACCTAAAGAAAACTGAAGATAGACTATAGGGACAGAAGAATACTCTATCAACTTTACATGAACCAGACAGCATTAATTGGCAAGGAAAGAGTGGAAGCAAGAATTTGGAAGGAAGTAAGACAAGGATGTGGACTATCACCACTGTTATTTAATATCTACATTGAAGAAGCCATTCAAGAATTCCTAGCTACCAACAGTCATGGCATAAAAGTTAATGGTAAGCTGTACAGTACCATACGATTTGCAGATGATACATCCCTGATAACGGAAAATGGGAGTGATATGGAAAATGCGCTGAATCACATAAATGAATTATTGCAACAGAAGTGTGGTACGAGGATAAATAAAAAGAAATCCAAAGTAATGGCATACACTAGGGATGGCGACCAAATAGTCAATGTGCAAATGGATGGTGAAAAACTAACCAAGTAAAGGATTTCAAATGTCTGGGGAGCTTGATCACATCAAATGGAGAGTGTACGAGAGAAGTAAATGCTCGAATCGCACTGGCAAAAGAAGCCTTCCCAAAATAAAAGTCTTTACTAACATCTAAGACTGTTAACTTAGAGGTGCGAAAACACTTCGTGAAAAGTTTTGTATGGAGTATTGCAAGTTATGGCTCTGAAGCATGGACTCTGCGACAAGCAGATGTATCAAAACTTAGGGCATTCGAGATGTGGTGCTGGCGACGACTTCTAAAGATACCTTGGACTGATAAAGTCACGAATGAGAAAGTTCTCAAAAGAGCAAAGGAGACACGTACCTTGGTTGAATCCTTAAATAGAAGAAGGAATAGTTTTGTTGGCCATGTCATTCTGACTGGTGTACTGCACTCTTCGAGGGGAAGCTAGAAGGAAAGAGGAGTCGAGGAAGACCAAGGACTCAATTCATAGACAGCATTAAAAGCAAGCACACTTATTGCCATTTGAAACTACAGGCCAGACAAAGAAGACGTTGCATGTAACCCAGCAACCTAGCGGTTAAAGAGAAGAAGAAGACCTGTTAAATAAAAACGATTATTTATGTAACAAAATTACAAGCCTCCGTGGCTTAGGCGGCAGCACGCCGGCCTCTCACCGCTGGGTCCGTGGTTCAAATCCCGGTCACTCCATGTGAGATCTGTGCTGGACAAAACGGAGGCAGACAGGTTTTTCTCCGGGTACTCCGGTTTTCCCTGTCAAAATTTCATTCCAGCAACACTCTCCACTATCATTTCATTTCATCTGTCATTCATTTAATCATTGCCCCAGAGGAGTGCGTCAGGCCTCGGCAGCCGGCACAGTCCATATCCTCGCCGCTAGATGGGGGCTTCATTCATTCCATTCCTGACCCGGTCGGAGACTGGAAGCAGGCTGTGGATTTTCATTTCATGTAACAAAATCAACTCGTCTATTTTGTTTAGAAAACCTTGTGATTACGGAATCGATGTTTATAGTGATGTCACGATGAATGTGCAGCAATCCACGGATAGGAATTTGGGGCTTTTTTCGCACCAAAATTTTTACCGGCGTCCAAACTGCAAGCTTGGTTGGCAATTGAAGCTGTGACCTTCTCTCTTTGTCGGTACCAACTCGACTTGCCGAAACTGTAACGTACCGGTACCTTGATACTTTTCTCGAAGCTTGATGTAAAAGTCTCAAAACAGGCCGTTGCAATTTGTACGAATATTTTTGGTGCGCTAAACGCATCAAATTTCTATCCATGTAGCTTGCAAAAAAATCGGTCTGGTTTTGTACATTTGGTTATTTTGTGATTACGTTTTTAATGATACCATTTTTCTAGATCCGCGCCTGGTTCCTGTGCTAAACTTAGCTATCTTGGTCCTCCCACTACAACGCTTCAAAGTCTGTAATGGGAATTTAGGAACATCCCGGACAGTATATCATAAAATTAGAATATAAGTTTAATCTTAACTGATACATATCCTCCTAAGTACCTCAGAATGTGAAGTAAGGCCAGAAGAGCACTCACCCAGGGACTCAGAAGAACTTCGTCTGGATTTAACATATTTTCCGAATAATTAATTTATTTTTGACTTACCGTATGTTTTTTTATAATTAACACCCAACTATCTTCATTAGAGAATTACTCATTGTAGCCCTTGCTACCAATGTTGACACGTAGCCTACCGCACTCTATATGTATCTACAGTGAGATTCTTTTGCTGGAGTACGGACGGCGGCTGACTGCCGGGCACGCGCGCCTTCCGCCAGCCAACCAAGTTCGGGCCGCGGGGTTGCGCGAGGCGGTGGCGAGCTAACCAGGGTCATTAAAGTCATTATGTCACTAAACGTTCATCATCTAGGGTGTGTAGTGTCAGCGCACAGATACGAAGGTAACATAAACAACAGCTGCTATATTTAATTAAAGAAGCACAGATGTTTTTTTATTTCTTGGGAATCTGGAAGACCTCACGTCACCAGTATATTTTCACAGAAGATGCTGAAAATGTTCTCCTTCAGCTGACAGACAGACATCGTTACATTATGTAGCTACTCCTGTTCCCCCCTGCGTGTTTACTGTGATTAATCGAAGCACTTAAGCCCGTTTGATGTTCAATTGTGGGTTAATTTAAAATACAAAGTGTACCCGTACTCTAGTGGAGCTGGAGAACAATATACGGCAGCAGATATCCCTCACAACAGAAGGGAATTACAACGTATAAACGCTAATTTATTTTCACGGTACAACCCGCCTGTCTTTCAGCCGAAGGAGAGCACTCTCTGCTTCTCCTGTGGATAGGTAAGTTCTTTAATCATGATTTGCTGGTGAATTTATCATTAATTAATATACTTTGTTACGGTTTCCACCGGTGCGCAATCCGCGGTACGAGCTCGGTTGGCTGGCGGAAGGCGTGCCCTGTAGCCGGCCCCGCTCCACCAAAAGAATCTCCCTGTACAATAATATGATAAAAATGACCATCATAGCCGGATTCCTTATTGACGTAGGCCTATTAATTATAATAAACTATTTTTACCTCAAGTCAATATTTGGTACCGTCGCAGTGTAACCTTGTTCAGCTGCTAACATACAGCTTAATAATAATGTTGTCATAATCTCACAGAGTAAAATTTCAAAAAACTAGAACTGCTATAAAAAGTTGGTCATAAAGCATAAAGAAGTCTTGATAAAAAGCGTTGAATTGAAGAGATGTTTTAGGGAGAATATGTTTGCTGAATAAATTAGGTTATAAATGATGGTTATTGTGTATTTGCCAGGGAGAGAGAGATTGTACAGAGAACTTGGATAATAGGTGTGACGAAGTTATTATGAAATGGTAAGAAATGTATTTTAATTTATTTGCCTTTTTCAGTTGGATACTTTGGCTCACTAATCAAATTAGCCTACTTCTAATACTACCAACCTTTTAACGAGTGATAACACCGAAATATTGTTGGACACTTATTGGCTGACAATAAAGAGATTGTATTGGGTTGTGTATTATTCCACAGTTAGCAGCATTGGGACTATTAACGAAGATTTGAATCTTTAAATGTCTCAAAGTAAATAGGTACTGATGACCACTAGATCCTGCACAAAAGACGAGATACGGCGATGACGTAGCCACACAGGAGTCGTCTAGGCTAGTATCATGTGCGTTGTAATTGGGTTCTTTGCGATGAAGATAAGCTCTTTGATGTTTTGATGGAGAATTACGCTAGTCTATTGTTTGTTTTCTAAACTCTGTGCCATGTAATTGTGTTAAATTGAGTTCTTTGTGCTGAGGAGTCTAACAGACGAGACAAGAATAAATCAGTGGAACAGACAATTTTCTATAGTTACTTCATTACAGCGGAGCTGGTGCACTTGATGGCTCAAATGTGTCAAAGTACGCAGTACGAGCAAAGTCGAGATGAGGACTTCTACTCGTAGATATCCAGCTACTCCTGTTCTATCTCTTTCTCTTTCGTGGTATAAGGTCCTCGTGCATCGCCGGACTACGTAAAGCTGCTGCCAATCCTCTCACCTATAGCGCGTTTAAATACATTTTATTTCAAATAGCGTTGTTCATTAGTGGTTCATTTTTTTTCGCTATCTTTTTACCCTCCAGGGTCGGCCTTTCCCACGGACTAAGCGAGGGATCCCACCTCTACCGCCACTGAGGGCAGTGTCCTGGAGCTTGAGACTCTGAGTCTGGGATACAACTGGGGTGTGTGACCAGCACTACGCCCAGGCGGCCTCACCTGCAAAGCGAACAGGGGGCCTGATGAAGGGATGGGAAGAGTGGTAGGGTTAAGCAAGGAAGTGGGAAGGAGGCGGCCGTGGCCTTACGGTAGCTTCCATCCCGGTATTTGCTGGAAAACGAAGTGGGAAACCATGAAAAACCACTTCGAGGATGGCTGATGTGGGAATCGAACCCCCTCTACTCATTTGGGCCAACCGAGACTGAGTAGACCCCGTTTCAGACCTCATACCACTTTCGAAATTTCGTGGCAGAACCGGGAATCGAACCCAGGACCTCCGGGGCGGCAGCTAACCATGCTGACCATTACGCTACGGAGGCGACTAGTGGTTCATTCAAGGGACAAAACCTCTAGGTCATCTGCGCATTAATTGTTCAGAAGAGGTTTTCACAAAGTTTACAAGGCAGATTATTGGACAGGTATGATTGATGATTCTCTTACCTTTCTGGGAGTCATTAGAAATTGATTGCAAATTGGATTGTCACTGCTGCACCGAAAACATTTGTTTCTTTTTACGTAAATAAATGATTTTAGTTCCTGCTCATTCGACGACGGCGGCCATGACACATTGACGTCCTACACTACGTCATACCTGTTGCCAACATGTCCGATACAAAATACACCACACGACACCTGAATAATGAAATGAAAGGCAAAACCATTGGCCTGGATAAAGATTATTGATGCGATACTTCCCCCACTGTGCGTGACAATTATTGATCTAGGCGAAAACCATTGCACAGTGGATCAAAATCAAAATCTAGGGGGACAAAATTATTTTTACGTTTTAATCATGAATTTACAGTGAAAGCAACGTATATAGTTTGTTTACTTCACAATAAACATCAGTTATGACATTTTTTAAGCTACGTCTACACATGCAAGAAAGTATCTATGACTAGGAGTTGGATAGAGCATTCAGTTATCTCTTCAGAACAATTTTCTACCCCTAATTTACTTTAAACAAAGTCGCAAAGTTCCACTTTTGACATAATCGTCAAACCCAGTGCTTCAAACAGTTGTAAACGTGTGCGAACTGGTTGCGCGGCATCTTCTAAAACGGTAAATAACTAAGTAAGTCGCAAAAGGTTGCAAAAAATCTTATAACAGGCGTAAACTACAAGACTTTATCAACATTTTAACATTAAGTAGAAAGTGACGCAGAGTGACGCGACATACTAACAATCTAAGTGAAAATATAATTTTAAAAATAATAGTTAAATATTATATAATGCAAATATAGCTAAAATTACGTAACAATTACGCCCATTAATAAAATAAACACGTTACAAAGATCATACCTTCAGCTGCATGTTCCATCTTAAAGCATCACTCTAACCACAAAGACAACCAAACCACAGCCACTTACATTCACCCTCCAATTCAGACTGCTCGAACAGTGGTGACAGATTTACACTAAGATGCGTTTATATCCCAGATTAGTGAGCGGCAATTATATGAGAATGATGTAAAAGTAATAAATTTTGATTTGTTAATTATGAAAATAAATAATTTTATCCTCCTAGATTTCGATTTTGACCCACTGTGCATTGGTCTGCCGGATGCGATATAGTACCGAATGCGTGAGGTTGGCAATACGGTACTTGACGCTGAAAATGGTTCAATGAGCTGGAATTTCCCCTATATAAGTCGTGTTCATATTTGGGATGGCTGGGTGGGTCTCAGACAGCGGAGGAGGAAACATCTAGGCTATAACTACTTCATCTCCAGATATCTTCCCGACTATTAATTCAGGTATTTTGGTAATTTCAGTACTTTAAGAGTTTTCGACTAATAAGTACCTCTACTGAATTCTCTACAGAACACTCTAATTCAGCTCGCAACACACAATTTGCTTGTGCCGGCTAACTAGTATTGTCGGTGTAATGCGCGACACTTACCCACGCGACTAATAAACGTACGCTATGTTTTTATGGCTGAACACGAGACCTCATTCGTCATTATTGCGCACTGCTTTATTGCTGTTAAATGAACTCAACTAACGGACGTCATAATTCTCCGAGAATGTTCTGCAATTAAACTTATCGTCTGCGCGAATTACAATGGGGCCATTCCCCATCGTAGCTGAGGATACTGGCGGAGAGTATTAACGATAGTACAATAGACAAGAGAAAACAAGCTTGGTCCTAATTTACTCTCAGTTCAACTGAAATCCGCTAGAGAAAGGCACAAATGGAGGCCCGATATTATCAAAGATATTAGAAACCCCAGTCTCGTGCCATGTGCCACATATAACAGAGTACTAGAGTTTATTTATCGTATATTTTACCATAACAGCACTTCCGGTGGGTCCCCGGTTGTTCCTGCCCCTCGTGGGATTCAGCGGAACTAAGAATACATCAAAGGAACACAAGTCCAGGGGGTGTCAACCAGATAGGGATCATTTGGCACCATCGGTGTAGTAGCACGTGCCAGTCGTATGGAGCGCTGTATATCGTGTATATCGTGTTGCCAACATATGCATGATACAACGTTGTAATTAAATTGCAAACATATCACTATATTAAGTCAATAAATATACACATAATTCCTAATTGACATTTCCTTGCAATTATCTTGCTCACAGACGATAATTACGGCACTTATCATTAAATAAACATTATTTCTACTGGGTTGGCGGCACTGACCATGCCATGGCGGCTCTGTTTATGTCTTAGATCATGCTCGAAGGTTTATGAGTTGTATGTAATAATATTGGCCGTACACAAATAAGCTAAATAAGCTAATGTTGTGTTCTATCTCATCTTTCTTATATCAAATTGTCTTCGTGGTAATGAGAAGTGAACAGTTCTTCTTCTGCTACGCCAAGTAAGTACGCTTATTTTAAGAATTTAAGTTTTGTGTTTCTGTAGTGGCTGTGAAAAATATAGGCCTAGTTTTGAATTGATATTAGACGCATGGGACATTCTACTTTACATATCAATTAACTTTCACTATTATTTATCCCATAGGTAGACCTACCAAATTCTGTGAACTGTGCCTATCACCGGAAGAAGGAAAAAAGCAAATCGTAAATCGCTCTTCTCGAAATAGCAGAGGAATATATGGTAATTACTCTCCTAAGAAATGATCCAGTCTATGACCAGGTAAGAAGTCTGTGTTACCGTAATGTTTTGGCAGTGGGTAGTGGAACTAGGTACTGTGGGTTCTCGTAATGGATTTTTTAATAGGCCTATAATGTAGACCTACGGTAGAGTACAAGATGAATAAGGTTGGGTTCCATAAACCATTGCAACAACTTGATTACAGCTCGCAGAGATATTTAAATGGGCCTATTGCATGTGTGTACTGAAGATCTTGAGGAGTGTTAATAATCAATTAATTAATTTCACATTGCAATAGAATATAAATCTCATGATTCATGACAACGTGTCTAAGCTTTAATTTTTCCCCTTCCTTGAATTTCAAATTATTACAGTATTCAAAACAGATCAGTTCTTGCACATGTTAGTTAGAATAGGTAGTAATGCCATGTAGGACTGTAATTACAGGCTATTAAAACATAACACACACCCCCATGGTCTAATAGGTCTAATGGCCTAGGATCATATAGTCTTACCAATGTGTAACTCTATACATTAATGTGTTCTTGTCCTGTGGAATGAAGTCCAACGTGAATATACTTTTGCTAAGTCATGGTGCTAAAATAGTAGACTCGTGTAATGTTCTGCGACCCAAATACCATTCAAATGCACCTGTCCTCCTCTAATAAGCCAAGAACAAACAAATGTGTAGATGTGTTTCCTTGCATATTCATGCTATGGGCACTTTGTATTTATTTTTGTAGATACACAGGAAAATAAGCTGTGCGGTTTATGTTATGGTAGGAATGCAGTGTTTGGGCTGGGTGTTCAGTTGGTCGAACTGGTAGTAATGGCAATACTGATGTAGGACTGTAATTACAGGTTATTAAAACTTAACATTCACCCCCATGGTCTAATAGGTTTAATGGCCTAGGATCATATAGTCTTACCAATGTGTAACTATATACATTAAGTTAATGTGATCTTGTCCTGTGGGACGAAGTCCAACGTGAAAATCCAATAAAATAATGGAACCATTGGCCCGATAACCCCACCCTTATCTACCAATTTTTATTGTATACTCTTGGTAAGTTAATAAGTGTTAGGTTCTGTCGATGATATTCTGTAACAGCGAGATAGATACAAGACAAATATAATTGATTTATTGTATGCCAATGTAATGGTTGATATACCTATAGGTAGTATTTTATTCCCACACGTTATTTACAATATTTTTCAACACATAGGATGCCAATGTCTAAGCTTACATGGAGGGATTTTTTCATCAATTGATTCTGTAATAAGACCACCTTGTGGTGTGGTTGCTGCCACTCCTGAGGTCCTGGGCTAGTTTCCAAGCTTGATTAAGTAATTTAATTCTGGTCTGACTGTTGGAACGGCGCACACTCATCTTTGTGAGACAGAACTGAGAAGAGGTAGGTTCGATTCTCACCTCGGCCATCCAAGAAGTGGTTTTCCAAGGTTTCCCCACTTTCACTCCAGGCTAACGCTGGGATGGTTCCCAACTTAAGGCTACGGCTGCCTCCTTTCCAGTCCTCACCTGAATTACAGGAAGTATACACACTACTACAGATACCACAATAACACAGATTATCATACAAATCATACACTCCCCCAGGGGCTCACATCTAGTGGGACGTGAGTTGGCAACCACGGGGCCCCAGCTGAGTCCCGCATTGCTTCCACTTACTTGTGCCGGGCTCCTCTCTGTCTTCTTTCCTGTCACCTCCCCTTTTTTCCATTGCCTTGTTCTCTTCCGACCCCGACGGTATTAGGGTATCCGAGGCCTAGGGAGTCTATTCCTTTCCCGCCGTAATTGGCCCTCGACTCATCTTTTCTGATGCCCTCCTCCTGCGAGGGGTCAGCCTTCATTTTCTTTTCTTGTTATCTCCTGCCTTCTGCTCAAGGCCCTCGAGGGGCAGGGTGTATGCAGCCCCACCACCTTTGGTGCACCCTGGATATTGCTACACCCTGAGGGGCTCACGGCTGGTGAGTGCGGGAGATGACGACCCCGAGGGATTCCTGAGCTGGGTCCGGTTTTTCCTCTTTTTTCCATTGCCTCTGGGGCCTTTCGTGGCTCTCCTTCCTTCCAAGTCCCTCGGTCCTCATTCTTCGAGGGTTTGAGGGCATTTCTTTTCCTCCTGTCCTTTGTTTGCCTTATTCTCCTTTTGTTTTCCATTTCTTCTTCTAGTAGCCTATATAAGTTTGTAGTTAGTTTCAGTTATAGTTTACATTTGATTTTCATCTTCACGATCACCCAAGCCGATAACCAAGAGGTTAGGCCCGTTAAAACAACAAATATCATCATCAACAAATCATACACACTTCCAAATACATGGGGCTAAATGAATATGTTATCGAAAGCCCTAAATGAATTAATATCAAAAACACAATGATTCTTTTAAAATGTAGTTAACTTATAGTAGGTGCAAACATACACATATCAGCAAATTCAAGTTCCCCGTTTCAATTATTAAGTTACACATTTATTAAGTTTACTGTTTCAACATACACACTGGTATGTGTTGTAGGAATTTGCGGTTCACCGGTGTCAGCCATTACATCAAGGTGGAACTAGGTCCATTATTATGTGCTGGACCCTACTGTTATACTTTGGCAAGAAAGAAGAAAGGAACATGCCTCAACACATACTTTTAGGAGGACCAGATTTGATTACTGTATTTTTGCTAAGTTTTAGCTTGGCTCTTGCTGTTATCTTCTCTTTATTGACAACTTTTTAAATAAAACATGATGAATTCTAGCAGTATTGAGTGTTTTTCTTGTTTTTCATTGATAGTCCTATTTCTCCTTTCCCCTTAACAGCACGTCATGGAATGTACTGTATTAGTGTGCGATGTTAATTTTTGATGTAGCCTACTTACTGCATTTCACCCTTCAACATTTTTAACTGGATATATTTTAAAGGGCATATGAAATGAACTACTGTATAGAAATTTTGTGATATCCAATTCTTTTTCTGTCCCCTAATGTATTTGGCACTAATTACACTAACAATTTTAATGTGATGAGGATCTGGTTACACCACCTGATTCCTTAGCATTCTCTCTAAAAATTTTACTGTTATTGCTAACAGCATCAATCATTTTAAAATATGAATTTTCTCCCTTCCCAGTACTTTTCCTTTGTAGTTTTTTCTAATAACTAATTGATTATAGGCCTACTTGGGCCATTTTTTAAGCTGAGTAATAATATGCTGCAGGCCTTGTAGTAGCCTAATTTTTGTCACCAATGCAATATGCTCCAATTGCAACTGAAAGAAATTTAAACATGTATATTAGTGATGAGGTTATGTCCTAAATGCTGTGATTGTTCATTTCAAAGTTCTGGAATTCACAATATCCCACTTTGTTATTATTTTTATTAATTTTTTCTGTTATTGGTATTTTGAATGTGATTTATTTCTTGTAGATCATATTATTATCTCCACACTTAAAAACGTGCCATAAGTATAGGGAGATTGTGATTCTCGGAACATTGAAGTGGGCAGAGCATATAGGACGAGAATATTTAGCGGAACGAGGGGAAGGGGCAGGGTGGAGGGGAGGGGACGGGAGGGTTAGTGTTTACGAGATCTGCTCATAGGTGGCGCTACCGGTCGACATGTTGCTAGTACATCAGTCAACCACCAGACAGCGCTGAAGTCTTAGGTACCAAGAATTAGCATGGCTGTTGGCCATCTGTAGTAGTAGGTAATCTGTGCACAAGTCCTTGGCCTGTTTCCTCACCTGTCTATTTTACAGCGTGGTTGACGAGCAACGAATGAGGAAATGCAAGTCTCGTAAAATGGGGCTGAGTTTCTATGCCAAAGATCACTGGTTTATACCTGGCCGATGTCGTCAGATTTTCTTAAGAGCGTTTAAAGTCCCTCAGTATGCCTTCCTTCGGAGGGGAAGTAAAGCCGGCGGTCCCATGTCATAGATTTATGGCTGGCTGCGTGGCTGAGCGCTAACGTTCCCGCTTGCTGAGCCCAAGGTTTCCGGATCGTATTTAGGTGCATTCAGCTGGCAAATACGAGGGAGCCGTGTCAGTAAATTTACTGGCACGGTAAAGATCTCCTTTGGGGCGAAATTCCGGCACCCCAACGTCTCTAAAAGCTGCAGATGTTAAAAGGGACGTATAACAAATAACATTATTATTATTATTATTATTATTATTATTATAATTATTATTATTATTATTCATAGATTTATGGCATGAAAGAAAACCTTCCACTAACTACAATTGTGTGAAGCCAAGATTTGTAGGTCAGGTTTGATTAATGCTCTTAAGATCAGGCGCTGGTTGCGATGGCATCTGCATTCCTCTCCACTCACCTCGCCCACCCCTTCTCTCCCGTCGCTACCAGCTTCAACGGGACTTGTGTTGCAAGAGCAGCTTAGTAACCACCCGCGCTCTTTACAATGTTGCCACCTAAATGGACAGTCATTATTAGCTCACCTGGAGGAGATACAGGCTATTTTTGAAGTAAACAATGTACATATTATTGGAATCAGTGAAAGTTGGATGCGTAAAGACCTGCCGTCATCGGCAGCTAACCTTGATGGATACTCTATATTACGCCATGACCGTATTGACAAAATAGGTGGTGGGCTTCTACTTTATTACAGAAACGACCTAAAATGTAAGATAATTTCCACTTCCGACCCAACACTTTTACTGCGACCAGAATTTATGTTTGTAGAATTGGACTGCCATAAAAAGATATTAATAGGGATTGTATACAAGCCACCTAAAATAAGACAGACTGCTGATTTTGAAGATGCATTAGCAGGTCTTGCATCGGCATACGACGACATTATAATCATGGGTGATTTTAACACTGACCTCTTAAAGCAGACTGGTGAAGCTAACAGCCTACTGAATTTATTTCTCGCCACAAACATGACGGTTTTACCCCTGAACGCTACTAATCATGTTCATTACTCTGACCATACGAGCCATACCTTAATTGATCTTCTTGTGACAAATCAACCTCAGAAAGTAATTAAACACGGACAGATCCCTGCTCCTGGCATCTCTTCACATGATCTATTGTACGTATGTTATTCTATACGAATACCTAAGTATAAACCACGCTACATTACAATACGAGACTTACGACATATTGACCAGAATAAACTACGCTATGATGCATATAACTTGCCTTGGGATAATATACGTAATTCTCAGAACATAAACTCTAACGTAAATACATTCAATTTAATGGTACTAGAAATATTTGACAAACATGCACCAAAGAAACGGGTAAGAATTACCCGCTCTTCATCTGCGTGGCTAACGGCTGAGGTAAGATCTGCTATGGCCAGCCGTGACAAACTATACAGACTATACAGACAGACACATGATGCAGTTGATTTTGAGAGATATAGAATTCTGAGAAACAGAACCAAGCAGCTAATTAGAAATTCTAAATATAAATACTTTCATGAACTGATGAAAACCAACAGCCCTAGACAAAAATGGAGTAAATTACGTGCGTTAGGGATAGGTAAGACAGTTGAACAACATGTACCAAGCATATCGCTAGAGGCTCTAAATGATCACTTCGCACGGCCAAAAGTAGCCTCTACCTCCTTCCCTAATAGTTCACTACCGGTACCCTTGTTACAACAGCAGTCTGTTTTTGACCAATTCTCTTTTAGAAATATCAGCTCGAATGAAGTTAAAGGTGTGATATACTCTATTTCATCCAATGCCACAGGTAACGATGACATTCCTATATCACTGATTAAGCATGTCTTGGGAGCTGTTCTGCCAATACTAACTCATATATTTAACTACTGCCTGACAAACGGAGTGTTCCCAGATGTTTGGAAAGATGCACTAATTAGACCTATCCCGAAGAGCTCCAAGTTTGATTCTCCTTCAGATTATCGTCCAGTATCCATCCTACCACCATTATCCAAGGTACTTGAACGTCTAGTTCATACACAAGTTACTGAATACCTTACAAAGCATTCCCTACTCAACCCCTTCCAATCCGGCTTCAGAAAGGGGCATAGCACTGCGACAGCTTTACTACGAGTGACAGATGATATCAGATGTGCAATGGACCAACGGGACGTGACTGTACTGACATTATTAGATCTCAGCAGTGCCTTTGACACCGTCAACCCTCAGTTACTACTGCAGAAACTTCGAGAACTAAATTTTAATAGTGTGTCACTCCGGTTCTTTTCCTCTTACCTTGAAAATCGCCGGCAACGTGTGATAGTGGGAAATGTGAGTTCGGGATGGCAAAGTAAGACCCTCGGTGTCCCTCAGGGTTCGGTTCTTGGGCCACTGTTATTTATCATCCAAATAAATGACAAATCAAAAGCCCTTAATTTCTGCAAATTGCAAGTGTATGCAGATGATGTACAGATCTACTATCATTCAAAACCGAGTGATATCAATAATGCAATCATTAAAATAAATTCTGACCTACAACAGCTTAGTGACTATGCTTATAAAAACAGTTTATTAATAAACCCCAGTAAAACTCAGGTGATTATTATCGGTACCAGTAAAAACTTATATTCCCTCAAGCAACGTGACATCTCTCCAATAATTTTAAACAATAAAATCATACCCTACTCTACTTCAGTGACAAACTTAGGAATTATTATGACTGAGACCTTAAATTGGACTAAACAGGTGATAAGCACATGTAATAAAGTACACAAATGCTTATATCCTCTGAAACGGTTCGGTAATGTATTCTCTGTTCGGCTTAAAGAACAACTAATTCGCTCTCTGATACTACCTATATTTGACTACTGTGACACTGTGTTGACTGAAATAACCTGCGACAGTAACAAGAAACTGGACCGGTGCCTCAACAACTGTGTAAGATATATCTTTGGCCTGCGATATGATGATCATATATCACCCTATTATAAGGAGCTGTCGTAGCTTCGAGTGCACCAGCGTCGTGAGCTCCACATATTATCACTACTGCACAAAATACTTTCCACGAATACCCCTAACTATCTTGTTTCACCGTTTTCTTACCTCTCGTCCTATCATGACCACAATACGAGATCTGGCTCCTCTCTTGCCATACCTGTAAACCGTACTGCTGTTTACAACCGCTCGTTCATAATCTCTGCGTCCAGGTCATGGAATTTGCTACCTGTGAACATTAGAGACAATCCCTCTCATCGCAAATTTAAAGTGGCTTGCTGCGAGTATTTGCTGGGTGGATCCCACTGACTTCCGGGATAAATGTTGAATGAACGAATGGATGAATGAGATGAATGATCGGATTACTGTAGTTACGTCATTTAAGGGTACTTTACTTTGTGTATTTTTCAAATTAATGATTCTACTATTATTCATATTATCACTATTGTTATTGCTATTAATATTATTTGTGCTATTGGTATTTGTAATTATAAGTCATGTAGATGTATACTCATCTAGTGGTTAAGTGTAAGAGAGGGCCTTGAGCCCTAACTTCGCCACCAATAAAGGCATTATCTATCTATCTATCTATCTATCTAGAAGCGAAGTTCACAGCTAGGTAACGTTTGGTAGCGAAAGTATGAATTACTTGAAATTATCGACTGCAGTCCTCAATTGAATTAAAACAGATAACACACACTAATACAGCCATCACAATTAACACTGGTTATCAGACAGATTCTACACACACCCAAAGTACACGGGGCTACATGGCCCCGTTGTTGCAGGCCCTAAACTGAGGAACCAACCAACTCGTTTAATGGCCGTATAATTTATGTAGAACACGCTGTCTAAATTACCCAACTAAATCCTGCATTGTTGTGTTTATTTATAGGGACGCTTCATCTACTAAATTAACATCAGTAACTTATGATCCCAATAGATATCGCGATGACTGGTATTGGCAGCTCACATACTACCCTATGTATATTATTTTCTTAACCTTTTGGTTTAAAAATCTATATTTCTGCAAATATTAAGGGGTTTGAAGCCATTTTCAGACTTGCCTTTTCTTTTTCTTTTTTCTTAGTCATGTTTACCATCCAGGGTGGTGGTTCCCACGGACTCAGCGAGGGAACTCACCACAACCGCCTTTCAAGGCAGTGTCCTAGAGCTGGGAACACCTGGTCGGATTGCATGCAACTGGGGAGTCTCATCCTGCAAAGCGAACAGGGGCCTCAAGAGGGATGGGAAGGGAAGATTGGGACGGATAGGCAAGGAGGAGGGAAGGAGGCGGCCGTGACCTTACAGTAGGGACCATCCCGGCATTTGCCCGAAGACGAAGTGGGAAACCTCGGGAAACCACTTCGAGGATGGCTGAGATGGGAATTGAACCCCCTGTATTCATCTGGACCACCCGAGGCTGAGTTCCAGTCCTCATACCACATTTTAAATTTCGTGGTAGAGTCGGGTATCGAACCCAGGAACTCCGGGCCGGCAGCTAACCATGCTGACCACTACGCCACGGAGGTTTGACTCATGTTGGCTAAATGAACAAACGTTTGATTCTTTTCAGTCGGTCAACACGATTGTACCCAAATGTGATGGGTTATTTCCTAATCCTGAAAAAAGTAGTTCCGTGAAGAACTATACAGCCTATTTTCCTATATCCTGCTCATGTTAATTGCCACTATCAACATACAAAATTTCAGTTTAATTGCTGTAACAGATCCGTAGATATTGAGAACCGTCTAAATATTTCAGATGGTCGCCAGGTTGGATTTTTATTTTTGTACTATTACACTAAGATTATTGTGTACGTGTGGTATTCAAACTTAAATCGCATGATTAGAACACAAGAAGTAAAAACGAGATTTTAAAATTACGCACAGCAGCCATCTTGTGATTATGCAAACAATTGAAATAAATTAGATGCCAGTGGATCAACATTTGTATAAGCATTTAACGTGCAACGTTTCACGGCACTCGGATAGTTAATTCGCGAGAAACGTCCATTTAAATATTTATACTTCGCGTCGCCGCCATGTTGGATTCGTGCTCACCAGGTTACTGAAAGTCCTATAGGTGAACATATGTTCATAGTCTCTATGAACATAAAAATTTCAGTTTGGTTGCTGTAAAAGATTCATAGATATTGAGAACTGTCTAAATATTTCGGAAGCTCGCCATTTAGGATTGTTATATGTATAGGCCATAGAGTTATGTACCATTCAAGGACAATTATTGCCTAGGTTCATTATTCAAACTTTCACTTCGATCGCATGATTACGACACGAGAAATAAAAACTTAATTTTAAAATCTCGCACAGCCACCATCTTGAGGTTATGTAAACAATTGAATTAAATTAGATGGCAGTGCATTACAATCTGCAAAATCATTTACTGTACCACATTTAACTGCGCTCAGAGAGTTAAATCACGAGAAAAGTCTATTAAAATATTTCAAATTCGCTTGGTCGCCATGTTCGTTTTGTACTTTACAGGTTCATGAATTATACATAGGTAAACTTGTATCAGTACCCTTTATCACCGAACAAAATTGCAGGGTGTTATCTGTAATAGTTTCGGAGATATAGAATGTCAGTGAAATATTTCGCACAGCCGCCATTTTGAGGTTATGCAAACAATTGAACTAAATTAGACTCCAGTGCATTGCAATGGGTATAAACATTTGCTGTACCAAGTTTCATTATGTTTGGATAGTTAAATCGCGAGAAAAGTCTATTTAAAAGTCTCAACTTTGCTTGGCCGCCATGTTGGTTTTGTAGTCACCAGGTTTTTGAAAGTCTCATATGTGAACTTCTAGTAGTGCCCTTTATCACCGTACACAATTTCAGGGCGATATCGGTAAAAGTTTCGGAGATATTGAATGCTAGTGAAATATTTCGCACAGCCGCCATGTTGGATTGGTGAGACGTAACAAAATTTGAAGGGCACGGTCGAGGTCGCCGGGAATAGTGCTATGAACTTACCGAGTTTCACTGGAATCGCTCCAGCTGTTTAGATTTTATTAGGGGGACACACACACACACCTCTCTCTCTCACACACACACACACACGCACACACACACGGACAAAAGGTGATCTCATAAGCCTATTTTTTCAAAATTGAAAATAGGCTAAAAATTACATGTGATTAATAAATACATTTGGTTGACCAGTTTCGATCGTCAAGCGATCATCATCAGATCCATTACACTTAGGCTATAAAATCTAAGTCTAAAAATATGGTGAAAATATTTACAATATGTACACTTATTTAGTTACAGTATTAGTTGAGATGATGCAACTCGTCAATATGTGTTAGTTGTGGTCTATGTGATGTTTTGTTGAGATACTGGAAGTGGTGATTGACCTCCGGAATTTGCCTGTTTGGAGTGAATATGTGGTTGTTGTAAATGTATTATACAGGCTACTAATCTGGTTGAGTCTTGCGCGGTCCTGTTGAGAGCAGTTAAATTGGTCGCTGCCTGCACTCGACTGAAGGGAAATTCCTGTGTGTGAGGGTCCCTTATCTCGTTGGGCTATTCCCCTGCTCGCATTCTAAGTGCTCTGTGTTCCTCGTGCAATGGATCGAGTACCTCTGGGTCCAGACATCCACACTACTTGTGCATCACACGAACTAAAGCGTAAAGCATTCATCTGTCAAGGTATATTTATTTCAAGTATTTGATCGAGGGCGTAGAAACTAGGTTGGCTTGCCGGAACTCTCTCCAGATCTTACAGTTGGGTCCCAGATTACGCCATCATCCGTTCTGTGAGCAGTTGTCAGTTCTTCGTTTTAGGTCTTTATAGAACTGCTTACATCTGTTTCTCAAGGAATTACTCACTCTGCAAGTCTTATTTATTTCCGCTGGCCATGGAAAAGTTTACTTGGAGCAATATATTAACATCAAGACAGGCTTTTTTGCCAGAGCAGCTCTTTAGAAATCCATCTTGTCAGGCCAACAACAAGCCTCGCCGATTTCATTTCATCCCGTCTGTTACTGTCGAGAATGTTTCAATTCCTGCTATCGCTATTGAATCTCGGTGCTGCAGTGCCCAAGTTGTGCTGACATTGTATTCTGGTGTACTGAATACATCCATGGGACTAGCAACTCTCTGTGGTATTGCTCGTACACATCTTACGAGATAAAGCAGCTTAATTCACTAATAGGGTATCAAACAAGAAGTTCCATGACGAACTAAAGAGCCAACTTTTCTTAAAATTAGGAATCATGCCAATGATTAATCTACAGTATATGAACCTATCTTGAATAATGACGAAATTAAGTTGGTAATATCGAAATGTCTAGTTAGTTCGAAATATACCTGGTATAATGTAGCCTAATTGAGCACTACAGTTGGGAGCCCTGGTGACTGAATATATTCTTAGTTCCATCTCTTAAGGTACAAAATACAAAATTTGGTTGAAGTCCAGTGGACGTTACATGCAGTCAGACATTGGATCTATCAGCTCGCGTTAAAGCATGTTGGCAACAATAGCATGCGTGTGCTGGTTAGAAATAATCTGAAATATTATGATATCTTGTTGAGCCAATTTTGGATGAAATCCATTTGTTAGTATTGTACCCTTTTGAACATAGGACCTTCAGGACATGATTCTAATCTCAGGGGTGGTGCGTCCTACTTGAAGCTAATAACTGTCCTGGGATACATCACTTGGAAGATCAACAGGGCTGATTAATAAATCATCACACACAGGATTCAAAAAAAACCAAAGAAAAACAACTTTATTAACACTGATAAAGAAATACAAAAAAATAATTGAAAAGGAAGCTAAAACCAAAAATATTAACTCAAAACAATCAAAAATTTAGAATGAGAAACTATCCAAAATTGAACCAATCTCCAAAACAACTTAACGAATTACAAATCTTGAAATAAATCCAAAGAAAACCAAAATAACGAAAAAAAACGTTAAAACAATCCAAAAGATCAAAAAAAGTAAAAATAATTTTTAAAAAAATGTCAAAACTCAAAACAAAAATGAGTAATTAAATTCCAATCAAATTAATCAACCTCAATTAAATCAATTACACTTCGATTAATCTCCCATAATTGAATTAATTACATTTCAATTAATCACCCATAATTAAATTGATTACATTTTAATTAAATCAAACAATTAAATTAATCACAATCCAAATAAACCAATATTAATTAGATTAATCATCAATTCAAACACTCTGTGAATCAAATAATATTCAAATCAAATCAATTGAACTTTAATTGAACTTTGAATCCCATCATTTATCAAATCGATTACCAATCAATTAATCCAATCTCTCAATTAAATAACGACCAATCAGTGATCATATGCCAAGATGAAAATCAATCTGATTTGACCATAATTAATATTCACTGTAATACATTCCACACTTCTGAATTCAATATTCCAAATACCATGGCATCTTGCCGTTGTATGCCAATTAATTAATACACAAACCTCAAACCATTGGCATATCCACCATTAATTTAGGGCTTCCATAATTATAATATTCATGAGATAATCATCTCATGAAATGGTCTGACAACATTGCCCATGTGATCCCTTTTGGTGGATTATAACACTTTCACCAGATCACAATACTTATATATCCATTATTCACAACTACAACGTTTGCCCTTCAAATGATTATGAAATTTGGCACATTTATACCTTTGAGCCTTTAAGCATACATCAATGCGTACTTATAAATGCCAACTGGCAAATTTACACTCATATAACCCCAATGAGATTTGAGTTTGAGATGTGCTACACTGTTACTTAAAATAAACACAAAATACCTTAGAAATATGATCAACCAAGGATTGAACTCAGGACTCGTAACAAAATGATCCGGGTCCTGGATTCAATACTGTCTGTTAAAGTTTTATGGGCGTGTACTAACAATACACATAAATACAACTCGAGATGCTTGCGAGTATCAAATGGCAAAAACAAAATAGCTTAGCTTAAGGCAAGAAAATAAGGAAACCAAAATGAATGCCAGCTGTATGCAGCAAATTTGCATATTCCAGATACCAAAAAAAAAAAAAAAACATTCTATGCTCGCATACCGCACCGAGCGACAAAAATTAAACAACGGTGGGTGTATCTTGTCAACGATGCCTGCGACTCTGCAATAAACAACATAACACAAATATGTATTTACAAGTTGAAATTCTAACAGGAAAAATATATACACTCGTAGGCTTCGAAGCAAGGACTCTCACTTACCTTTTTCAGAGCATTGCACGTTCACAGACGCTTGCTAATATCCGAGAGAGAGCAATCAACTTCACGAAGAGGGAAACCAATCACCAAACGGATCCCCTTATAATAAAAGTCACCATTATTATTATTATTATTATTATTATTATTATTATTATTATTAATATTATTATTATTATTGCTATCAATATGATTAGCCTATCACCTTTAATTATTACCGCCGTGATGGAATCAACTATCCAAAGTTTACTGGATATCAGTACCCTAAAATAAATTCGGTCTTGAGATCCATGAATGATTATTATTATTATTATTATTATTATTATTATTATTATTATTAATATCCACCTGGTTATTAATCTATTTGAATAAAATCTTCGCGGCAATGTCATGACACAAAAGGTTATTGGATTAGAGTACCCTTTACATAAGTTTACCCTCAACTCGATAACAAATTATTATTATCATCATTATTATCATTATTATTATAATTGACATAAATATTATCACATTTAATACCTTTATAATAGACTTGGATGACAAGGTTAGTGCACTACAGTACCATATGTGGATCTCAATCGTGAGTTAATTTTGGAAATGAATCTGAATATTATATAAGTTTCTCTGACTAAGGAATCAGCTGTCACCATGACTGTCAAACTAGCCTCCTTTGAAACGCAAGGAGTCCCGTTACGGAGAGAGGCGGGGTGTGTACGACCTTGACAAGTGCTACCGCATTCAGACACTAAATGCTGTGGGCTCCCCAAAACTGCACTCTTAGTAAGATACACAAGCCTGATGGAAACACAAGGAGAAATGACCTCACCGTCTAGATAGTCTTTGGTTCGACCTGAGGGGAACCTGGTCTCGGAGCAATAACATCATCGTGGTTCTATTTATCACACAAAACCTGTACACATGGTTTAATCTCACCTGTTCCACAGAGTATGCCTAATATACCTCACTTACCTTCCTTTCCTTTTCAGTTGGCAATCGAGTGACATATGGATGTGTCACCTGCAACTTCTTATACCTTTTAAAATACCATTATACCATTTTAATTATTCCTCGTTGAACCACCGGGGCCTCATGGAACTTCCCGGTATCACATGGCATACATTCAAACTATGTTCTCATTAACTTACCACGATTAAGCCGATGTTCAGCTTGCTCTCCCATTACACTCAGAAGGATACCCTAAATATTTCTCCTACTCAATACCACACTTACCTGCGTTAATCTAAGAGAAAGGACGCGTCAAATCATCCCTGACACAGTTCAGAGTGCATCCGTATGAATAATTGCTACCACATGCGTCGTAATAAAGACATTAACATTTAGACTTCCTCCCCTTCTATCCATACCTGACATCATTATTACTCTCGATATTGATATTATTATTATCCCTAGTTGACGTCATGCTTATTATTATTATTATTATTATTATTATTATTATTAATAATAATAACCCGCGTCATTAGTGTGTCTATAAATTTTACATTCTTTAAATCTCTCTCTCTTTCTAAATCTACGTGCCTCTGCTCTTTCCGGCGCCTTCATCCTGGGGCTGAAATACATACAACATAATGGGGTGAACACATGCATTCCTATCAGTGTACAATTTGGCGCGGTTTGCGAACAAACATCATCGCTAAGCATCTCCTGAATTAAACAAAATAGCGTTCCGTCGTCACGGATACACTTAACCTACCACAAATGATACTCAAACTTTAAAAAATCTAATAATAATAAACTATAATAAACACGGCCCATAAAACTATGACATAGATAATTAATGGAAATTAATACTCATCATACTTCCAGCGTTGGTCGTCATCCTCTCCAGCAATAGATGTCAGAAACCCCTAGCCATGTGCCTTTCACACCATACCGGCACTACACATATTCACGTTCAATGCACTACTCCACTAATTGACTGATAATCATGATTAGCACTAAATTTCACCTTATTTTTACAAAAAGATATAACACTATTGGTACGTCTATTGTACTCCCGTATCTTATCCAACACGTGTACGTTGCATCACAATACACCTTTCATATAAAAATCGGGCTAGGATTTCGCAGCACTCGTTAGATCACACGCCACTACTTCTGTTATTCCACTCTTCACTTGCGCGCCGGGCTGGCGACCTCGATGCGTTCTCTCTTCCCCCTGTTCATTCACAGAACTGTCCTGGTTCCAGCGGCGAGGGTTCGAGCCTCGGGCGAACAACTGCGCTCCTCCCATCTTCTGCGACTGACAGTACTGCTTCCACAGCTATACAACTTGTGTTAACATGTAACACTGCAAGCTCTCCCTGTACACATATGCTGCCTACTAAAATTACTACTGTTTATCTGAGCTGTCCAGCCTGCAGCCTTGAATCATACTGACCATTTACATACAACTGAGCGTCATTGTCTGTAGCGTGAAAACTGCATGACGACTGACTGTAAACTGACTTATCGCGAGTGCTTGTAACTGTTTATCGAAATGTGTCGAACTGCACAACATCACATTGCGAACACCTCAACAGTCTCGAGCGGGCTCGCGAAACTAAGCATCAACTACCATCCATTCGCGTGCTAACTGCGTGACAGCCAAACTGCGGAAGACTATCTCCTCCACATGCGGTCTGCTGAAAAACTCCCCGTGCGGTCTGCTGAAAAACTCCTCTCTGCACTGCGCAGGAGTGCAATATATCTAAAACATGGCGACAGAGCACCTGAAGATCGTTCCACACGCAAGAGCTCCGTATTCCAACACATTTATTTCAAAACATTGGGTACACATTATTCGTGATAGTAAGGTCCGTCGAATCATAGGATTACGATCGATAATCGATCGTAATTTTAGGGGATATCAACTCTGCGTCCTCCGGACTATTTGTGGCGAAATAGACGCCATCCCCACTCTCACAACAAACACTCCACCCCAGACGGATCCGCGGATCTCAGTTCTGGACCACTGATTTATTAATTTTTTTATGATTTAATTATTCTGTTCAACTGTAAAAAATCTCAGGATTATTTTCGGCTTATTGTTGTCAATGGTTCGATCCTGGGTGTTGCCGTATCGTAGAAATGAATTAATTTCGCTATTTAGGGGCGTGGCGAAACCAGAATAAGACGTACTACAGAAACTTCCAGAACGTAATCTGATGCAAGCCTCTACGAAAGTCCTTGAGCGTACACCTGCGTGGCAAATGCGCGTTATAGAAGTATGTTCTCAAATAGTCTTTGTCTGCGAGTTCCATGCGACGTTCCCTCGGTTTGTCAAGTGGCCAGTTGCATGACTCGTCCCAATAACACTGCGGCAGGAGCTTAGCATGATTAAAATGACGCAAAATCAGACTTCCTTTTCCCCTGCAAATCGAGGCTCAATTAATCGCTGTTTCTAGCATTACTGAAATCTATGCGACCTTAGCCTATGACCGTTGGATAAGGGCGCAGTATAGAAGTTACGTGCATTTTAAAATTGGACCTATCAGCAGGCATATAATCATGTAGGCAGCACTGACTTATAGTAATTACTCCAAATTAATCTAGATTGTCAGGTGCTATACGTGTGCAATGTATAGAGCTGATGGCTTTCTGATATATTGATAATAGGGGAAAATTAATACGTATATAAGTTACTCCTAATTAATCTAAAATGTCAGGTACTATACGTGTGCATAGTTTAATGATGATGATAATTGTTGTTTTAAGGGGCCTAACTTCTAGGTTATCGGCCCCTACGTGCATAGTTTAAAGCTGTCGGCTTGCATACTTTCTGATATATTGGTATTTGGGTAAAAAATAGAGAGAGCAATTATTAACAGTTGGCAGCCCTGGTGACTTTTAATAATACGCTCAGTCATATCTGTTTATGTACACATATTACATACAAAATTTGGTTGAAATCCAATTGATAGTGTAGAAGTTAGATGCACTTCAAAATTGGACTTATCAGAAGGCTTAAAATTATGTTGGCAACGCTGTCATGTATGGCCTCCTGGAAATTAGATTGAAATAGTATTATCTACATGTGTGCCAATTTTGGAATAGCTCCCATGCATACCTTCCAAGATATCCAACATGGAGCTCAAATTTCTGGTGCGTTTTTCCAGCAGTTGGTAGCACTGATATCATTCTCAAATATGGACTTTCGATATTCCGGTATACTGTACATCGTTACTCATACTAAATTTGGTTTAGATTGCTGTAGCCATTTAGGAGTTGATAGGGACACACACACTCACATCCAGACAGACAGACATTCAGAAGGAGACAGGCAGACAGAAGGACAGACAGAGACATATTTTCCCGGATCGATCTCATAAGTCTACTTTTTCCTCATTTTTGCAAAATGTGAAAAGTAGGCTAAAAATTATGTCCAACCCTCAGTTAGCACAGTGCTGATATTTCGGACCATTCAATCGAAAATCTTCATGAAACCACCGATATCAGCAAGATTCAGTGAGCAACTCAAACTAAGGCGGCTTCGGTGTATAGTTGGTAGCAAGCTGAGCTTCTACGACAAAGGTCGCGTGTTCAAACCCGGCCGACGTCGTCGGATTTTTAAGAGCGTTAAAAATCCCTCAGTATGCTTTCCTTCAGAGGGGAAGTAAAGCCGGCGGGCTCTTGTGATAGATTTATGGCATGAAAAAGAACCTTCCACTAACAATACTTGTGTGAAGCCAAAATTTGTAGGTTAGGTTTGATTAATGCGTTTAAGTTCCAACGTCGTCACCGGGTGCCGGTTGCGATGACATCTAGTAGTAGCGACGTTCAGGGGCGTACATACAACTTTCATTTCGGAGGTTATTCTATACACATATTTTTCTTTCAGTCCATTGTTATGACTTATATCTTCCATTATTAATTGACATTTTTTTATTTAATTAAAAAGAACCATGCACCTATTGTTTTTAAAACCTTCATAAATTAAGTGTACAGGTTGTTCAGCATTATTGACTTCATCAAAAACACTCTCCGACATATCATTAAACCGTGTAGGCAGAAATGTCTCAAAGTTTTCACATACACAAAGCACACGATCACCATATGCTGTTTTCAATTTCTGAATCTTGATAATGCGGAATGGAATATGCGTTGGCAATTTGCTGAGCTTCTTTGTCTCTAAGCCACATGCTTGCCCAACAGCATTCAAAACATTCATTGTAGTAGTCTATAAACAAAAGAAAAGCATATCTATTACACTCTAAAACAGCTTTAATAATATTGTGCAATTAGGGATTTTGCACTATGCATGGCTAATAAATTATGCTAGTTATGCAAGAAATGCCCTAACTGAAGCTGATACTACTTTTCTGCATATAGCACAAGTGTTGAGTTCTAATGCACACTTGACACAGGCTATCATGTGTCCACAAGACAAAAATACAACACCTGGTTCATCTTGATAAAAAAATTTACATAATTGTTGGTCACACTTTTGTATCTGTTCGTGAGACAAGTCTTTCTTTTCAGCCTCATGTATTTGCTCCACATGTTCTAACTCTAAAGGCACTTTTATGTCTTGTGCTGCAATCACGTTTTCTTTACGAATAGCGTTCACAAATTCCTGACCTTTAAGCAACACCATGTATTTACAGTTAGGTAACCAAAGAACGTGTTGCACAAAAGGGTCATCAGTCATTTGCCAATCCTTTAAAGCAAATCCACAATAAAACATATTGTTTTATCCCCTTCACCAGTATAAAAAAATCCAGCTTCACTTAGCTGTTTGGTAAGGTGTTTTAATATTAATGGCCAAACATTTTTATAAGATTCTAAACGTTTTTCAACAGAGCTGTACTCTGGGTGTACTAGTGCTTTAGTCTTGCAAATTCCCAATATTTCAAAAGCACATGCTAATTCAACACAGTCTATGGCATATGGACCACATATATCGACACTACCGTTGTTGGCTGGTAATACATCCTTATTATTATTATTTATTTGTGATTCTGCAACGTAATTAGTGGCCAATGGTCTTGTGGTTCGGTAAAATGGATACACGGGTATGTTACCCACTTGTTTTCCAAGCATGTAAGGGCAACAAGGAGACCATCGCAAATGGTATCTAAAGGGATCATCCCCTTCTTCCCAGTGTGAAAGCTCAATACGACAAAACACACAGCGCACCACATCTTCTCGGTTCAAGTAAAAAAAACAGCTTTTGCAAGTTCATGTGTCGACAAAAAGCCTACAGGCCAGGATTCAAATGTTAACCATCGATCATGTTCGAATTTTAAATTTAACCCACGAGGTAAACCAACTTGCTCACTTGTTGTATTTGGTACTAACGCCATGTGTTATAATAAAACTTTTTTTTATTGCAAGTTATTAACGTTGCACAAGAGCACAGAGTACTTTAAAGCATAATGTATGCTTGTTCACTGTCTGTTCACTACGTTAATGGCGCATGACCACACCTAAAAACAAACAAAATAACCCATCACTAAATCAATCAATCAATCAATCAATACCTGTAATTAAACTTTAACGTTAATTGACATTAATATATCAAAACACCATTAAAATAAACTGTATGTTGGCACTAACAGTAACCCATGCACTTATTTTCTTTTTATAAAGCTTTAGTCATTTACATGCCCCTTTAACCAATATACAGTATAAACAAAAATGAATGTCATGTCAGTTTGTTTGGATTATCTTTTTCAAACCTGTGAATATTCGTTGAGTTCATAGGGTACAAAGTTCCTCATTTTTCTACTAGAAAGCGCTATTAAGTTTAAGGTGGTTAGATATCTAACATCTAACCTCCTTGACTTTCATAGTCAAGGAACAACTAAATTCGACATGCAAGCTACCCTCTGTGTGTCAAATAACAAAGCTTGCACCCGGCACCCGAGGCCATACGATATCATTATTATTATTATTATTATTATTATTATTATTATTATTATTATTATTATTATTATTATTATTATTATTATTTATTTAGCGTATGATGAAACAACCTATAAACTATTTACATATCCAGTGGAAGATAAGCAGAAAGTAAATACAAATTATCATGTATATACAAAGCAATTTACGAAGCTTGAGATTGTAAATATTGAGTGTGTGTGATGTACGTCTCACTAAATGTGAATGTCCAATTCCGCTACCCACTTCACTGCTTCCGGTGTTGCTGAATTGAGGTCTTCCATGGTGCCAGAGAAGGCACGGAGTGGACATTCCTGCACTACATGCTTCATTGTTTGGCGAACCTCCCCACAATCACAATGTGGGGAAACTGACCAGCCCCATGTGTGTAAAGTAGATCCTGTTCTACCTACTCCACATCTCATGCGAATTAGTCTACTCCAGGTGCAGCGTGGCAGATCGAAGCCTGCCAGTTTTGTAGATGGATTATTGATGTCCACTAATGCACGAGGTGGGGATAAAGACCACTCTGTTGACCACTTAGAAGTGGAGTTGAAGGAGCTGGATGTTAATTTCACAGCCGTCTTCCAAGCAGGCCGACGAGGCTTAAGGCGTGTGCATTTCTGTCTGATATCCTCATGAACAGGTAGATGTTCATTCTTCAACATTCTTGTCCACAGCTGAAAAAGGGCCTTCTGTCTCCTGATTTGTGGAGGCACTATATTGCTGAGTACCGGTAACCATTTGATCGGTGTAGCACGAAGTGTACCAGTTATGATCCGCATGGTTTGGCGAAGTTGTGAATCTACTAGCTGTGTGTGAGCACTATTAAGCCAGATACCAGAGCAGTATTCTGCTGCAGAATAGACCAAGGCCAAAGATGTTGTACGTAAAGTGTTTCCATCCGCTCCCCAAGAAGTTCCAGCCAGTCGCTGGAGAATGTTATTACGACTTTTTAGTTTGTTGGCGGTTTTCTGCAGATGATGTTTGTACGTAAGAGACCTATCCAATGTTACTCCTAAATAACTGGGATTGGCACAATATTGTAGTTCTTGACCCTTGAGGAATAGCCTTGGATGGTAGTTCGCTTCTGCGTTGTTTAGATGAAATGTAGATGTCACTGTTTTCTGTGGGTTAGGATGTAGATACCATCTTTGAAAATAGTCATCCAACAGTTCGAGGTCTCGATTAAGAACTATTTCAGCTTCTGCGAAGTTGCGTCGCTGAATTGTAAGGCAAATATCATCCGCATATATGAACTTTCGGGACACTGTTTCAGGCAGGTCGTGGATATATAAGTTGAAAAGAGCAGGAGATAGAACCGACCCTTGTGGCAGACCATTATTGACTTTGTGGAATTTGCTTCTGATGTGTTCTGAGTGAACTTGAAATAGCCGGTTGTTTAACATTCTGTCAATTAGTGTTGCAATTTTTATGCAAGGAACAGCTTTAATAAGTTTAATCATAAGACCTTCCCTCCAAACTGTGTCATATGCAGCTGTAAGAACTAAGAAGACAGAGACGTTTTTCAATTTCTTCTCAAAACCAACCTCCAAATACGTGGACAAGGACAGTACTTGGTCACTGCAGTCACGGCCTGCTCAACTGGAAGGATTGCTTCGATGGCCGGTGCTATTCGGTTCAGTATCAGTCTTTCTAATAACTTGTAGGTGACGCAGAGTAGAGCAATAGGTCGATAGCTTTGTGGGAGAGTTGGATCCTTTCCTGGTTTCAGAAGGGCGATAATTTTTGACTTCTTGAAGATTGGGGGGAGTCAGCCTGACTGAAGTATGGAGCTGAATAACGCAACGAGCCATCTTTTTGTAGCTGGACTACAGCTCTTTAGGAGTTCTGGGTAGATTCCATCTAGTCCTGCAGCTTTGCCATTTCGGAGTGATTTTAATCCCTCGTCGATCTCTTGCGATGTGAAAGGTTGTGAATAGGTGGCGTGCGGTTGGGTTTCACGTTTTGCCTGTTTAAGCTCAGTTTTAACCCCTTTCGTGGTCAGTTTATTCCTTGTTGTTTTAGAGATAGAAACGAGGTGATTTGCTATTGATTCTACCTTGATTGGAGAATGTTGCTTCGGGGGTATGGATGTGGAATCTAATTTCCGAATAAGTGACCATGCTTTTCTGCTAGAATGGGTGAAATTCATGTCTTGTACAGTTTTCACCCACTTCTCTTTTCTAGCAAGATCAAGTGACAGTAGTAAATCTGTTGCTTTCTCGTGGCTGCTATTTTCCTCGAATTCCTCACTCAGTCTGCTGGACTCTTCACTCCAACCCGGTATATAGTCTTTACGAAAATTATTATTATTATTATTATTATTATTATAGGGAACGACATGTCAGTTAAATTAAAATTGTTGTTTTTTACAAAATCCAATAGGGCCTTGAACATTCCCGGTAAACAACCAATATGGTCTTGTACCGGTTGCCAATACATAGTCATTAATCAAGAAAGCAATCATCGTCCTAGTCATGTACAGGTAATGAATATTTTGTCTACGAGTTTTCGGTAGTGGTAAAATGGAATAGCATTTTATGTTAGGCTTACCTGAGTTTTAAATAGTTCACTGCCTGGAAACAATGGTTGCACTTTACTGCGTCTCGGGTTTTCAGCGACTGCTACGGCGGTAAGGCTTTTCTTTCCAAGTTTCTAAAAATAAATAAAATAAACCGTTATAAATAACTAAATTCAAGTTAGTACATGCATTTCCTAAAATGAAATATGAAGCAAAAAATGAAACAAGTTAGTTTTAAAAAATAATCCCACCTTCACTTGCAGTGGCTTATTGCTGTTTCCTTCTAATGGGCTCAAAAGTAAACTGGTTTCTTGTATCTCAGACATGTAAGGTATACCGGTTATCTGCAAGCAAATAAATTAAAAATCAATAATTATCTAATCAATAACTACAAATTTAAGGTTCATTAGCATGACATTATTAAAATAATCATTCATAGGTACTTACCAAAAAATAAAAGGATTTTTCTTCCACAGCTCTACTGTATACGTCCGTGTGCTAAAATGGCAAGTGCATGACTAACGCAATCGTTATCAGTTAGCCTAGCAACAGAAAAAGTTGTATTTTCTCAGCGTTTTGACCTTGAATTGTTCTCTGTCTCTCTCTCTCTCTCGCACGTGTTCCCACGCCTCTTTACATTCCTCAATATGAATAAGATTCGTGTACCTTATACTAGTTTCATGTTTTTAATAAGGAACCAAAATGGCTACCTCTTATACATTAGTAGTCCTACTGTCTCAGAACCAAAATGGCGGTCTCTGGTTAAACAGCACACCTGCTAGCCACCACGAGGCAAGTAATCTGATATCACACTTCCTGCTGACGTAGACATTCCTGCCTCGTCAGCACCAGCAACAGCTCTCACGAGTCCTGAGGCTAGGTACAATATTCAGTCACCAGTGAGCTGGACTGTGTGCGTGTTAGCATTCAAAACATGTGTGAGTGTCTTATTAATATTATTATTATTATTATTATTATTATTATTAAACATTTTACTGTAATAATAATTACTAGCAAGCGGCCATCCTCAATACATGATCATGTTAACCACATACTTTCATCCTAAAACACATGACTTTACCCAGTTCAATATTTAGTTTATAACATTTCAGGCCAATGACCTTACCGTTTTGGCTCTTTGCATACATGCACATGACTCGGTCGAGCAAATGTTATAGTTTCCATATTCTAAAACCATTTACTGTTCCAGACAGCAGTCTCGCTTATCACTGTTTACTAGCATGTTAAAGATCCCCTTCAGGGGTTAAAAAATCCTAGCACACTTAACACATTTTCAAATATTCGCCTCTATCCGTCATAGGAAATGTCACAAAACCAACCGTCATAAGCTGCTCCCGCCATCCCACCAAAATAGCTATTCATTTCTTCCGGGCACGGTCACCGAGATCGCCAACGTCTAAGAATCACTTGGTCATATCCTACAACCGTCTGTTGTGTCAGAGAGCGATCTCGCTCATTACCGTTAACTAGAACGTTAAAGATCCCCTTCAGGGGTAAAAATTTTAGAATGCTTGTCACATTTCGAAATATTCGCCTTCATTCATTCGTCATAGGAAATAATATCAAAAAGCAACCCCTCGTTTTGCCATACATCGCCCCCGTCGAAATAGCCATTTCCAGTATCCACCATGGCCAATCATAGCCTCGTTATAACATACTCCAAGCGCTACCGGCTCTCTGTCTACAAACACTCTTTTATTTAAAAAAAATGCCTAGCTTTAAATTTGTCCTAGAGACTTGACATTTATTTTCGTGGTCGAAGAGGTAGGGACCTTTCATTCATGTCAAACAAACTTATTTGTCAACGTGTTAGTTTCTAAAATAGTAAACATTCAAAATTTAAGTGTTTTCAAAAAAATTCAAAATAATAAAGTTTTATTATAAAAAATAAAGGTCATAAGGACCATTCGTTTCAACTATGGCATAACATTCTATCATGTTTGGTTTTCAAACTATCGCCTACTTTCGAAAACAGAATTTTTCAAAAAAAAATGAAAAATATAACGAGTGGTCTATAGGAAAGAGGACGTCAGCTCGAGTCCAACGACACCTCATTTATTAAAATCCGACCATCCGTTCGCCAATTATCACAAATGTTCGCTAGAAAGTAGGCTATCATTTTTTTCCCTCCTACACCTTTGAAACTTGCTGCCACCCTAGAGGGCATGCCCATCTTTCATTAACGTCAAACAAACTTTTTTCCAACATTCACCGTTTTCAAAATAGCGCCAATCCAAAAAACAAGAATTTTCAAATTAAAAAAATAAAAATCAACACACATTTTTAGCCAAGAGGACGTCACCCCGTTCCTAAACAACATATCGTTCTGGCCTTACAAGCTCATTAAATATCACCAAAATGTCAAAAACGCACGTTTACCTCAAATTGCGTTTCCAAATTCCACCCATTGTAAAAAATAACCTCACCATCAAATAGAGCGGAATAAATACCATCTAAACGACCCCTCACTCGACCCTAGTCCTCCCCCACCGCCAACGTCTCTTCCAAGATAGCCATACGTATTCAAGCACACGCGCGATTATGGGTAGAACCGGCCTTACCCCACTACTGCACTGTTTTAGTCCTAGAGGCTTGAAATTTATTTTGCTGGCAGAGGGGGCAGGGCCATTTATTTATGTCAAACAAAATATTTTGTCAACTCTTTAGTTTCCAAAATATAATATCAAAATTACACGTTTTTCAAAAAACATAAAAAATTAAAAAGTTTTATTATAAAAAATAAAAGACATAATGATCGTTCGTTTAAGCTATGGCACAACGTTCTATCATGTTTGGTTTTTTAACTATCGTCTATTTTCAAAAACAAAAAATTTCAAAAATTTTTTTAAAAAATATAATGAGTGGTCCATAGCAAAGCCCCCGTCAGCTCGAGTCCAACGACACCTCATTCGTGAATGTCCGACCACGGGTTCGGGAGTTATCGGCTCGCATTGGGCGTAGTGGTGGGGGGGGGGGGGGAACTCTCACTACTCCCCTACTGATAACAGAGACTAAAACTTATGCTGAAATGTAACTGAACATACCCTGCGAGCGGCGGGAAGAAGCTGAAGCAATATCGCTTATGATTATATTTTTACTTATTTTTCACATTCCAAAAATCTACTATAATTATAACCAAGTAATTCTGCATATTTGAAGTACAGCATACTTCGTAAATCGAAGAAACTATCAATTTACGCGGCCAGCTCTTGTTCTGAGAGCACGCCATATTTGGTAACACCAGTTCCTATTCGTCTGTGGAAGAGACAACATGTGCATGATGGAGCACAAGTGAAAGGAAACCATGTGGCAGGAAAAATCTACGAATAACTTTCTTATGGATAGCCATCATGGCATTGTGTAATAATTGAAGTATTGAAGACATTCACCACTACGAGAACTGTAAAGTTCGAGGTGAAATGAAGGACTTGTGCGAAGAAAACTTTGCGACCGCATGGTCTCATTCTCACGCACACACTCATGTTTCAGTGTTCTATAAAATGTGTATTTAATTAACTTTATAATTGTGCAAAATCTACAAGTATAATCTTTATTTGCCGGATGGGCAGTGAATTTGATTTGTTTTTTGTTAAAATGTTCTTGTGTAAATATCAGTGCAAGTCACGAGTGAGTGTCGCACAAGCGACAGAAACTAGAGCCAGTGGCGGAGTGAAATGGGCATTTTTTTTACCGCATATTAGCTGCAGTGCGCGACAGTTTTATTTAATTATGTGCTACATTTTTATCAACGCTAACATCGCAATAATGATAAACCAGCAGATCTTCAGATACAACTCCAACCGCGCGATGGCATGTGATTGCTAAATCATGCTTGGGGAATTGGCGACGGAGGATGTCCAGACACAATCAAATGGTAACCTAAAGATATACACGAGACCGCATACAACATCTCATGGCGGGACTCGAACCAAGTGACGCTGAATCTGTAAGTCAGATCAAATATTTATAGCGTATTGTAAGAGTGGAAAACAGTAGACTTAGTTTATTTTGGTTTCATTTATCTAGTGCACAATGCTGGTAGCTAATTATAAGACGCGTGTGGAAATTAATAGTTTATTAAACATTTATATAAGCCAGGAAGGCTGGATTTTCAATGCTCATTCGTATCATTTAAAAACAAGTATTATCAACTTTTATTTTGTCATGCTGATGACAAATAAACTAGTTTGACAAATGTTAAATCGAGGCCAAGGTTACGAGCCAAGTTCACCACACAGCACACTCGATTCTAGGCAGTGGATTAATGTTTTGTTTTAGAAGGCTGTGAGATTCTTGACATTATTACAAGTGGAATGCAGAGTTCCGTTACTCACATTTATTGGCCTGAACAATACTTGAAAACAGGTTTATTTTCTTTAAAAGAAGCCACACAGGCAATGAATGAAATTGTATTTTGTAACCAAATGAAAGCAGGTTCGATTTATTCAGGGAAGAGGCAATTTTATAAATGCTCACACACAGTTAGCTTGTATCAGAAACATTTATGTTTATTTAAAGCGTTGTCAGGATGTGTTTTCGTACACATAATTTTATTACCAGCAATTCAAACGTGTATCAATTAGGATTCCACACTTTTGTAAATTAAGAATATTATATGAGTCGTGACGGTGGATGAATACCTCCGACATTGTTATTGTGATTATATCGGTGGTAATGAACTGACTAAAGTCGTACCAAAAAAAACGAAGGCGTCTGGATCAATGGATCCGAAATAAGAGTAAAATAATTGATGAAGACATAGGATGTCTAATAAGTTTGATGAAATATTGGTGAAGACACAGGGTGTCTCGTAAACTATTAAACTATTGAGTTATTTGCTTAAGCTGGATACAAACGTTACCTGAATACACTGAACGCTTTTAAGGGTCCATAAACTGAACAACAATACTGTCAGGAATAAATAATTGTATGAAACTTTAATAATCAATAATCAACAAGTAGTTCCGTGAAGAACTATACAGCCTATTTTCATATATCCTACTTATGTTAACTGTCACTATCAACATACACAATTTCAGTTTGATTGCTGTAATAGATTCGTAGATATTGAGAACCGACTAAATATTTCGGATGGTCGCCATGTTGGATTTTATATATGTAGGTCCTAGTGTTATGCACTTACATGCAGATTATTGTGAACGTGTAGTATTCAAACTTCAATCGCATAATTGGGCCACAAGATAAAACAAGGAGATTTAAAAAATGTTCACAGCTGTCATCTTGAGGTTGTGGAAACAATTGAAATAAATTAGATGCCAGTGGATTAACATTCGGATAAAAATTTACTGTACCAAGTTTCACTGCACGCAGATGGTTAAATTGCGAGAAACGTCCATGTGAATATTTATAATTCGCGTCACCGCCATGTTGGATTTGTGATCACCAGGTTATTTAAAGTCCTATAGGTGAACTTAAGTTCATAGCCCCTATGAACATTAAAAAAAGCAGTTTGATTGCTAAATAGATTCGTAGATATTCAGTATCGTCTAAATATTTCGGATGGTCGCCATGTTGGATTATTAAATGTATAGGCCATAGAGTCATGCACCATTAAAGGAAAATTATTGCGTAGGTTCATTATTCAAACTTTCACTTCGATCGCGTGACTACATCACAAGAAATAAAAACTTAATTTTAAAATTCGCACTGCCGCCATCTTGAGGTTATGTAAACAATTGAACTAAATTAGATACCAGTGGATTACAATGTGTATAAATATTTCCTGTACCAGGTTTCAGTGCGCTTGGAACATTAAACCACGAGAAAGGTCTATTTAAAATGTTCAAATTCGCTTGGCCGCCATGTTCGTTTTGTAGTTAACCGGTTTTTGAAAATCTTATA
This sequence comes from Meconema thalassinum, assembly GCA_946902985.2. NCBI lineage: Eukaryota > Metazoa > Arthropoda > Insecta > Orthoptera > Tettigoniidae > Meconema > Meconema thalassinum. Next base: position 965,119,426 of record OX336390.1, on the reverse strand, counting down.
GATGGACTTCCAGTAGTGCCCTTTATCTCCGTACAAAATTTTAGGGAGATACCGCTAATAGTTTCAGAGATATAGAATGCCGGTGAAATATTTCGCACATCCGCCATCTTGTGATTATGTAAACAATTGAACGAAGTTAGATGTCGGTGCATTACAATGTATATAAATATATACTGTACCAAGTTTCATTGCGTTTGGTTGGTCAAATCGCGAGAAACGTCTATTTAAAAATCGCAAATTCGCTTGGCCGCCATGTTGGTTTTGTAGTTACCAGGTTTTCAAAAGTCACATAAGTGAACTTATAGTAGTTCCCTCTATCACCATAGAAATTGTCAGGGTAATATCGGTAATAGTTTCGGAGATATTGAATGCTGGTGAAATATTTCGCACAGCTGCCATGTTGGATTGGTGAGTCGTAACAAAATTTGAAGGGCACGGTCGAGGTCACCGGGAATAGTACTATGAACTTTCCGAGTTTCATTGAAATCGCTCCTGCCGTTTAGATTTTATTAGGGGGGGACACACACACGAATCACACACACACACACACACACACGGACAAAAGGTGATCTCATAAGCCTATTTTTTCAAAATTGAAAATAGGCTAAAAATAGGGGTTTGAAAACTAACAAATCTTATAAATTCCCCCTGAACCTAAATAAAATGTATAAACATTAAAAATAAACTATTTTCTGGACCAAATGTCAACACTTAGACATTGTTAAGCTATTGTAGATACATTTTGATACATTTTTACATGATTAGTCGACCACTGTCTCCCACAAATCCAACCCCTCGTCCTCGTCGTGGGAGATGGGCAACGTAATGAAGTAGGGGATTGCCTGTAGGGGTGAAGTACAGTGGGGACTTTGTGTGCCTCAAGACCGCTATGGTAGCTGTGAAGGCCCTACAGGAACTCTGAAGAAATTACGGCTAACGGGGCTCTGGTGAAACAACTGCTGCCTTGTAGTTTGGAGTTGGTTCTTCAAAGGCTAAGGGAAGAAACCCTGACAGAAAATCAGCCTGGTGCCTCAGGCCTAAGGTGGCAGTCCCTCCAAGGCACTCGGAGGCAGTGGGTTAATCACTCGCTCCTCTTAAATAAACTGATTACTGAAACTGAAGCGAAATTACAAAACCGGACGGATAACCTGATGACGACTTTTGGCATGAAAAGGATTACGAAAATCGGTTTCTGGAATGTGAGGACCTTGATGGAGAAAACCAGACTGAAACAAGTGACACGGGAGATGAAGAACTATGGGCTGGATATCCTAGGATTGAGTGAGGTGAGGTGGCCAGGATTTGGTGAAATACAGACAACAGATGGAATTACATTTCTCTATTCTGGGGGCGATGAGGAAGAACACAGGGATGGAGTGGGGTTGCTGCTCAACAGAAATGCAAAGAGGAGCCTTATGGAGTGGAAGCCAATTTCTAGCAGGCTCATGTTTGCTAGGTTCAAGACAAAGATCAGGAATGTGATCATCATCCAATGCTATGCGCCTACAGAACAATCGGAGCCAGAGAAGAAGGAAGAATTCTACCAAATGCTGCGAGATGCCACAAGACAAACAAGTATGAAGGACATTCTCATTGTTATGGGAGACTTCAACGCGAAGGTGGGATCAAACAATGAGGGGTTGGAGCAGATCATGGATAAACATGGCCTTGGTGAGATGAATAACAATGGGGAGAAATTTACGGAATATAGCGCCAGTCAGGATTTGGTGATGGGTGGCACGGTGTTTCCTCATAGGCGGTGCCACAAGGTCACCTGGGTGTCTCCTGATCAAGTCACAGAAAATCAAATTGATCACATCGCGGTGAGCAGGAGGTTCAGAAGAAGCTTGGAAGATGTTAGGAACAAGAGAGGAGCGGATGTCGGTAGTGACCATCATCTTATGGTTGCCAACTTCCGCATGAAGATCGTGGCAGTCCGCCGAAAGTTTATCACTAGGCACAACAAGTTTGATGTGGGCAAGCTTAAGAACCAGCAGAGATTGGACCAATTTAAACTGGAGCTCAGAAATAAATTCCAGGTGTTGGACTCCGAGACAGAGAAGGATGTAGAGACTGTGTGGAGCGAGGTAAAGAATATCTTTGTGGAGACCAGTGAGATGCAGCTCGGGTACAAGAACTACCTGCGGAAAGAATGGATATCCGATCAGACCTGGGATAAGATAAATTATAGAAAGGAGATTATGGCTAAGCTCAACACCTGCAAGACTAGGCAGCAGAAGGCTCTCACACAAGCAGAGTATTCAACAGCAAACAGGGAGGTAAAGAGGAGTGTGCGGAAGGATCATAGGAGGTGGATTGATGAACACGCGGTGAAAGCAGAAGAAGCGGCAAGAAGGGGGGACGTTAAGGAGCTCTATGGCATCACAAAGATGCTTTCGAAGAAGGTTTTAATAAAACTAGGCCTGTGAAGAGCAAGACGGGCGAGATCCTCACGACGTGTGAACAGCAGCTGACTAGATGGAGAGAACACTTTGCGGAGGTTCTTAATAGAGATAGAGGACCAGAAAGTAAGCAGCGAGGAGGAGATGAAGAGGAAGCAGAAAGTGACCCGGACATCAGCCTCGACTCCCCAACTCGGGGCGAAATACGGACAGCGTTGAAGCAGATAAAGTGCGGGAAGGCACCAGGTCTGGATAATATCCCAGCGGAAGTATTGAAAGCAGACCTGGATATCACGATCAATCTGCTGCACCCGCTGTTGGAGAAGATCTGGAAGGAGGAGAAAATACCAACCGACTGGAAGAAGGGGTTGATCGTCAAGTTACCGAAGAAAGGGGACACCACAAACTGTAATAACTGGAGGGGAATCACCTTGCTGTCCATTCCAAGCAAAGTACTGGCGAGAGTCATCCTGAATCGTATAAAAGACTGCGTAGAAAAAAGGCTTCGGAAGGAACAGGCTGGATTTCGACAACATCGCAGCTGTGTGGATCTCATCAACACCCTCCGAATCATCCTGGAGCAGAGTGTGGAGTGGCGGACTACCCTTTACCTCACATTTGTTGACTTCGAGAAAGCTTTTGACTCCGTAAATCAAAGAATCATGTGGAAGACCCTCGAGGAATATAAAATTCCAACAAAGATCATCAGAATCATGGAAGAGATGTACGAAGGGTATGAGTGCCAGGTTCTACACGAAGGCAAATTAACAGCAAAGATAAAGGTCAATTCCGGAGTGAGACAGGGGTGTGTCCTTTCCCCCACTTTGTTCCTGTTGGTCCTGGATAGTGTGATGAAGAAGGTAATGGGAGGACGGAAGAGGGGTATTCAATGGGGTATAAATGACAGGCTTGAAGATCTGGATTTCGCGGACGACATTTGTCTTATGGCACAACGGTACCGAGACATAGAAGATAAGCTGGGGAGGTTGCAGAGAGAAGCAGAACGTGCAGGACTGATGATTAACACCAACAAGACCAAAGAGATGAGGATAAATTCTGACGTCACGACTAGCTTGACAGTCAACGGAAAGGAAATTGAGCGAGTTGAGTCTTTCCTCTACCTTGGGAGTATAGTCACAAATGATGGGGGAGCAGAGGAAGATGTTCGAAGCCGTATCAGGAAGGCAAATGGTGCCTTTGTCCAGCTCTACCCCATCTGGAGAAATAGAAACATTTCCAGGAAGACCAAGCTCCGCCTTTTCAATAGCAACGTAAAGTCGATTCTTCTCTATGGCTGTGAAACATGGAAAGTCACTAAACCGATCAACAACCAGCTACAGGTGTTCATTAACAGATGTCAGCGTCGCATCATGAATGTGAGGTGGCCGGACATAATCTCAAACGAAGATCTTTGGACCATCACCAATCAACAACCGATTAGCATCCAGATCAAGGAGAGGAAATGGCGCTGGATCGGTCACACACTAAGGAAGCCGGACGGAGCTGTTGAGAGGGCGGCGCTAGACTGGAATCCTCAAGGTGCCAGGAAGCGAGGTCGACCTAAGAAGACCTGGAAGAGGACGATCGAAAATGAAATTGCAGAGGAGGACAAGAACTGGAGTCAAGTGAAGAGAATAGCCAGGAACCGTACTGCGTGGAGAAATTTCGCCAAGGCCCTATGCTCCGGAAGGAGCGGCAGGAATTAAGAAGAAGAAGTCGACCACTAATTGGTGATGTGATAACTGAAGCACACACATCAGATTAGTAGCAATATGAGTCGATGTAATTGCTTAATTACTATCGCATTTGCAGGCTTTTCTATATTTTCTATTTTCTTAACACTTTGACAGTATGACCGTTTGTTACAAACAGTAACAAATCGAGTACTTAGGCAGTGCCAATTGCACAACCATAGGAGTGCTGAATTATTGTATGCATTTGTGTTGTATTAGCATAGTTTTTTTTTATTCAGCAACATTGTGCACATAGCTTGATTTTCTTAGTAAGAAACGCATCTCGTTTATTAATTAATGATATTTAGGACTAGCTAAAAACTTAACTCTAAAGATAAATTTTAGAGATGGCACCATCATAGCATAGGACCAATTTTCCCCTTGCTACTAAAAGTAAATGTTCTAGTATTTGTAAACAAGTAAATGTCTTGCTTTGCTGTAAATTCTTTTGATGTTTGATCCACCCGTAAGTTATTCCGTTGTAATTGCTTAGGGACGATCTTACGTGCCATTCTCTTAGCTTGTTCATTTTGTCGAATTTTGTATTAGGACCATGAGAGTAATTTAGATCTTGTTTAGGACTTTTTTTATATTTCTTTCAGGGCAGAATAGTATCGGACTAGCCGTTTGCAACTCTCATGCTAGACTAGGGATCTATTCTGAATAAAATTTATTTGTGATTTTAACCTAAGACTGACCTCTCTTTTCTTATTTAGTTTTGTTATCGATGCATTCCTCTGAGCTGGTTAAAGATCGAACCTCACTAATTCCCGACACCCCCGAGTGCAGACTTTGTGCTACACCAGCCTATGAATGTATCGTCCCCCATACTAGTGTGTTAGCTGGAAGAGGGTCTCGGAAGGGTCATTTGAAACCGGTGGCTCCCCGAAACCTTCGGCCAGCGGGAACAGTATAATATACTTGTGATACCGCAATGCAAGGTATGAGAATAGCTTGCTGATTCATCGCGAGGGGACATGACGAGTCTGTCAGCAGCCCGCCCTGTTATCTGGTATCGCTGTCTGTTCCAATACAGTTGACGCCACGGATTTTGGCCGGGGGTTCATTATTATTAGGGTTCGGAAGTTAAGACTTAAGGAAGTACAAAATATGCAAGCAAATATGCCCTAAAAACTAGCTAAATATGACCTAAAACTATAAAATATGACCTAAACGGCTACGTGTCTTTCACATACTTTCTGAACTTTACAGTTTTACTACACTTCACTTTCGGCATAATGGGGTTCACTGCAGTACTACCAGTGTGACCAATCTGTTGAAATCCGTTGGTAGTGAAAGAGCAAGGGAGCTTTCACTCGGCCCTGCAAGGAAGAACTGGGCGAGATATAACATGGCATTTCCTTGTTTGCTAGCTAATTGCTACTGAGCTAAATATAGCTACTGGAGTGACATCCTATTGAAAGGCGGAAGCACACTATCGTCATGTTCCGTAACCTCATGCGTACTGCAACCATTCTGATTGCAAGGCTCAGCTCTTTTGGGTTTGTTAGGTAAGAAAATGGCGCTTGCTGGGATGGCAGTTTGCATCTCTGTGTGGCACGGCAGGTGGCCTTGCCAATGAAGTTAGATGTTTTGTACATTCTTTTTATATTTCTATTCACGATGCTGTTTTGTTTTTATATATATCTTTGACTTCTTGTTAGGTGTCCATACTGGAAGATTTTATATTTGTTTTATTACATCTATGGAGATTATTGTGATGCATAAGAAGATGGTTTTGGGGATAAGGAAGATTTGGTTAGGTTTAGTGGTGATGTCGTAAGTTATATATAAAGAAATTTGTTGGTACAATTCAAGAAATAAAGAAGAAGTATTTTTAGAAAGATGAGACCTATATTTAATGTGGAGTGAAGAGAAACGTGATAGTGTGTTTATGGAAGTGCCATATGGAACGCATTCTCCGTAGTGTAAATTTACACCACGCCCCAGCTTGTGAAATACCCCATTGTACGGTTACATTATGGCGCAGCAACGAGGAGCACGCATGGGAGATGTGAACTATAAGTTGCTTCAAATGCTACTAAGTAAATTCACCGGTATGGAAGAGTCTTTAGGATCAGTAAGAAAGTCTTTAAGTACAAAAATAGAGTCAGTGAGTAAGGAGATAGGAGAAGTGAGAAGTGAGGCAGCAAAGAGAGTCTATGAAAGTGCAAATAGAATCTATAGGTAAGCAGGTAGAATCTGTAAAGGTGTACGTAAACGAAGAAATAAAGGAGCAGGCTGAAGCAACCAATGCTAAGATTGGGGAGTTAAGCAAAGAAGTACAAGAACATAAAACTGTGATGAGAGAAGGAATAGCGAAAAATAAGGATAGCGTGGATAGCCTTAAGGAGGAACAGGTGACATTGATGGAGAGGAATGAGATGCTCAAGGAAGAGAGAGAACGAGGTGAAGAAGAACAAGGTTATATGGAGAAAGTGAATGAGCTATGTGCGATTAAGGAGCAGGAAAATTATCTGAGATGTGGGGGGGGGGGGCGTGAGAAAGCAGGTGATATGGAAGAAACTGAAGGGAAGGAGGCAGGTGAGAGAAAGGAAAAGGTACAAGAGAAAGGAGAAGCGGATAACGGAGAAGGTGAAATGGAAGAAACTGAAGAGAAAGGAGAATCAGAAGAGGTTGGTAATGATGACAGTAGCAATCAAGAAAAAGAGGCTAAAGATGAGGATGAAAATGCAAGAGTGAGTCATGGAGAAGACAACATACTAGAAGAAGATAAGGTGAAGAAGAAACAGTGGAAAATAAAGTGGAAGAAGAGAAAGGAACTGTTGAGTGAGACAAGACAGACGAGGAAGAGGTGGAAAATGTGGAAAGGAAGAAGAGAGAAGTGGTTGAGAATGAAGACAAAGAGGACCAGAAGAATGGATGAATGGATGAGTTGGAATGCAAAGAAAAGGAGTAGGAAGAAGATGAGATGTCAGGCAAAGGAAGATAAGAGTGTAAAGGCTCAGAAGAAGAAAAGGAAAAAGAGGAAGGGAAGGAAACAGGAACGGTGGAGATGGAAGATGAGGAGTACAAGGTACAGAATGACATGGCGGATGAAGAAAAAAGACGGGATGGAAGGCAGAGGAAGAAGGAAGAATGGGGAAGAAGGAGAAACAGAACAAAAGGAAGAAGCAGGAAGGTGGAATGGAAGAAACTGAAGGGGACGAAGATGATGATGATGATATATAATTTGTTGTACTCTGTGTGTTTTTAGTATGCTTGATGTATATTACGTTTCATGTATGTATTTTAATGTATGTGATCCTCACGTGCTTTCACGTGAGAATCACATAGAGAGACGATTGCAACCATTCTGATTGCAAGGCTCAGCTCTTTTGGGTTTGTTAGGTATGAAAATGGCGCTTGCTGGGATGGCAGTTTGCATCTCTGTGTGGCATGTCAGGTTGCCTTGCCAATGAAGTTAGATGTTTTGTATATTCTTTTTATATTTCTATTTACGATGCTGTTTTGTTTTTATGTATATCTTTGACTTCTTGATAGGTGTCCATACTGGAAGATTTTATATTTGTGTTATTATATCTATGGAGATTATTGTGATGCATAAGAAATGGTTTTGGGGGTAAGGAAGATTTGGTTAGGTTTAGTGGTGATGTCTTGATATTAGCAAGAATGTCGTAAGTTATATATAAATAAATGTGTTGGTACAATTCAAGAAATAAAGAAGAAGTATTTTTAAAATGATGAGACCGATATTTAATGTGGAGTGAAGAGAAACGTGATAGTGTGTTTATGGAAGTGCCATATGGAACGCATTCTCCGTAGTGTAAATATACACCACGCCCCAGCTTGTGAAATACCCCCATTAAACGGTTACAGTACAGCGTCGCAATCTAACTTGTCCAGAAAGATGTGCTAAAAGACGTCCGTAGAGGAGCGCCTTCTTGGAATGAGGTCTTCTAAACCTACTGTCTGCCTGTTTCGGGAAAATAAAGAAAAATATATCTACTACACTATTCGGAAATCCTGTGTTTGAAACTCAACACAGATAACACGTACCTTGTCAACGACGCCTCAATTTAAGCAAAAGTGACGAAATTATAACCAAATATGACCTTATATCACTTAAATATGACCAAATATAACCAAAACAATAAAAATGGCCGAAATATGCATTTATAGGCAACATCAAATTGCTTTAAACGTGGTCAGGGACCCGTCATTCAAGCTTATTTTTCAGTTTTCAGGTAAAATGAGCTCAGGAAAAAAATATGACTTTTGCTTAACATCCGAACCTTAATTATTATTATCTTTCTTTATGTCTTTGATTGGCATTGCAATGCATGCCGGGTATAGCTAGTGACAAAAGAAAATACAATTCGAGCATGCATTAGGGAAGAGGCACCTCCACTGAGATAAGCAACCATATACACAATAGAATTCAATGGACTGAACAAATTAAAAGAGCAAAATTGAAGGGTCGAACGGCATTGGCGAGAAGTTACGGAATGTTGACCACAAGTTCAGAAAAATATTAATAATTTAATGAGTGCAGCCAATGGCCAAAATATACAGTAGATATGCCAGTTAATACAAACTTACATACATTTTCTTTAACATTTGACACATGGTATGTTTCAGAAAATATGCCACAGAGATCGCTCGCACAGCCTGGACTGGGCTATAGCACGTCTTCGTCCAGCATGACTATCCGGATTTCTGTTTTCGTCTGATGCAGTTCTTGGAGGTCTAGTACGTAGCTTGGTGTAGATGGTAGAAACATCGACAGTCTGAGCTCCTCTGTGGCCAATGCCTCTTTCCAAGGGGTGTCCATATATTTTCTAATTTTCACAAAATTTTGTCAGCGACACCTCTCTGCACTTGCACGTCCTCACGTGGTATCTGTCGCAAGGACCCTTACAAAGCTTGCACACGCATAGATCGTCTGGTTGGTGATAGACGTCTCTCATGCAGATCCAGTGGTGGAAACCATGGACCGCACACCTACGCTATAACATTCATCTAATAGTACATAACTCAAGCGTACATATAACAATCCAACATGGCGACCATCCGAAATATTTAGATGGTTCTCAATATCTACGAATCTATTACAGCAATTAAACTGAAAATTTGTATGTTGATAGAGGCAATTAACATGAGTAGGATATATGAAAATGGGATGTTTAGTTATTCATGGAACTGCTTGCTTTCATTATCATCCATATTCCTTGGGTCAGATAACCTAGATGCTTCGTCCCTTACATCAACAGTTGCAATAAGGTGCCAGGGGGGATTGTGGAGACAGTTGAACGTCATGCCGAAAGCAGCCCCGAGCAGGTACAATGAAACTGCAACAAAGCCATCACCGCTACATTTACGACGAGATTTTATTTGGCGCTGTGCTCTTTAAGGCCAGAGTAATTTAACGGTGTTCTGAGAACTTTAATTGGGGTAGTAAAGCGTGAATTACTCGTCTCGTCAACACTTAGCTTGGCTACATTCATTTCTTCAGCGAACATTGCAATACATTATTCACTTAAATAGCTAGTCAGGTGCTATTTCTTGGTGGTTCACAGTAGCGATAGCCTTGCTTCAAGAACATCCCAACTGGACTACGTGAATTACTCGTCTCGTCAACACTTAGCCTGGCTACATTCATTTCTTCAGCGAGCATTGCGATGCATTATTCACATAAATAGCTAGCCCGCGGTCCTCCACAGTTGCGAGAGCTTTGCCTGAAGAACATCCCAGCTGGAGTTATAGCGTGTCATATCGCAGGTCAATTTATCACGGGTATGCTTTAGGAGTGGAATGCGGCTTCGATGGCGTGGTCGGTAGCATGCTGAACTGCTACGCCGAAGATCGCTGGTTCAGAACCGGCCGAGACCGTCGTATTTTTAGCCTATTTTCAATTTTGAACAAATAGGCTTATGAGATCACCTTTTGTCCGTGTGTGTGTGTGTGTGTGTGGGCGTGTGAGGTGTGTGTTTGTCCCTAATAACATCTAAACAACTGGAGCGATTTCAATAAAACTCGGTAAGTTCATAGCACTATTCCGGGTGACCACGGCCGTGCCCTTCAAATTTTGTTACGTCTCACCAATCCAACATGGCGGCTATGCGAATTATTTCACCAGCATTCAATATCTCCGAATCTATTCCCGATATCACCCTGCAATTTATTACGGTGATAAATAGAACCACTAGAAGTTCACCTATGTGACTTTTGAAAAACTGGTAACTACAAAACCAACATGGCGGCCACGCGAATTTGCGACTTTTAAATAGACGTTTCTCGCGATTTAACCATCCAAACGAAATAAAACTTGGTACAGTATATGTTTATACTCATTGAAATGCACCGACATCTAACTTCGTTCAATTGTTTACATAATCACAAGATGGTGGCTGTGCGAATTATTTCACCGGCATTCTATATCTCTGAAACTATTGGAGGTATCACCCTTAAATTTTGTACGGAGATAAAGGGCACTACTGGAAGTTCATCTATAAGACCTTCAAAAAGCGGTTAACTACAAAACACTCATGGCGGCCAAGCGAATTTGAAAATTTTAAATATAACTTCCTCGCAATTTAATGTTCCTAACGCAATGAAATCTGGTACTGGAAATTTTTATACACATTGTAATGCACTGGTATGTAATTTAGTTCACTTGTTAACATAACCTCAAGATGGCGGCTGTGCGAATTTTAAAATTAAGTTTTTATTTCTTGTGTCGTAATCATGCGATCGAAGTGAAGGTTTGAATAATGAACCTACGCAATAATTTTCCTTTAACGGTACATGACTCTATGGCCTATACATTTAACAATCCAGCATGGCGACCATACGAAATATTTAGACGGCTCTGAATATCTACGAATATATTATAGCAATCAAACTGATTTATTTTATGTCATAGGGGCTATGAACTTAAGTTCACCTATAGGACTTTAAATAACCTGGCGATCACAAATCCAACATGGCGGCGACGGGAAGTATAAATATTCACACGGACGTTTCTCGCAATTTATCCATCCGAGTGCAGTGAAATTTGGTACAGTAAATCATTATACGATTGTTAATTCACTGTCATCCAACTCATTTCAATTGCTTCTATAACTACAAGATGGCAGCTGTGCGAAATTTTAAAATATCCTTGTTACTTCTTGTGTCCTAATCATGCGATTGAAATTTGAATGCTACACGTACACAATAATCTTCATGTAACAGTACATAACTCTAGGACCTACATATATAAAATCCAACATGGCGACCATCCGAAATATTTATTCGGTTCTCAATATCTACGAACCTATTACAGCAATCAAACTGAAATATTGTATGTTGATAGTGGCAGTTAATATAAGTAGGATATGTGAAAATAGGCTGTATAGTTCTTCACGGAACTACTTGTTTAAGAGCGTTAAAATCCTTCAGTATGCCTTCCATCGGAGGGGAAGTAAGTCCGGTGGGCCCATGTTACACATTTATGGCATGAAAAAGAACCTACCACTACAATTGGTAGGGTATAGCCAAATTTGTAGGTTATATTTCGTTAGAAACGTTCGTCGCTAGGTGTCAGTGGCATCTGGTAATTAAAGTTGAAACTACTTGGAATTGAACTTGCTGATTCATCCCATCCACACGCGACGGTACTTGTTGCTCACCCCATGGGTGTCCGCATTCAAGCAGCTGCAAATTCTGGCGAGCCGAACATGTCCTCGGACACTCCCGGCTCTAAAACCCATAAGCTAAATAAACAAGTAGTTCCGTGAAGAGCTAAATAGCCTATTTTCATATGTCCTACTAATGTTAATAGCTTCGCAAAGTCAAGCAGGAAAGCCTGGAGAATCTTAAATGGGCTAACTGGCAAACAACACCCTAAAAAGCAGCCTCCTAAACTGAACCCTGATATTATTGCCAAGAGGATCATAGACCTCACAAGGACAAAGGGGGGCAAGAATCACACCAGAATTGTCAAATGTAACCTCTTTAAAACTCAAGCGCAGTGCCGCTCTCCAGGCCCTTCTCCAGAGTGGAAGTATAAAGTGCAATTAAACAACTGAAAATCGGCAAGGCTGCTGGTCCGGACAACATCTACAGGGTCTTTCATATAAAGTAAGAACGGCAAGCGGCTGTTTTGTTATTCGCAGCTGTGGCGGCTTTGGCCGAGCTTGTGGCGCGCCACAGCCCCCTGCTAGAGTATTAAAAGTGCGCGCATAGTACATACGAGGGCTGTTTTTTTTTCAAGTTCCGATGGGCAGTATAAAAATAACAGATTGACACCAAACTGATTTCAATACTACTGTAACTGTTTCCTTGTTTCATTCGTATGTCTCAATATAATCACAAAAACGATTGAAACATTTGTCGTATCGTTACACCAGCTTTCCAATACCCTCGGCAAATAATTCTGCCGCCACTGAGGAGGGTACGTCTGGACAGTCTCCTGAAGTGTTTCCTTTATGGCGAGGCGTTGCCGCCCAGCCATACCTTCAGTTCTCCAAAAGGGTGAAAATCATTCACGACCGCACTGTGCCAACGTTACGATAGACTTTTTCAAAGAATTCAAGTGTGAAGTTTTGGACCATCTGCCGTTTAGTCCAAACCAGCACTGAATGATTTTCACCTATTTCGAGAATTGAAGGTATGGTTGGGCGGCAACCCCACGTCAAAAAGGAAAAACTCAGGAGACTGTCCAGACGTACTCACTTCAGTGGCGGAAGAATATTTTGCCGAGGGCATTGGAAAGCTGGTGGAGCGATACGACAAAGGTTTCAATCGTTTTGGCGATTATGTTGAGACATACGAATAAAACAAGCCAACATTTATTAGTAAAATCAGTTTGGTACGTTATTTTTATACAGTCCATCGGAACTTGAAAAAAAAAACAACCTTGTATGCACTATGCGCGCGCCACAAGCTCGGCCAAAGCCGCCTCAGCAGCGAATAACAAAACTGCCGCTTAGCGTTCTTACTTTATTTGAAAGACCCTTTATAATGAATTCTTAAGTACATGGGCCTGTATTGTATATGCTGGCTCACTTCTCCCTTCACTTACATTCTCCAAGAGAACAGACTGCCCAGTCATTTCAAATTACATAAAGTTATATCCATTCTCAAACCTGGCAAACCCGAAGATATCCCCGAAAGTTATCGACCAATAGCACTGCTCAGCTGCATATTCAAGCTTCTTGAACGAATCCTCCTAACAAGAATAGCACCTTTCATTGAAGGTGTTACGCCTCCTGAACAATCTGGATTCAGACATGGACACAGCTACACCGATCAAGTTCTTGCTCTAACAACACATATCGATGAAGGTATTCAAAGGCGACTGAAATCAACAGCTGTTTTCATCGACTTGACTGGAGCATATGACCCTGGTGTATTCTTTGGAATACACGGTAAGATGGAGTAAACTTTTACTTCTCTTTGCCAGTTCATTCCTTCCTTTTTCTCAAACACCAACAGTGATCTTCTAATTTCTCCTTGCTGATTAGGGTTCTCATGTTACTTGTGAGTCTGTTCTAGATATATATCTTCCATGACCCACCTAGCGTCATCTAGCAGCGAATCTCTGAAGTTCCTCAATTCTTCCCTGTACAAGAGGACTTCCGTATCAATCTGGCCACCAGATCTCGTCGCCATCGCCAGCCATCATCTCCGTGATCAAGAGAACTTCGTCTACTTTTTCACCCACCAGGCTGCGATAGTGTCGCCTACTATCAACTCTTTGAAGACCATTTCATCAAGAAGAAATTTATTTTTTGTTAAGTTGTCTATTCTTATATGTATTCCTTTTGTTTCCTACCCCCACTCTTTTCCCTTCCCTGGTCCTTCCGTGCTTCGCTGAGCGTGTCTCACTTGTACGCTGGCAGTCGACTCAGTCAGTTGAAGCTCAACTAGAGCTCACCTCCTCAACTCAAGAGGCAATCTTTTAATTCCACGCCATGTTGGAACTTTAATCTAAACCGTCAAAGGGAACTTCACAATCGCCATGAAACAAAGATAAGTACCGACTTCAGGTTTTAACTTCATTCTCATCGTCTTTTAATAGCTACATGCTTTTAATGATCATTTTATAGGCAGTGTGAGATTACTATATTTAGGGCAATAATCATCCTTCGCGGGATTTTCTATGTTGGGCTTTTGTCTGTCTAAGCCAATCTTAATAGAAAGCAGCATTTCTTATGCTTATTAAATGAGAGATCTTCTCACAACGTGGGATACCATTGAATACCCACTGTCTATAAAATACTTAGCTCGTTCCACCGCTGGAATAACTTTCGCCCTATTCTTCAGTCAGGATTGCTCTGGAACCTTCCAGAATCTGCACTCTATCTACCAGTTATACCGTCATGTATTTTCCACTCGCATGTGGGAATTCCTTTTCTAACTAAGGAATCTTCCTTATGAATTACTGCTCAATAGCTAATTTTTCTTCCTCCGTTGGGATTTTCTCTGGCGCATTTAACTGTAATCTACAACTTTCTCAAGCAATAGACTCTCGCCTATCTAGTGTAACTAGTTATTTTCCATCTTTGCAATAACTTTCTTTGCCATAAACCTTTTGTGCTACTACAGTGAACTTTTCATGTATTTCAACAGACTATAGTGAAAACAGTGTTTGTTCAATATTTCTTCCGCGTCGCGCTCGTCCGATTATTATAAATACGGCCATGAACATTTATCCTCAATCCCATTTGATCTTTCCCAAACCTCTTACCAACAAACTATAATAATAAAATTGTTACTTTAGGTCTTTTTCAATGAGGTGTCACTCTAAATACGTGCCCTCTCTCTTTTGCTTATGTATCATTAATTAATGTCTGTAAAACTTCGTGTCTAGTACACGCTTTAACTTATCTTGTTTCTCCCTTCTAATCAGGGAATACAATTCTTTCAACTCATAAGTGAGTTATTTCTAGGTTTCACGAAAGGGAAATTTGCCCCATTTGTCTCGTGATTCCTACTTAAACATAGGAGGTCTAGAAACTTCCTTTCGACTTTTCTCTTCAGGTTTCACAATAAGTGACCTGCCCTATTTGCATAATCCAACCAAATAATTCAGCTTTAATATAAGAAGTTATAGGAACTTCTCTTTTATTCTTCCTGCTTTTTGTTGTTGTTACTTTCGACGTTGTTACTCTTTCTATGATATTTATCTAGAATTTCTTAAAATTACACACCTTGTACTTGATTTATTGTCTCACTTTAATCACTTTAATTGTCTTTAAATTTTTTATTTTACCTTCGCCATTTCAAAATCTTGCGAGGATTTTAAAACATATAAAGGTTTGAAACCAAAAGAATTGTTAATTGCCTGGCGCAAACTTTAAATGCCTTCGGAGGTCTGCGACCCCAAATTGTTAACTAAATTAAAAATATATATATTTGTTAAATTCATTACAATCTTTTGCATTGTTCAATAAATTCAATCGTTCTTTTTTGCTTTATCATTTCTCTGACAAAACGGTTAGGCAAGATCCTGTCTTCCTTGACTCTTCTCACTTAATGCAAATAAATCTCTTGATAGGGTTTTCACCACTTGTTGCATTTGAGCAAGAACTCTTAGTCGGTAACTTGGTAAAGTCTCTCTTAGCTTTAATAGCTAATTCTAACTGGCCAGTAATGCAAGCATAGCTCGCTACGCCAGCTTCCTGCTTGTGGAGATTCTCTCCAACACTTATGGTTGCTTTTTCAAAATATAAGTGTTTCTCCTTGCCTAAAATTTTAGTTGGCTTCTTGCTGGGTAAAAGCTTAGCCATTTCCAAATGCAACTATTGGTTTACTCACCAAAATTATTCCCAAAGGTATAATTGTTTTATCCCTATCCTTCTAGGAAGCACTTGGTCGCTCTTTAGGAACTCTACGATTTCGAAAACAAAAAATATCGAAACCGATTCAAATTATCGGCATTCTTCAAATTACTTGTTCAAAAACAAATCATTTGAACAGATATACAATAAATCTGTTACTCTTTGTCTTGCCAGACCATCACCCTTCCCCATAGTAGGCATATGTATGCTTGAGAGGGAATACGCTAAAGCCACTCTCTTGCGAATCGCCCAAGTTCCAGCTGCGTTTCCCGTTAGCTTTGCCCAGGTCCCTTCTCACTTTAGGTATCGGAGAGCGGATTTGCAGTGGCAGTCGCCTTTGGGTATATTTAAAATTAAACTTATAACTTTTGTAGGACTCTCCTCCTATTTATCCATCCTTTTACTCCAGTCCGAAACCCACTTCCTTTTCTTTTCCTAAGCCAATAATCTACCCAGACCCTGTTTGGCGACAAGGACTTATCTACAAACTATTGCAAGTTGTACCAAGTCGAGAAATCGTGGATCTAATGTCTAGTATGCTTAGTGAAAGACAATTCGAAGTGTTTCTAGGCAGCACTAAAAGCCACAAACGTAAACTAAATAATGGTCTACCACAGGGATCTGTTTTAGCCCCATTGTTCTTCAATTTGTACATTCATGATTTACCAGTCACAACATCAACTAAGTTCATATATGCTGAAGACATCCCTCTTGTAGCACAGAGTAATAACTTTGAAGATGGTGAAAGAATCCTTACATAGGATCTCAAGAACATGTCAACTTTCTTTAAGACCTGGAGGTTGATCCCCAACACTTCTAAAACTGAAGTTTCTTGTTTCCATCTAACGAATCGTGCTGCAAACTACAATCCACGAGTTTTGTTCAACGAACGAAATCTGAGGTACAATCCTTTTCCAAAATATATTGGAGTCACTTTAGATAGAACCCTGAGCGACAAAGAACACATCACTAAGCTTTCCCACAAAGTCGCCGCAAGAAACAACATATTGCATAAGCTCAGTGGTACATCCTGGGGAGCCTCTGCTGACTGTTTACGCTTATCTGCCATCAGTCCAGTCTACTCGGGGGCACTAGAGACAGGAAGCTTGCTGTTTAAGAAGACTGGATCCTTAAAATATCTAGGAAGCATCGTAAATGGGAATCACAACATGGAGGAAGAGATAATGAAGCGTATAAAATCTGCAGAGAGGTGCATGTTTGCAATGCATAAACTATTGTACAGCATCCCAGGGGTATGCACCCCTTGGAGACCATCCCCCCAACATCTGGCTAAATCCCCTAAAATGGCAACCCTTGGAAAGCCGGGGCAACATCCATTAATACTGTAAGGACAGCTTGCTACTCCATAAAGCAGCTCAAGCCTTACGTAATCATTACACTCAGCGACATAGTACTAACTGGGGCAGCAGGCCAACACAATGCTGACAGCAGGACGTCAAAAGGTATAAGAAGGCGTCCTAATGAGGTCAAAGGATCTCTTCATTGTCAGTGCTTCATCGAGACAGCCGGAGGCTACGCTGGTGTCAACCGAGGTGAGTCAGTCAATCGTGTTCAGAGTTCCTATTTATGTAACCTGCAACCCACAACTTGTATCACATTATAAACATAATTTCATTCCCTACCAGGGACTCACAATCAGAATCACAGACCAATAAAACACTTGGTCCACACTCTACACTAGCATTACTGTTATACGCCTCTTTACATCCCAACGCCCTTCCTTATTCCCGTCACGTAAAGACGTGACAGACGGTAAGCCATTAGCGCTGACTCAGGTACCTTTGCGTTTCCCTGGCCGGCTCGGCTGCCCACAAGCGGCGCGTGCCACTCGGCTGATACAAGCAGATTCAATTACATAATAAGCAGTCAGCTGAGCGACTAGCACAGCGACCCTTTGCAGTGGGTCCCATCCCCTCAAACACTACCGCATTATTTATGGGAACGCCCCCTAGTTCCTAGCACACCACAACACTCTACACTGGTCAGCTTACCCTGGCAAGGGAAGCTACCCTTTTAGGCACCACTTTATAAATTAGTACAACAACTCTCCCTTTTAGATCCACCCCCAAATAAGGGATCTAAAACACTGGTGGAGGCGCGGTCCTACGCACAGTAGAACGGGACTCAACCAACGAGCCCTCGTAGGTAAAACGACCCCTTCCGTACCGCAAAAAGCCAAGCAAATAAAGAATTTTTTTTTTTACCTCATATTGTTTCACACATTTTTTTTTTTTTAGATTAAATGTCCACATTTAGAACTACATTAAGAGACTTTGCACACCATTTGTCGGCTAGTACGACTCCACTCCTGCCGAAGCTAAAGATTAAGAACGGTGACTTAATAACTGACCAGACTGCAGTACAACTACTCAGGGACCTTGAATTCAAAACAGCACAGATCCGTGCTCAACACCCTGCCGCCGCAGCACAAGTTATACATTTTACACGGTCCCAGGCCAGTGAACACACACAAGAGTCGCCGGTATCCAGCGATAGTGAGGTAGATTGCCTGCCAACACTCCATCCCCTATTGTTGCAGCAACTGCAGATCACAGAGCAGAAAGCCAGTAACCTGCTCGAGCGCATTTCAGAGCTATTAGAAACAGACACTATTAAAGCCAATCATCACACGACAGAAGCGGTTCTTGACATCCACACTATTTTGGAGACAGTAAAACAGGATTTAGACAGAACCGTACACATAGTCGAATCTACACAGTACGACAATACACCATCCATCAGCACAAGCATATCAGGTGACGAGCCACCTGGTAACGTAACACAGGTGTCCTACACGGGAAGCGAGGCTAATTCCCCTCCAAACAGCCCAAACACCTCGACACACAGTCAACGAAACACAGCCGAGAACGACATGAATAGACACACTGAGTACCCCATGATCCACCCCACAAAGTTCACGGGGGAAGGCCAGGATCCCGAGGAATACCTCAAGGCCTTCAATAGAACGGCCCGGATCAATGGTTGGAGCGAGGAAGTTAGAAAACGGCTCCTTCCTGCCTACCTCACAAAGGCGGCCATGACGTGGTATGAGCTCCATGAGGACACACTAGAAGCTGCCACATGGGAGGAAACCGCTTTACTCTTAAAAGAGGAGTTCCAGCTCATACCAGACGATGACGATCTCTATCACCAGATTAGACAGAGGTCACAGGGACCCAAAGAGAGCGCCCAGGCATACATCAATGTTAAATTGATAATGTGCGAAAAGTACAATGCAGCAATGACAAATAAACAGAAAGTCAAGCTGTTGATGCAGGGCCTCAGACCAGCCATAGTAGAATAGCTATGCATAATGAACAACCTCACGGTCCAACATATGTTGAATAACATAAAGACCATAGAGGAGGGGAGAAAGATCACGGAAAAGGCTACGGAAAAAAGCCGTGGATCTGCACTTCCAAAATCAGAAAGACGACACTAACGCAAAAATGGACGAATTAGTGGACAGGATGGAGAAACTGACCATAGCTGCCATCCAAGCGGGCGGGAGACCGCCAAGGGATGAGCAAGCAGACACACGAGAACACTATCACACTGAGAGGGACAGGGGGTACACAGAGAGGAGACGCTACGGGAGGGAAGAAAGTTACTACCCTCCACAGCGGCCAACAACACCTCCCCCACAGGATAGGCCACACTACCCTCCTCGGTACTCACCGATAGCATACACGGACACAGAGCCAACATACCCCTCAAGGCGGTCACCATCTCCGTACACACGGGAGTACTACCCTGAGGAGTACGACCACGACATCCCCCGACGAAACAGCCCGTCACCACATAGACAGTCCTACGCTGCCCCACAATACAGGGGAAATGGGGAATATCGGGAAAACCCGCCCCCACGCAGCCAAGGCTATGTTGCCCCGCAGTACAGGGGAAATGGGGAATATCGGGAGAACCCGCCCCCACGCAGCCAAGGTTATGCAGCCCCGCAGTACAGGGGAAATGGGGAATATCGGGAGAACCCGCCCCCACGCAGCCAAGGTTATGCAGCCCCGCAGTACAGGGGAAATGGGGAATATCGGGAGAACCCGCCCCCACGAAGCCAAGGCTATGCGGCCCCGCAGTACAAGGGAAATTGGGAACAGCGAGAAAACCCACCCTCGACCAGACAGGGGTATGCAGCTGACCAATATAGGGAAAAGGGGAACCGACGGGAACACCCGCCCCAGCAGCAGCAGACATACACCCCACCCTGGCGGAGACAGAATAACGGACAACAGGGCAATAACCGACAAGGAAGAAAACCCACTAGAGGAAGGGACAACATGGACAAACACACGAAGGGCCCAGAACACTACCCCCTCCCAGACGAATACCCGAGGGAGTTCAGGGATGAAACACTCCCACAGGACAGACAGGGGGGCATTACTCCCTACACCTACTTACACACCGCAAACGGGGAGTTGGCGCAGCCACCCCGAGGGGGGGCGCACATACAGTACAGGTAGGCGTACACCCACATTTTCAAAAAACGCCTAGACGGGGAGGTTCGGCTAGCTGATGAAGCAGCTGAGGTTCCTCCCCCAACACAGCACAAGAAAGGCCCTTCCCCCAAGAAAACCCGTAAGAGTAAGGGGAAGAAGCAGCCAGCTAAAACTAAGGCTGACGATCCGCCCCCGGACCGTTTCCAAACACACCCCGTGCAAGGAGACGGCAACTGTCTGTTTAGGGCCATGAGCTTTCTAATCCGGAATACCGAGGATTATCATGGGGACTACAGACAGAAAACGGTCAAACATATCCTGGCCAACTGGAAAGAGTACCGGGACTTTGTGTCGGACGAGCGGGAAAACCCATTCCAGACCGGGGCGGATTACCGAAAATACATGGGCAAGGACGGCACCTATGGCAGTGCCGTAGAGGTAACCGCTCTCGGCAAAGTGCTCAAAGCCAACATCCATGTATATACGGATGTGCACTCGCCTCCGCTATTCTCAACTGCGGGATTCAATAGGGACCTACACATACTTTTCACAGGAAACCCTAAGGCGGGACATTACACACCCCTCACAATCAGAAGCAAACAGCCCGAGGACACGCCCACACCCTCCAAACAGAAAACCCTACCCCCTTCACCACACCACAGGGGGGGAATTGACCATACACAGGCGCATGACGCGAGCTCGCTCGGCATGGGGAAGCCAGCAACAGGAGTCGAACTCGCGACCGCTTGGAACAAAAGACGGGGTAACAAGGGCAAGCTCAGGGTCACATTTGCAGACACACCTTCCCGAGAGGAAGAAACCAACAACAACACAACTACACAAAGGCTGGGAACGATTAATACACTAAACGTTCGCCAGCAGACTCCTAGTCTCACAGCAAGACCAGTTAAAGGAGCTGGCAATGTACTTGGCAAACGCACTTTGCTGACCTGGGCAAAGTATTCAGGACAGGAAGTAAGCCTAGAGGCGAAGCGTGCCAGGTACGATAAGCGGACAGCTCCGTGCCCTCCCAGCGCAAATGTCACTCCGGCAACAACAACAACAACAACGTACATCTTACACAACACATCGGTGCAGGGCAGTGGATTTCAGGTATCGGCCCTCACGATACACGCCACCATAAATGGCCACAGAGTGCAGGCCCTAATCGATACTGGGGCAGCCGTAAGTTGTGTTAATAGCCGACACATTGCCGAGGCGCAAATACAAGGTGTCACGGGGGACATCCGGCTGGTAGCGGCCAATGCTCAGACGTTAGAAAACATGGGAGTGGCAAACATACATATTAGGATAGACCATTTCGCCACAACGCACCCCATGTTCGTTATCGAACACCTTTCTGCGTCAGCCATAATTGGTATGGATTTTCTCGCTAGATATGAGGCTAGCATAAATTTCGCTAGTGGTCAGATGCTTTTAAAGCACGACCAGAGGCTCACCACACATCCCATGGTATACACCAGGAACAGAGATGGGATTCGAGCGGAGCGAGAAAACCACGAGCATCAGGCCCCTACACTGCACACTATCAGCCAATACACAAACACACACACTGATAAGGCGGCCAACCAGAACCACAGGCAGGACCTGACTCCGGAGCAAAATAAAAGGCTCACGGAGCTCCTGGAGACCAACAGAGATATTTTTGCCCACTCAATGAAGGATCTCGCTGTGACAGACCTCATTGAACACCACGTCACACTCACTAGTGACCGACCAGTACACCAGCCTCCCTTCAGAGTGAGCCAGAAGGAGAGACATGCCATCGATGCCCAAATCTCAGAGATGCTCGAGGCAGGGGTCATTGTTCCAGTTATTTCTAACTATTCCTCTCCAGTTCTGCTGACCAAAAAGAGGGACGGATCGCACCGATTTTGTACTGACTACAGGAGGCTCAATAAGTTGGTCGAAAATGATAGTTATCCACTACCAAGGGCAGACACCTATTTGGACGCCCTTGGTGGAGCTAGCTGGTTCAGTTCGATGGATTGCTATAGCGGATTCTATTCAATCCCCGTCTATGAACCAGATAGGCACAAGCTGGCGTTCGTTACAGAGAACGGACTATTTACCTACACCCGTTTACCGATGGGTCTCCGTAACGCCAGCCAAACCTTCCAAAAGCTAGTGGATAAGACATTTTCAGGGCTTAAATGGCGTTCCGTATTGGTGTACGTGGATGACATAACGGTCTTCTCCAACACTTTTGACGAACACATCGTACATTTGGAGGAGGCTTTCGCAAGGATCAGAGAAGCTAAACTAAGGCTTAAACCTGCGAAATGTCAATTTGCCAGACAGCAAATTAACATATTGGGCCATATTGTCAACCGGGAGGGCATTATTCCCGACCCAGCCAAGACTGACGCAATAACGGGCATCCCAATGCCCACAAATTTGAAACAATTGCGCAGTTTTATTGGCTTGGCGTCGTACTATCGCAAGTATATCTATAGGTTTGCACACTTCGCCCATCCCCTAACTGAACTCACACGGGAAAAAACGCCCTTCAGCATCACGCAGGAACACATAGATGCCTTCAACACACTGAAGCAACTATTGACCTCACCTCCATTGCTGCAACACTTCCATAGTGATAGGCCCACATTTTTACACGTGGATGCCAGCCTGTATGGGTTGGGAGCAGCCCTATTGCAGGAAGACGCCGAAGGGCGCAAACGGCCCGTCGCCTACGCTAGCAGGAAGCTAACGGCCGTTGAGACTAGATACTCTGCCACAGAGCGGGAAATGCTGGCATTTTCGTGGGGAGTGAACTATTTTAGAGTATACCTCTATGGTATCAAGTTCACGGTAGTGACTGACCACGCGAGCTTGCTTTTTTGGGACAAATTTAAAAACCCAAATTCGCGACTCAACAGGTTTATATTCCGCCTGTATGAATATGATTTCGTGGTCAAACACAAGAAAGGCGCTACACACCTAGACGCAGATGGGTTGTCTAGGCTGCCAGTAGCCGATCCCCCGGATGACAGTAAGGACCACGACTGGGACGATATGCCCACCTTTGCCCTGACGGTGGTTGACATCAAACAGGAGCAAGAAAGTGATCCGCACTTGAAACAGATTCTATTGGCGCTAGAAAACTTGGATAAGGTGGACACCAAGACAGCACGGCTGTCTAGGCGATTTTTCCTAGACAAAGACGGGGTACTGAAATTTAAGCCCACAGCCATGCACGATAGCGCACCTATAGCGGTTCCGGAATCATTGAGAGAAAATATCATGATCGGACACCACAATAGCCCACTGGCAGGGGCACATTTAGGTACGCATAAAACTTACCTTAGAAACCGTGACAAGTACTATTGGGTAAACATGAAGGCCGACATAGATACCTTTGTCAAGACATGTCACACCTGCCAACGATTCAAAACAAGATCTGGCAAGCCTCATGGACTACTCAACCCAATTCCCGTGGGAGAGTTATTTCACAGAGTCGGAATAGATGTGAAAGGCCCCATTACAACAAGTCAGAAAGGCAATAAATATATCCTGGTGGCCACCGAGTATCTCACACGATATATGATTACAAAGGCTGTTCCCAAAGCAGACACGAACAGCATAGCCGAATTTCTATTTGACATAATTACACGATATGGCCTATTCCAAACCTTATTATCCGACAGAGGTACTATTTTCACCTCGAGAGTGCTCCAACAGTTTCTGGAGATACTCAGGATTAAGGCATACACTACCACGAGTTTTTCCCCGCAAACCAACGGACTCACGGAGAGTATGAACAAAATACTTGGAATAGCGCTGGCTAAATTTACAGAGGACGCAGGAACAGACTGGGATGAATACCTGCAAAGTATTACTTTTAGTTATAATACCTCTGTATCTACGGCTACGAAACACTCTCCACACTTCCTACTGCACGGATACACACCCAGGAGTCCCATAGACAATATATGTATCCCACAGGACGCCCACACAGACAATGCGGCTCGGCTAGAGCATTTGCAGATAGCCCGAATGGACGCTAGAAAAAACATAGCCGAGGCCCAGAAAAAACAAAAAGAGCGGTACGATCGGAATAGAAAGACCGTGGAATACACACCCGGGCAATTGGTCATGGTTTCCAATCATGCCCGTAAGAAGAACGTGTCCGAATTCCTCCTGCCACGATGGGCAGGTCCCTTCAAAGTCTGCAGGAAGGTATCTGACCTAAATTATATAGTGAACGTGCGCCATGGGAGGAAACTCATAAAGGACACTATTCACGCCCGCCGGATGAAGGCATATCACACACGTAAAGCTCACACACCTACACGTAAAGGCGGGCACACTGCTAAAAGAAAAGGAGACGGTCCCGCTGGCACACGTGGGAAGAAAGCCAAGAAATAGCCCACTGACCGAACCGGGATACGATCCTAACACTCACCAGAACTGTCCCGGAGACACAACCTTCATGGTGCCGGAAACAATTACTCTGGGTAAAAGGCGGTCTCCAAACCCGCAACCTTCTGAATACCAGGAATATAAGGTTGAGTAAATATCCAGTTCTAGGATAGAATAATGGGAAAGCTAAGACAAATTGGGACAGTCCCACTAACAGCGGGTCATAAACGAAAACCAATACAATCGCCTCTGGCATCTGGTCACCAAACACGCGACTAGCGGACCAGACACACTCGCGTACAACGACATTTTCTCCAGGGATAAAGAACATACTTGAACAACGATACAGTTAACACAAAAACTGGGGACACACATGTAGTCAATGGAAGGTTCTTTTACAAGTACGGCCAACGCATATGAGATTTCCGAAGTGAAATGCCATGGCCTGTGGTTTGGATTCCAAGTAAAACGGAAATCCCGTGGCTCCTGATCTCCAGATACGGTCACGTTAAACCACATATTCCCCTCTTTTCTGTCACAATGCGAAAAGCACTCATCACAGTCACAGAAAGTAAGCGATTAAAAAAACACATGTGCCGGACACACAGCATTATCAAGACAAGTAGCGAGCGTGCGCGCAGGACATTGCAATCCGATACCGCCATACTCAGCACTAACGCAGGCCTCAGTGATAAACTGCACGCTTACAGACAACAGCTCTCAGAGCAGAGCGCACGGCATCATTCACGCCCGATTTCGAGACCCTATATCTTCCAAACTTACACTACAAGGGGAAATCAAAAACATACAAACTCTACACAGGTATGCATGCTTTCACATGCGCATTGCACATCCACGGGAACATGCCATATCATATGCGGCACGGAGATGATCACACCAAGTCTTTACAGACAACCGGATTCGAACCCATGACCACACACCACACGCGTACCAAAAACTAACTATCCAATGGTATTTTTGGTACACGGAACACAAGCAAAGACCACACTGGGAAAGCCCCAAGCCCTGTCACACAACGCAAACATAAAACACAGAGAATGACATAAGGTCACGGGTCTGAGTTCCAGTGAAAATTTAGACGCAAAGGAGAACAGCTATTCAGGCGTCCAACCATACTGAAATTGGCCCATACAAGTGCATAAACAGGGAGTACTACATTTCCTCCCACCAAAAGCCAGACATAAAATTTCGAATTACACCAGGCATAGAGGAATACATTTCACAAACACAGGTAGGAAAATTTCGCAAGACACAGGTCTTAAGGAACAATGGCCACACGACGTCATTACCTAACTAGGGCGAATTGCTACATTAGGCCGCTAGGAATCCAAAACAATGACCACACTTGCATTCGTGCAAAAAAGGCACATACCAGCGGATGACAAACAGTAACTTCCCGGCCTGGTATTGCACATACCAATTGCTGACTGCAGACTATTCACACTGCAATACTGCGGTGACGAGACACTATTGCGTATCGCCCGTGACCGTGAAATTACACACACATAACAATTATAACGCCATACATTTTTTTCCCCCACACTGCAAAATCATTTGGCAATAGACAAGACGTGACACAGCGGAACTTATCTCGGGCCTATAAGGGCACGTTCGCAAAGACGTTGAAAGGCCACGGGCGCTTCCCGCCCCTACACAACATACACAGCAGGACTTAGCCTTATAACAGACCAACCGTCCGCGTGGTGTAGCGGAACGTAGTCACACACACACACACACGCGCTCACCAATTAGGAGCGAACATAGGGACTTTGAGGAAACAGGACCTCCCCTTAATAACTTCTTTTCGCGATTCTGTTCCCGCAATAAATCATTACAGATGACTAGCACATGACCAGTCGCATTACGACCTCTGGCCACATCTACACTGCAAATGGCCGACCAGATTAGGTCATGCAGCTCTACTATCCCAAGGCGCGGATAGAAAGCCAACATGGACCAAGGGAGGACGACAGGAGGACAGGCTACCAGCGTACCACCTTACTCCCTTCCCATAACCTTCTCACGCCCCACATAAACAACGCAGACACATCTACACGACCAAAAACAGCTACACTACATTACAAAATACACACAGGGGTTGATGGACTTCATGCGTCTAAAAAGCGGGCATGCTACGCCTTGCGTCACGATGCTAACACCTGAGTATTAGGGGTGTGTCAGCAAACATTAAAGAAGCATAATGCGCCTCTCCAAATGAGAGAGGAGGCCATAGATATATACTAACCATTCTTTAAGTACTTAAACACTCTCGCATGAAAGGAACATATGGTATTATGCCCCATCCTACACCTATCCGTACATGAAGGCAGAAACTTCATATCCAGACACATGCATGAGTATCCCATCCGATTACCAGGGATTTTAATATCAAACCTGCATGAATTTTCGTATTTTTGCAATCCCGGGAATTACCTCCCCACTCCACTCACTATAGAAGCATCCCAGTGGCATCACCGGTTTTAGGCCACCACTAACGTGGAACCCAAAGGTGCGCAAACCCTTCCTACCATGCTTTAAGCCCACTCAACAAATAACCACCCCCAAATCCTAATAACAGGGTACCTGACATTACAGACCCTACTAACACCTCCATTAAAGTAAAGAAAGCATTATTGCTGGGAAGCTGACATAGCGATGGTAGACCAGAAGTAGCCTATGTACTTAGAAGATCTACAACCCCGCTACACTGGAAATATTTTACATTTTACACGGGGATTGAACCATTCACACAGGTTACGACACATTTTTTTTTCTCTTACAAAGGAATCTGATACGAACTGATGGTTGACAACGGTGTAAGCCGAAGGTCGGGAGAACCACACTTTGAGAGCTGGGGAAGGCGATGTGGACCCTTCCCCAGTTGGCTCGACAGCGCAGCGACCTCACCAAATCACTGACCTGACCAAATAGACGAACTACGTAAGGTCAAAGCATTCGCGGCCTGGCCGGGCAAGCTCTGGAATCCTAGGTGCGCATAAACCGCCCCTGGGAGGAAGGGATGCTAAACCCACTTTGTGCCACGGTCGTCGAAGCCAAGACCTGCAGGGAGACTTTCTGAGAATGGCGGGAGAAATAGCTCACTCCGCGCCGGCCTCGGGAACTATCCCTAGAGACGACCCCATTATGACTAGACTTCTAGTTAAGTTTAAATTTAGGTAGGCACGGCTTCCATAGCGGGAAGCAAAACTCCTGTGCGTTGGAGTAAAACACACTGCGGCCCATAGAGGCAAATTCATATATCAATGCGAAAAAGCATACTACGGCGGCCCATAGAGGCAAATTTATATACCAATGCGAAAATGCATACTACGGCGGCCCATAGAGGCAAATATCACTGCGAAAAGCAGATTGCGACGGCCGATTGAGGCGAAGACAATATTATGCCATTGGACCACACTGTCCAATGCCCACATAAATGGCGACGCAACGGGCAACCAGAGGGCATTAAGAGAGGGGCATTGCGCGCCCCTCACAGGAGCCAAGTGGGCGGCTCAACTACGTTAAATCGGAACAGCACATGGTCATGAACAAGGAAGTTACAGCGGGCGAAACGGTTAGCTTAGTGGCACCGTAAGCGCCTGCGCATAGATTAGTCCTAGTAATAGACGTCGACACCTAGAGTTAAGGGGACGGAATCTAGCGACCCTAGAGACAACCGGTGTTTCTGGGGCTCGTGCGGGTGGTGATCTGGGGATTTAATTGCCCCAGGCGATCGTCCTAGGCCAAATTTAGTTGTAAGACGGTTGCATTTGACACGCAACCTAGGATTAAGCAAATTTATTCACCGCTGTTGCCAGGTATGGCGCAGCACATTTCGGCAATAGATTAAGGCAACCTTCTCGGCTTAGTAATAGTTTTTTTTTGTTATTAGACCATAATTAAGTTAGATAGTATTAAGTAACGCCGGTCGGCACTCGGTGACTATAAATCCGTTACCGAGGTAAGCCCGACAATACTTAGGATAAACTAGGTTAAAATAGGCATAATCAAAGTGGAATATATCGGCACCCGGTAACCACAATTCCGCTACCGGGGTAAGACCAACTATATATTATTTACGGCATTACGGCACCGCATAGGGTAAGCCCGGCCTTGCAGCTAAGTAACATTAATCATATTTTTTTTTTTTCAGTGAAAGAAGAGCTTCAACCAGTACTAATATGTTTTTTTCTAAACCTCGCCATTTTTTCACAGGCATCGTCACCAGATACAGGAAACTGGTGACGGGAATTTCACTGCCATATAGCAGTGGCATATTATTTACAGCATGCCATGATGTGTACTATTTTTTTTTTTTTTCAACTTGCACTAATCCCGACACACTCGCAAACACTCACCACATTTTTCTTTTTCAGCTACACACTCTAAAATAAATCTGCACAGCAGGACTGGTGCCTGTGGGGTACCAGGCTTACTGGCAGATCAACTAAAATATAAACACATAAAGCGTCAGAATGCGACGCAGATTACGACAATGAGGGCGCAACCGATTTGTGGCAGTGACTCTCATTGTCAAGTGTGAAAGCATTCACCCACAGAGGATGCTTCACAGGTTAGGTATTAAGCATACATGCAAGCGGTACGACCACTATACCGTACCAAGAAGTGGCCGTACAGAATCAGCCGTGAGACGGCAAGAGTACGTACAGACGGGTAGCGTGCACGCGAGGTACCTCACAAAAACTATAATTATAAGGGATTAGCGCGATTAAGTAGACATAAGGTCATTGTAAATTATAATTCTTCAGGATAAACTGTATACCATTATTCCACTAGACATAAGGTCATTGTAATTTATAATTCTTCAGGATAAACTTTATGCAATTTTTCCACTAGACATAAGGTCATTGTAATTTATAATTTTTCAGGATAAACTTTATACAATTATACACTATATATATTTTTGTTTGTTCACCAAGATGCCAATGTCCATCATGTGTATGATTTGTTTTCTTTCATTTTTCCTTCTTCTAACTTCCCCATTTGTCAGGGTGTTCCGTTTTTCCCACACAAATAAATACTTTTGAATATTTCCCTTAAATTATACCCGGGAACACCCATTTTTCTATTTTCTTCTACCTTTCTTATTGCAGGGAGCATTTTTTCCCTAAGATGGGGCGGACGACGCAATCAGCCGTTCGGCCCTAGGTTTTTCCTCCCTGCACAAATATGTAACACATCACCATCAGAAACCATGTTTTTTTAAACTAGCAATATGCCAGCAAATGCAAGGGCAATTTTTTTTACATGTCGAATTTATTTTAATGTTCAATTTTTCTCAAAATGTCAATTTTTTCCCAATGTTAATCAAATCTTTCGCAAATGTCAATTTTTTTTGTTTGTTTTTTCACAATGTCAATGTATACATATATATGTAAATACCATAACCCTCCCCTCTGAACACGGGCTCACCTCACACCCACACTTCGATACGACGCCACCAGGAGATACGAGGGGATTTCAAGGACCACTACGTCAACGCCCCAACCTCCAGTTCCGTTCCCGTTCGCGAGGACGCGAACAAATGAAGGAAGACTCTTGTACAGCATCCCAGGGGTATGCACCCCTTGGAGACCATCCCCCCAACATCTGGCTAAATCCCCTAAAATGGCAACCCTTGGAAAGCCGGGGCAACATCCATTAATACTGTAAGGACAGCTTGCTACTCCATAAAGCAGCTCAAGCCTTACGTAATCATTACACTCAGCGACATAGTACTAACTGGGGCAGCAGGCCAACACAATGCTGACAGCAGGACGTCAAAAGGTATAAGAAGGCGTCCTAATGAGGTCAAAGGATCTCTTCATTGTCAGTGCTTCATCGAGACAGCCGGAGGCTACGCTGGTGTCAACCGAGGTGAGTCAGTCAATCGTGTTCAGAGTTCCTATTTATGTAACCTGCAACCCACAACTTGTATCACATTATAAACATAATTTCATTCCCTACCAGGGACTCACAATCAGAATCACAGACCAATAAAACACTTGGTCCACACTCTACACTAGCATTACTGTTATACGCCTCTTTACATCCCAACGCCCTTCCTTATTCTCGTCACGTAAAGACGTGACAGACGGTAAGCCATTAGCGCTGACTCAGGTACCTTTGCGTTTCCCTGGCCGGCTCGGCTGCCCACAAGCGGCGCGTGCCACTCGGCTGATACAAGCAGATTCAATTACATAATAAGCAGTCAGCTGAGCGACTAGCACAGCGACCCTTTGCAGTGGGTCCCATCCCCTCAAACACTACCGCATTATTTATGGGAACGCCCCCTAGTTCCTAGCACACCACAACACTCTACACTGGTCAGCTTACCCTGGCAAGGGAAGCTACCCTTTTAGGCACCACTTTATAAATTAGTACAACAACTCTCCCTTTTAGATCCACCCCCAAATAAGGGATCTAAAACACTATTCAGCAGTAAGCTGTTACCATGGACATCAAAACTCCGTGTTTATCAGACAATTGTACGACCAGTGTTAATATATTGGCAGAGACATGGGCACTGAGCAAGAGGATGGAGAGGAGAATATTGACCTTTGAAAACAAATCTTCGGGTTGGTATTAGAGCAGGGAAACTTAAGAAGAAGGAAAAACACAGAAATTCATGCACTGTAAAAGGAACCGGATAGCAGTATTAAGGAGCAGAATAATAGAATGGCTGGGACATGTACTGAGAAGAGAAGAAGGGATGGTAAAAGAGCGCTAGAAGGAAAACCAAAAGGAAAAAGATCCCTCGGTAGACCCAACTTGAGATGACAGGATGGAGTCAGGAAAGACCTGGAGGCCCTGGGAGGCAACGAGAATATGGCCGGAGACTGAAAGCAATGGAAGACGCTAAAGAGTGATGACTTCGGTTCATGTGGCCAACTGAGTAAGTAAGTGTTGTAATCTGGTAGTGAATTTAATCAATTATACTCGTAATATAAATTCCATACCACATTTAAATATTATCTTCAATATTTAGGGAATTTCTACGCACACATTGCAAAGAGTTTTTATTAAGAAACAAGTATATGTTGGTTACTCTGTAAAGAGATAAAGGGCACTGTAGCACGCATATTGCGATCCTAGCAGACTACACGTGAGTTTGTTGTAAATGAAATTCATTGTTCGTAAAGCTTTAGAAGTTTTCAATACAAGTTCAGTAATTATGGTGTCCAGAGTATAATAATCTCGCTATGGTCTGTCAGTGTGTGGATAGATGTGGATTGTTTATATGGGCTCGAGAGTTTGTCTTACAGTTGGGGAAACTGTACGCCACTAAACAATAGTAGTATTGTGTCGAGTTATGGATTGTAAAGTTTCCACAATAACAGCGTATTAGATACAATCCAGGAGCTTATCTGTGTGCTGATGAAATCAACGACCTGCTCCATGCAAAAGCTGATGTCTTCCACGTAATCTGGTTTGTTCATTTTACGAACTAAAGACTCTCGTCAACACTTGATATAACCATTACAAGAGAGAGAGAACCACTGTATATTTGATATGTCTTCGCAAATGTAATAAAACGAATGCTCCGAGTTGAGAAAGGAAAAGGTTAGCAGCTGGAGTGGAAGTGGAATACTATTTACATAAAGATGTTGAGATTCAAAGTCAACATGATACTTCTCTCCTTTCATATTTAACCAAAGTTAAACAAACATGATCGAATTTATTTGAGTATTCACGGGGAATGTGTGTGTGTGGGGGGGGGGGGGGTTCTAGTTTACTTAGCGTCAGAGTTCTACACTCCGCTACCTGCGGTGAGTGGCAGATAAATACATCTGAGAGGCCAGGTGATGATACCAGTCTGGTTTCCCCTATAGCAATTATGTCCAGAGGAAGTCTTTTACTTTTGTCTTTACCGTGTGTGCAAACACCAGTGGTCGCTACACTCGTCAAACTGCCTTACGAAGTCAATAGGTTGAACCTTTCTCTCAATCTCGCTGTATCAAACATCAATTTAAAGTTTTAAATATATAGATTTACTCATAAAATTATAACATATCTGGTTAGTGAATTGCACTTACAGAAAAACTCATGAATCGAGCGCAGGAGCTACGCGTGTTAAGGCGCGTGGTCATGGGGCAAGAATGTTCCACACTCGATTCGAATCCCATCGTCAGCCGTGCTTGACATTGTTTTGCATTTTCAACACTAATCTCAAATTATAATAGCGCCTTGTCAAACACTTAAAAATCGTTTAATATTTAAATTAATACGTACATGTTTCGGTATACAATGACACCCTCGTCAGCGTAGATTGAAATAATAAAACGATCTTAAAATCGATGTTAATAAATACCAAAGTGAAAATGGATATTCTTACAAAGAACACATTCAAATTTAAATAAAATGAAACGTCACAAAGAAACATGAAAAATACATAAAATAAACAAGACTAAAGTTAAATTAATCTACCTTAATAGATTGTCGATATTATACTTCTTCATTATGGTTAAATATAATGAATCGGATCTCCAGTTGACTATGTTGAACCATAATAGGGAAGTATAATATAGACAATCTATTAAACGACGAGGAGTGGCGCAAGGGTATTTTTCACCCGAGGATTAAATAATGCTCTATATTTTCGTTTTGGCCAGCCCTTATTTCCTGTCGCTTGCTGTACCTTCCTTCCTAGCCTCGAACTTCACCCTGCAAAAGAAACATGTCCGTAGGTTTTGGAACTCTCAAGTTATTTCTATATTATTTACGGTCGGATCAGATTTACCCATGGCGCCAGTCCTCACGTGACAATTTTCGGCTTGAACGTTAGTTGGTACATTCTGTAAAAAATAAGGTCGAAAATCCAACTATTGTGGTGCAGCACAATCACATAGCTCACGTTCTTGTTGATCAACGTTTAGCGTTTGGGGACACCTTGGTCATCAGCTCCTCTGTTCATAAAATTCGAGACGACTGCTTTGCCGCCACTATCATGGCCAATTATACTCTTTCGAAAATTGTTATTTTTCAGCATGTTGAATTATTTGTAAAATATAAATAAATACTTCATAGGAAGACACCAGGGGTAAAATTACTTCATTAAAATCCGTACAAAAAGGGAAGTGACACACTATGGGTCAAAATGACCCGGCGCCAGTTCTCAAGGTTAAGGTAGATTTATATTAACTTTAGTCTCGTTTATTTTATGTATTTTTAGCCTACTTTCGATTTTTGCAAAAAATGAAAGTAGACTTATGAGATCAACACAGGGAGAAAAAAGAGTGTCTGTCTGTGTGTATGTGTGTGTGTGAGTGTGTGTGTGTGTGTGTGTGAGTGTGTGTACTCTGAATGTCTGCCCCCCCCCCTATCAATTCGAACACGGTGAGCGCAAATTGAACGAAATTTGGTACAAAGGTAGCACTAGCAAAGTACATCTCAGTGTCATGTTTTATATCGCCGCCATCTTGACGGAAACGTAATGGCGGCCACACAAATATTCAAAGCTTAAATCAAATTACGATTAACCTAATCAACCGATCTCTACCAAATTTTGCATCAACATACCATTATGGAGGGAGCATCCTTTGACCAAACTAATAGGTCATTAGCCTGATATTTTGCGGATGGCGGCCATCTTTGTGTGAAAATCGATTCTCCCTATTAATTCGAACTCGGTGAAACCGAATGGAACGAAATTTGGTACAGAGGTAGCACTAAAAAGACCACCTCAGTGTCATGTTTTATATCACTGCCATCTTGACGGAAACGTAATCGCGGCCACCCAATTGTTAAAGGCTAAAATGTAATTACGACCAACCTAATAATCAAGTCTCTACCAAATTTTGCAACAACAAATCTTTATGTGGGATGCATATTCTGACCAAACTGCTAGATCATCAGCCCAATAGTTTGCAGATGGTGGCCAAGTATGTGTGCAAATCGATTCTCCCAATCAATTCAAACACGGTGAAACCGAATTGAACGAAATTTGGTACAGAGGTAGCACTAGCAAAAGGCACCTCAGTGTCATGTTTTATAATGCCGCCATCTTGACGGAAACGGAATGACGGCCACCCAAATGTTAAAAGCTTAAATCAAATTTCGACCATCCTAATAATTTGATCTCTACCGGATTTTGCAACAACATGCCTTTTTGTGGAAAGCATCTTATGACTGACTACAAGGTCATCAGCCCAATAGTTTGCAAATAGCGGCCATGTATGTGTGCAAATCCATTCCCCAGATCAATTCAAACACGGTAAAACCGAATTGAATGAATTTTTTTACAGAGGTAGCACTAGCAATGGGCACCTCATATTCATGTTTAGTATCCCTATAACACGTTGTATTTCAACAAGCTACTACAACCAACATTCAATTATACTCCTTGAAAAGGACAAAGAGTTATAACAATACCCATGCATTTAGGAGAAAGTAGGCTATATGTTCTTTACTGAACATCTTGATGACTTTGGTATTTGTTAACATAGTTTTTAAGATCGTTTTATTATTTGAATCTATGCTGACGAGGGTGTCATTGTATACCGAAACATGTGCGTAATAATTAAAATATATTATGTTCGACCCTGACTATTATGTCTGAAAACTGTATCATAATGATGCTCATTATAACATTATTTTTCATTATGAAACAGTTCCTCGCACCAATCACAGCTCAAGAAACAGTTGTTTGACCAATTAGATAAGGATACCTTCGCGCATGTGCTCAAAATCCAACATGTCTATATAAATTACCGAAAGTGCCCGTCCATATGTTCGCGTAAATATACTGGTGAATATGAGACAAGAAATAGCACTGTGCCTTAATATCCCCAAATCCAATTTATACACAGCGCGTTGTTTTTCAAACGACCTCAGTGACAGTTTTACTGAATACTGGTGCACAATCTTCACATATGGCATTGAAGCCTACAGAGCGCATGCGTCTGCCGGCCAGAGAGCTTGGAGAACAGAGATATCCTACCCAGAGCAGTACCCGATCACAACATTCTAGTGACTGAACAGATATTTATGATTATTTATGTTAAAACATATAATAAAGTTATAATTATCGTCGAACATAAACAGTCGTATGCAACTCGCCTATAATGGTAATTAAGACACTCGTATGGAAATTATAAGACTCGCTTACGCTCGTTTTATAAACATATTCGTGTCTTAATTATAGCCATTATAGGCTCGTTGCATAAAGTACTAAAACGGCTTCTAAGTGTTTGACAAGGAGCTATTATAATTGAGATTAATATCAGGCAACACGGAGAATATTTAATGCCATCTTCATAATGGTTAATGACTATGCATTTTGAACACTAGACAAACCTTCCAATAGACCAGCGTCGCTTCTTCGTCCAGTGTCATATTTCGTCTCTCAAAAACTCCCCTCGTGATGTTGTCGTCAGGAGGGGCATCTAACCGTATAAAACCATGACATCACATCACAGATCCGGCTGAGAATAAATGGGTACAAAAATGACATTGTTCCAGTTCCCAATTGTGCATTCTACGAAGAAGTAAATTACGCGTGTGTAACTACTTTGCGCGACAATATTTGAGCGTGACAGCGTATTCTCAGACTGATTTCTTTAAACTGTCGCTCT
Source organism: Meconema thalassinum (assembly GCA_946902985.2). Taxonomy (NCBI): domain Eukaryota; kingdom Metazoa; phylum Arthropoda; class Insecta; order Orthoptera; family Tettigoniidae; genus Meconema; species Meconema thalassinum. The sequence continues at coordinate 965,083,053 of OX336390.1, read as the reverse complement.
TGCGAAATTTCACCTTCGTGTATTTTTAATTATATATTTTGCGGAACGGAAAGTTCAAAAGTGAAATGAAGAAAAGCCGAGTTGCACTTCCAGGGAAACTCCAAACACAACCACTCTTCTCGGAAGTTTTAACTCAAAAAGACTCGACAGTTTGCTGCTGGCTGTATCTGGGGTAATATGTTCGCCCGCTAGTTAAGCTGTAGCTGGGGTGATAGACTCGCCCCTGACTATCTCGTAAACTGTCGCCCCAGTATTTCAATGGAGATTGTTGGAAGAAATGAAAACCAAAAAACACTTATAGTGGGCGATGTATTGAAGATAGAGATATGCCCTCGCGGACGTTTTAGTAGAACTTTTCATGCTGAGCAATTCCCACACTCATGGTATACACATATTTTTAACGGTTTGCCCAGCGTAAGCTTAAAAAGCGCATTGACGACATGTGATTTTTTCGACTTTTTCACTGGAATCGTTACTGCTCGGCTTCCTTTAATCGTAAATAAATTACTTTCTACAGAAATCTTCCGCGTTATATCCTTTACAGAATGGTGAAAACCGTATCAAAATCCATCCAGAGGTTCACCCGTGACATCCAAGAACGACAGTAGCGACACTCGAGGTTAGCAACAGAAGTGAGAGAGAGCGTTTCAGCAGAAGAGAGATAAAACGATATCATCACCTTTCACTGTAACACTTCTTCACGAACGTCTCTGTGTTCCAACAATATATTTGATGTCGTCACGTCAAAACGCGGGCTGACATGTTTATCTTTCTCACAACTCAGGCTTGCACTTGAATCCTCAATCGCAGTGTCATGTATTTATATTGTAACAATATTTGCACACTTTTCAATACTGTAATGAAAACGATGTGAGTTATTTTAATATCGGCAATATTTTACAGATTATCTGCGTCACACTGGGGATGACCGGTCACGTTGAATAATGTGTCATTTATATGTTAAATGGCCTCAAATTAAATACAGGGCGATAACGAGAAATTAATACCAGATACAATATTATGAACCAGCGCAGATTATTTGTGAACAAGCCGCGGCGATTGCTGATCGATTACCTCTGCTTTATAACCGCTAACTATATTATATAGCCTTGGCTCCTGAACAAAACTCGAGCTCAGTTGGTTTAGCGTTGTTTAGAACAAACGATCGATTCTATTGTTTCATTGTGCCAACTGAGGACCAAAAAACCACTTTAAGGAGACCTGTGAGTCATCATCATCACTGGCACGACAGCCCTCTGTGGGCCTTGGCCTTCTGAAGAAGTTTTCCACATTCTTTCCTGTAAAGTATTGAGTTCCTCCAACTGTCTTTACATCTTCTCTCACTCCATCTTCCCACCTTAGCTTTGGTCTTCCGACTTTCCTGGTTCCTTCTGGCATTGTATTCAATATCCTCTTTATCATTCTGTCATTAGCACGCTTCACATGTCCTGCCCACTCCAACCTTCTGATCTTTATACATTTTACAATATCTGGTTCATTATACGAGGCACGTCCAGAAAGTAAGTTCCGTTTGGTAATAAAATTAAATTGTGTACAGATACAGAAAAATTATTTATTGCACAACATTCTACACCTCTTAAACTACTTTTCCAAATAACTGCCGAACTTTTGCAGGCATTTGTCATAGCGTGGCACAAGTTTTTGGATACCTTCTTCATAGAAGTTTGCCGCGGACCGTAGACGAGAGTGAAGACTCCCCTGTAAGATATCATTCCGTTTGGCCACCACTGTTAGGCAAATTGCGTGCTTACCAGGAGAACTGCGTATGTTTAGGAGTTCTCCTGACCACATACACTTGAGATTAATAAATACAGTTCGTTGACCAGTTTCGATCGTCATGCGATTATCATCAGATACATTACACTTAGGCTATGTCTACAAGTATGGGTGGAAGTATTTGCAATATATACACTCATTAAGCTGCAGTAATCATTTAAGTAGCACAACTAGTCGAGGTTTGTTATAGGTTTTTTTGTTTTGTTGAGAAACTGGAAGTGGTGATGTACCTTCTAGTCTGTTTGCTTAGTGTGATAATGTGATTGTTATTAATGGTCAGGATATTGTGCACTTAGCTGTTTGAGTGATGTGTGGTCTCTCGTCTCTCTCTGCACAGAACTGGAAGGAATTTCCTGTGTGCTTGTTATCTCTTATCCTCCTTGGTGTCCCCCTCCCTGCATTCCTAAGTTTTATCTGTGACTAACAGTATTGCCCGGCTTCGCCCGGTGGATTTATTTGTTTTATGGATGATAATGAATACTACTACAGAACTGGCACATGATTCTTAAACTAACAGAAAAGAAATATTTTTTAAATATAACTTTTTATGGTGGTGGTGGTGGTAGTTGTAGTGAAGGTGATAAGTAGTACAGTATAATGGACGTAACATTCAGGTCATTTTCCCGTTGTGATAATATTGAAAATGGAAACGGCTGTTTACTAACTACAGCACTGACTCATGAAATTTACAAACAAATTTTAAGATATGTTTAGAAAGAGGAGTAAGTGAAATATGACACTGCCTAGGGCCTATATCTCATAGGCCGTTAGAAATGTAGAGATCATTAGTGTCGTCTTTTGTCGCATAGCGCCGTAGGAAAATAATCAGGACACTTTGGAAAACTTCGGCTGTCCCGAGCTCCTGAGGTAGAAGAGTATCATTTACCGCCACATAGCGCTCACGATAAGTTTAGGAATAAATGAAGGAAAATTTGAACGCACCAACGCTTATTGCAGCTGGTAACCTCGGTGTACTGCACCAACACCATAGCACTTATACAGAGGCATAATATGTTCATGATGATAACTGTTTTAAGGGGCCTAAGAAATGTTTGCACTAATTACTCCCCGTGACTGCAATTTATAAGCAGTGCAAGATTTAACTATTTTCGCAATTCTGCGCCAGAACACTGGTAGGGGCGACGTGATGCAGCCCGAATTGCCAGTCAACAATGGACTTATTAAAATACTCTTACAGTTTCACTACTACGGACATGAATGGTTCTAGGGCTTTAATACGTGGTTTTCAAGTTCAGTTTGTTTTTTATTCTAAATGTAGGGAATGGAGAGCGTTGTCCAAAATATCAAGTGGACAGTGTTACCAGCAGGGTTTCAAAGTGTATGTAAAATTTGGTGCAATTAGGGTGATAAAGGGCCTAAATGCAGGGAATGGAGTGGTCTGTCCGAAATTTAAAGTGGACAGTGTCACCCGCAGGGTTCCAAAGGGTACGTGTACAAAATGTGGTTCAAATCGGTGAAAGGTGTAGATTTGTGCCAAAGGGCCTAAATGCAGGGAATGGAGTGGTCTGTCCGAAATTTCATGCAGACAGTGTTACTCGCAGGGTTCCAAAGTGTAAGTATACAAATTTTGGTTCAGATCGGTGAAACGGTGTAGATTTGTGCCAAAGGGCCTAAATGCAGGGAATGAAGTGGTCTGTCGAAATTTAACATAGCCTAAACTATTCCTCTTGAATCTGGCTATCATATACAAAAATAATTTTTCAAATCCGACTGGCAGTTCCAGAGATTAGCGTGTTTAAACACAAAAACACACAAACTCTTCAGCTTTATTATATTAGTATAGATGACAGGTTTTTCAAGAACTATGCTTGGTGTAGCCTTTACTTATAAGTTAGTATGGTATCATTGAATCTATTATGATTGCCTGAGATCATTAGGGTCTTCTGTTTCCACTGTCCTGACACTGACGAGCAAAAATAAACGATCACTTCAAAAATTCAACATTACTTTCAATGAAATCATAAATATGAAGGCTCAAGGCCTAGTACAGTAGTTATAGCATGGAAGTAAGGTTAGTTGGTTCCCTGGATGAATTAACATTCTTCATGTCATTGTTTCTCTTAACAATAGCGATTCCTTGACATGATGCCGTTTCCCGCGCCATCGCTATCGTCAACAATGCAATGATTTATTCTTTCTTCTCTTGCCACTTGTTGGCATAGGAAAAGATCAATACAGCCATAACCCCAGTTGTTCTTGTGCAATTCAGAAACAAATAGGCCTATGTGCTTGAGGCCTGAAGATGTTGAGCAAGGCAGTGGCTCTGATCGAACATGATGGCGCGCATATGTTTCCGCGGGAAAACAGCATCATGTAAAAGAATCGCTATTGTTAAGTGAAACAATGACTTGAAGAATTTTAATACAACCAGGAAAACAATTAACCTTACTTTCATGCTATATTTAAGGACTAGGCCTACACCGTTCAAATTTTATGATTTAAATGAAAATCATGAATTTTTCAAGTGATTGGTTCTTTTTTTTTTTTCTTGTCGGTTAGTGTATTATTCCCCAAGTATTTGCAGCAGACCAGGCCAAGGTATAAGAATGGAGGTGGTGTGAAACGGCAAATGTCGATATGACAGCAGGAGAACTGTTTACACTGCACCCTCTTCTGAGTCCCGCTAATGGGAGACCTTTTCAATAGCATGACGTGGAATCACGTTACACTTGTTACCTTTCATCGACCAACGATCTTAACCTCCTGTCACAGCTTCTTACAAACTCCTGGAGTGGCTATTTTCTAAGTTCAAATTGAGAAATAACATAAAATCTGCTAGAATATTGATGACAGTCAACATCGTGGCACCTGAACACTCCATTGCAAGTGGGTGTTAAGTTGTATTCTATGCATTTATTTTGAGAATTTAATGTCTTTACTTCTTCGTTTACGCCGACTGTGAACCACGTTAATTTGATTTCAGCTTCTGGATCTTTATTTTTGCCACATGTCTTTTGTTATACTGGAAGTTTAATTTGAACCTTCCAACAAATGTTGGCATTCCTGAACTTCAGCCAAAAATACGCTTAATTGATATGTGTGAATATCAAAACCTTGACGAGAGCTACTTTATTGGAGAATATTGTTCAATGAACCGAATTACCTGAATTAATAGTCGGGAAAATATCTGGAGATGATATAGTAATAGATGGTTACTCCTCCGCTGTCTGAGACCCGCCCAGCCATCCCAAATATGAACACCACTTATATAGGCAAAATGCCAACTGACTCAGCCATTTTAGCACCATGTAATGGGATACGGCTCAGCGGTTTGGGACCCATATCAGGTAGGGCTCATCAATGAGCTGCTAGGTTTGTGCTCAATGCTAGAAGTGGTGTAACTCGAATGATAGAAACACCAGGGAAGATAGAAGGATGCTATGTTCAGCACTTACACTACACTAATCGGTCAGCATGGGGAGTACTAGGTAAACGTCTGGGAAATCCCACCCACCTGAACAGGGCAGATCAAGGGCCGACCACAGCGTACACATTATGGGAAATATTCTTTCATTAACCGTGGTATTGATAATTGTAACTCATTAACTTAGAGCCTTTCCCCATCATATTGATGTGTTTAAGAGAAGACTGAAATGTTGTGTAAACACTACGATGTAATTAATATAGTTCCTAAATTGCGAATTGTGTACTTTAAGTTTGTTTGATGTTATTCTTGGTAATGTTGTGTTTTTGTACAATTTGCCACCGGTGAATTGCCCCCATTTGCAAATATATAATATTAATAATAATAATAATAATAATAATAATATATTTTTTGATATATCGTATGGCCTCGGGTGCTGGGTGCAAGCTTTGCTAATTGACACCCAGAGGGCAGCTTGCATGTCGAATTTCGTCGTTCCTTTGAACGCTATGAAAGTCAAGGAGGTTATATATCTAAGCTCCTTGACACTACAGCGCTTTCTAGTAGAGAATGGAGGAACTTTTTGTTGGCGGAAAATCCCGAGATTAATTTTGCCATTGAACACGGCCTACTGAATTCAAATGGTTTCTTTAACATGCCAACAACGTATGACATCCATGTCGTGATTTTTGTCGCCTTTCAAAAATCACTTACCACGCCCAGGGGCGAACCTGCAAGCTTGGGGTTGGTAATCCGACACGTTAACCACTCACCCACCGTGGCAAGCAATAATAATAATAATAATGTACAGTACTGCCAACCCTACGCATTCGGTACTATATCGCATCCGGCAGACCAATGGTTTTCGCCTAGACCAATAATTGTTAGGTAGCTAATATAAACACCCCTGGTTTTAGTCATGCACAGTGGAGGTAGTCACGCTTCAATAATCTTTATCCAGGCCAATGGTTTTGCCTTTCATTTCATTTTTCACGTAATTACAAAGGTGCGTGTGTTGTGGGGTTTATTTTGTATCGGACATGTTGGCAACGAGTATGACGTCATGTAGGACGTCAATGTGTCATGGCGGCCGTCTTCGAATGAGCAAGAAGTAAATTCATTTATTTACGTAATAAAACAAAATTCAAGATTATAATACTGTTGTGAAACCAGAGGCCTTACATGGATCTGAAAGGCTCAAGTTAATGAGTAAAGGCGAAATTAACAAAATCATGGTCTTGGAAAAGAAAATAATTATAAGTATACTTGGCCCTAGAAAAGTAGGAGCAGATTACAACAGACCTAGACCAAATGTTGAAATTGATGAGCATGTAGAAAACATGCTACATACCATGCGAAGAAGAAGATTATCATTTTATGGACATTTACAAAGAATGAACGATGATAGATTGACAAAGAAAATTTTCAATAAAATTATGAAACTTAAGATACAGCCAGCTTGGTTTCAACAGACCTTGAATGACCTTAAAGAGGCCAATATACAAATTGAAGCCATACCTAATAGACAACGCTTTCGGAACAAAATTAAAACAGTCACGTTCAAGGAGGAACTAGAGAGAAGCAGAAAACAGCCACACAACACTAAGGAGCTCCGCAACAACAATCTGAAAGTATGAAGCAATTTTGGGTGACCAAGAAGAAATCATGTAGCAAACCTTGATGTAGCCTATTGATTTAACGTGCTCTATTTAGGGCTATTCGATTAAATAAATAAAACAAATATTTCCAGGGCACCAGTGACAATTTAATTTGTAATGAACTTCTAATGACTCCCAAGAAAGTATGAGAATCATAAATCATACATTTCCAATAAACCACCTGGTCAAGGTTGAAAAGGGAAAAGTAGCTGTTGTGAAGAATTAATAAAATTAACACCACATAGAGAAATACGTACAAATACAGTTCAGGAACGATATCCACTTCACCTTTTAAGTGATCATAACATCAACGAACCAACACCAGTATTCAATAATCTGGAGAATTTTCTATATAATTCGTTTAAGAATCCATTAATTAGATGTAACAACACAATTGACACAGATGGAACACTACACAAACATGTGAACAAAGTGACGTCAAATATCAGTGAGAAAACATGAATGTTGAGGTGCAACTGCAACCTCCTTGAGTTTATCTCTGACGCTTCTTTGAAGCATGTAACTGAACTCTTTTAAAACTCTGAAAGGAATTGAAGTGGAACTTTAGAGGCTTCCTGATATTGCCAATGGATATGTTCATCGCCGTCTACAATTCGCAAGTCCTGTCATAAGGTTTGGCAACACCGCCCATCTGTCGTCTGGGAGGCCTAGCGCAAGCACATGGTAATTGCTAACACATAGATTGTGACGCCAAATGTACAACAGAACATAACGTCCGCTAAATGAACACACAATATCACAAATAAAGGATACAGATTATCATGCTATGTACTGTCGATCCCCGATAAGGTAGTAATAAAGGGCTATACTGGACCTCAATGTCCCAATGTCTGCTATGCCCACTGACGTCATTGACGCGATCACAGAAAGATGCTTAAGACTACCGTATTCTCACGTACTTAGAGACTGGCCTTTGATAGTAATTTCTTCACTTTTTGTCCACAGATGCACTCATCATAGTCACAATAGGCAGTCTAGCAATAATGCTCCAGTGTTCACTTAATTTAAAAATAGGTAGCTTTCTAATTAAATCTACCTAAAATCACTTGCCAACTGAGTACAGTTCATAATGTACTGGAATATAGAGGCCACATGAAGATATATTCCAAAACTAAATTACTAGGCACTGAAAGTCACCTCGCAGTAGTGATCAAAACGTAGTGACATATCCAGTTAGGCATAGGAAAGTTTGCCCCTTCAAGGTTGACATATGTATTAACTAAGGAGGATTACTTCATCGGCAACATCAAAATACAGTTTTACCTACCAAACACCAAAGCCTATGAGAATGCACGCCGAACCTTAAATGATAAACGAAATGCCATTTGGTCCGACTTTTACTCCACAGATGCCATAATGACAGAAGAGTGGAAACAAGCTAATTACGAGCTACGACACGTAATAACACGTTACGCCACCCATGGATGTCACTATAGATTTTTCAAAACCAAGAATTTCCACCAACCGAATGAAGACTGTGTGTGTGACCTGTGCAACGATCATTGTGAAAGGTACCACGCAAAAAATGCAAAATGAGGACAACCTCAATAATAAGACTGGCATTAGCATAATTGATCATTTATGTACAAATATGTATTTGCACATTGTGCGCTTTTCTTTAATAATAATATCCAGTTATTTTAATAGTCCTGCCATAATTTGGCTTGCAGCGAGGCACACAACACTTCCTAGGCATCTGATATAGTTTAATGAAATATTAGTGAAGAATTTGTTGGTTAAATTCATTAGCAGGTTACACATGCCAAGTAATACGGGAAATACTCACTTCTACAACTTCCAGCAGGTCTGATTTACCACGAGGAATTTCACGGGTGTTGAAATAGTTAGTACGATCTGCTTTTAGATGCTGTCATTACAAAATAAACGATATTTATGAATAGAACTTAGCATGTGGTCTTACGTGTTTATAGAACTTAGGACTCTACCCAGTGTTGCCAATTCTACCAACAGCATAGCTTGAGAATTATAGATGCCGATGATATGTTGTGTCACATTGTTGAAACAGATTGTGATTGTTGAAGATTGTTGCTGCACAGTTTGGTCGCTGTCGGCAGAGCTAAGCTTGATGTTTATATCGTGGAAGTACTGAAGACCTCACTGGGTGACGTGTGAGAGGCTTCATGGATACCAACACCACAATGTCAATATCAATCGCACTGTGTATACAGTTCAATATCCTGCTGCCATCTGGACGATGAATGGGCTACTAAACATGTGCCATGGCGCATGAAATGGAAATCAGCTTTGGTGTGGTAAAGATATCAACTCGTGACATATCCAATAGATGTCTCCACTTGGAGAGACTGTCTACTAAGGACTCGTAGTTTCTCTACCGGAGATTAGAGTGGAACTGCACTACACAGTGTCTGTGTCATCATCGGGGTATCACAGGCAGTCGAATTAGAAGCCAGTATTGGCCTAGCTTCCCTAGCAGAGTAGTCAAGACATTCTCCGCGTCGGCAGTGAACAGTTCGGTGATCAGAGCCACAAATTCCGGCTTTGGCAGTGGCCTGATGATTGTGGATATTCTCCGTGGTTTTTAGCCTATTTTCATTTATTAAGAAATAGGCTTATAAGATCATCTTTCGTACGTCTGTGTGTATGTGCGTGTGTGCGTCCATGTGTGCCCCCCCCCCCCAATAACTTCTAAACGGCTGGAGCGATACCAATGAAATTTGGTTAGGTCATAGTACTATTTCGGCCGACTCCGACCGTGCCCTTCAAATTTTATTACGTCTCACCAATCCAACATGGCGGCTATACGAAATATTTCACTAGCATTCTACCTACTCCGAAACTGTAACTCATAACACGCTGAAATTTTGTACGGTAATGAAGGGCACTACTAGACGTTCGTCTATGTATTTTTCAAAAACCTGTTAACTACAAAACGAACATGGCGGCCAAGCGAAGTTGAAACACTTAAATAGACTTCTCGCGATTTAACCTTCCGAACACAGTAAATTTGGTACAGCAAATGACTATAGGCTACAAATTACAATGCACTGACATCTAATTTAGTTCAATTGATTACATAACCTCAAGATGGCGGCTGTACGAAATTTTAAAATTAAGTTCTTATTTCTTGAGTTCTAAACAAGCGTTCGAAATCAACGTTTGAATAATGAACGTACACAATAACCCTCATCTATTGTGGTGTTTGAAGCCATATTTTCAGTGTTGCCTTAGTAAACAAGAGTTTAGTGCTTTTCAGTCGGTCAACACGAATGTACCCAAAAGAGATGGGTTATGCCCTAATCCTGAAATAAATTACATGAGATTAATAAAACACTAGGATGACCAGTTTCGATCGTCAAGCGATCATCATCAGATCCATTACACTTAGGCTACAAAATCTATGTTTGAAATACAGGTGAAAATATTTACAATATGTACAATTATTTAGTTGCAGTATTGGTACTGCAACTGTCAGTGTATGCTAAATGCAGTATATATGTTAGGTGAAATGCTAAATGGTGATAGCTATCCGGAGATTGTACTTTAGAGAGATTATATGGTTGTAAACTATGGTTAAACTATAAACTTTTTGGCTAACTACTTATCTGATTGTCTTCCGTATTACAGCTACTCGCAGTTTTCGTGCTCACTGGAACTCGCTGTGCGGTCGACTGCGGTGGTTATCTTAACGACTGGTTTTTCCCCTGCCTTCTCCCCCTGTCCCAACGTGCTGTGGGGTGTGATAGCGATGTGTTTATGTGAGGTGTTGCCAACCTAGATAAGATGTATGTTATTGAATGAGGTGGGTCTACAATTATTAAATACCGTGGATTAGCCCTCGCCACGCGTGGAGCATAACCCATTCGAACTAAGCGTTGACGGTCTTATGAGGACGTCCCGGCACCTTTAATACTGCCGCGAATATGGGCCTTGGTTTATTGCAGAAGAAAAGTACATCGTACACCTGATCCAGATAACATTTACCTATTAAAAACCCCCTAATTTCCCCCCTTTTTTATCTAGCTTGGCTGTGTCGCTAAATTGTGTTTTGTTTCCGACAGGGTGTGTTTTTTAGTAGCGTGAAGAGGGGTGAGGGGAAAAACCAGTCGTTAAGATAATCACCGCAGTCGATCGCACAGCGAGTTCCAGTGAGCACGAAAACTGCGAGTAGCTGTAATGCGGAAGACAATCAGATAAGTAGTTAGCCAAAAATTTTATAGTTTAACCATAGTTTACAACCATATAATCTCTCTAAAGTACAATCTCGGGATAGCTATCACCATTTAGCATTACACCTAACATATATACTGCATTTAGCATACACTGACAGTTGCGGTACCAATACTGCAACTAAATAATTGTACATATTGTAAATATTTTCACCTGTATTTCAAACATAGATTTTGTAGCCTAAGTGTAATGGATCTGATGATGATCGCTTGACGATCGAAACTGGTCATCCTAGTGTTTTATTAATCTCATGTAATTTATTTCAGGATTAGGGCATAACCCATCTCTTTTGGGTACATTCGTGTTGAACGACTGAAAAGCACTAAACTCTTGTTTACTAAGGCAACACTGAAAATATGGCTTCAAACACCACAATGTTCACGGCTAGTCAGGCAAATCGTGAAGCCAAGAAATTCAAATCACTCAGGCTTAAACTCATGAATTTAGACAAGTCAATTTGGTTCAACAAAAAATGTATAGAACTAAACCTCACCCCTAAATACGTACCAATTAAAACCGTACGGAACACACCATCCACGATCATTTCAACCAAACAAGCCAAAGTGCTTTGGATAAAAAACGAATTAAGATTTGCATACATAAGAAAGCAAAAAATTAACCAACAATTATACGACATTCAATTGCAACTAAGTAATTTCTGGCACGCGGCTCAATGGGACAGCTTCACCGAGCACCTACATGACAACATCAAAATCAGAGCAACGAGGAAGCATGAAACGCTAGAATATAAATTAAGAAAACTAGGAGAAACACAGAACCATCAATCTAACGAACAACACACGAATAACAATGAATTCAATTTCCACAGCAGAGTAAACAACAGAACGAACGTAACCTTTTCTCAAGATGAAATGAATATGTTAGACAAAGGTTTGAAATACAACTGCACAGACGCACACACGAACCACAATATAAAACAGTTAATCACAGATATTGAGATAGCCAGTCACAAGCTCCCAGCAGAAGACAGGGAATTAACCAAAAATCTCGCCACCAACGAAGCCAAAAAAATCCTCAAACGAGAGGGCGATAGCAATAACATTCAAAACAACAAACAACTCAAAGAAATAAAGTCGTTGAAACAAAAAATAAAAGAACATGACTTAATCATCACAAAAGCAGATAAGGGAAACACTACAGTAATTTTGAACAAAACAGAATACATTGAAAAAACAGTCGAATTCCTAAACAACAACGAAATCAAGGAATTAACAAAAGACCCCACCAACAAATTCCAAAAACAAATAAAAAGTGCGCTAAAAGAAACAGAATACATACTGACCAAAGCCGAAAAATCAAAACTAATAAACATGAACCCGAAAATACCGTCATTGAGGGGACAACCAAAAATACACAAAAGGGAATGCCCAATGAGACCAATAGTCAATTGTAGGAATGCCCCTAATTACAAAATCAGCAAAGAGTTACTAAAAATCTTAAAATGCCGTCTTTCCAACGACAAAAACAACTCTGTAAAGAACACAACAGAACTAGTAACAGCATTGAACACCATACAAATGAAACCTAGCTTCAGGCTTGTATCCTTCGACGTAACTAACATGTACACCAATATTCCGATTATTGAAGCAATCAACACTATCGAAAACAACTTAAAATCCAACAATTCGGTAAAAGAAATTGAAGAGATTGTGAGATTACTGAGGGTCGTTCTCACCCAAAACGTGTTTCAATTCGACAATAAAATATACACACAGAGAGAAGGCCTAGCAATGGGATCGCCACTAAGTGGGTTAATCGCTGACATCTTCATCAATGCACTAGAAAATGCGTTCTTAGAAAAGACTTCAACAAAGGGAATAGTAATATGGAAAAGATACGTAGATGATGTAATTTGCATCTACGATACTGAACTAACAAGCGAAGAAACAATTCTCCAATCCATTAATAGCCTTCACCACTCTATCAAATTCACTAAGGAATCCGAAATAGACCGGAAAATAAATTATCTCGATATAACTATTGAACGTAAAGACAACGACCTTTCATATTCCATATTCCGGAAAGCAACACAAACCTCGCATGCAATCGACAATCAGTTTAATCACCCCAGTACGCACAAACTAGCGGGTTTCAATTCAATGGTGCACAGAGCTTTAAACATACCCATGTCAAAAGACAACTATAATAAGGAAATAAGAACTATTATGCAAATAGCAAAGGAAAACAACTTCTCGCCAAGCAAAATAAATCAAATTATAGCCAAACATAAAAATAAAGATAAAACGATTCCCAAACCAGACAGTAATGAGAAAAAATTTGCGCGTTTCAACTATGTGAATGCGAATACATATAAAATCACTAACCTATTCAAAAAACAAGGCACAAAGATAGCTTTCACGACGAAAAACACAACCGCTAGGCACCTCCTAAATAGTAATCTAAATAAACGTGACCCGTATTCAAGGTCAGGGGTATATTCTATAACGTGCCAAGACACCGATTGTCAAGCTAATTATATCGGGCAGAGTGGAAGGCGAGTAGACACACGTTATAATGAACATAGGAATGCGATAAGATACGGAACACATTCAGCCGTGTGCGAACATATGTGTGACGCAGGGCACAGCTTTACCAACATAGAGTCGGACCTTAAAATAATCCATCACGAATCGAAAGGCAGAGCTCTTGACATAAAGGAAGCAATCGAGATACCCCTAGCCAAACGAAACAATCCCAACAATCTAAATGAACACACGTTCATGGAGAGCTCACCCCTCTTCACGCTACTAAAAAACACACCCTGTCGGAAACAAAACACAATTTAGCGACACAGCCAAGCTAGATAAAAAGGGTGGAAATTAGGGGGTTTTTAATAGGTAAATGTTATCTGGATCAGGTGTACGATGTACTTTTCTTCTGCAATAAACCAAGGCCCATATTCGCGGCAGTATTAAAGGTGCCGGGACGTCCTCATAAGACCGTCAACGCTTAGTTCGAATGGGTTATGCTCCACGCGTGGCGAGGGCTAATCCACGGTCTTTAATAATTTTAGACCCACCTCATTCAATAACATACATCTTATCTAGGTTGGCAACACCTCACATAAACACATCGCTATCACTCCCCACAGCACGTAGGGACAGGGGGAGGAGGCAGGGGAAAAACCAGTCGTTAAGATAACCACCGCAGTCGACCGCACAGCGAGTTCCAGTGAGCACGAAAACTGCGAGTAGCTGTAATACGGAAGACAATCAGATAAGTAGTTAGCCAAAAATTTTATAGTTTAACCATAGTTTACAACCATATAATCTCTCTAAAGTACAATCTCCGGATAGCTATCACCATTTAGCATTTCACCTAACATATATACTGCATTTAGCATACACTGACAGTTGCAGTACCAATACTGCAACTAAATAATTGTACATATTGTAAATATTTTCACCTGTATTTCAAACATAGATTTTGTAGCCTAAGTGTAATGGATCTGATGATGATCGCTTGACGATCGAAACTGGTCATCCTAGTGTTTTATTAATCTCATGTAATTTATTTCAGGATTAGGGCATAACCCATCTCTTTTGGGTACATTCGTGTTGACCGACTGAAAAGCACTAAACTCTTGAACCCTCATCTAATAGTACATATCTATATGGCCTACATATATTAAAATCCAACATGGTGACCATCCGATATATTTAGACGGTTCTCATCATCAATGAATCTATTTCAGCAATCAAACTGAAAGTTATGTTGATAGAGGCAATTAATAAAAGTAGTGTATATGAAAGCAGGCTGTATAGACCTTCATGGAACTACTTGTTCACCTTCATTCCAGGAAAATTCCGCTATCATGCATATTTCATTGTCTTGGCACCTGTGCTATTCTACAGTTGATCTTTATAATTATAACTTCATAAATACTATTGTCACTTCATTAGCACTGGTTATCAGACAAATACCACAAGTGTTATGGCCTCTAGCTAAAGCCATAACAACAATTTATAGAGGTGTGGTTGTTTCATTTAAGTCCATGGGCATGGTGGTCATGAATCACGTGTACTTTTGTGTGTGGATAACGCCTGGTAAGCTGAGTTAATGTATTGTCTGTAGTAGTGTGTGTATTTGAGTTCGAGGCTAGAATTGGAAGGAGGAGGCCATGGCTTTTAGGTAGAAACTATCCCGCAATTTACCTGGCATAGAGGTGGGAAAACACAGAAAGCCTTCTCTATACTCTGATTTACAAAAGATGAACGGTGAAAGCTGTCATCCGCTTGAAGGGTGAGGTGAGGAGTGAGGACGAGAGGGGTAACGGTCTCCATGATAACAGCGAGCAGTGTTGTAATGTATGCAGACACAGCAGTGAGCACATGGCTTGACGCAGTGTTCTACTGTGCCTTGAATCGTCACTGTCATTGGTTGGTTGGTTCTTAGGTTTAGGGTCTGCGACAACACGGCCATGTAGTCCCGTGTACTTTGGGTGTGTGTAGAATCTGTCTGATAACCGGTGTTAATTGCGATGACTGTATTAGTGTGTGTTATCTGTTTTTAATTCAAGTAAGGACTGCAGACTTTTGAATTTTTCAAATGGTTCCTACTTTTGCTGCCAAAACGCCACCGTCAACGACTACTAGCTCAGAACTTAGCTACCAGACGCCACCGCAGTCGGCTCTTGGCAACGAACGTAGGAACCTAAGAGCGTTGTTTACTTTCTTAACCTATACAGGTGTAATTAGTGGAAGGTTCATTAACATGCCATACATTTATGACATGGGACCGCCGGCTTTACTTCCCCTCCGAAGGAAGACATACTGAAGGACTTTTAACGCTCTTAAAAAATCCGACGACTTCGGCCAGATTTGAACCCGCGATCTTGGGCATAGAAGCTCAGCATGCTACCAACTACGCCACTGAACCCGCCTCACTGTCATTAGACCGCCAGGCAGGGGGGCTAAGTTCCCCAGTATTTGTGTCTTCCTGCAAGTCTCTTGGAATATTATGAGTCATGATCTGCCTCAGCATTTCCCCACGTGCTTGCGTTGACAGCTGTCACTGTTCATTATTGGTAAATCAGAGTAAAAGATGGCTGAGATGTGATCGAACCCACCGATTTTCAGTTTTGGCTTCCAGCGTTTTCATTTCATTATTTCTCCAGTACTTCGCTAATCCAAACCAAATTATCAGTTCTAACCTCGCTATTTCCACTGATACAGTTTCATATCCACATCTCTTCTATTCCATATTTGTTATGTGTGTCTTACTTAACACATTTTGTAACAGATCTCTTTATTTATTTATTTATTTATTATTTCTTTATGTTTGAGCTTTAGAACGACGAATATTTTTAGAATTTTTGATAACATTCTCTGTTATGGCAAATTTTTAGCCTACTTTTCACATTTTGCAAACATGAGGAAAAAGTAGTCTTATGAGATCGATCCGGGAAAATGTCTGTCTGTCCTTCTGTCTGTCGGAGTGTCCCCCCCCCCTATCAACTCCTAAACGGCTGCAGCAATAGAAACAAAATTCGGTAGGAGTAAAAATCTATACCTGAATATCTCAATGCCGTATTTCTAGGAGTTGCCAAAATGATTTTAAGCCTACTGATAAGTCCAATGTTTAAATGCATCTAACTCCTACACTATCAATTGGATGTCAACCAAATTTCGTATGAACTATGTGTACATAAACTGATATGACTGAGCGTATTCTTAAGAGCCACCAGGGCTGCCAACTGTCAATAAATGCTCTCTTTATTTTTTATCCAGATACCAATATATCAGAAAGTATGCGAACCAACAGCCTTAACCTTCGCACACGTACAGTGCCTTACATTCTAGATTAATTTGGAGCAACTAATATGTGTCAGTGCTACCAACATGATTCTAAGCCTGCTGATAGGACCAATTTTTAAAAACATGTTACTTCTATACTATCAATTGGATTTCAACCAAATTTCGTATGTGCTATGTGTACCATAACATATATGATTATGCGTATTGTTAAGAGCAATCAGGGCTGCCAACTGTTAATAAATGCTGTTTATATTTTTTACCCTAATATCAATATAGGCTATCAGAAAGTATGCAAGCCAACAGCTCTAAACTTTGCGCACGTATAGTACCTGCCATTCTAGAATAATTTGGAGCAACTAATGTTCGTCAGTGCTACCGCCATCATTCTAAGCCTGCTGATAGGTCCAATTTTAAAATACCAGTAACTACTATACTAACAAATGGATTTTTTCCAAAATTGGCACAACAATAGATGATAATATTTCAAAATATTTCTGACCAGCACATGCATGGCATTGTTGCCAACATCCTTTTACGCACGCTGCATTAAGTCCAATGTTTAACTGCATGTAATGTCCATGCTATCCATTGGACTTCAACCAAATTTGGTATTCTGAATCTTAAAAGTTGGAACTAAGAATATATTCAGTCACCGGGTCTGCCAACTGTAGTGCTCTATCAGGCTTCATAATGCCAGGTATATTTCGAACTAATTTGAACTTTCTATATTGCCAACTTTATTTCGTCATTATTCTAGATAGCCTAGGTCCATATAGATTAATCATTGGCATGAATTTTAAATTTTATGAAAAGTAGGCTCTTTAGTTCGTCACTGAACTTCTTGTTATTAAGTGTATGTTCTTGTCCTGAATTATGCTTATGGTTATATAATCAACCTGGGGAGGTCTATAAATATGTAGACCTGGACAAAGGGAGTGTGATGTGATGATACTAACCAAAAAAATCAGTAATACAAGGATTCAGCAGAAGAGAATCCTCATAACCTCTCCACTCCAACTCCCAACACTGACCTGCACGTGGTGTCCCCTGCTAAGCTGAGCAACCCAGTGGAAGGTTGGGTAATCAATCCCACGGGAAACTGGGTCAGTGAACAGACTAGTGTTGGGTGGGGGGACTGAGAATTCTTTTCTCAGTTCTTTCACCTTTCTGAATAACATTCAGGATTGTAAATCGAGGATTTATCCTCCCCTCAAGGTGAAACCTTAGATAGTCGACCATGAAAAGTCATTTGAAGAATAATTCCGCCGTCTGTAATGATAGATTACAGAAAAGACAGCATTCGGATACGGTGGGCTGTCATGCGGAAGATAATGACGAATCGGAGCGTCTGAAAACTCATCAAGTAGCAAACAAACAAATACTACGGAAAATCAAACCTAAACAAGTCTCATTCTTTTCTACACATAATGTTAACTCTCTGGTTCAAACTGGAAAATTGAAGATCATCACGGATATCATGAGAAGTCATAAAATTCTAATTATGGCCCTTCAGGAAATTAGAAATAGTGATCAAGACCATCTGGAATCACAAGGATACAGACTATATAAAGGAATTCCAGCAAAACGAGTTATGAAAAATTGTCCACAATTTGGTAACGGATTCTTAATAGATCTCAGAATCATTGACTCGATAACAGAATTTAAATCTCAATCCTCCAGACTTACGACCCTAACTTTGAAATCGGCAAATAAAACATATACAATTATTAATGCACATCCTCCTACTAATCAAAAAACAACACCATTAAGGACAGAGAAGAAGTACAAAAATTCTGGGATCTTTTGGATCAAACATTAATAAACATCCCTTCATCAAACATCAAAATTCTCCTTGGTGATTTCAATGCGCAACTTGGACAAGAAAGAAGATATAGAGATATAATTGAAAAATGGACAGCACATAAACGAACCAATAAAAATGGTCAAAGATTAGTCGAAATTTGTAGAAACCACAAATTAATCTCTAAATCAACATGTTTTAAAAGACAGCCCCATAAATTGAAAACTTGGAAACATCCTGACTTCAGAAGGGGTGAATGGCAGTTGGATCATGTCTGCACGGATAAATTTCACCATCGCGAAATTCACAATGTCAAGGTTCTAAGGGGAGTTGACTCAGGATCAGACCACTATGTGGTAAAGATAACTCCAATGGCCAAGAAAAAAACTAATAATAACAATAGGAGGAAATTTGATCCATCTACCTTAATAAAAAATATAGAGTACTGTGAAAGAACAGGAGAAGAATCTCTCAACACTAAAACATGGACGAATTAATCACTAAATTAAAATCAATAGCAGACGAGTTAGCACCGATAAATCCAAGGAAAAAACATGAATGGTGGAATGTAGATTGTGATCAAGCAATAGAGAAATGACACCAAGCATGGATAAAACATCAAGCTTTAAAGTCAGAAGAATCAAATTTAGAACTAACTATACAAAGAAAATTAACCCATAAAATCATCAGACAAACGAAACGTAATCATCTTAAAAATACACTGGAAAAGATAGAAGACGATTTCAAGAAAAAGCAATCTCGAGATTATTACAAAACATTTGGTAAATATCTAAAAAAATTTGAAGCTCCAACATTAATGTTGAAAAATCAAACAGGAAAGTTAGCACATTCTAACCAAGAAAATACAGAGATCCTTCCAGAAGCATTCGAGAAACTGTTAAATTGTGATGATCCACTGGAAACCCTGCAAGTAAACACTGATACACCTATTTTAACTTCACCTGATTTAATAAATCCTCCAAACATTAATGAAGTAGAACTCGCAATTAAAGAACAAAAAAATTACAAAACTTGTGGCGAAGACTTAGTCTTTGCTGAAATCTGGAAAAATGCTGGTAAACCTGCGATTATAAATCTTCATCAACATCTAGTTAAAATGTGGATTACTGAAGAAATTCCTGCACACTGGACCACAGGAATAATCCATCCATTATTTAAGAAAGGTGACAAAACGAACCCAGATAACTACAGAGGAATTACCCTTCTGGACTGCACATATAAAATTTTCTCTCGTATAATTTACAACAGGATCAAAAACATTCTGGAACCACAACTTGGAGAATATCAAGGAGGATTTCGCCCTTACAGAAGTTGTCCAGACCAAATCCTTAGCCTGAAATTAATAATGGAATATTACAAAAACAGAAATAAGCAACTCTTTATCTCTATTATAGATTTCAAGAAAGCCTATGATAGTATTCATAGACTGACACTGCTAAAAATCCTCAGATCATACTGTCTCCATCCTAAATTGATAAAAATCATTCAATTAACATTAACAAACACAAATTCGAAGGTTAAATTTAGGGGAGAAATATCAACAGCTTTCACAGTAAAAACTGGTCTCAGACAAGGTGATGGATTATCCCCTCTGCTTTTCAATGTGGCTCTTGATTATATCATGAAGGTTTGGAAAAAGGAAAACCTTCCTAAGATCAAAATTGGAACAAAACCATCAATAAAAATAAACTGCTTAGGATTTGCAGATGACTTGGCTCTTTTAGCACTAGACAAGGAAGAGGTTTGTACTCAGATCACCAGCCTCCAAGAAATTGCTCAAGGGATAGGATTACAGATATTCTTTGAAAAAACTGAGATCATGCCTATGAAACCCTTAGATATAAATGAAGTCTATATAAATGATCATAAAATTAACCTAGTTCCTCAATTTAAGTATCTTGGAGAAATTATAACACATAACTTAAACGAAAAAGTAACTTGGAAAAATAGAACAAATAAAATGAAAAAGGCACAATCTCTAACCTGGTCAACATATAATAAAAAATGCCTATCAATAGCTACTAAGATCCAACATTATAAAACTGTAACTCTCCCTGAAGCCACTTATGCTTGTGAAACACTGTTCCAAATTAAAAATGAACAAAGAACTGATCAGCTCCTCAAAACGGAAAGAAGAATCATTAGAACGTGCATAAATAAAAAGTATCAGGTTGAGGGAGTCTGGAGGATTCTCCCAAATGAAACTGTCTATCGTGAGATTGATCCAATCACCAGCACAATGAAGAAGAAAAGAATTTCATATTTTTTCACATCTTACGGCTTCCAGAAAACAGAATTGAACGCCAACTGGTGATGAGAAATCTAGGAAGGAAAACTGGAGGAAAATGGATCCAAGAAATCCAACAAGATCTCAAAGCAGTTGGACTCAAGATAACAGATGCCGAGGAGAAAAATAAAATTAACACCATTCTTAAAACTCACAAATTTTCTGAAGAAATGACACACAGAAAGCCTGTGGAGATTTCAGATGAGTTGAGAAAATCCCGATCTGAAAGAATGAAAAAGTACTGGAAAGAGCGCAAGAACCAAGCAGTACTACCTTCAAAGAAGAAGTGATTGTGGAACGACTCAAGTGGGCCAATGTGACCAATCAAGATTAATAATAATAATAATAATAATAATAATAATAATAATAATACATTAAGCAACGAGCCTATAATGGCAATAATTAAGACACGAGTATGCGAGTTTTATAATTTCCATACGAGTGTATTAACTACCATTATAGGCGAGTTGCATACGACTATTTATGTTCGACAATAATTATTATAACTATTTTATGTTCGAACATAAATATTCATAAATATCTGTCGAGATTTCGCCAATTTATGTACTGAACAGAGCGCATGAGACGCAGAGAATGCCTTGTACTTGACCATGGCCTCCTCGATTACCCTACTATGACACTAGGCCAGGCAGTAAAATTTAAATTAGAAGGCCGTGGAACTCAGCGCATCTAATTATCTAAGTGGTCAAACAACTCCTTCTTGAGCTCTGATTGGTGGGAGAAACTGTTTCATAATGAAAAGTAGTGTTATAATGAGCCTCATTATAGTACAGTTTTCTGACATATAATAGTCAGCGTCGAACATAAATATTTTTAGAATTTTTGATAACATCGTCTGTTATGGCAAAGTTACATTAAGTGTATGTTGTTGTCCTAAGAAGGAAGATCACAAACCGGTACAAGTACAATATATACTGACTTTGGTTATACACATTTTATTATAACTTCAATAACTAACTAACTGAAGTAGAGCTGCGATATTCGACTACTTGGAATATTCACCAATTTGAAATTTAAATACAGTATTGGAATTATTCGAAGATGATAAGTACCTGAACATCACAGCAAATTGTGTGAAGAAATATATCCTGTGGACGAGTTGTTCAGGGGCGAACCCGAGCGGTGGATTGGGGTGGGGGGGGTTAACCCTTCCCCATATCTAGCATCACTTTTATCTCTTTTTTCTTTATTGCGTTCATCTATTTTATTGTTCACTATGCCTTATTTGTTTTATTGTTTTTTACCATCCCCCTTTTACTATTTTTATTCAAAAATGGCATAATTGTTGGGGCTCACTGGTTGTTTTATGTAACCCATTTTCGATTCATCCATGGCAGTAAGCTGATTTTTTAGCCTACTTTTCACATTTTGCAAAAATGAGGAAAAGTAGACTTATGAGATCCGAGCAAATGTGTGTCTGTCTGTCTGTCCTTCTGTCTGTCTGTCTGTCTGTGTGCCCCCCCCCCCCCTATCAACTCCTAAACGGCAGCAGCAATAGAAACAAAATTCGGTAGGAGTAAAAATCTATACCTGAATATCTCAATGCCGTATTTGAAAATGATGTCAGTGCTACCAACTGCTGAAATATCTCAATTGAGCTCCGTGTTGGATATCCCGATAGGTATGAATGGGAGCTATTTCAAAATTCGCACTCGTGTAGATAATAATATTTCAGTTTAATTTCCAGGAGGTCATACACGGCAGTGTTGCCAAAATGATTATAAGGCTGCTGATAGGTCCAATTTTTAAATGCATATTACTTCCACACTATCAATTGGATTTCTACCAAATTTCGTATGTCCTATGTGTACCATAACAGATATGACTATGCCGATTCTTAAGAGCAACCAGGGCTGCCAACTGTTAATAAATGCTATCTCTATTTTTAGCCTACATTCGATTTTTGCAAAAAATGAAAGTAGACTTATGAGATCAACACAGGGCGAAAAAAGTGTGTCTGTCTGTGTGTGTGTATGTGTGTGAGTCTGTGTGTGTGTGTGTGTGTGTGAGTCTGTGTGTGTGTGTGTGAGTCTGTGTGTGTGTGTGTGTCTATGTGTGTGTGTGTCTGTGAGTCTGTGTGTGTGTGTCTGTGTGTGTGTGTGTGAGTGTGTGTACTCTGAATGTCTGACCCCCCCCCCCCTATCAATTCGAACACGGTGAATGCGAATTGAACGAAATTTGGTACAAAGGTAGCACTAGCAAAGGACACCTCAGTGTCATGTTTTATATCGCCGCCATCTTGACGGAAACGTAATGGCGGCCACACAAAAGTTAAAAGCTTAAATCAAATTACGACTAACCTAATCATCCGATCACTACCAAATTTTGCAACAACATACCTTTATGGGGGGAGCATCCTCTGACCAAACTAATAGGTCATCAGCGTAATAGTTTGCGGATGGCGGCCATCTTAGTGTGAAAATCGATTCCTCCTATTAATTCGAACACGGTGCAACCGAATGGAACGAAATTTGGTACAGAGGTAGTACTAACAAAAGGCACCTCAGTGTTATGTTTTATATCGCCGCCATCTTGACGAAAACGTAATGGCGGCCACACAAATGTTCAAAGCTTAAATCAAATTATGATTAACCTAATCATCCGATCTCTACCAAATTTTGCAACAACATACCCTTATAGAGGAAGCATCCTTTGACCAAATGAATAGGTCATTAGCCTAATAGTTTGCGGATGGCGGCCATCTTTGTGTGAAAATCAATTCCCCCTATTAATTCAAACACGGTGAAACCGAATGGAACGAAATTTGGTACAGAGGTAGCACTAGCAAAGGGCATCTCAGTGTCATGTTTTATATCGCCGCCATATTGACAGAAACGTAATGGCGGCCACACAAATGTTCAAAGCTTACGTTAAATTACGACTAGCATAACCATCCGATCTCTACCAAACTTTGCAACAACATACCTTTATGGAGGGAGCATCCTTTGACCAATCTAATAGGTTATTAGCCTAATAGTTTGCGGATGGCGGCTATCTTTATGTCAAAATTGATTCCCCCTATTAATTCGAACACGGTGGAACCGAATGGAACGAAATTTGGTACAGAGGTAGCACTAGCAAAGGGCACCTCAGTGTCCTGTTTTATATCGCCGCCATCTTGACTGAAACGTAATGGCGGCCACACGAATGTTCAAAGCTTAAACCAAATTACGATTAACCTAATCATCCGATCTCTACCAAATTTTGCAACTACATACCTTTATGGAGGGAGCATCCTTTGACCAATCTAATAGGTCATCAGCGTAATAGTTTGCGGATGGCGGCCATCTTTGTGAGAAAATCGATTCCCCCTATTAATTCGAACACAGTGCAACCGAATGGAACGAAATTTGGTACAGAGGTAGTACTAACAAATGGCACCTCAGTGTCATGTTTTATATCGCCGCCATCTTGACGGAAACGTAATGGCGGCCACACAAATGTTCAAAGCATAAATCAAATTACGACTAACCTAATCATCCGATCTCTACCAAATTTTGCAACAACATACCTTTATGGGGGAGCATCCTTTGACCAAACTAATAGGTCATCAGCGTAATAGTTTGCGGATGGCGGCCATCTTAGTGTGAAAATCGATTCCCCCTATTAATTCGAACACGGTACAACCGAATGGAACGAAATTTGGTACAGAGGTAGTACTAACAAAAGGCACCTCAGTGTTATGTTTTATATCGCCGCCATCTTGACGGAAACGTAATGGCGGCCACACAAATGTTCAAAGCTTAAGTTAAATTACGACTAGCATAACCATCCGATCTCTACCAAACTTTGCAACAACATACCTGTATGGAGGGAGCATCCTTTGACCAATCTAATAGGTTATTAGCCTAATAGTTTGCGGATGGCGGCCATCTCTATGTCAAAATTGATTCCCCCTATTAATTCGAACACGATGGAACCGAATGGAACGAAATTTGGTACAGAGGTAGCACTAGCATAGGGCACCTCAGTGTCCTGTTTTATATCGCCGCCATCTTGACTGAAACGTAATGGCGGCCACACGAATGTTCAAAGCTTAAATCAAATTACGATTAACCTAATCATCCAATCTCTACCAAATTTTGCAACTACATACCTTTATGGAGGGAGCATCCTTTGACCAAACTAATAGGTCATTCGCCTAATAGTTTGCGGATGGCGGCCATCTTTGTGTCAGAATCGATTCCCCCTATTAATTCAAACACGGTGAAACCGAATGGAACGAAATTTGGTACTGAGATAGCACTAGCAAAGGGCATCTCAGTGTCATGATTAATATCTGCGCCATATTGACAGAAACGTAATGGCGGCCACACAAATGTTTAAAGCTTAAATCAAATTACGAATAACATAACCATTCGATCTCTACCAAACTTTGCAACAACATACCTTTATGGAGGGAGCATCCTTTGACCAATCTAATAGGTCATTAGCCTAATAGTTTGCGGATGGCGGCCATCTTTATAACAAAAGTGATTCCCCCTATTAATTCAAACACGGTGGAACCGAATGAACGAAATTTGGTACAGAGGTAGCACTTGCAAAGGGCACCTCATATTCATGTTTAATATCCCTATAGCACGTTGTATTTCAACAAGCTACTACAACCAACATTCAATCATACACCTTGAAAAGGACAAAGAGTTATAACAATACCCATGCATTTAGGAGAAAGTAGGCTATATGTTCTTTACTGAACATCTTGTTTACCCTAATATCAATA
Source organism: Meconema thalassinum (assembly GCA_946902985.2). Taxonomy (NCBI): domain Eukaryota; kingdom Metazoa; phylum Arthropoda; class Insecta; order Orthoptera; family Tettigoniidae; genus Meconema; species Meconema thalassinum. Next base: position 965,057,353 of record OX336390.1, on the reverse strand, counting down.
TATCAGAAAGTATGTAAGCCTATAGCTCTAAACTTTGCACACGTATGGCACCTGGCATTCTAGATTAATTTGGAGTAACTAATATACGTCAGTGCTCACAACATGATTATAAGCCTGCTGATAGGTCTAATTTTAAAATGCATGTAACTTCTATACTAACTAATGGATTTCATTTAAAATTGGCACAACAATAGATCACATTATTTCAGATAATTACTGACCAATGCATGCAAGACATTGTTGCAACATGATTTTAGGCGCTGTTAGATCCTATGTTTTACTGCATGTAACGTCCATGCTATCCACCTTAAGAAATGGAACTAAGAATATATTCAGTCACCAGGGCTGCGAACTGTAGTTAGGCTACATTATGCCAGGTATACAGTATTTCGAACTAATTAGAAATTTCGATATTACCAACTTAATTCCATCATTATTCTAGATATTTCCATATAGATTAATCATTTGAATGCATCTTACATTCTAAGAAAAGTAGGCTCTTTAGTTCGTCACAGAACTTCTTGCGTTATGCTCATCCTTTCATTTCATACCATTTCACTTCATTAGGGGCCGATAACCTAGATGTTAGGCCCCTTAAAACAACAATTGTTATCATCATCATCTCTTTATTTATTTATTTATTTTTCCTTTGTATCTATGTTGATTACAATTATTAAAACATTTGAACGTTCATTGGAAAGTATTGGAGCACTAATGCGATGTTTGCGATGGAGCCGGAGTGATGCTGTCTTATCGCCAACAAGTTTGTGTGAGGGATTGTTTGCTTGTTAGGGAACGAGGCGAGGGCGCGACACAGCATAATGCGCACAACTCCAGCTAAGTCCGGTGTCACTGATTGTATACATTATTCATGACCTTTTACCCTCGAGTGTCTCACAGTACTTAGCACAAGTCGTGATCGCAGTCAAACACTTTCATAACAGCCTTAAAGATGCATACATATTAACCATTGTGAATATGATATTAAATGTTATCCGTGTTGAATTTCATTCTTGTTATTGTCACATTACATTTCATTGGTTGTTCCTCTTGGTTTAGTTTATTATAGTTCCGCCCCTTAAAACAACAATAACTAACTAACTAGTTTATTCTGTTGCTGAGTATTGTGCTCCGGTGTGGACAAATAATCCGCATGTAAGATTGATAGATTTTCAACTGAATAACATGAAAACAGGAACAATTATGTCAACTCCTACACAATGGCTTCCTATTCTCAGCCACATCCCACCACCTCATTTGCGGGGATACAACATTTTGATAAGAGAATATAGAAAGATCCAGACCAACAAACAACTACCTATTCATGAAGACATTGCTGATCCACATGTGAAACGATTACGTTCAAGACGTCCACCTATCTACACAGCGGAGAATCTTGCAACCAACAAATTCAACCTGACTGAGAGATGGTCTTCTGATTGGAATTCGTTTGCTCCTCCAGAGAGTACAGTAATGCCATGCAAAACTGAGAAGGTGATAGGGTTCACTCAGCCTTGAAAGACCTCGTCAAAATTAAATAGAATCCGGACCAATCACGGTGTATGCGGCGATATCCTGTACAAGTGGAGGAAAAAATCTTCATCATGTTGCGAGTGTTGTGCTGAAAGACAGACTGTTCAGCACCTAGTTCAAGAATGCCCACAAACATCTTACAGTGGTGAATTCAGCGACTTCTTCCTAGGGACACCGCAGGCACTTCATTACGTTCCTAAACTTGATGTCAACTTATAAATTAATAATATTGTCATCGACGCTAGCTTTTTACAGAGAAACATTATCAATGGTGCTCAGCACGTAGGTCGCTACAACATATGCATGTTGATATGTAGTTCCGTTTATATCATATCCTGGTATTCGTCCTCTTGAACGCAATTGGTCCCCACCTGCGACATGAGTTTCTTGGAGGACAACCACATCAATTTTTTCACATAATAAGAATTTTGACAAATATTGGCATTTGGATTTACTTATGCCTTCTACATTTAATTGATAAATTCTGAGTGTAGGCCCTATACATGTTCTTGAAAAGAACCTTTTGCATTTTCATGTTTGATAGTCAGGAGATCACAAGGATAATCTGACAGCCTGATCGCTATTGCTCGTTTAGCACCACCCGGGGGTCAGGTGTAGGGCAATTTGAGGTTATACCTACGGAGAGACTAGGGAAGGCGAGCAACCTCACTTAAGGTGAACTGTACACAAGATGGCAAACACACTGCTGACTATACAAACTGCTCCGAGCCTCGGGTTATTGTTGTGTGTTATACCGCGATATATTTCTTCACCAAGAAAGAGGATGGATCTTTAGGACACAGCATTTTTCGTAAGCCAACACACACCAATAGATATCTCCACGCAAGTTCTCACCATCACCCTGCCCAGAAACATGGTATCCTTACAACTCTAACTACCAGGGCTAGGAGGATTTGTGAAGTGTCTTCTTTACAAGAAGAAATTAACACCCTGCGAACCACCTTTGAGAGCAACGGTTATAGCAAGGCTTTGATTTCTACGGTTCTGAAACCAGCAAATAATAATAGGACGTCAGTTGAGAAAAGAGATGTAAGAGGAACTGCTTACCTTCCGTACATACATAACACAACGGATCGTATTGCTAAAATCCTACGTCGGTACAACATACGGACTGTATTTGGAACTTCCGTTAAGATTAGGCAACTCCTGCGACCAACTAAGGACAGTTTGCCTAAATTGCAACAACCGGGTATCTACAGAGTTCCCTGTACTTGTACTTGTGGCAAGGTTTACATCGGGCAGACTTCGAGAACAATATGCACTCGCATTAAGGAACATAATAGATGTATCAGGCTCAGCTGTTGCCGATCATGCTTTAACACCTGGCCATGATGTCATGTTCCAAGGAGTGGATATTCTTGCCCGTATAAAGCAACATCGTCCCAGAATCATAAGGGAGGCGGTTGAAATACGTAAACACCCAGAAAATTTCAACCGCGACACCGGCTACAATCTCAGTGAATCCTGGCTACCTATTATCAGAACCCTGAGAAAGTAATTCACTGCTGCTTTCCGTTGTCCCTAACATGGGGCTATAATGGCGTCCATCTTTGGGCACCTTCTATATGTTCTTCGTTGCTTTCTCTTAGCAACATTGTCGTATTCCAGATTATTCCTGACGATGAAAGACATGGTTTCTTTCGAAACGCGTCGAATTTTAGTATAATAAAACACGGCATAAGCCCAAAATTCAACATTATGAATAAGCTGTGTCTACTTTTCCTAAATTCAGACAATTTTCTATACCTGCAGCTGCACATTTTTCTTTCAACCATTCTTATTTCGGTTCCTTCCAATTCTTGTTAACCTCATTTCTCAGATGTCTGTATTCTGCTTTCCCCTTTGCATCTCTTACTTTCTTATGTTTCCGCCTTTCATCCATCAATTCTAGTATATCCTGAGTGATCCACGGTTTTCTACCTATTCTTTCTTTCCTACCAATGTTTTCTTCTGCGGATTTTGTTATTTCATTCTTCAAAAGTACGCATTCGTCTGCAATTGAAGTTTGTTTAGGGTTTTTCATTAGTCCTTCCTTTATACTCTTCTTGAATCTTTCGTTAACATCATTCTCATTCAGTCTGTCTATTGCCCACCTTTTTGGCTTTTGGCTTTTCTTCAGTTTGTTCAACTTTAATCTGCATTTCATAACAACCAGATTGTGGTCAGAGTTTATGTCAGCACCGGGATATGTTTTACAATCCAAAATCTGGTTTCGAAACCTCTGCTTGACCATAATGAAGTCCATTTGGCAACGCCCTGTATCTCCTGGTCTCATCCATGTGTATATTCTTCTATTTGGTTTATTGAATAATGTGTTAGCTCTGACCAACTCATGCTCGGTGCAGAATTCCATCAGCCTTCTTCCTCGTTCATTCCTTTCACCTAATCCGAAATCTCCTACTATCTTCCCTTCTCTCCCTACCAAAGCATTCCGATCTCCCATTACTATAACATTTTCATCACCCTTGATATACCTCAGAATTTCATCTATTTCTTCGTAGACCATTTCAACATCCTCATCATCAGCTTGACTGGTAGGCATATAGACTTGTACCACTGTGGTGCAGGTAGGTATAGTATTGATTTTTGCTACAATAATCCGTTCACTATATTGCTCATAATATTCCACCCGCTGTCCAAGTTTCCTACTCAATATGAGGCCAACCCCTGCTTGGCCATTGTTTGATTTAGTCCTAATGACCCTATAGTCTCCTGACCAAAAGTCCTGTTCTTCCTGCCAGCACATTTCACTAATCCCAACCAAATCCAACCTCAACCTACCCATTTCCCTTTCTAAGTTTTCTAACCTTCCACTTCCCAGCAGACTTCTCACATTCCACGCTCCGATCCGTAGAATGTCAGATTTCCTCTTTGGAACTTGTGGCGAAATTATGTTGAAAATTAATCTGTTTTGTATTTGTATTTCGGAGATATTGAATGCCGGTGAAATATTTCGCACAGCCACCATGTTGGATTGGTGGGACGTAATAAAATTTGAAAAGCACGGTCGGGGTCGGCTGAATTGGTACTAGGGGAGACCGGGGTATTGCCGATCACCTATGATTTGAAGCCATATTTTACAAACAATTATTGACTCATGAATAGAGGTGTTAGTTTTTGTTAATTCGCGATAAAACGAAAAGTCATATTTAGAGGTTAGGATGTTTTATTTTCACGTATTTACATGTTTCGTGCCGTCCAGGAGTGAAATTAAATCGCGAAATAACGCGAATTTTGTGAATAACACCACAAATACCGCAATCTGCGAAATAAAAGCAAATTTTCATATTTTTTCCCCACACCAATCCGTACATTTTTGTCCACAAGCCGATAATCGAATTTGGTTGGTGTTCAATTCTAGAGAATGATCGATTGTATAGTTTCGCGAGGGGTAATACTACGATATACGTCATATTACGATATACTGTCGATATTCTCGTTACTCGTTGGATTTTAGCGCTGTGGTAAACAGCTGTTATATCGCGGCGTGAATAGTTTGGCCGACTACCTCCAAAAGGTTATGTGATAGTTGTTCATAATGTTAACTACGTTTGCCTCCTGTTACATCGGTAGCGAGTGTAAATTATAGTAGAGAATTCTATATAATTTAATAAAAAGTGCGCAAATTGTGCGTTATCATCGAAGCTATTGTGTTATTTGCGTGAATCAGTTGGCGACCACGTGTTCGTCGTATTAGTTCCGAACGTAGCTGTACAGGAAGATGAGACGCGACGTAATTTAAATATTATGACACGAATTCAGAAATAAATTTTGCGTGTGGTTACGAATTTATACTGGCGTGTGACTACAGTCAACCGTGTGATAACAGCGGTTGTTACTGGGCATCGATCAGTTGAGTTTAAAAATGCCGAAGGTAGCTGTTTCTGCCACAGACAGACTTAAAGAATATAAGAATGAAGGATTTATAATTTCTTGTGGCATTCTTATGTGCAAATATTGTGATTGTCGGTTAGATTATCGCAGGAAAGATGCATTAGACAAACATTGCAAATCGGAGAAGCATTCAAAACGCCGAGAAAATTCGCGTCTTGAAGTTAGTGTTCCTAGAGTGGCCACCTTGAAAGAAACATTATCAAATGCTAGTCGTGTGAAGGATATGAAAGAAGAGTTTATTTTGGACACTACTACTGCGTTTGTGAAAGCTAATATACCAGTAGAGAAACTAGACAATCCCGCTATCCGTACTTGGTTTAATAAGTACGTTCGCGGAAGTGGAGATTTACCACCAGCAAATCAGATTCGTCAGAAATACATCCCCATGATTGGCGAAAGAAGGAGGGAAGAAATTAGGGAAGATATAAAAAACAAAGACGTGTTTCTGCTATGTGACGAAACAAATGACAAGAATGGTAGGTGTGTTTTCAACATTCTTTATCGTCCATCAGTTCCATCAACTGAAATGAACACCCATCTGGCTGCCTCTGTTGTTCTAGATTCTGCCAATAGCGTAAATTGCTCCAATGCGATATTAGACACCTTGAATTCCTATGAAATTGAACGGGAGCATGTAGTGGCAGTAGTTACGGACTCAGCACGCTACATGACAAAATGTGTAACTACTCTTCAAGGATTGATTGAAGAATTAAGTCATGTCCAGTGCTGGGCTCATAAAGTCAATCTTATCGGCTGCGTATTTGAAAAGGGGCTGGACGAATTGAACATGTCTATAGTAAAGACAAAGAATGCCTTTTTAAATACGCGAAAAAAAAGCAATTACGTTGCATTTCTAATGGAGAAATATGAAAACACAGAAAAAGAGAATGAAATTCTAGCTTTCCCAATGCCTGTATGTACAAGATGGAATTCATGGTTTAAGGCTGCAATGTATATGGCCACGCATGTAGAAGATCTGGTAGAATTTTTCAAAACATTGGAAGATTCAAATTCTGGGGTCAAATTTTTCCAACAAGCATCGACTTCAACAATACAATTTATACAATTACAAGCATTGTATGTTTCTGTTGTTGGTGCCTCTCTTATGGACTTGCTTAATTTCTTGGAGGGATCTAAGTACCCAACAATTCACTTACTGGCTGGGAAGCTAGATGACCTTGAGGTAAAGCTCAAGCTATTAGGCGATGGTGGAATGTTCAATCATACGATCCTCCAGAACTTGGAACAGCTTCCTCAAAAGATGCAGATAAAGGTTAAGTCCAAGCTTACGTGTGTTGCCCAGTCAGCTCTAGCAAAAGTCAGGACTTTAAGGACCACGGATCCAGCCAGGAAGACTGTAGAAGCCATCGGGTCATTGTTTGATCCTCGGCATGCACCTAAGAACGTATCTCCCACAGAACTGCTCCAATTTAAGAAGAATGCCCCATTTTTTACGAAGATGGAGTCTCAGCAGTTTTTAGAGGCTCACAGCATTTACCTGACTGCAATCAAGAACCAACTGCGTCATGAAGATAATGTGAATATTCCAGAGATCCTCATGGGATTAAGGCCTGCTCACCGAGACTATGCAACAGCTTCATTAAAGTGTGTGTGGTATCCTTGTTCAAATGTGGATTCTGAAAGGTCATTTTCGAAATACAGTCTCATAGTAAGTGATAGGAGGCGAAAATTGACAGCTGCAAATGCTGAGACTTTAACCATGATCTACTTCCAGTGATTTCACCGCAGTATTTGGATAAAACTGAAAAAGGTATTCACTGAAATGTGTTTCGAGATGGTGAATGTAAAATAAAAATGTGACTTCCATATAAGTATTATCTCATTCTTCCATAGCCATGTTTAACGTTTTACCCTGCTGTTTTGTTTTTTACTTTGTTTTATTAATTGTTTATATTTTTAAAAGCACTTATTGTACAAACCTTATCGCTTTCCAAATTTTAACATGTCATCCCCCGAAAAAATAATAAAAACACAAAGCACCACCTTTTGAATTTTAAATCAACAAATCTTCAAAAAAATAACAACACTTTCTAAAACCTCTACTCATGAAAGAACAAAGTAAATTTTGAAAATCAATCGTATTTACCCAGTAAACACTCGCAATAACAACTTTCAAACCTGGATAGAAGTATCTTACAAATCAGTTCTAAAAAATTATTCCAACGTTCGGCATTACCCCCAACCAGGCATAATAGAGATCATGATGTTCGGCATTCCATCAAATCCAAAAAACAAGTTTAAACTAATGGAAAATTGTATTTAAATTAATTTAAAATATTACAGCATAACTTACAATATTGTGAACAATATGTTTTAGGTTTAACTATTATCGCCGCCTTTTAAATACAAAAATCACATAAATAACGTTGAGCTTTCTTTTTCCATGAACTGCAGTCTTTGGAGTCCAATTTCTGCATAATGCTTTTGAACATTTATACCATAGCTCATTGTCACGTCCAAATTCTGCACAAACGAGTTAGGGCCTAATAAATGAAGTAATTAAATAAATATGTGTGTGATATATTTAGAACAAGGCATACTGTCTTTAATTGAACGGTTATAAATTAATAAAATGATTGTTATCAATCGGAAAATATTTGGGGTAATGCCGAACAAGTTGTTCGACGCCATGATAATATTTTGTTAATAACTTCTTAAGTAAACAGTTAAATGTGTTTTACAGGATTGATATATGAACTAACTGAAAGTAAATAATACACGTACTATTCATATGAAGAAGAAGTAACCGTATGTGTACTTATTTTTGTGCTAAATAGCTGCTCTACGTTATTAGCAGTTTCATAAAATAAAAGGTTTCACCTTCTCGAAATGGCGTCTTGCCGTCAACTGGAGTGTGCGGTTGCTCTGGAGTTAGAGCGACTTGTGCTAGACAGCAGCACCAATTAAATGCACCGTTATGCCAACCGTTGCCCACGAAACACCCTGTTCGCCGTTACCCCAATGTTCGCCAATACCCCGGTCTCCCCTATGGCCTTACCGAGTTTCGCTCCAGCCGTTTAGAAGTTATTAGGAGACACACACACGGACAAAAGGTGATCTCATAAGCCTTTTTTTTTCATAAAATTAAAAAAGGCTAAAAATTACATACATTAGTTATAATCACTATTATAATGGGGCAATGTTGGACCCCGCCCAGTCTGTGGGGAAACATTGTTTTGGCCTACTGAAGTGTTACAACTGACAGTATATTTCATTCATGAAAATTTAAATGCTTTTCAGTCAGTCCACACTATTGTAGTGGTTGTTATTCCCCAAACCTGCAAGAGCTAAGATATATTCACTAGTAACCCGTCAGGTTAGTTAGTATGTGGTATTTTGTTGTGATATGTCAGTGGCTGTTGACCTTGAAGTGTGATGGTTAGTAAATGATCAGGTCGGTAGATGTGAGTTTAAAGTACCGTTCTTAGCTGATTATTTGGGCGATGCGGAGTTCTTCAACGTGCAGTTTCTGTTTCACTTCACTGTCCGATTTGAAAATAATAGATTGATAGATAGATAGATTTATTTTGTCTGGCAAGATTAGGCCATTGGGCCCTCTCTTCCATCTAACCAGATTATACAAATAATAAGTAATGAACAATACAAATACAACATAAGTCTAACAATATTACAATATTTATACAATATAAAATTCATATAAACTTGATAGCTTGGTGGTGTAGGCGGTAAATTGTTGCATTGTTAGGGTGAATAACTGAGATACTTAGAAGTAAGTTTAAAATTACAGTAAGGAAATAGGCTACTGAAAAAAAGAACACTAATGAAGATGATGATGAAGATAATTATCCGTTACTGAAGGAGATTATTTAGATAGCTAAATAGAGAGTAAATTAGAAAGTGAGAATTGGAAAGTTTGAATATATGTAATACGACGTAAGAATATAAGCATAAGTGTTGTTGAGTTCAACTTTCATTTACTTAGTGATTATGTACTGCTGGCAACGCTGCTTCAAGCTGGACGGGGTTGCTCCTCTGACAGAGCGAGGCAGATTGTTCCACAGTCGTGCAGTAGCTACAACTGAGGAGTTGGTATAGTGTACTTTGCGGTGTATGGGAATCAGCAACTTTGTGCGCCCCGGTAATCGCGGCCAATTATGGCATCATTTGGCTGGCCAGGTGCGGACCTCGCAATACCCCACTCCGCTCACTCATATCGTTAGTTCACACGTGGTTTGTCATTCATATGGACGTGTATCTGCTAAGCTCGTTTAGTGAGTATTGTGATTACTGTAATTGTTGATCATGCCTAGACACCAATTCACATTGTGCGAACGTGTTTGTATATCCATAATTCGTATATGAAAAGCAGAAAGTCTTGTTCTGAAACAAGAATTTCGAATCAAGTTTCCTGGAAGACCTGGGCCTAATGCCAGTACAATTAGCTGGCTCTCTAAACGATTCAAAAAAACAGGCACCGTAAATATTAACAAGTAGTTCCGCGAAGAACTATACAGCCTATTTTCATATATCCTGCTCATGTTAATTTCTTCTAACAACATACAAAATTTCAGTTTAATTGCTGTAACAGATTCGTAGATATTGAGAACCGTCAAAATATTTCAGATTGTCGCCAGGTTGGATTTTTATTTTTGTACTATTACATTAAGATTATTGTGTACGTGTGGTATTCAAACTTCAATCGCATGATTAGAACACAAGAAGTAAAAACGAGATTTTAAAATTACGCACAGCAGCCATCTTGTGATTATGCAAACAATTGAAATAAATTAGATGCCAGTGGATCAACATTTGTATAAGAATTTAACGTGCAACGTTTCACAGCACTCGGATAGTTAATTCGCGAGAATCGTCCATTTAAATATTTATACTTCGCGTCGCCGCCATGTTGGGTTTGTGCTCACCAGGTTAATGAAAGTCCTATAGGTGAACATATGTTCATAGTCTCTATGAACATAAAAAAATTCAGTTTGGTTGCTGTAAAAGATTCATAGATATTGAGAACCGTCTAAATATTTCGGAAGCTCGCCATTTAGGATTGTTATATGTATAGGCCATAGAATTATGTACCATTCAAGGACAATTATTGCCTAGGTTCATTATTCAAACTTTCACTTTGATCGCATGATTACGACACAAGAAATAAAAAGTTAATTTTAAAATTTCGCACAGCCGCCATATTGAGGTTATGTAAACAATTGATTTAAATTAGATGGCAGTGCATTACAATCTGCAAAATCATTTACTGTACCACATTTCACTGCGCTCAGAGAGTTAAATCACGAGAAAAGTCTATTAAAATATTTCAAATTCGCTTGGTCGCCATGTTCGTTTTTTACTTTACAAGTTTATGAAATATACATAGATAAACTTGTACCAGTACCCTTTATCACCGTGCAAAATTGCATGATGATATCTGTAATAGTTTCGGAGATATAGAATGCCAGTGAAATATTTCGCACAGCCGCCATTTTGAGGTTATGTAAACAATTGAACTAAATTAGACTCCAGTGCATTACTATGTGTATAAACACTTGCTGTACCTAGCTTCATTACGTTTGGATGGTTAAATCGTGAGAAAGGTCTATTTAAAAGTCTCAACTTCGCTTGGTCGCCATGTTCGTTTTCTACTTTACAAGTTTATGAAATATACATAGGTAAACTTGTATCAGTACCCTTTATCACCGTACTAAATTGCATGGTGATATCTGTAATAGTTTCGGAGATATAGAATGTCAGTGAAATATTTCGCACAGCCGCCATTTTGAAGTTATGTAAACAATTGAACTAAATTAGACTCCAGTGCATTACAATGTGTATAAACATTTGCTGTACCAAGTTTCATTATGTGTGGATAGTTAAATCACGAGAAAAGTCTATTTAAAAGTCTCAATTTCGCTTGACCGCCATGTTGGTTTAGTACTCACCAGGTTTTTGAAAGTCTCATAGGTGAACTTCTAGTAGTACCCTTTATCACCGTACACAATTTCAGGGCGATATCGGTAATAGTTTCGGAGATATTGAATGCTAGTGAAATATTTCGCACAGCCGCCATTTTGCATTGGTGAGACGTAACAAAATTTGAAGGGCACGGTCGAGGTCGCCGGGAATAGTGCTATGAACATACCGAGTTTCATTGAAATCGCTCCAGCCGTTTAGATTTTATTAGGGGGGGACACACACACGAATCACACACACACACACGCACACACACACGGACAAAAGGTGATCTCATAAGCCTATTTTTTCAAAATTGAAAATAGGCTTAAAACGAGATTTTAAAATTTTGCACAGCTGCCATCTTGTGGTTATCAAAACTATTGAAATAAATTAGATGCCAGTGGATTAACATTCGTAAAAGGATTTAACGAGCAAAGTTTCACTGCACTCAGATGGTTATATCGCAAGAAACGTCCATTGAAATATTTATACTTCGCGTCGCCGCCATGTTGGATTTTTGCTCACCAGATTACTGAAAGTCCAATAGGTGAACTTCTGTTCATAGCCTCTATGTACCTTAAAAAATTCAGTTTGATTCCCGTAAAAGGTTCGTAGATATTGAGAACCGTCAAATGTATTTCGGATGCTCGCCATTTTGGATTGTTATATGTATAGGCCATAGAGTTATGTACCGTTAAAGGAAAATTATGGCATAGCTTCATTATTCAAACTTTCACTTCGATCGCATGATTGCGATACAAGAAATAAAAATTTAAATTTAAAATTTCGCACAGCCACCATCTTGAGGTTATGAAAAGAATTGAACTAAATTAGATGTCAGTGCATTACAATCTGCAAAATCATTTACTGTACCACATTTCACTGCGCTCAGAGAGTTAAATAGCGAGAAAAGTCTATTAAAATATTTCAAATTCGCTTGGTCGCCATGTGCGTTTTGTGCTCTACAGGTTTATGAAATATACATAGGTAAACTTGTATCAGTACCCTTTATCACCGTACAAAATTGCAGGGTGATATCTGTATTAGTTTCGGAGATATAGAATGTCAGTGAAATATTTCGCACAGCCGCCATTTTGAGGTTATGTAAACAATAGAACTAAATTGCACGCCAGTGCATTACAATGTGTATAAACATTTGCTGTACCAAGTTTCATTACGTTTGCATGTCTAAATCGCGTGAAACGTCTATTTAAACTCTCAAATTCGCTTGGCCGCCATGTTGGTTTTGTAGTTACCAGGTTTTTGAAAATTTCATAGGTGAACTTCTAGTAGTGCCCTCGATCACCGTACAAAATTTCAGGGTGATATCGGTAATAGTTTCGGAGGTACTGAATGCTGGTGAAATATTTCGCACAGCCGCCATGTTGGATTGGTGAAACACAATAAAATTTGAAGGGCACGGTTGGGGTCGTCCAAAATGGTGCTATGATCTTACCGAGTTTCATTGAAATCGCTCCAGCCGTTTAGAAGTCATTAGGGGACACACACACACCATCACACACACGTACAAAAGGTGATCTCATAAGCCTATTTTCTCATAAAATGAAAATAGGCTAAACATGTTATCAAACAACGTTGTGTTCTTACAGAACAAAACTTAGATGAGATTATTGTCCATTCTTTCATCAGAAGATGTCAGGTGTTATAACAGTGGGAGGACATCTTCAGCATCGTCTATGAGTACTGTAAGTACACATTATTGAACATGTTTGGTAAAAAAAAGTGCGCGGCTACCACCGACTGAACCGTGTACACGTGCCTGCGCTCAGCGCCAGTCAACGGCGGCTTATCTTGCCGTGTTTATCGTGGCGCACAAAGATTATGACCCATTCAGTAATGAGTGTCATCGATGGACGATGGCCGTGTTACTAATCCAAACAGGGAGATGACCTCGGTGATCATTATTCTCTGTTTGTTGCGCAGTACCACACCCGCCGGTAAAACTAGATCTTATGTAGATGGGATGTGAAGTGCTAATCGCGAGAGAATTCTCGTAACAATTCTGACTTGAAGTTTTAGCTTAAACTCCCCAACTCTCAGGCAATGTGAGTGGTTTCTTCAAGTGCAATAAGAACGTATGGAGCGATTTTGTCTCCACAAACTCGGGTGATAATCTGAAACTTGAACCCTTCCTGGAATCTTCAGAGAGACAGTTTCCCTCACTCATTTACCTTGCCTTCATTTGGGCAAATCTGGTCGAGCAGTGTTTGCAAGAGGCCAATATACTGTGAGAGGTATTTGAGATATCTACATTGACCGTAGTATCCGTGTATTGAGCTATGAACTCATAACATAAAACACATCATGTCTGCCTTTGGCTGGTCCACGTTCACTTACGAAATTAAGAAAGAAATGAAAATACACGAGCAAAGTATTTTCCCGCCTAATCAACACATGTTTCATCAGTTGTGTTTCAGTTGTAGTGCATCAAAACTTAGAAGTCCCTTCACTCGCAAAGAGTCCTATAATACTTTCTCATTGCTGTATTGTAGGCTACATTCCGGATAGTGTTGGCAACCGTATCTCAAATTCTGAATATGCTTATGTGTTGGCCGATCATATAAACCACATGCTTTCTTTTAATGAACTATCATGCAAGATTTGTAGTTGAAAGAAGGATAAACATAATTTTCCGGAAACCCATTAAAGGTGATGAAAATGCAAATGAGTTTTCTCATATTTTAGAAAATTGAATTTCAAGAGAAGATTGGGCATTTATTTTTGTTTTGTAAAATAACTACATACAAATATCCGCCATATTAAAATGGTTGACCACAACAAATATGGTTCAGCTCAATCAAATAAATAACAACAGTTTAAAAATGGCTATCTACTGTATTAACATTTGTCCCAATTATCATTTCATTGATCGGTTTAACTTTACATGAATATAAAATCGACTCCTCTCCCACGAATATCGTACCTTATAAGCTAACCCTAATCTCACTGGTTGTTTGGTTCCTCAGTTTAGGGGCTGCGATAACGAGGTCATGTAGCCTCGTGTACTTTGGGTGTGTGTAGAATCTGTCTGATAACCGGTGTTAATTTTGATGGTTGTATTAGTGTGTGTATCTGGTTTTAATTCAAGTAAGAGCGGCTTCGGTGGCGTAGTCGGTAACATGCTGAACTGCTGTGCCCAAGGAAGCACGTTCAAATCCGGCCAAAGTCGTTGGATTTTTTAAGAGCGTTAAAATCCTTCAGTATGTCTTCCTTCGGAGGGGAAATAAAGCTGGCGGTTCCATGTCATAGATTTATGGCATGTAAAAGATCCTTCCACAGACTAAACTTGTGTGAAGTTAAATTTCTAGGTTAGATTTCGTTGGAACACTCTACCAAAGTTCCAACGTTCAACACTAGGAATCAATAACATCTGGTAGTGAAAGTTGGAACTACTTGAAATTGAACGGAACTTGCAGCTCACACTATGGGTGTCCGCTAGAATAAGCTACAGCCTCTGGTGAGCCGAACATGTCCTCGGAGACTCCCGGCACTAAAAGCCATACGATAAATAAATTCAAATAAGGACTGCAGACATTCTATTTTCAAGTAGTTCCTAATGTTGCTACAGAACACCACCGTCAGCGACAACTAGTTCTGAACTTGGTTACTAGATTCCACCGCAGTGGAACCTAAGAGCGTTAGTCAAATCTAACATATAATTTAGCTTCACACAAGTGTAATCGGTGGAAGGTTCTTTTACATGCCATAAATCTATGACATGGGACCGCCGGCTTTACTTCCCCTCCGAAGAAATCCATAAGTTACTGAGGGATTTTTAACGCTCTTAAAATATCCAATGACTTCGTCCGGGTTTGAACCCGTTACCTTGGGTATTGAAGCTCGGCATGCTGCAAACTACTCTAACCAAGCTATCCCCTAATCTCATTCTAGAACTTTCCCTACCCGAGTTTTAAATCATTTCACCCTTCGCAGCCCTTCCAAATAGCTTCCATAGCATTGATATGGATCCCACACACCTGCACCATGTAACTAGGGAGAGACAAGCCATGTCCCTCTGTTTATATTCAGACAAGTGTAGGACGGTACTTTGTAAATGTCCATGAAATTAATGTATGAATATTGTTTTGCCCTTTATGAGGGTAGAACTGGGTGCGTGTGGGTGTGGAGGGTGGTGTATAAATAGGGGGAGTGTAAAGGGTGTTTTAAAACGCTCGGGCTATCTACGCGGGGTAGTGGATCGGAAGGTGCCGGGGGAACGGGCGAAGCTCTACAAGTTAGCGGTTATAATGAAAGGGGTGTGTTTCCTGGATAAAGGTAGCGCTTAACGAGCTAGGTGTGAGACGCGGCGATCAAAGTAAATGGATTGCTGATAATACAGTTCTACAAAGTGTACGCACGTGCTTGTTTAGAAGGCAATGCCAAATGGTGACAGACAGGCTGATATCCCTTACGCAGCGATCTTATGGCAGCCCGGGGAATTATAAAGTGTGGAAAGGGTGATCGGACTGCGTTCAATGAAATAATAAACAAGTAGGCGAACTGTTATAAATGTTATGGTTTACTGCAGGGCTTGCAATTTAATGTATTAGCTTCGCTAACTGTACGGATAGCTTGACAATGTAAATGTAGTGTTTTTACAAATAGTACAGGTGTGGTAATGTGGAAAGGAGTTAATTATGTTTAGGACACCTGAGATATACACTCACCTGAGGTACGTTGGCGTCGATGATCAGTCGGGCAGCGTCACGGGGTAACAGACAATCTCCCTCTGAATGGGAGGTCTCTTTAAATATTTTGATGTGCTGACCATTGCTAAATTGCCACACTGCTGTTTTAGGAAGCAGTTCCTGTGTAATTGTTGATGTATGTAGCAAGCGCTTAGGCAAGAGCTGTGGTATGGCTCCGCTAGCTTGGTGTAAAAAGAGATGTGTTGCTGTTGTTGCTTGGAACCTTGGTGTGGCTTTAAGGATGAAATGGTGTTGGGTGTTGGACAGATAGTCGTAGGGGGCGTAGATAATAGGGGTTTAATTGTAGATGTTTGTAGACAATTGTAGATGTCTGGAGTGTAGAGTTAGTTGTAGTTTAGTCGTAGATTTGTCGGCGTATGTGAATGTACCTCTTAAGGGCATTAGGTGTCCTTAAAGGTACAACAACAATATATGAAGTACTGTAATCTTGTATGAACTCGAGGAATTAGGTTAAGGACTAACGGGGAAGGTGTGTGGACTAGTTGATCAGAATACAGTATTTGATTAAGATTTACGATAGCCGTGATATACTTTGCTTCAAAGTTGTCCTTAGAGTTTCATTGTTTTCAGATATCACTAATTTTAATTTTCAGCCCAATTTCGTCGAACCTGTCCCACGAAGTGACCAACTTACTGCATCACTTTATCAGCTCATGTTCACATTAGTGTTGTCCCCCACCTTTCCACGAAACTTCCTTTACATTTTGGGGACATAAATGATGAATAATACAGGCCTGCAGGGGTCGAGGCATGGACATCAAGAGCCCGCTGATGAGCCAGCTTGGTGTCCAAGGCGAAACCCCACACAACACACGGCACAAACCTAGAAAAATTGCCGAGCTTTAATTCAATGGCTGTGAAAGCCAATATGCCATCTTTTAGGAAGCCTTCATAGGGAGGTGAGGACTGCTTGAGCTTTTATTTCTCTCAGTAAAGAGGCGCAGGTGCGCTTCATAAAAAGGGAGGTAGCGCGCGGTTTTCTACTTCTATTGGGATCCAGGCGGGGACCCCTAGAGCCTGCTGAAGAACCAGCTTGGTGTTTCTAGGTGAAACCCCACACAACACATGGCACAAACCTAAAAAAATAAAATGTTGAGTTCCTTATACAGATCGCATTCCACAGATTACACAGTGACTTATCAAGACTGTAGATGAAGTCGTAGAGATTGCCGGCGCCACTGTTGTAAATATTTACAAACCTCAGTCAAGTGTTTTGTAATACGCGTGCAACCAGGAGCCAGATGACCTGCTCCGCTGCAAAAGCAGGCGCTGGCATTTTGTTTCTTAGAGATTGTATTTTCTTTCAGCACAATTTCTCATATGTGACAAGTCGGAGGCGAACTCAATTACAGATATTATAAGAATGAAAGGCGATGGTCAGGGCCGTATTTCTAAATAGGCTAAGTAGGCTGCAGCCAAGAGCGGCAAACTTTCAGGGGCGGCAGTTTGGCAATTCATTCTAAAGCTAAAATGAAGTATTTCAGACGTTAATAATATTTTTCGTACGAATTTAAGAATGCATGTTACTTAAAAATATGTTTTAGTCCTTCCACAGTTTTTCCTGCCTTAGAAGCGTTAATAACTTTCTGCGAACTAGTAGGCCTATTTCTGAAATACGGTTAAACTCACTTTCATTGCTTTGTATTGAGGCAAATACACCAAAAACACTTTCATATGAGGACATTATTAGCGAGTTTGCCATTAAGAAATCTCGTAAGAAAGCTATGTAAATTTGAATATCAATATTATGCGGGGTGAGTTGTTTTGTAGAATGTTGTGTATTTTTCAACAAATAAACCAGTAATTAACTACATGTTGTGTAATTTCATTTCACCTGTAGGACAACTTAATTCAAATTGTCCACAGTTCTTCAATATTACGCATTAAAATATTAAAATAGGTGTGAAATAGTGGTCACTGATCTCAAAGAACAAATTAATTAATTAAGTTCGAAACCCATTTCATTTTTTAACGAATCTTTAAAGAAGTAAGTAAAAATACAAGTAGATAACTAATTTCATTACATAATTTATTATGTAAACCAGGAAAATTATAGATTTATCTAAACTAAATGAATTTTATGTTTAAAAAAGATGAAAACGCCAATGAGTTCTATCCCTTTGTTGTATCAAAAAACAAATGTATTAAGCAAATATGAACTACAGAGGGGGCAGCAAATGAACTTTAGCCTATAGGCGGCATACTATTAAATCCGGCCCTGGCGATGGTAACATGTGAACAGCACATGTCGTTTGGAGAGAAGTGCATTACGATTGTTGAAATGAATGTTGCAGAGCCGCATGGGTCTTACACTGTATTCTTTCCAGCCGAATGAAGTACAGCAGTTGTTACGTCCACCTTCTCAACATAATCTCCTTGTAACATTTTGCCATCGATGTGTCAGTCTCTCCAGACCTTCCTGAAACCATTCTTTCGGATTGCTGCGTACCCTTGCCTTGACAGCGACCACACAGAGGTTACTTCATGTTCCCGAACGGGTGATAATCACTCGGTGCCAAGTCAGGAGAGTATGGTGGTGTGGCAGCACCGTGAATCCCATTTTATCAATGACAGTCGTGGTCTCTAAGCTAGTGTGGGGGCGGGCATTGTCATGTTACAGAAGCACACCTTTATCCCATTTTCCTGGCAGCTTAGTTTGAATGGCACGACGTAAGCGCTTAAGGGTTACCACATATGCTGCACTGTTCGACATTTTTGATGTGTAACATCTTTCCACTCGGTTGCTGGATATTTTTGTGGGAGTAATAATAATAATAATATCGTATGGCCTCGGGTGCCTGGTGCAAGCTTTGTTAATTGACACGCAGAGGGTAGCTTGCATGTCGAATTTCGTCGTTCCTTTGAACGCTATGAAAGTCAAGGAGGTTAGATATCTAAACTCCTTGACACTACATCGCTTTCAAGTAGAGAATGGAGGAACTTTGTGTAGGCGGAAAATCCCGAGATTAATTTTGCCATTGAACACGGCCTACTGAATTCAAATGGGTTTTTTAACATGCCAACAACGTATGACCTGAGTATCGTGATTTTTGTCGCCTTTAAAAATCACTTACCAAGGCCAGGGGCGAACCTGCAATCTTGGGGTTGGAAGTCCGACACTATAACCACTCACCCACCGTGGCAAGCTTTGTGGGAGTGATTTTGAAAAAATGGGACGGAAGTGGATCGTAACGATCGAGGTGGCACCAGCTGGCACACTTCCGTTCAATCGAACGGAAGTGTGCTCGAATGGAAGTGTGCTAACTGGCAGTGGTGGATCGAACGGAAGTGTAAGACGCACTGCCAACTCGATCGATCGATCCAGCTGGGAGTGGTAAGATCCAGCTGGCATTTGTAAGAGAAACAATGAGAGCGCGGTGTCGGAAATTGATACCATGACGTACTCTCGGCCATGTGGAATGTATATGACATACTGAACGGTAAACGCCCATGCGAACTCTGGTGTCAACTGATTGAAACAAAGCACATGGTACAAGTTCGAAGTCTTCGTATCAGTATTTAAATGGTAAAATGCCTTAATATCAAACATTGTAAGTAGTCGGCATTGCCGGTATTATGTTTCTGCACAATGGCTATTCAAATAGTAACCCACATAACGGTAATGCAGTCATCAATATAATATAATCGTTGTGGTTATTCGAGAATTGAGCAAGCCTTCATGAACTATTGCTGAATACATTCTCTTTACTCACAAGAGGGCCTATTTATAAGGCATTTTTAACTCAATTTCACGTAGGGACATTATCGAAACAAGCAAAATATAAATTAAATTTAATTCCGTAATGCAGTATTATTGAAACGTTAAATAAGTCGCCATATTGTGCACAATTTTTGCGCAGTCGAAATAGCAGTGGGGTTAGCGCCTATGACTGCGAATCTAGGGATCTCAGGTTCGAATCCCGGACGGGGTAGATATGTTTGCTACCAGATTATCATTTTAAACGATATTTATCAAATCAATATGACTCATTTTAACAGAATCCATATGAAATTACGTGTTGGTCTGTGAATCAAGAGGACCTGTTTATAAGGAATTTAAGGTTATGAGCGGTGTCGCGCCTATTAAGGCTGTGCGATCGCCACCGCCGTCAATCGCATGGCAAGAGATGGCAGCACTACTGTATTACCGATAGCAGCCGCTGCATTTGTGTTAGTGACGTGTCACCCTTCAATTATCACCTCCTTCCGCCCCTACTCCCACCGCTTCTCCTCGTCACTCAATGTCTTCTCTCTCTCTCTCACTGATAGCGTTGTTTTGCATCTGAAAAAGAAACCAGACTTGCTTTCCGAGCCGTATTGCCAATTTGTGGACTACTATTGGATTTTTATTATGGATACTCGAGTTTAGGCCTTAATTACAACCAAACCAACAGACCTATTGAAAAACGAGTTATACCAATATTTTCCTTGTTTAATTCTGCGTTAGACTATATAAGCCAATTATTTTCAAGTTTATTAATTATTTATTTATTTGTGGTTGTATGAAAAATTGTCCGTGTTTTTGACGTCTTTTCTAGGAACCGCTCACTTAAAACTATATACATGGAAAACTACTTGGCTGAGGGTAATAATAATAATAATAATAATAATATCGTATGGCCTCGGGTGCCTGGTGCAAGCTTTGTTAATTGACACCCAGAGGGTAGCTTGCATGTCGAATTTCGTCGTTCCTTTGAACGCTATGAAAGTCAAGGAGGTTAGATATCTAATCTCCTTGACACTACAGCGCTTTCAAGTAGAGAATGGAGGAACTTTGTGTTGGCGGAAAATCCCGAGATTAATTTTGCCATTGAACACGGCCTACTGAATTCAAATGGGTTCTTTAACATGCCAACATCGTATGACATGAGTATCGTGATTTTTGTCGCCTTCAAAAATCACTTACCATGGCCAGGGGCGAACCTGCAATCTTGGGGTTGGTAGTCCGACACTATAACCACTCACCCACCGTGGCAAGCTTGCTGAGGGTAATGCAATTTTTATATGTGATAGGCACAAGTATTGGTAGTGCAAATCTCAAGTTTCAATTTTTTTCAACTACCCGATAAAAAGTTCTTATACTTTTTCTGACGTAACGTTTTCTCAGCCCAGGATAAACGTACAGCAGGAAACTTGGTCTCATTTTGAAGCTCTCATTCGTGATTATCGGAAACTACGACCACTGTAAACGTACAGTGTGATGACGAATTTATGAAGAGTAATATTAATGGGAGGTTTTGTGCGTTGTGTGTAGGTATTCTCCCTCCGTCCAGCCCAATATAAAAGAATATATTATGATATAGGCCTATTATGATTATATTTTTATATAGTATGATATGATTCACGGAGTGAGGTTGTGGTTAGGGTTGTGCAGCTGTGAGCTTTCATTCCGGAAATAGTGGGTTCGAACCCCCCTGTCGGTAGCCCGGGTGATGGTTGTCCCTGGTTTCTCATTTTCACACCAGGCAAATGGGCGCTGTACCTTAATAAAGGCCAAGAGTTTAGTGCTTTTCAGTCGGTCAACACGAATGTACCCAAAAGAGATGGGTTATGCCCTAATCCTGAAATAAATTACACGAGATTAATGGGTACATTCGTGTTGACCGACTGAAAAGCACTAAACTCTTGTTTACTAAGGCAACACTGAAAATATGGCTTCAAACACCACAATGTTAATAAAGGCCAAAGCCGCTTCCTTCCCACTGCTAGTCTTTCCTATCCCATCGTCGCCATAAGACCTACAGTATCTGTGTCGGTGCGACGTAAGGCAAATTGTAATATGTACATTATTTTGATATATATTGAAGATTACAACTCGCATAATAGGCCAGGCGACAGGTAGTTCAATAAGGAAATAATTAGTGGAAAGCTGGAAATTGCTTTAATCGCTTTATTTGGACCCAGATATTACTCTCCCAAGTTTCTTCCTCGAGCGAAGTCGGTGTTGGCCCTTCTGGCCCTAAGAAGGTACCATTTTTCAATTTCTTTGCAAATATCTCCCAAATCTTCAACTTTATCAACAAAATACCTATTATAAAAAATAATCTAGAGTAAATTTCCTACAACAATTTTCCCTACCTTTTGTCTCTAATGTGAACCGTTACGATGCTACGACCATTCAAAGTAGAGCCCTTTTTGATTCATGCGGAAAAGCTATGGAAATGATATGCCATATCAACGTTTCTACATGTTTTAATATTTGTCAGCATTCCAGATGCACAAGCTGTTAACTTGTTACAAGTATAACAGATTTTCAATGTAAACAGCTGTGGCAAAATACCTACCATTAGTATCATTTTGCAATATTGAGTTTTCGACTACAGAACAGCATGTGGATGCACGGTGTGCGCGGATCTCGCGGGATGATGCGGACTTGAAAAAATTTGTTGGATGGTTATCAACTCAAGAGCCCTTTCCTCGTGGACAACACGTTGTTTCGTTAAGCACAGGAGTTGTCGGGGATGGACAAATCACTTGTCATATGGCCTATGAAATTGGAATAGCAGCACAAAAAGGCATAACCGGCAAACAATTTTCACGATGTGAAGTTCCTTAGAAAAAATGGCGTGATGCCTCTCCGCGCGGTAAATTCGAAAATAACAAGTAGTTCCGTGAAGAAATATACAGCCTATTTTCATATATCCTGCTCATGTTAATTGCCTCTATCAACATACAAAATTTCAGTTTAATTGCTGTAACAGATTCGTAGATATTGAGAACCGTCTAAATATTTCAGATGGTCGCCAGGTTGGATTTTTATTTTTGTACTATTACATTAAGATTATTGTGGTCGTGTGGTATTCAAACTTCAATCGCATGATTAGAACACAAGAAGTAAAAACGAGATTTTAAAATTACGCACAGCAGCCATCTTGTGATTATGCAAACAATTGAAATAAATTAGATGACAGTGGATCTACATTTGAATAAGCATTTAACGTGAAACGTTTCACGGCACTCGGATAGTTAATTCGCGAGAAACGTCCATTTAAATATTTATACTTCGCGTCGCCGCCATGTTGGATTTGTGCTCACCAGGTTACTCAAAGTCCTATAGGTAAACATATGTTCATAGTCTCTATGAACATTAAAAAAATCTGTTTGTTTGCTGTAAAAGATTCATAGATATTGAGAACCGTCTAAATATTTCGGAAGCTCGCCGTTTAGGATTGTTATATGTATAGGCCATAGAGTTATGTACCATTCAAGGACAATTATTGCCTAGGTTCATTATTCAAACTTTCACTTCAATCGCATGATAACGACACAAGAAATAAAAACATAATTTTAAAATTTCGCACAGCCGCCATCTTGAGGTTATGTAAACAATTGAATTAAATTAGATGGCAGTGCATTACAATCTGCAAAATCATTTACTGTACCACATTTCACTGCGCTCAGAGAGTTAAATCACGAGAAAAGTCTATTAAAATATTTCAAATTCGCTTGTTCGCCATGTTCGTTTTGTACTTTACAGGTTTATGAAATAAACATAGGTAAACTTGTATCAGTACCCTTTATCACCGTACAAGATTGCAGGGTGATATCTGTAATAGTTTCGGAGATATAGAATGTCAGTGAAATATTTCGCACAGCCGCCATTTTGAGGTTATGTAAACAATTGAACTAAATTAGACTCCAGTGCTTTACAATGTGTATAAACAATTGCTGTACCCAGTTTCATTACGTTTGGGTAGTTAAATCGCGAGAAAAGTCTATTTAAAAGTCTCAAATTCGCTTGGCCGCCATGTTGGTTTTGTAGTCACCAGGTTTTTGAAAGTCTCATAGGCGAACTTCTAGTAGTGCCCTTTATCACCGTACACAATTTCAGGGCGATATCGGTAATAGTTTCGGAGATATCGAATGCTAGTGAAATATTTCGCACAGCCGCCATGTTGGATTGGTGAGACGTAACAAAATTTGAAGGGCACGGTCGAGGTCGCCGGGAATAGCGCCATGAACTTACCGAGTTTCATTGAAATCGCTCCAGCCGTTTAGATTTTATTAGGGACACACACACACACACCTCACACACACACACGGACAAAAGGTGATTTCATAAGCCTATTTTTAGCCTACTTTCGATTTTTGCAAAAAATGAAAGTAGACTTATGAGATCAACACAGGGCGAAAAAAGTGTGTCTGTCTGTGTGTGTGTATGTGTGTGTGTGAGTCTGTGTGTGTGTGTGTCTGTGTGTGTGTGTGTGTGTGTGTGTGTGAGTGTGTGTACTCTGAATGTCTGTCCCCCCCTATCAATTCGAACACGGTGAATGCGAATTGAACGAAATTTGGTACAAAGGTAGCACTAGCAAAGGACACCTCAGTGTCATGTTTTATATCGCCGCCATCTTGACGGAAACGTAATGGCGGCCACACAAATGTTCAAAGCTTAAATCAAATTACTACTAACCTAATCATCCGGTCTCTACCAAATTTTGCAACAACATACCTTTATGGGGGGAGCATCCTTTGACCAAACTAATAAGTCATCAGCGTAATAGTTTGCGGATGGCGGCCATCTTTGTGTGAAAATCGATTCCCCCTATTAATTCGAACACGGTGCAACCGAATGGAACGAAATTTGGTACAGAGGTAGCACTAGCAAAGGGCACCTCAGTGTCATGTTTTATATCGCCGCCATCTTGACGGAAACGTAATGGCGGCCACACAAATGTTCAAAGCTTAAATCAAATTACGATTAACCTAATCATCCGATCTCTACCAAATTCTGCAACAACATACCTTTATAGAGGAAGCATCCTTTGACCAAATAACTAGGTCATTAGCCTAATAGTTTGCGGATGGCGGCCATCTATGTGTGAAAATCGATTCCCCCTATTAATTCAAACACGGTGAAACCAAATGGAACGAAATTTGGTACAGAGGTAGCACTAGCAAAGGGCACCTCAGTGTCATGTTTTATATCGCCGCCATCTTGACAGAAACGTAATGGCGGCCACACGAATGTTCAAAGCTTAAATCAAATTACGATTAACCTAATCATCCGATCTCTACCAAATTTTGCAACTAAATACCTTTATGGAGGGAGCATCCTTTGACCAATCTAATAGGTTATTAGCCTAATAGTTTGCGGGTGGCGGCCATCTTTATGTCAAAATTGATTCCCCCTATTAATTCGAACACGGTGGAACCGAATGGAACGAAATTTGGTACAGAGGTAGCACTAGCAAAGGGCACCTCAGTGTCATGTTTTATATCGCCACCATCTTGACTGAAACGTAATGGCGGCCACACGAATGTTCAAAGCTTAAATCAAATTACGATTAACCTAATCATCCGATCTCTACCAAATTTTTCAACTACATACCTTTATGGAGGGAGCATCCTTTGACTAATCTAATAGGTCATTCACCTAATAGTTTGCGGTTGGCGGCCATCTTTGTGTCAAAATCGATTCTCCCTATTAATTCAAACACGGTGAAACCGAATGGAACGAAATTTGGTACAGAGATAGCACTAGCAAAGGGCATCTCAGTGTCATGATTTATATCGCCGCCATATTGACAGAAACGTAATGGCGGCCACACAAATTTTCAAAGCTTAAATCAAATTACGATTAGCCTAATCATCCGATCTCTAGCAAATTTTGCAACAACATACCTTTATGGAGGGAGCATCCTTTGACCAAACTAATAGGTCATCAGCCTAATATTTTGCGGATGGCGGTCATCTTTGTGTGAAAATCGATTCCCCTTATCAATTCGAACACGGTGAAACCGAATGGAACGAAATTTGGTACAGAGGTAGCACTAGCAAAGGGCACCTCATATTCATGTTTAATATCCCTATAGCACGTTGTATTTCAACAAGCTACTACAACCAACATTCAATCATACTCCTTGAAAAGGAAAAAGAGTTATAACAATACCCATGCATTTAGGAGAAAGTAGGCTATATGTTCTTTACTGAACATCTTGTTTCAAAATTGAAAATAGGCTAAAAATCCGCAACACGGATATTCCTGTTGATCCTCTTGTGCTTTTCCAATGCATTTGCCTTGCAAAGAAATCCGATGCAGAATTGAAACAATATTTCCTGTTTGAACTACCTCCGTATCCGGTTGCGATCTTTGATAAAGCGGGAATGCGTAGACGCAAAAGTCTGTGTTCTATAAATTATTCGATCCTGTTACCGATGAGCCCATATTTGAGGAGCTACATCATGTTCTCGACGGAGGATATCTTCTGCACCGTGTAATTTGGCACCAAACCGATACTTTTGTCGACATTAGTTTCAAATATGCGAGTTACGTTAAAAGATACTTTAAAAACAGTGTCATTATTTTCGATGGGTATCCTGACGACCCGAAGCCTCCGTAGCTTAGGCGGCAGCACGCCGGCCTCTCACCACTGGGTCCGTGGTTCAAATCCCGGTCACTCCATGTGAGATCTGTGCTGGACAAAACGGAGGCAGGCAGGTTTTTCTCCGGGTACTCCGGTTTTCCCTGTCAAAAATTTAATTCCAGCAACACTCTCCACTATCATTTCATTTCATCTGTCATTCATTTAATCATTGCCCCAGAGGAGTGCGTCAGGCCTCGGCAGCCGGCACAGTTCATATCCTCGCCGCTAGATGGGGGCTTCATTCATTCCATTCCTGACCCGGTCGGAGACTGGAAGCAGGCTGTGGATTTTTCATCCTGACGACCCAGCAGCTCGCAGTACCAAGTCCGTTGAACGTCTTCGACGATCGCACAAGCATGAAGCTGCTAATGTTTTTTTTTTTTTTTTTTTTTTTTTTTATGAGTCCATGACGGCACCTATGCCACAAGTAAACTTTTTGTCTAATGTCACAAACAAACGAAGATTGATCGACTTGTTGCGCGTCAAATTCGAAAGCGAAGGAATCGAAACCAGACAAGCTCCAGAAGATACCGATGTGCTCATCGTTACCACCCCACTCGAGTTATCTCGGCCCGACAATTCAGTCATTATAGTGGCTGAAGATATAGATATCCTGGTCATCTTGGCGGCTTGTGTGCCACCCTCCACGAAAATGTATTTTATGAAACCCGGCCAAGGTTCAACCAAACAACAACTATTTTGCACAACAAGTTTCAATCTCCCAACATGTGTGTAAGAAAACTTCCTCTTTTTGCATGCGTTTAGTGGGTGCGATATAACGTCTTCGTTTCACAGGCAGTGCAAAATGAAATTCGTAACACTGCTGAAGAGTAATGAGGAACTGCAGACAGCTGTTAGGGTTTTCCGAGACGTGAACGCAAACCCCGATGAAATTGACAAAGCGGGCCAGTTGGTTTTGGCTGGGCTTTATGACAACAAAACCACGGGAAATACCCTGAATGAGCTGCGGTTCCAACTGTTTGAAAAATCTCTAAGCAAACATCGATTTAATCTCGCAAGCTTACCTCCCACCGAATCAGCGGCACGTGAGCACTCTTTAAGAACATATCATCAAATCCAAACATGGTATGGAAATGATACAAATCCACTGGATTGGGGCTGGAAAAAATCTCAATGTGGTTTGGCTCCCATACCTACGAGGGATCCGGTGCCACAAACGCTTCTAAACACAGTGTCCAGCAAATGTTCGGAAGGATGTAACGCAGCTTGTGGTTGCAGGAAAACGGGCCTCCGATGCTCCAGAATCTGCATGAATTGTATGGGACGGTCATGTACAAATGCTGCCGAGGAAGATGATATGGATGATTGTGACGGAGACATCGATGTTAATCTTGAGCGCCCTGTGACGTCGGCGAAATGTACTGATACAGACGATGTAAGCGATGACGGAGAAATTGAGGCCACAGCTGTTTACATTGAAAATCTGTTATACTTGTAACAAGTTAACAGCTTGTGCACCTGGAATGCTGACAAATATTTTATAATATGTAGAAACTTTGATATGGCATATCATCTCCATAGCTTTTCCGCAAGAATCTAAAAGGGCTCCAATTTGAATGGTCGTAGCATCGTAACAGTTCACATTAGAGACAAAAGGTAGAGAGCATTTTAGTAGAAAATGTACTCTAGATTATTTTTATACTGGGCATTTTGTTGATAAAGTTGATGGTTTGGGAGATATTAGCAAAAAAAAAAGAAAAGGAAAAATGGTACCTTCTTAGGGCCAGAAGGGCCAACGCCGACTTTGCTTGAGGGGAAAAACTTGGGAGAGTAATATCTGGGTCAAAATAAAGCAATTAAAGCAATTTCCAGCTTTCCACTAATTATTTCCTTATTGAGGCTTTTGTTTTTCGACCTGTCGCCTGGCTTATAAAGTTCTATTGATCTTAAACATGATTTATTCTGCGAATATAACTTACAGAATTTTATAAAGTAACTCATAAATAATTTTTAACATTCTGTAAACGAAACACACACATATTTTATTATGAGCAAATATTCTCATGAAAACAAATTTTATTATTTCAGATTTTGAAAAATCATTTACATATCATATTGTTCTATATTGAAACATCTTTTTTTAGTAATAATCTGATACAGGTACGAAGTACACCATTTTATACTGACAGTATAACAATATAAAGTATTGACAGTAAGAAAGCAAACAATAAAATTTAACAAAAAAAAGGACTTAATAATAACAAATTCATTGGAAATTAAATAACAAATAAAATAAATAACAGAGGTTATAAAGATATGTATGTGAGTCGTCCAATTCCAGAACTACCTAAGTCAATTTCATGAAATTTGTGAGAAAGGGCAAAAAACTGTCTTGAGTTATCCGTGCGCGTTTAAATAGAAACAGTTTGTATAATAGTTACAAAATACGATTAGTTTTCATTTTATGTATTGTGCCCAACTGGTCACGGCAGTCTGGCATCGAACTCAGGCCTCAGCAGAGAAGACCAGGCAAATGGTTATGCCTAAGGTCGAACCAGTGGTCTCTAAGGGGGAGCCATTATATGGAACCCACAGAGCAATGAGAGGTCTACTGACACATAATAGTCTAGCGTGATTTCACGATTATTTAGGTGCAAATCATAGCAATTTAAAGGAAAAATTATAAGCAAAATGCAAGGGAATGTACGTTTTCAGTGCATACGAAGTCGAAAGAAGGCTAGTTTGAAGTCTGACAAATTACTTTAGCAAGTAGGCGGGGTAGGCTCGGCGCCAGTAGAACTATTTCCGTCTAGGGCGGTCAGACAGCTCAAAATTAATGACCCGGGAATTCACCAGTCGACAACGAGCAAAGCTTTGGCGGAACCAAGCCTACAAGAAATTAATTAATTACAGATAAATGGAGCATTGTAATGCAATGGAACATACACACAGATGAATGTATTCACGGAGAAGTAATTTAGGAGTGGTTTTTCACCTAAAATTACGCCTATTTCTCAAAATGACCGCATTACAACCTAACTCACGCTCGAGAGCACGAATACTTTAACCAACCAGCGGGAAATCCCCACCGTGGCGTCCCACGCGCTGAACTAAGGCAATTAATTGTAATTAATTGGCCGAAGCGATCGCCGGCACGCGAGTGTTTTTAAAACCTCCACGCCTAAATAAACAAGATGCAGATGTTATTTCGGCTGAAGACGGAGTATTTCAAGAAGGGAGTCGCTCTCACGTGTCCCGTGAACTATTTTGTGCAAGAAACCAATATAAGGAAAAGCAGCCTACGCCAAGGGGGCAGTTGCAGTTCAGTTGCAGTTCAGTTGGAAGTCAGTCGAAGTCAGTGATGTAGAGTTGAAGGCAGTTGAAGACGTCAGACGGTCGCTCGAGTTGGAAGTTAGTCCTTTGTCTACAAGCGCTCTGCAATAAGCACGCCAATTATTAAAATATCAGCGTACCGCCGTTGAAGAAAATGGAAGCAAATTGTAAGCTTCATCTGTAATAATGGAATGCATCAAAGTAACTCAATGCAGATATTTCTTTATTATCTGACACAGATATAAATTCGCTACAGCGAATAGGAACTGATAATGTTTGGAACAGTTCGTATACCGGAAGGTATTGTCAATTATATGACATCAGCATCAGGAGCACTCCAGTGATGGGAGAGTGGAAGTTATTGCCACCTAACCAGGACAGTGAGGTGAACGGGAGTGCAGGGAACTAGGATCGAACATCTATAAAAACGCTACTAGATTTCACGGAGACCAGCGGTTATCATAAGTTCATCGCATCTCTGAGGTCAAGCGTAGGTGAAATCCAGATTAAGGATCAACATGTGAAATGATAGAGGAAGTGTGTATAAATTGTGAAATAATAATGTAAAGTGTTAATGTGTTTAATGATTAATATTCAGTGTTTATCAGTGGTAAAGGCCACTTGTGATAATATGTGTATCATGTGTAAAAAGTGTGAATCTCAGTGTTGTGTATTGGATATCATGATGGATTAAGTCAATCATCATGGTAGAGCTCAGGCGAAGATACTGGTACTTTCCAGCCAGAAGGAAACGTGAGTACACATGCAAATAATAGCATTATAATGGCATAGTTCACCATGTAACGATTAATCACTTTGAAATTAAAGATGTAATAGTCACTTACTGAACGAGTTTTCACCACTCGTCTTGAATAAAGTATGACTTCGAAGGTGATTTGCTTAGGACCATTTAGGTCAAAAATAGTGATGGATCTAAACGTTAAAATAATAATAATAATAATAATAATAACTGGGGTCGGCAACCATAAAGTAAGGGCAAAGTTGGCCTAAGTAATGTTCAAATAGTGTCATGTCTAATTTAAGATACTGTCATTTGGTGAACAGTAAAGAATGTAGTGTGGAATATGGCGAAATACGAGAGCTTTTCTCAGTGTCAGTGAAATTTTGAATGAATATTAGAAATTAAAGTAAGCCAGTATATTTATACATTTGTGTTAGGAGCTATGTAAAGCTTTGGCTTAAATAGTATAACAGGAAGAACGCAGGTACCTTGATAATGGAGTCATATATGTGAAATATTGTTTAGCCGCATATAGCGTGCAGATTAACGTAGAATCCAGTGATTTACGTAAGTTAAGCACGGGAAAGACTAGTATAGCTTGCGCGTGAGGTGAAAATTGGCTTAATCTTCGAGAAGTATCGCCTTTGTGCATACTGTATTTGTTACGCAGCGATTTGGATAGATTCTGTCTATTGCCAACGCTTGCATTGAATTATAGCCACTATGGACGCCCAGCGAGGCGCGGTGTGCATTTATACTTATGGTCTGCCCGAGAGGTAGAATCATATTCGTCGACGAGGAACGTGGTTCCCAAAAATATATGTTAATGACAGCTGCTGATGATAACCATGGGGTTTCATTATGATGCGCGTCTTAAAAGCCACAAGTAATCACCTTAGAACGACAATGCTATCATTGGAATTTCACCCCTGCCATGAATGTTTAATAGGAGCCATTTGAGCCCAAATACACTGTAAAGTTAGGTGTTAATTAATTAAATGACTCAATTACTTAGGACTATGCCTAGCGGATCTTTACTGTTATATAATTGTAAACAAGTTTGGCCTTGACGGTAGAGAGAGACAGGGAATGTAGACCATTTCCGTGGCAGCCATCTTGGAGAGCCGTCTGGAACGAATTTTATGACCTGCTGAGGGAAGGGGAGGTTGCTCGACCGATCCCTTGTCAATTACAGTCACAATAGGACACTGAGAGATCTCGGTATTCAATATGCAATTAAAATATAAGTATTTTAGTGAGGCAAATGGAATTAATTGGTATGTGGCAACTCTCATACGTGGTTGAACCATAGAAATCAGATGATATTTGGCGAAGTTATCCTCTGAGGGGGAAAGCTGAACCAAAATAATGTAGGCATCTTCTTTAAAGTGCATTTTGCCAGTTTGTGCTAATTTAGGAAAAACGGGTATGTGTTTTTCCCAGAACATGACACAGTTGTATCTATGATAAGTCCGACAAGACCCAGATAATCGTTATATGGTGAAACTATAAATATTCTATCCATGTTTATGTTTATTTTATGATTAAGAAGCATGACTCATTTTCCTAGGGCGTTCATAGGGATGGAAAGAAGGAAGATGATTCGCACGACACAACAAATATTTGCTAATAAATGTAGGAAACATTGAAGTAATGCTAATTAAAGTAAATGCCGTAGGAGACGGAATAAAGTCTTAGTAATATCATGTTTATGTGACATGTGGTTTTTGTGTTAAGATATTTCCATTAAATAAAATTGTGTCACATGACGAACACTATGAAAACCTTGTAATCTGAACTATTATTGACAGGATATTAGAAGTAGGTTTGAGTGCATTGTAGCGCTATTTTTAAGGAGAAAGCTCACAGAATAACCCTATTTATTTGTGGGAATTAATTGTAATTTGTCCTTTGTTTTGTATTTGTTGTACAGCCATGATTTTAGACCAGTAAATATTTTATTCATAGGAATGTTGTGTATTTCCTGTAGAGTAGTTACCTGGTAGACTCAAATCCTGAGCATGTGGTCGTATTGTGGGCAGGAACGTCCCATACCTCGAAAGACCGTGAGCTAGTTGGGATACGAACACATGGTCCACATGGTGACAATCGGGTACATGGGGGAGTTGTCTCTGTACTTGGATTGAGTCACAGGTAATTACTTAAGTCGGTCAAGGTATTAATGGTAGAAGCAAATATAGCATAGAAATTAGGACAGAATAGGAAGACCGCATCCCATTTGTTAATAAGCCACCACATTAAAAATAATTGTTATTCCTCCATAAGACATGCTTATATATAATTGTAACTTTCATAAACCATAGCCATAGATAACCCATTATTGTTAACATGACGCTGATATGTGGGGCCAGTTTAAAATACAGGTAACCTCCACTTAAGCATCATGAGCATGGCATATATAAGCACGTGACCCTCTCATACCCGAAATTAACATGGCATGGCCCAATGTGGGGCATTCGGCAGTAAAAACCACTCCTTGGACAGTTTTAATAATAAATTAGAATATGGCCGATGTCTTACAATAGCCATACCACCTCACATATAAAAATAACATGGCGCCCGTACGTGTATGGCTTATGGGATTCAGAAAAAACCCATAATAATAGCATGGTTTTCATGGGGAAAACCATAGAAATATTTTTTTTTCCCTCAAACTTGGTTTGAGCGATTGTGAGTCTTTCTAGATGATTTTCAGACGTCAGACAAATGTTGTCAGACGGGTACGAGGGTCTATACCCATTCCATAGTTAGTTTTGACATTTTATAATATGTTGTTGTTGTTGTCGCGGGATCGGAATCTTTTCTTTCCAATAGAACGCGCCAGTGTCTTCAGCTAGGGCCTACCTGAATCTCAAATTAAGTAGTACAGGATGGCCGGAACGGAAGAAGTACTTAGGTGTATCGCCGAGTTAAGGGAACATTTCGATGTTACAAACGCTAAGAGTAAGGAAGAATCCAAAGCATTTAAAGATGAAATAGCGGGTAGATTGGATGCCAATCAAACCGAAATAAACAATAGGCTAGAGGCCAGTCAAACTGAGGTAAGCCAGATGTTGGCTACAGTAAATACTAGACTAGAGGCTAGTCAAACTGAGGTAAGCCAGATGTTGGCTAATGTAAACACACAGTTAGAATTAAACCTAGTAGAGGTTAATAAGAAAATGGACGACGTTAAAGAGTCTGTCCAGAGACAGGTAACTAAGAATATTGTTAGCGTGATCTCAGAAATGCAAAATGATAACGATAAACGCTTTGAGTCTATTGAATTAAAATTAGAAAGCAATTTGCAAATGTGCAGAGAATCACAGCGTGAAATTAACGATAATTTAAACAGTATGTCCCGGGAGCTTAAAGACATTCAAAGTCAGAATGAAGCTAACACTAAGCGTCAGTTAGAACAATTTAACACGTTTACTCAGACCGTGGATCATAGGTTCGAGGATAATGAACTAAAATGGAATACGCGAATGGCAGGTTATGCCAAGGCTGTGGACGACGCCTTAAGAAAGCAGGACCAGAATATCCTTGACCAATGCAAGGAAATGCAGGAAATAAAGACGTCTGATCGAGATAATAAGGAAATAATGTCTAATATGAAGATACAAGTTGGAAAAGTGCAGAAAGAGTTGGAACAAACTCAGAACGACTTAGCAGTTATCCATAAAAGACAGGACGAAGACCAAGGAGAAATCACGAAAATAAGGACTGAAATCTCTCATATACAAGGTCACATTCAACGGGAAGTTACAGGCTTACGCGAAGAGTTAGAGCTTCGAGAAGGCTTAAAGACTGAAGCCAGTGATAAGACTCTTGCCGAAGTAAGAGAAAGTCTAGCAGGGGAAATTATCCACCTGAAGGAAAACCTTAAGGATAATAAAGAAAAGGTATTTTCTATGGCAGAAAGAAACCGAGATCGCCTAGAGAAAATAGAACGAGAGGTATTAGCTCGTTTGGAAAGGACTGAAAACAGGCATAGCCAATTAGAAACTAGAATGATAGCGCAGGAAGAATCCATGTTGCGGAATCCTAGGTCTAGCGAAGGAAGTATAGACGAGAATAGGAGGAATAAATGGGCAGAGATAGAAATACAGCCCACTCCAAAGAATGCAGCAATGCCAAGTGACAGCCCGTATGCCACACCTGGTATGCCAATGGCTATGTCAACACCGCAGGAAAATGCTGTACAGAATCAAATAGTCACAGTTATAAGGGCTAGTGATGAAAAACCAAAGAAATACTCTGGGAGTAATTCTAATATGACACCCAAGTACTGGCTTAAAGAAGTTTCCGAGTACTTGAATGATGCGAAAGTACCGCCAGAGCGCAGGTTGAGAGCGATTGCAAAACTAACCGAAGGGGAGTGTGCTCTATGGTTTAGAAGTTTTAGGTACACGTTCGACACCGTTGAGGAATTTCGCCAAGCATTTTTAAGCAGGTATTGGAACGCGAGCGTACAACAAAACCTCAGACTGGACTTGTATTCCAGGCGTTACAGTACTAGTAACCCGACCAAGTACGGAGAGTTATTTGTGAACCAATTATGCCGTTTTCGCGAGCTCGATGAAGGGCTTAGAGAGTCAGATTTATACATAGCAATAGCTAAGCAGCTGCCGTATGAAGTGCAGCGCCTGCTAATCTCAGCAAACGCCAAAACTGCAATCGATATGGAGGAGGTGCTGAGACAACTTGATTTAACCACAGTGCAGCACGCAAGACAAAGTCGACATGTGGAACAAGTTAATATGACGAATACGCCGATCGAGCCAACGAAGGTGCAGACGAAATGCAAGTCTACAAGCACCGAAACAGAAAAATCCGACTGGCAGCGCGAAGGACGCGAAAACCAAAATTGGAGGCCAGCGTATCGAGGTGGTTCGAACCGTGGTAACCGAGGAAGGAAAAACTGGAATCAGCGTGGTACCAGAGACCAGCAGCTGGATAACAGAAGAAATTACGGCCGAAATGGGAATAACCAAGGATGGAGATCCCAAGAGCAGAGTCGTGGGTTCGATGAAGAGGCGGAAGAACGCTATCATGCATCTTTAAGATACATGGAAGAGCGCGGAGATGATCCAAGACAATCGCGAGTTCACTGGGATGAAGCGATTCGAAATAGAAGGTCACCCGACATATATCAAAATGATGATGGTGCCAAAAGTCTGGAACTTCAACAGCATGAAGACAGGCAGAAGAACTCCACAAAGAATGGAGCAATTGAAAAAAAAACACCAATTTTAAATGACCAGAGAGAGATAGGTTCAGGATGGAATACAGTAAATGTTATTAACTGGATTGCCAAACCTGAGGAGCTTATCGAAGACCTCGATGAAAGAACGGTCAATGTAAGAAGGGAACTACCTATTATTATTGTAAACATTGCGGGAACGAAAGTAAGAAGTCTCATTGATACAGGGTCAACAGTGAGTTTGATAACCCAGGCATTATACAATGAAATCCAGAGTAAAATCCACGTATTGAAAATACCCATTTCAAGCGTGAAAATAAAAGGTGTCATACCAGACAAAGTTATGATATGCAGATACCAAGTATTTTTAGATTTGCAGATAGGGAACTCTACATTCTCACAGAGCTTCCTACTTGTAAATAAGCTGCCATATAACCTTATTGTTGGGATGGATTTCATAAGAGAGTATAAAGTTATTATAGATCTCTCGCAAGACATTGTAATGTTTCGCGCAAATGAGGGAAAGGAAGACTTAGAACTCTCATTAAGGCATAATGAAGCGAGACAAGAAGAATACGTATGGCATACATACGGAGATATGACTGGGGAGGCAGTGTCGACAATAGAAGATATTGAGGAAAAGTTGGCATCACTGGCCGCAGACATTGAAAAGGATCTCGAACCAAAATTTGAAGAATGCCTGGAAGAGAAGATTGAGGAAGCTAAATTTGGTCCAGAATATAAGAAAATGCTAAGGGAACTGCTATTCGAGTATAAAGGAGTCTTCGATTCGAGACCTGGCCGGATCAAGAATTTCCAGTATGCGTTTCAAGTCAGCGATTGGACGCCATTCAAACAGAAGCCGTATCCTGTAGCTGAGAAACATTATTTAAAGGTCAAAGAAGCGATACAGGAAATGCTAGAAGCAGGCGTCATTGTAAAGACAGCCACACCTTATGTCAGCCCACTGGTAGTTGTACCGAAACAGGATGGAAGTGTGAGGATATGCCTGGACCTACGAAATTTGAATTCCAAGGTCATACCGGAATTTGATACAGTTCCACCCATTAAGGAGGTACTCAGAAGGTTCAAAGGAAAGACTGTATTCTCAAATCTTGATCTAACGGCAAGTTTTCACCATCTTGCTCTGGAAGAGAAAACAAGTCTGTTAACCGGATTTTTATTTGACCAGCACACGTACTCATACGTCCGTCTTCCATTTGGATTAAAAACAGCAGGTTCAGCGTTGATACGAGCGCTAGATAGGAACCTATCCGAAGAAGTAAAAGCTACAACCATATGCTACGTAGATGATATACTACTGACCTCTGAAACAGTTGAAGAACATGTCAGAGATCTACGCAAGTTGTTATATGACCTAAGTCAGGCTAACTTCAAGGTCAATATAAAGAAGTCTAACTTTGCTCAGAGAGAAGTTAAATTTCTAGGTCATGTAATCGATGCACAAGGAGTCAGGCCTAATCCGGGAAAACTGGAAGTCATAAAACGTTTCCCGAGACCAACGAAGGTAAAGAACGTCAGGCAATATCTAGGCGTTATTGGATTCTTTTCGAACCATTGTCCGAAGTACACCGAGACTGTAGCACCACTCCAAGACTTACTTAAAAAAGGAGGAAGATGGCGATGGACGGAGCAATGCGAGGAAGCCTTCGTGAAATCTAAACAGATGCTGTTAGATTATGTGAAATTGGGATATCCTGACTACACTCAGAAATTTATCATCCAGACTGACGCATCCTTCATAGGCATTGGAGCTATGTTGTATCAGGAAAATAAGGACAGGCCAGAGGAGAGAACTTATATCGCATTCATCAGTAGAAGGTTGAGACCTAATGAAAAGAATTATACGGTCACGGAGATCGAATTACTTGCGATACTGTATGCATTACAGTATTGGCACAAGCTGATTTATGGTTTTAGAATTATTTTGAGAACAGACCATAAAGCCCTAACGTTCCTGCTGAAAACTGACTTGTCGAGTCAAAGACTGACAAGGTGGTCCCTGTACATACAACAATTTCAAGTGGAAATAGAATATTGCCCGGGGAAGGACAATATCATACCTGATTTGCTAAGCAGATACCCTACAGCAGAGGAAGAAGAAACTCTAGCTATTGAGATAGAAGATAGAGATCAGAAGACCTTAGATGATCTGAGGAACATCACCGTTGTTCAACGTGAAGATCCCTGGATACGGTTGATGATAAATTACTTCGAGGGAAAGCTGGATAGAGGAACCCCGATGTATATGGAAGCTGAAGCACTTTCAACGGAATATCTATGGTTTAACCAGATGCTACATAAATGGAGCGACTCTGACCACACACAACCTAGGATTGTTGTACCACCAGCATTGCAGAGAAGGCTAGTTTGGCTAGCACACCGAGCTTTTGGACACTCAGGTGTAGATAAGACTGTTGCCCTGCTTAAAGAGGCGTTTATTTGGCCTAAACTTAGAGAATCAGTCAGAAATACTATCAGGACATGTGATATGTGCCAACGAGTAAACCCTAACTCGTACTTAATGAGGCAGAAACCTATACCACTCTTACCAGAGAAGCCATGTCAGCTCCTGGCGCTGGACAACTTTGGGCCCCTGCCTAGAGCTAGAAGAGGAAATAAACACATCCTAGTTGCACTAGACGTGTTTTCCAAAATGGTAGTCCTGTGTCCAATTCAGAAAACCAGTACAACACAAGTACTTAAGAGGCTGAAGGAAAGAATCATTCCCATATTAGGACAGCCAGAAAACATCTTATCGGATCATGGAAGTTGTTTTACCAGCGTAGAATTTCGCAGGGAGTTGGAAAATCTGGGCATAAGACAGATTTTGTCCACGGTTAGACACCCGGAGTCGAACTCCGCTGAGAGAGTTATGAGGGAGGTGCAAAAATACATGAAGATATACTGCTCTACTGAGAATTGGAAATGGATTGACGTACTTGAGATTATTGAATATTGTATCAACAATACCGTGCACGAAGCTACAGGAGAGGTGCCAGTGAGCCTACATCTCGACAGAAGACCCGAGAGGCCATGGAATAATGTCACCCAGACACCCGTCGATGCACAACTTGGACGTGAGTTGAGAATCCAGAGGACGTTCGAGTATCTCAAGAAACAAGCAGATAAACGACAGCGGAGAAACAGGAGGAAACGCTATCATAGACCGCTACTCGTGGGAGAATACGTTTTATTGAAAAAACCCGCCAGTTCAGATCCAGAGAGCAGGAAATATAAGAAATTCCAGCATGCTTATCTCGGACCCTACCTGATTATAAGGGATCTGCAGAATAACGCATATCGGATTAAAGATGAGGCAACAGGTAGAGAAGTTGTGGTGAATGCAGCTAATCTGAAGTTATATAGTCCACCAGAAGATTATGATGCGAGAGAAGAGCAAGCTACACACATCCAAGTGAACGGGGAATCATTAAGTATGCACGGAAAGGTTCTTGAAAAAAGCTTGCAGACTCGAGAAGGGTCGAAGAAAAGAAAACAGCTCGCCAGCCCAGCGGACACGAGGGGAGAGTGCAGCTGTCGGCTGCAGGAGTTTTATGACCAGTTAAAGGGAGCCGCTGTGGAGTTAGGGGAGATGAATGAACAATTGAGACAGGAAAACGAAAGTCTACGAGACAGCAGACAAGAGTGGAGTGGGAAAACGTGAAAGCCCATTGCCGAGAGCAATGACCGCTTAAAGTAAACACTGCAAGGAGTTGATACCAGCTGATAGGCCCGAAAAATTCACTTATGAAATGAATTTTTCGAACTTAGCAGGAGAAAGATGTGCCCAACTGGTCACGGCAGTCTGGCATCGAACTCAGGCCTCAGCAGAGAAGACCAGGCAAATGGTTATGCCTAAGGTCGAACCAGTGGTCTCTAAGGGGGAGCCATTATATGGAACCCACAGAGCAATGAGAGGTCTACTGACACATAATAGTCTAGCGTGATTTCACGATTATTTAGGTGCAAATCATAGCAATTTAAAGGAAAAATTATAAGCAAAATGCAAGGGAATGTACGTTTTCAGTGCATACGAAGTCGAAAGAAGGCTAGTTTGAAGTCTGACAAATTACTTTAGCAAGTAGGCGGGGTAGGCTCGGCGCCAGTAGAACTATTTCCGTCTAGGGCGGTCAGACAGCTCAAAATTAATGACCCGGGAATTCACCAGTCGACAACGAGCAAAGCTTTGGCGGAACCAAGCCTACAAGAAATTAATTAATTACAGATAAATGGAGCATTGTAATGCAATGGAACATACACACAGATGAATGTATTCACGGAGAAGTAATTTAGGAGTGGTTTTTCACCTAAAATTACGCCTATTTCTCAAAATGACCGCATTACAACCTAACTCACGCTCGAGAGCACGAATACTTTAACCAACCAGCGGGAAATCCCCACCGTGGCGTCCCACGCGCTGAACTAAGGCAATTAATTGTAATTAATTGGCCGAAGCGATCGCCGGCAC
The DNA here is from genome assembly GCA_946902985.2 of Meconema thalassinum. Lineage (NCBI taxonomy): Eukaryota > Metazoa > Arthropoda > Insecta > Orthoptera > Tettigoniidae > Meconema > Meconema thalassinum. Next base: position 965,017,137 of record OX336390.1, on the reverse strand, counting down.
GCGAGTGTTTTTAAAACCTCCACGCCTAAATAAACAAGATGCAGATGTTATTTCGGCTGAAGACGGAGTATTTCAAGAAGGGAGTCGCTCTCACGTGTCCCGTGAACTATTTTGTGCAAGAAACCAATATAAGGAAAAGCAGCCTACGCCAAGGGGGCAGTTGCAGTTCAGTTGCAGTTCAGTTGGAAGTCAGTCGAAGTCAGTGATGTAGAGTTGAAGGCAGTTGAAGACGTCAGACGGTCGCTCGAGTTGGAAGTTAGTCCTTTGTCTACAAGCGCTCTGCAATAAGCACGCCAATTATTAAAATATCAGCGTACCGCCGTTGAAGAAAATGGAAGCAAATTGTAAGCTTCATCTGTAATAATGGAATGCATCAAAGTAACTCAATGCAGATATTTCTTTATTATCTGACACAGATATAAATTCGCTACAGCGAATAGGAACTGATAATGTTTGGAACAGTTCGTATACCGGAAGGTATTGTCAATTATATGACATCAGCATCAGGAGCACTCCAGTGATGGGAGAGTGGAAGTTATTGCCACCTAACCAGGACAGTGAGGTGAACGGGAGTGCAGGGAACTAGGATCGAACATCTATAAAAACGCTACTAGATTTCACGGAGACCAGCGGTTATCATAAGTTCATCGCATCTCTGAGGTCAAGCGTAGGTGAAATCCAGATTAAGGATCAACATGTGAAATGATAGAGGAAGTGTGTATAAATTGTGAAATAATAATGTAAAGTGTTAATGTGTTTAATGATTAATATTCAGTGTTTATCAGTGGTAAAGGCCACTTGTGATAATATGTGTATCATGTGTAAAAAGTGTGAATCTCAGTGTTGTGTATTGGATATCATGATGGATTAAGTCAATCATCATGGTAGAGCTCAGGCGAAGATACTGGTACTTTCCAGCCAGAAGGAAACGTGAGTACACATGCAAATAATAGCATTATAATGGCATAGTTCACCATGTAACGATTAATCACTTTGAAATTAAAGATGTAATAGTCACTTACTGAACGAGTTTTCACCACTCGTCTTGAATAAAGTATGACTTCGAAGGTGATTTGCTTAGGACCATTTAGGTCAAAAATAGTGATGGATCTAAACGTTAAAATAATAATAATAATAATAATAACTGGGGTCGGCAACCATAAAGTAAGGGCAAAGTTGGCCTAAGTAATGTTCAAATAGTGTCATGTCTAATTTAAGATACTGTCATTTGGTAAACAGTAAAGAATGTAGTGTGGAATATGGCGAAATACGAGAGCTTTTCTCAGTGTCAGTGAAATTTTGAATGAATATTTGAAATTAAAGTAAGCCAGTATATTTATACATTTGTGTTAGGAGCTGTGTAAAGCTTTGGCTTAAATAGTATAACAGGAAGAACGCAGGTACCTTGATAATGGAGTCATATATGTGAAATATTGTTTAGCCGCATATAGCGTGCAGATTAACGTAGAATCCAGTGATTTACGTAAGATAAGCACGGGAAAGACTAGTATAGCTTGCGCGTGAGGTGAAAATTGGCTTAATCTTCGAGAAGTATCGCCTTTGTGCATACTGTATTTGTTACGCAGCGATTTGGATAGATTCTGTCTATTGCCAACGCTTGCATTGAATTATAGCCACTATGGACGCCCAGCGAGGCGCGGTGTGCATTTATACTTATGGTCTGCCCGAGAGGTAGAATCATATTCGTCGACGAGGAACGTGGTTCCCAAAAATATATGTTAATGACAGCTGCTGATGATAACCATGGGGTTTCATTATGATGCGCGTCTTAAAAGCCACAAGTAATCACCTTAGAACGGCAATGCTATCATTGGAATTTCACCCCTGCCATGAATGTTTAATAGGAGCCATTTGAGCCCAAATACACTGTAAAGTTAGGTGTTAATTAATTAAATGACTCAATTACTTAGGACTATGCCTAGCGGATCTTTACTGTTATATAATTGTAAACAAGTTTGGCCTTGACGGTAGAGAGAGACAGGGAATGTAGACCATTTCCGTGGCAGCCATCTTGGAGAGGCGTCTGGAACGAATTTTATGACCTGCTGAGGGAAGGGGAGGTTGCTCGACCGATCCCTTGTCAATTACAGTCACAATAGGACACTGAGAGATCTCGGTATTCAATATGCAATTAAAATATAAGTATTTTAGTGATGCAAATGGAATTAAATGGTATGTGGCAACTCACATATGTGGTTGAACCATAGAAATCAGATGATATTTGGCGAAGTTATCCTCTGAGGGGGAAAGCTGAACCAAAATAATGTAGGCATCTTCTTTAAAGTGCATTTTGCCAGTTTGTGCTAATTTAGGAAAAACGGGTATGTGTTTTTCCCAGAACATGACACAGTTGTATCTATGATAAGTCCGACAAGACCCAGATAATCGTTATATGGTGAAACTATAAATATTCTATCCATGTTTATGTTTATTTTATGATTAAGAAGCATGACTCATTTTCCTAGGGCGTTCATAGGGATGGAAAGAAGGAAGATGATTCGCACGACACAACAAATATTTGCTAATAAATGTAGGAAACATTGAAGTAATGCTAATTAAAGTAAATGCCGTAGGAGACGGAATAATGTCTTAGTAATATCATGTTTATGTGACATGTGGTTTTTGTGTTAAGATATTTCCATTAAATAAAATTGTGTCACATGACGAACACTATGAAAACCTTGTAATCTGAACTATTATTGACAGGATATTAGAAGTAGGTTTGAGTGCATTGTAGCGCTATTTTTAAGGAGAAAGCTCACAGAATAACCCTATTTATTTGTGGGAATTAATTGTAATTTGTCCTTTGTTTTGTATTTGTTGTACAGCCATGATTTTAGACCAGTAAATATTTTATTCATAGGAATGTTGTGTATTTCCTGTAGAGTAGTTACCTGGTAGACTCAAATCCTGAGCATGTGGTCGTATTGTGGGCAGGAACGTCCCATACCTCGAAAGACCGTGAGCTAGTTGGGATACGAACACATGGTCCACATGGTGACAATCGGGTACAGTATGTTTTAAAAATACAGTAAAAGCAGTTTTTACGTAATAATAGAAAATATATTGCACTTAAGCAGTTTTGATACAGGATCTAGGACTTAAGTAGTTTTGGATTAGTTTCATTAAGTCAGTAATTATGGTTTCTATGTGAAAGTGAAATTATTGCTATATTTTAAAGTTCTCTAAGAAACTACCCAGTATACAATAAAAGTAACCTTTCAACCTTAAATTTCCATTCACAATATGCTCACAGCTTTTCAAACTAGGCGAAATAGAGTCCATTGGACTGCACAGCAACGTCATTCCATGGGGTCTTCTTCTTCTTCTTCTTCTTCTTCTACTTCAGATACATTTTGTCGAGCTATGTCTTCGCCGCATAGTAGCAAGTCTCGGTAGAAGCCTAGATCCTCTCTGTTGTGCCACTCAGGGCCGAAATGCTTTGACAAAAGCTGTTTCACATCAGTCACTTACATATATATAAATATATAAAAGTGTACCCGTTCCTACGCCACTTTAACATGTTTTCTTGGCGTTGATTACAGTAGCAGTGTTTAGCTATAGACAAGTTCATTGTTAAACGTAAACGCCTGGAGAGTGAAAGTGAGCAGTCGGCTCCTACTCCCGAACCGTCGAATTCAACATAAAGAAGACAAACGAAAGAAAAGAACATACCAGGACAGTTACGTTGTGTATGGATTTACGTTGAATAAGAACGAGGAAAACCCTATCCCTGTGTGTTTAGTTTGTGGCGAAACACGAGGCCATGGTACCTAGCAAACTGAAGTGGCATCTCACAATTAAGCATCCTAGTGGGTCAGGGAAGAGTGTGATGTATTTTTCACGTGTACTAGAAGGGGAGAAAAAAACCAGCTGTGCGGATGGTAAAGAGAATGACCATAAGTGATACTGCTCTTGAAGCCTCTTTTAAAGTAGCAGAACTGATAGGAAAAAAAATCACACACACACCTCATACTCTTGGAGAGGAAATCATAGGTCCTGCATGGAAAATTATAGTTTCAACAATACTTGGTGAAGGAGCAGCTAATCAAATTTCGAAATTTCCTCTTTCCAACAACACAATCAGGCGCAGGATATCTGAAATGTTTGCAATATCAACGAACAAGTCGTGGGGAAAATAAAAACTGATAGAGCATTTGCTTTGCAAGTAGATGAGAGTATCGATAGTGGTGACAAACTGCAACTCCTTGGTTTTACCAGATATATTGATGATAAAGATAATAATGAGCCGTTTCTGTTCTGTAGACCGCTGGAGACTACAACCTCAGGCCATGATATTTTTGTTTCTATTAATTCCTTTCTCAATGTCCAAGATCTTTCATGGAAAGACTGGTTGGTTGGTTCTTAAGTTTAGGGGCTGCGACAACGCGGTCATGTAGCCCCGTGTACTTTGGTGTGTGTAGAATCTGTCTGATAACCGGTGTTAATTGTGATGACTGTATTAGTGCGTGTTATCTGTTTTTAATTCAAGTAAGGACTGCAGTCTTTTGAATTTTTCAAATAGTTCCGACTTTTGCTGCCAAACGCCACCGTCAATGACTACTAGTTCAGAACGTAGCTACCAGACGCCACCGCAGTCGGCTCTTGACGACGAACGTAGGAACCTAAGAACGTTAGTCAAATGTTTAACCTATATATAATTAAGCTTCACACAGGTGTAATTAGTGGAAGGTTCTTTAACATGCCATAAATCTATGACATGGGACCGCCGGATTTACTTCCCCTCCGAAGGAAGGCATACTGAGGGATTTTTAACTCTCTTAAAAAATCCGACGACTTCGGCCGGCATGGAAAGACTGTTGTGGTATATGTACAGATGGTGAACAATCTATGTCTGGGAAATTTGAAGGTTTTTACTGCAAGAGCTCAAGATTTTGCTGCAGTGTTTAACGAAGTTGTGAAAATGGTGAACTACATCAAGTCTCGACCTTTAATGTGCAGGATTTTTAAACAGTTATGTCTCGCAACGGATGCACCTCATACCTCTTTGTTACTTCATACAGAGCAAGGTAGTTGTCGCGGGGTCGTGTATTGAAGCAGTTTCTTGAACTTAGAGAACAGGTGAAAACTCTTTTTAAGGATGAAAATCAAGATACATTTTATGAGCTGTTACTAACTGATTCTTGGTGCTTGGAACTGTCGTATCTGGCAGATATTTTTCATAAACTGAATTAACTGAATGTTTCAATGCAGGGTAGACAGGAAACAATAATTTCCTCAACCAATAAAATGAAAGATTTTAAAAGAAAACTTAGTTCTTGGACGTCTGCAGTTCAGAAAGGAGATCTTTCAAACTTTCTTCATCTGGCAGTAGATAACGATCTGGGTAAGCTGAAAGACCGCATTTGTGATCACTTATCAAGATTGCAAGAAGCAATAGATACATACTTTCCATCTATTTCCACTATGAATGTCAACTGGGTTGTCTCACCATTTGATTTCATAGATAGTGCGAGGAAATAGATTTCACTGGTTGCGAACGAGATGAATTTATTGATCTTTGTGCCGATTCCACACTCAAAGGTAAGTCCACCAAGAGTGAGGCGTCGGTGGCTACTTTTGGGCTTCAGCGGAGAGAGTAGTATCCTAACCTAATGAAGAAAGCAATTAACACACTTTCGCCCCTTCCAAAATCCTATCTATGCGAGCAAGCCTTCTCTGCTCTGGTGACAATAAAATCCAAAGCAAGAAATAGACTGAATAACCTTGAGGATGATTTGCGTGTTTCATTGTCAACTGCAAGGCCCGATATCACGTATCTGTGCTCTAAACATGAATCACAAGTTTCACATTAACGATTTATCGAACAAAATTTTGATGTATTTTTACTCACTGACTGTAGTAAAGTTGACTGTATTATGTTATGGTGTACGTTACTTATTATAAAATATTTCAATAAATTTACATATGAAACATATTTTTTTTTATTCAAGGAAGGATGCCCCTAGTGTTTAATGTTATTCCCAAGGGTGCCGTGAACTTCAAAAGGTTGGTAAACTCTGCTCTAGTCTGTGGTCGTGTGGACTGGCATGATGAGTCAGGGCGGGAGGGAGGCGGAAGCTGCGATAGCAAAGGTGTTGAAGGAGAGCGTAAGGCAGGTGCCCGAGCGCGCTCTTGCCCAAGACCTTGTCTTACCGCTGTGTGTGTGCACGCGTGTGTGTATGTGTGTTTGACTGATTCAACCTGCGTTTTGTAGAGTCTGAAAGGTACAATCACCACGGGTATATCGCTGAACCAATTTTCTTTATCGAACTTTTCTACTGCTCAGAATAAGAGCCACATCAAATTAATAAAACTTTGAAGTTAATATAACAATTTTTTCTCACTAAAAATGGTATTCAAATCTGAAGAGGTTAATACAAAATTTGAATTTCGTAATAAGAATTGTTCCTATTGCAGGTACTACTACAGGGGTTGTTGTACATAAATTTCGGTGTCTTCCGATTATTAGTTTCGTCGTGGAGATTGTACCTTTAACGCTCAAAATAGCCACTTTGAAGCCATGTCCTCAGCAAACGAGCCGTCGTTATTTTCTTCAAAACGCATATAATATCTCACAAAGACCTACATTAGAGATTAAGAGTAAAAATAAAAATAAAAATAAAATTTCAATTTTTGACCGCACAGCCTTAATCTAGTTGATCCATATCGTATTCTTTATTTAGGCTAGTGCTGGTGGAAGCTACAAATCATCTAATAAAATGAGTTCCGTATTATAAACTAAGGAAAGAAGGAAGACAGATTGTAGTTTTACGTGACCGTGAATCTTGTGATTATGAGCCACGGGACCTCCTTTTTACGTGGAATCCGAACCACAGGACATGGCATTTCACTTCGAAAATCTCACATGCATTGACCGGGAATCGTATTATAAACTACAATACCTGTAAAACACTCCCTTTTACAATATTTGTGCCAATAATACTATAAAATACCGGTGTATCAGCAATTAAACGTGAGGTTTCTTCTATGTCAGATGTTACACATCATATGTGACTACTGTAAGGCTCGTTTTTTATTTTTTGTTTTATTTCTTTGGCGGTGGACTGCCCCTATGCTTCCATTGTTGTTTCGTTTGTGGCTGACGGTAATGGAGCCATGTCTGATCACCAGTGGCAAGCCTAGCCATGAAGTCGGCTGGATGTTGTCTAGAGAGACTGACATATCGATGGCAAAAGTGCATAAAGTTACAAGGAGATTATGTTGAGAAGGTGGACGTAACAACTGCTGTACTTCATTTGGGTAGAATGGAAATACAGTGTAAAACAGTACAGTACGTCCTTCATAGTAATGATAATAATTATAATAATATCCTTTATTTTGTGCACTGAGTTTTGGGTGGGATAATATGTTTTGAAGGCCGTGCCTGGCACTGGTTGAAAGTATTACATTATTAACTGCTGTGTTTCTCATTCAACATGTAATGAACTTCTCCACTCAGAAGTGTGATAAAGTGGGCTCTTTAAACTTCCTTCACAAGGCAGATTGTTTCTCCGAAACCACTCAGCAATCTGAGGAGCACTTGTGGGCTTTTCAGACTGGGGTATTCTTCTCACCACACCTCTTTTGTTTAAGGCAACATGAAAGAATCGAAAATAGTATTTTATTTTTTCAATGCAAAACAGGCCTTCAGCAATAAGAGAGAGCTTCTGACAAGCAGGCACATTAGCATTAAAACTAGAAAATCAATTATCAAAACATTATTCTGGAATGTTTTGTTACACGGATGCGGGTTCCAAGGAAACAGGACATACACCGCCTGGAAGCAGTGGAAATGTGGAAATGGAAACGGATGATATAAATAAGCTGGACGGAGAAAAAGACTAACGAATGGGTCTTCAAGGAAGAAGACGAAACAAGAAAATTGACCACTACTATAGAAAATAGGAAAGCAAAATTCGTTGGCCTCACCCTACGTCATAATGAGATCCTGACCACCATACTGGAAGGAAAAGTTCTGGAGAAGAAAGGAAGAGGAAGACCGTGGAAGGCTCATTTGGATTCTGTGCCGCATGGACTTCAATTTAAACAGTGTGCTGTCTTAAAACGCTCAGCAAGCGAGACGAATGTGGTTGCAGCCACCAGGCCTAGCCATTAGATGATGATGGTGCAAAGACATTTAAATAAACAGTATTTTGTGGAGTTTTTTAAGCCTATTTTATATGAAATAAAAGTCCTCTCGGCACGCCGGAAGGCGGAGGTAGATTTCACCGGACAAACTTGGGGATAGGCGAAAATAGGCAGAATATGCAGATTTTCGTAGAAGGATCAGACCTCATTTATTGCGAGAAGGTATTTTATAATTGGAGCTTAATTAACTTTGTTTTTCGTCATTTTATGCTTATTTTAAACATTTTATTGTCTTATGGGGACGGTAACCTTCTTGTCATTTGGGGTCCATTTTTATACTTGTGGTCACACTATCCTTATGCAAGGTTTCGACACTGATGTGTAACTATGTAACGGTCTGTTACTTCTTCACGCAAAACTATATCTCCCGCAGAGATTTTGGTTGGTTCCTCAGTTTAGGGGCTGCGACAACGCGGTCATGTAACCCCGTGTACTTTGGGATGGCTGTATTAGTCTGTAATTCAGGTAGGGACTGCAGACGGTCAATTTCAAGCAGTAGTTCCTAATGTTGCTACCAGGTACTACCGTCAACGACACCTAGCTGTGAACTTGGCTACTAGATGCCACCGCAACCAGCAACTCGCAACGAACGTTGGAACTTCCCCTCCAAAGGAAAGAATACTGAGGGATTTTTACCGCTCTTAGAAAATCCGACGACTTTGGTCGGCTTTGAACTCGCGACCTTGGGCATAGACATTCAGCATGCTACCAGTTACGTCACCGAAGCCGCTTCACACTTAGATGGAAATCTGAATCTGATCTCGTGCAAGTGCGTTATCTTGGCAACGTCTAATGGCTCATCCCTCATCAATTTAGTAGTGTTGCCATGGCAACCACTGATAGGTCTTGGCATTTTCTTATAATTCCGAAATTATTTTTCTCATCCCTTGGCATAATAGTGGGTTATATCAAAAATTCTTTCAGACAAAAGTTTTAGGTAATTATTAGGGGAATATTGTCCATTTTGTACGGTTTTGAGATTGTGCCTATTAAGAGAGATATGATTAATGTTTCCCGAAAAACCCACTTTTTCCCACCCCTTTGGTCAATGGTTGGTGCTATAAAAAAAACTCTTCAAACATAAATTTTTGGGCTTTATCCGACACATAATATGAACGTTGAACAGATTCGATATTTCACATATTAAGAGAGTTATAGCAATATTTCACTTTTTCGAAAAAAGCCCCCCAATTTCACCCCCTTCGACCGATTTAGCCCAGTAACGAACTCGACCGAGATTTTATAGGTATACATATTCGGTAAAAAATTCAAAGTGATTGGTGCAAAATTACGGCAGTTATCGTGTCCACAATAAACTGATATACATATATATATATATATATATACATATACATACATAAATTATATATAACTTTTGAACTGACGGTGGTTTTGGGGTCTGGGGGATGTGAAACGCGCAGATATGTCGAAATTTTCCGGAAGTCGGAACATGGTACCCATTGCAATAGTTAGCTTTCTAATGAAATCTACCTCTGGTTGGTTCCTCAGTTTAGGGGCTACGACAACGCGGTCATCTAACCCCGTGTACTTTGGGTGAGTGTAGAATCTGTCTGATAAACGGTGTGAATTGTAATGGCTGTAGTAGTCTTAATTCATGTAAGGACTGCAGATGGTCAATTTCAAGCAGTAGTTCCTAATGTTGCTACCAGGTACTACCGTCAACGACACCTAGCTGTGAACTTGGCTACTAGATGCCACCCCAACCAGCAACTCGCAACGAACGTTGGAACTTCCCCTCCAAAGGAAAGCATACTGAGGGATTCTAGCGCTCTTAGAAAATCCGACGACTTCGGCCGACTTTGAAATCGCGACATTGGGCATAGAAGTTCAGCATGCTACCAGTTACGTCACCGAAGCCGCTTCCCACTTTGTCAGCCAGCTTCGGTGGCGTAGTCGGTAGCATGCTGTGCTTCTATGCCCAAGATAACGGGTTCAAACCCGGCCGAAGCCGTAGGATTTTTTAAGAGCGTTAAAAATTCCTCAGTATGCCTTCCTTCGGAGGGGAAGTAAAGCCGGCGGTCTCATGTCATAGATTTATGGCATGTTAAAGATCCTTCCACTAATGGCACCTGTGTGAAGCTAAATTGGATAGGTTAAGAATGTATACAACGCTCTTAGGTTTCTATGTTCGTTGCCAAGAGCCGACTGCGGCGGCGTCTAGTAGCTCAGTTCTGAACTTGGCCTCGTAGTCGTTGACAGTGACGCTTGGCGGCATAAGTAGGAACTATCTGAAAAATTGTTAGGTGCAGTACTTAAATTAACAAACAGATAACACACACTAATACAGTCATCACAATTAACACCGGTTATCAGACAGATTCTACACACACCCAAAGTACACGGGGCTACATGACCGCGTTGTCGCAGCCCCTAAACTTAAGAACCAACCAACCAACCACTTAGTCAGATAGAAATACTGAATCTGATCTCGTGCAAGTGCGTTGTCATGGCAACGTCTGATGGCTCATGCCTCATCAATTTAGTAGTGTTGCCATGGCAACCACTGATAGCTCTTGGCATTTTATTATAATTCCGAAATCATTTTTCTCGTCCCTTGGCGTAATGGTGGGTCTAATCAAAAATTCTTTCAGACAAAAGTTTTAGGTAATTATTAGGGGAATATTGTCCATTTTGTACGGTTTTGATATTGTGCCTATTAAGAGAGATATGATTAATGTTTCCCGAAAAACCCACTTTTTCCCACCCCTTTGGTCAATGGTTGGTGCTATAAAAAAACTCTTCAAACATAAATTTTTGGGCTTTATCCGACACATAGTATGAACGCTGAACGGATTCGATATTTCACATATTAAGAGAGTTATAGCAATATTTCACTTTTTCGAAACGAACTCGACCGAGATTATATAGGTATACATATTCGGTAAAAAATTCAAAGTGATTGGTGCAAAGTTACGGCAGTTATCGTGTCCACAAGAAACTGATATACATATATATATATTGAACCCTTGCAAAGAAGCTTATGAGACTCAGTTTCGGGGGGTGTAACAGTCCATATCGTAAGTTGTTGTTAAAGCGCTTCATAAACATGCAGGTTAACATATAACAAAATAACATGCAGGAAAAAGTGAAGCCAGGGTTATAACAAATGAATTTAATAACAAATCAGCTATTTACAATAAGAATTAACAAACAAAACTCCCATAATGACTCCCACTGAATAAATTAAATTTTGCCAAAACTAGGCCAAATCTGAGGAGAGATTATTATTCGGACCAAGCGTCCCAAGAAAAAAAATCAACAATAATGACAATGTATGCGCGAGTGCTGTTCTACATGCTTCACGATGAGTACAATTGAATGCATGATTCGTCATCATCCGGAATAAACTTTCAGAAGACGAATCCGCATTACTTAGGGCTAGACAGACGCGGGTAACAACTATACAACACTTAAAACTAAACCGACACTTCCTATACTTAAAATAAACAACACAATAATTTCCGCGTGAAATTGGAATCAAACTGCCGTAGCAAAACATTACTGCCTAAAAATTAGGACTTCTCACACAAATCAACACAAGTAAGTTAACACGTGACCAATAAAACAAATACACATATGACCGTCGTCATTTTTACATGTATAATACCACTACACCACTCGGGCGTCACACACTAAATTACATGATCTGAGTCATAAACAACATCACTAGGCTCAAAGCCAACATTTACATTATTAACACAAAATTCCATCCATACGACATGCAATAATCCGTCACAAACATGGCGAACTCCCCAATTAATTATGGTTCAAAATAACCATCACAAAGAAACAGGTTCGCTAAATGAAAGCTTAAAGGGGCCAGTCGGAAAATAGGACTGCCTAACAAATAAGTCACCAGGCTAGACGGGCGATTCGTGGAAATCTGCATAGCCTATCTGTCAACCCACGTATCAAAATAACCTCGGCCTCCCAAGGCACGGGATCCAGTCTCGAAGAAGCGTGCCCCAAAGCACAATAATACGTGTGTGTGTGTCAGAACAAAATATATCTCAGCATTTCCCCTAGGAAATCCAAGAATCAGCATATGGACAAGGAACAGCGGTCTCCTCAGAGCACCCTGCCTTTCCATCAAAATACAACAACAACAAAATATGAGGGCGGTAGGACCTCTACCCCTCATCACGTAGAATCAGAACACACACCTGACACAATAACACACACAGAATCACACGTATGGGTTTGACAGACCCTGAAATAAAATGACATAAATATTTTCCACCTGCTGGCGCCTCCGTTCGATGCCAGTGACTATCGAACCTGAAAAGGACTAAAAAAAAAACTAAAAATTTAGAACTAAGGTGTTCTACAATTACATCTTAATTTTGTTGCGCTAGGCAACCCTAATATGAATAATAACCTGTTCAGCAAACATCTTACAGTAATTACCTCCCTTTCCTATCAACAAAATATGAACTTTAATCAAGCACCACTTATCGAATGTAACGGGTTTCGCATTCGCATGGATAAAATCACGTACACGCGCCGTGTACCTTAAATATGTCTCCAAAGAAAATAATACACAATAAACAACTTTGGCCACGCGCCAACGTACATTTAAAACATTTAGTGTCGGTACAAGAAAAAAACACTCAAAACAAGAAAAAGACTAAAATGAACTATTTACAAAGTTCCCCCGCCAATCTAACTACATATTGAATAATCAATTTTTGTACATCACCGTATCAGCTTGCAGAACATATGACTTGCATCTCGGCTCATTTCCCTCCGGGAAAATTAGCACTCCATCGTTGTCTTCGTAGAAGCGTCAGACATCACTCCAGCTCCTGACCACACGTCGGACATCTTGGTGTAGTCTCTTTGGAAGAAAAGTTCAATGTTGTTATAACTTGACCTGGCTATAATCGCTTGTGAGTTACTAATTTCGCCCACGATAGTCTTATGCGATTAATCAACGAAGACTTTCCCTAGCTCTCATTTACACACGCACAATACAACACTTGAAAAAATATACAGTAAAAATTTACATGAAATGTACACTTCAAACCCATCGTCACTGGTTTGACAATACGAGTTTTAAATCTGCCTGTCGCAGTCGTTATCTCGCTCGGTAATCTCTACTGCTCTGCGTGGACCTTCGCTCGCTGAGCACTAATTGGAATGTTACTCAAGTCTTGCCCCTAAGAGCTGAAAATAGTTGTCTTCAAGATAATATTAGAGTACTTTAAATCACCACGCAAACTGGCGTGAAGTTAGCTCACCAGAGCTCAAAACGAAAAGACTTCAAATAATATTAAAGCGTTAAAATCACTACACAAACTGGCGTGAAGTTAGCTTACCAGAGCTCCAAAAAGTATTACTTCAAATAATATTAGAGCGTTATAATCACTACACAAACTGGCGTGAAGTTAGCTCACCTGAGCTCAAAACGAATGACCTCAAATAGCGTCTCGTCTATCAATTTATTGGAAACTGACAGAGTGAGGTGGAGTGGGGGTGAATTAAGAAAAATTTTCTAGAGTTTTCATCTCAATCTTCATCATTTAATTCAAACGTCTCAGCGCACTCATGCGGAGATAATTCGGATCGGCGGTTCTTTAGATAATCAATTCCGCGCGCTTTTTACCAGTGACGCCACCCATCGCGTGGTTTTGGCTTGGTCTCTCCTGATTGGGTGATTCAATCGTAAGTCGGTTGCAAGAAACTCGTGACCATCCCTTTATGACTCCAATTCTGGTGCATGTTGTTACACAATTTGGCCTTGAACTCAGCTTACCCGGTCGTTTTCAAGAATAGCTACCAAGCTCTGTTTCTGTGGCAATCATTGCAACACGCTAACTTGCCTTCCTCTCTGTCACCATCCATAAGTACTGCCTGGGCCGCAGTAATAATAATAATAAATCATGAATACTTATTTATCGCAGATTAATAAGGGTTCAATATATATATATATACATTTCTTATATATAACCGAAAATTGACTCATCATCGCAGGGCTCAAACCACTAGACCTAGAAAGCTGAAAGTTTGCATGTTGTTTGATCCGAGTATGTAGAGGCGCACTAAGAAACGGTTTTTAAAAATTCAATTTGTAAGTGACTTTTTTCGGCCCTTTGGCATTGACAATCCAAAATTGACTCATCGACGCAGGGCTCAAACCACTAGACCTAGAAAGCTGAAATATTGCATGTTGGTTGATCCGAGTATGAAGAGGCCCACTAAGAAACGGTTTTTGAACATTCAATTTGTAAGTGACTTTTTTCGGCCCTTTGGCACTGAGCAAGGACAGTCGGTACAAAGTTCGGATTTAGCTCATTTTAAGCCGCCAGATACGAGAAACAATACTCGGAGGTCCTGTAGGGACCCCGAAACACACTTTTTAAGTTCCTAAAATGAACGGTTTCGGAGATATTCCCAAATAACTGTGTTCCCTCTGAGAAACAGATCAACGTTACTATGGCAACCGCTGAAATTTCGCAGACCGGGGATAGTCTTCTGGCAATATCTCGAAAACCGTTCGTTTTAGGGCCTTAAAACGCTGGGTTCGGTTCCCACTTCTAACCACGAACGTTGCTCCTCGCATTGATACGCATAAAATGAGATATATTGTATTTATAGAGGTTGCTTTTGGGGCACGGATACGATCGTGATTTTGAGTCTAATTTTATACTCTTTCAGCTGGTTGTAGTAAGCGAGCTTTCAGAAGTTTACTCGAATTTACAATGTTAAGTTACTTTCTATTTTGCACGGTATGCTTTCATTTTCTTTATAAATTTGTTTTTTGTTAACTGTATATTTTTGTTTGCCAATTTTGATCTGCTCTTTTTCGTTTTTAATTATGATCTGCAACGTATATTCACAGCGTTGCTGATATGGAGCCCATCACTTCCGAGCGAGACGCGCCATGACGTGTGATGTAGCCCATCTTGGCAATGATGTACTGCTTTCACCGGAGCGGCTAACTGGTGAACCATGTCTTAATTCTCATTACAAATACAAACCGATATAAAATAAGTGAATTAATTTACGTATTTCACAATCATACAGCATACCGTTTTGATGTATAAGGATTACAAGGCGACCAAGAACTACATTTTCAAACCATCCCGAGCCGAGGAAAAGTTACCTTACAAAAATGATAACTACTTTGTTTCTTGGACACACAAAATTTTAAAATTAATAAACCTGTTATACAACATTCCAATGTATATTGTGTTAAAATTTTGATTCGATCTGATGACGGGTTTGTGAGATAATATTTCTTAAATGTGACGCATGATTGAAAACCGCTTAAAATTGGGCACTTCTTGTGTTCCAACTGTGATAAAAAATATTAAAATATAAATTAAAAATCCCAAACCTACATGAACTAACGTAAAATAGAACGACGAAAATGATGATGTCATTGGATTTTATGAACGTCTATTGGCTACTTCACAAACAACCTTCAAACTCGAGTGCACATAATATTTTGGTCGACAGTAAGCTGTTATTATATGCACTCTCTGTTGTTTTTATCCAAATACCAATATATCCGAAAGTATGCAAGCCAACAGCTTTAAACTATGCACACGTAGGGTACCTGACATTCTAGATTAATTTGGAGTAACTAATGGACCTCAGTACTATCAACATGATTTTAAGCCTGCTGATAGGACCAATTGTAAATACATGTAACTTCTATACTATCAATTGGATTTCAACCAAATTTCGTATGTGCTATGTGTACTATAACAGATATGACTATGCGTATCCCTAAGAGCAACTAGGGCTGCCAACTCTTAATAAATGCAGTCTCTATTCTTTTACCCTAATATCAATATATCAGAAAGTATCCAAGCCAAAAGCTCTAACTTTTGCACACGTATAGTACCTTACATTCTAGATTCATTTGGAGTAACAAATATACATCAGTGCTTCCATCATGCTTCTAAGCCTGCTGATTGGTCCAATTTTAAAATACATGTAATTTCTCTACAAATAAATGGATTTCATCCAAAATTGGCACAACAATTGATCATAATAATTCAGATTATTTCTGACCAACACATGCATGACATTGTTGCCAACATGATTTTACGCGCGCTGATAGGTCCAATATCTAACAACATGTAACGTCCATGCTATGGATTGGACTTCAACCAAATTTTGTATTCTGTACCTTGAGAGATGGAACTAAGAATATATACAGTCACCAGGGCTGCCAACTGTCGTGCTTTATTAGGCTACATTACGCCAGTTATATTTCGAACCAATTAGAAACTTGAATATTACCAACTCAATTTCGTCATTATTCTAATTAGGTCCATTTAGATTAATCATTAGAATGAATCTTACATTTGGAGAAAAGTAGGCTCTTTAGTTCGTCACGGAACTTCTTGTTTCAATTTTTATTGTTCTTCTTAAACACAATTTATTATCAAGCACTTTAGTCTAAACCCACATTTGGTTTCCTGAAATATTACCACTTCCAAAACAAAATTCGTTGATACGAGGGCTGTTATTAAAGTAAGGGCCGTTTTTTTTTTAAATCAAGTGAACATTTTATTTTGAACCCACATTTAATTTTAGGTTTTATATACCTTCCTCTATTTTTCTACATAGTTGCCTTGTTTATTTAGGCATTTGTCATACCTCAAAACTTAGTTCTGAAATCCATCTGCATAAAGGTTTGCCACCTGCTCTGACAACCAAGAATTCACACTTGATGAAAATCCATTGATAGAGTGGTTTTCATGAATCTTTGGTCCTGGTGAATTTTTGTGTCAATTGCAGTCACTAAATCATCTGTGATCACAGATGGTCGACCTGAGCGTTCATCGTCATGAACATTTTCACGGCCACTTTTGAACTCGCGTACCCATTTTCGCACTTTACCTTCCGTCATTGCATTATCACCATACACCTCACAAAGCTGACGATGAATGTCTGCAGCCGACATGTATCTTGCACTCAAAAAACGTATCACAGATCGTACCTCACACGCGGCACGCGAATCAATAATCGTGAACATTGTAAAGATGCACAGTTCAGCGTACAGGTTAGTTACACAGCTGCAACTGACGCCTGCTTGGTCGCAATGGATGCCGGGAGGTAGCTCGCACGCTTGTTGCGGCGTGCGGACTAACTACAGGCTTTAAAAAAAAGGACCTTACTTTAAAAACAGCCCTCGTACATGCTAAATGATTCAACCATCTGCATCTTTGATAATATCATTTCTCCATATAATAGAGCCAACTAACCCCAATATTTTAGAATTTGATATACAGCGCAGTGTTAAAGAAAAAAAAATACAGTCAGACGTTATATCATTTCAAATGACGCATGCTACAAATGCTACACATGTTAGAAGGGCTCTTCCAACAGACTCCATTACCCATTTACCCATTAACATAGGCTTCCCGCACTGGCACCTCTTTAAGGGTCACCCGGTATTTGAGTCTGACATCTTTTACAACTCTTTAAGGGTGACCCATTATTTGAATCTGATATTTTGCGAACCTCTTTAAGCGTCGCCCTGTATTTGAATTGAATCTAACATACTGTACACCTCGTTAAGTGCCACCCTGTATTTTGCTCTGAAATCCTGCACACCCCTTTAGGAAGCACCCTGTATTCTTATCGGGCGTCTTGTATATCTCTTTAGGAGTCTTATCTGGCATCTTGTACTGTATTTTGCTCTGACATCCTGCACACCTCTATAGGAGGCACCCTGTATTCTTATATGGCATCTTGTATATCCCTGTATTCTTGTGTGACATCTTGTACACCTCTTTAGGAGTCACCCTGTATTCTTGTGTGACATCTTGTACACCTCTTTAGGAGTCAACCTGTATTCTTTTCGCTTCGCTCAAAGCCCCAGGACTCTTTCAACAGACTCCATTAACCATTAACGTAGGCTTCCCGCGTGGCTGCATGACGTGACATTCTCCGTCTCCGTAACGCAACCGTCTCCGTCCCGCATAACGTTAGACCCAAAGCATAACGACGAATTCGACAAGATCATTTGAAATGATACAAATCAAACACGTGATGATGCGAATATCCGTTTGGTGGCCAATTCCGGTCAAACAAATTAACACACAGAAACTTGAATTTATACATCAAACAAGCTGGTATCCTTGGACACAGTCCTGGCCCATTCCACCACGACGTATCTTCCTGCATTTTGTGTTTGGGGTCTCAACTATTTCCAGTTGAAATGGTGTAATGTTCAGCTTTACCTTCCCCCAGGGGCTCATAACTTATCTGACAAATGAGACTGTTTTTTTTTTTCACTTACTCGTTCCAGGCTCTTCTCTTTCATACAGTGCGCCTGGAAACGTTCTCCACTGTGCCCATGGAGGAAAGAAAGGAAGGAGATCACGGTACTTGGCACAAATATGCTGCGTTATCGTTTTAAAAGCCAATTTAAATAGAAATATGAGAGCACCTTTGCAAGGCTAGTTTTGTAAGGAAGACGCGGCAAAACGTAATAATACGCTGAAACACTGATTAAATTGAATACAGGTGTCTGAAGATGCGAGTTATACGAAAGGAGGAGCATATTGGGAACTAATGATGCCAAACTAATTACGGTATTTACACCAAATTGATTTTTATGTTCTTATTGGTGTTGAGGCATTCATCAGTTTTTAGGCCTAATTTCGAGCACAGCCACTTTCACTCATTGCTCGTACACATTTTGATATTCAAGAATACGAACCTTAAAATTAATAAACAGAGCACTTTTGGACGCATATTTGCACAAAACTACGGTACGTTATAGCCTATACTCTTCGGCACCGTACGGTATTTTGTTTGTGGGGGGTAGAAACTTGACGATTAGCCTCGAATTGATTAATTGCGTAGGCCTACCGTAATTATTGACCGACAGCCGTTTGATAATTTGTGATTTGCAGATAAATGCCTTTTTTATGTAGGGTAAATATGCTGAGATTAGAATTGAAGAGGTTTTTTTAAAATAACTTATCACTACTGCTCCAGCATGAGTTAAGGTGAGAAAAGGCTGGAAAGATATCCTGCAAGGATAATTCAGAAAACGCCATGCACAATGCCTCATGCAAGTCACGGAACACCGAATACAAGTTAAGGTTACGCCCAGGGCTAGATTTGTGACGGTACGCGCCGGTACGCCGTACCGAAACCTCTAATCGGGGGAAAAGTCGAATATATAACATGATTTTTAGAACTGTGGAACGTTAGTAGTAAGTAAAGGTCAACTTGGTCTTCGGCTGGATAATTATTTCAGAAAACTGTAAAGACAAAATTATAAAACGAGAAATAAAAGATTGTTGGTGAACTTGTGTGTATTTTGAAGACAAATGTATTTAATTTTTTAAATTACGTAAAAAAATTGAAAATAATGTACATTGTTTGAATGGTAGCCTAGTTGGCCCACATTAAAATTTAATATAGGCCATCGGCTATGGTAAGAAAAATGTTGCTACAGCAGCCTCAATTTAATTTCAAATTGCAATCAAAATTAGATTGCTATGTTGTCCGCTGATTAATTTTTAAAGGTGGTCAGAAAAGCGTAAAAATATCGTTTTAAGAACTCTATATTTCAATATTCTCCCCCACCCCCCACGCCCCCTCCTCTCCCACAACCACCTGGTAGTCCACAGTACCGGAACCTCTTTCTTTACAAATCAAGCACTGGACGCCCACTTTGACGCAGCGCTTGGCTTCAAACGAGCTCAGGGCATCTCCTCTTATTCTTTCCCCCATGGCAGTGCCTACATGCTGCTGCGAGATATAGCATCAGTAGTTAAGTTGGAAACATCGCTGCCGCTTGTATCAAAACTAACAAACACTAAACTTTGTACTCACCACAGCCATTCATAACAGATACTAGAAGTGTCGTCCTTGAAGCTTGTCTCTTACAGCTGTATGGCTGTCCACTTAGAGATTCCCGTTTCTTGAGCTAATTTGCGCGTGGATTTACTTGGACTACGCAGCATTATATCGGAGATTTCATCAAGTTTTACGTCTGTTAAAAGCGTAGGCCTGCCTGTTCCTAGTACATCGTGAACTGAGCCGGTCATACGAAATTTACTTACGGTATAAAATCCCGAACGGTATCCCGGTTTGGTCACTTATAATTAGGAAACCGCGCCTGAAATTTTAATTTTACATTTTCTGCAAACCGATCGCCTTCGCGAAAAACGTATTCCACCAAAAAATACTCTCTCTTCAGTAGTAAGTGCTGCACTCTTCCAATAATCTATCTGAACGGTCGCTTATTGCAATACACACTGCCTACAGCCTACACGTGTGGGATTCACCCTGTCGAGGACAGCGTGCTGCCAACTAAACTGCTTATGCTAGCTCTCGCAGCAGCATGTTGGCACTGCTGAGAACATTCCCTGGCGCCCTGTATTTAAGTAGTCGAAACCTAGGGTGTCTTTTATTTCCCCTTTTCACGGTGGTACCCTGTAACGAGGAGCAGATGACCTTGTTGTTTGAGTCTTCAGCCTTTTGACTGTTTTGATGCAGGGCTCCATGCGTCTCTGTCCTGAGCTAATCGTTTCATCTCTATATAGCTACCACACCCTACAGCCGAGGCAATCTGTTTAACATATTCTAACCATAGTCTACCCTACAGTTCTTGTCCTCGACCATTGCTTCCATAACTAAGCTTGCTATTCCTGGGTGTCTTGGTAAATGTCCTACCAACCTCTCTCTTCTCTTCATTAGCAGTCGCCAGAAGCATCTCACCTCTCCCACTCGTCCTAATACTTCTTCGTGTGTAACACTATCTACCCATCTGATCTTAAAGCCTCTAAACACCACATTCAGCCCAATATTTTCTCTTTCGTATCGACTTCAATGGCAACAAAGTCAATGCGATTCCTATTTTTGGAAATTTAGTAAAGGAAGGTGCCATGATCGCGCGTGCTTTCAGACCAGAGTGAGCCAGCCTACTGCGGATTGGGCCCAAAGGATTGGGTCGTGTCTAGAGGCCTTTAATCATTCTTCTGTAACACCACATTTCAAATGCCTCAATTCTCCTCTTTTCTGCTGCACCAATAGTCCAACATTCACTTCCATAGAGCGCCACGCTCCAGACAAAGGCTTTCAAAAATGACTCCCTAATACCTAAATCTATATTCGATGTCAACAGATTCCTCTTCTGTAGAAATGCTTTCCTTGCCTGAGCTAACCTACTTTTTATATCCCATTTGCTTCGTCCATCACTGGTTATTTTGCTTCCTAAGTATCAGAAGTGTCCTACTTCCTTTAGTTTTTCACCTGGCAATTTCATGTCCATAGAGGTTCCTGAATTATTTCGGCTGTATTCCAATATTTTTGTTTTACATTTATTAATTTTCATCATGAATTCTTTCCTAAAGACGGAGTCCATACCATTCAAAAACTCATTCAAATCCTCAGGCGTGTCGGCCAAGATTGACGATGGCAAGTTAAAAGTATTAAATAATCGCATCAGCATTTGGACTTCAGAGAGGCCTTTCGCCTTGCTTGTCGTAACGAGGATGAAATCAATTATGAAAATGCGAAGTGTTGGAGCCATAAATTAACAACCGAATTATGAAAAATGTCATAAACATCCAGTCCCCGAGACAGTAGAAAGTTAAGGAACCCACGACACGGTGTTCTTGAAGTCAAAGGAAGTCGACTTATTCACTTCCCCGCAAATTTAAGGACGTAATACTGAAAGTGATGTATTTGGCTTCTTACAACATAAAGAAGCGAGAACAGAATATTATTGGATCCCCAACTACGTTGTTAGTAATGAATATAATGAATCCTATTTTAGCGTTTGAGGAAAATGAATGGAGTCACAACACAACCACAGCAATGTCAGTCTGAATCACAAGGAGCGCACATTCCAAAGAGAAAGGAAACCTTTAGCATTCTAGCGAAGCGCACGCCGACTTGAGGCAGCGCGGGAGATGACAGTTGACTTGCGAATGCCGCAAGCAATTGTGTTTCGCTTGAATGATGCCTGACTGAACACAGGCTGCTACGCAAGTTTCACTTTCCCAATATTGGCTCGTGTTTTGAGCTCTGGATACAAGACGGGAAGAAATGTGTTAACCCTGCATAGGGCGCGGTCAAGGATTCTCAACATCGGGGCGCCGTGAGCCTGACAGGCACACTATGCTAAAAAAAAAAAAAAAAAAAAAAAACAAGTCCCTAAAACGCCGTATTAAATTAAACCAAAAATTACTAATCATCTTTAGGATGTTGACAATAAGGGAAAAATATAAAATCTTTTTTTTTAAATTCTTAGTATTTATTTAGGTACAAAAACCAAAACAAGTCAAAATGCAGAATTCGCATATCATGGATATGAATATAAATCAAAATGTGACCTTTTTTCCTTAAAAATAGTTCCAAAAATGGGTCAGGCATGAAGTTGAGATGTGTGGGGACAAAAATCAGTCGGAGTCGTCATCCATCAAAGCCGCTGTGGGATCGCAAGAGCAGCCTGAAAAGCATGTTGCGCAGAATGGTTTCGCATGAGGAAGGCATACTCCTCGGTTGCATTTCACACAGGAATAGTTCGTGAGCCGTTGTATTACTGTCTCCACGGTGCAATCACAGCATCTGGAACTCGTCTGGGGGGCTAGGGGTGATGTTGGACAATCATCAGCTATCAAATTTGCTATCAAAAGTGAAAAAGTATAGACCTTAGATTTGCGACGTAATTGGGCGCGGTGAGCCTGTCAGATCAAAACATGTGTAACGCACTTCTTTGACGCCTGGAGACAAACTTACCATATGGGTTGGAACCAGCTACCAAAGTTGGGAAACTACTGGGAGGGAAGGGTCCCGCTCGGCGCGCTGCAGGAAGGCACACACACAAAAAAAAAAAAAAAAAACAATCCTGTGCCTGACAGATCAGCCGCGCCCTGCGCAGGGTTAAAGAGATTATGATAATAATTATTGTTTTAAGGGGGCTAACTTCTGGGTTATCGACCCCTAATGGTTTGGGTGATGTGAAAATGATAATGAAATGAAACAAACCTAAAACTAGCTGCAAACTTACAAACTACAAGAGGGAATGAAAACAAAAACAAGATGTTCAGTAAAGAACATATAGCCTACTTTCTCCTAAATGTATGGGTATAGTTATAACTCTCTGTCCTTATCACCTCCTAGTTTCTTCCTATTCAAAATGCAAATTGGCACACAGGATTTGAGCAGCGGCGTTCAAACCATAGTTTATAATTTACCCCAGTATTTTGCAATTTCATCAGCAAACACTTCAACAATGTAAGAATTCAGTATATTAACACCAACTACTTACAATAATTGAAACTTCATTGGTCTAAAGGTATCATTGGGAGAAACACATTTAATATACCTATTGCACACCAAATTTTTCATCACGCCTATACTTGGCAGTGCCCTGTATCGGCAAAACGAGGCAATATTCAATAACAACGCTGGAATGGGTTCACTTTGCAGCTCTCATCTGGTAGGCAGTGGATAGCCTCCACATACCGTAGTTCAACTAGTTGCTGGTAGATGTCACTCATGCAGATCCATTGGTGACCTTTGGTTTAATTAAATATATATTTTCCATTGCAAAATGCACAATATAACGCTCAATCGCATAACGCCTCAGTATTCAAAAACGAATAAATCAAGCAAATAATTACAACTCTGTTAGGATTAGAACCCCAGCCGGGCCGGTGAGAGACCAACGCTGTAACCACAGACCTACTGTAATTATCTCCTCCCAAGTTCAATGTTATCAATCGATTAAGATACAACGTCTTAGCAAATAATGACTTTGACTAAACGATTTCTTCACTGAAGTATATTTCAAACAAAGTTAATTCCATGCAAAGCTCCTATTATTTATATCTGTAGGCTATATTGCATGCAACATACTCAAATTAGTGAAATCTAGGTCATAACGAGAGATCAGCTGCCATCCTGTCTGTAACCGAAACGGCTCAGCTTTTTAAAGCGACTTCTGCACTATAATATTACAATATACACTTTTAATTTCGAACGGGCACTTCCTTTACAACAATTTAAACGATTCTCGGTTCGATAATCGGAACTGGTGGGTCCCATGTTATGGATTACAAAGTTTGAATAATTCACACGGCCACCATCTTCAAATGGTACGGCTGATGACCTTGTAGATTGGCAAGGTTCGGATTCACCGTATTAGGATATAAAGGCCGGTTCTGGGGCAGGGGCTAATGGGCAAGATGGCCGCCGCGCGCAATCACTCTATGTTATTCTTATGGAGGGGTCAGTCAGAGCTGGGGCTGGGGCTAATGAGCAAGATGGCCGCCATGTCCTGAGACCATGGATGATGTCACAGGGGAAGTTTGGCCGTGTAGTTGCTAAATGGACTATTTATTATTCTTATTCTTATTCTTATTCTTATTCTTATTCTTATTCTTATTCTTATTCTTATTCTTATTCTTATTCTTATTCTTATTCTTATTCTTATTCATATTCTTATTCTTATTCTTATTCTTATTCTTATTCTTATTCTTATTCTTATTCTTATTCTTATTCTTATTCTTATTCTTATTCTTATTCTTATTCTTATTCTTATTCTTATTCTTATTCTTATTCTTATTCTTATTCTTATTCTTATTCTTATTCTTATTCTTATTCTTATTCTTATTCTTATTCTTATTCTTATTCTTATTCTTATTCTTATTCTTATTCTTATTCTTATTCTTATTCTTAGGTAATTATTGATTGATCGTGCACAATCAAGACCAGTCTTATATTGTCCACTTTTTGGTGTAGTGGCTAGCATTCTTGGTGGTCATTCCTGAGGTTCGAATCCCGGCTCTGCCAAGAAATTTAATTTCTGGTCTCAGGAGTGGAACGGGGTACACTCAGCCTTGTGAGGCCAAACTGACAGGAGCTGGCTTTTGATTCATACCTCAGCCATTCTGTCTAACTCAACTTTACCTAACCTAACCTAACCTAAACTAACCTAACTTCAAAGTCAGAGCAAATATGAGAGCAAATGTGAGAGCACACATAATAAACTAAGTTACCAAACCTAACCTAACCTAACCTAGCCTTACCTAACCCACAGAAACCTCATTTAAAGATTTTAGATTTTACATTTTAACATTCTAGATTTTTGATTTTATCATTTTACATTTTTTAGATTTTACAATTTAAATTTAAGATTTTATTTTATTTTAGATTTTACATTTTTACATTTTTTGAATAGAGTAAACTACAAGGTCACATACCTAACCTCACCAAACCTAACTTTACCAAACCTAACTTAAGCTAATCCAAAGAATAATGCACATACACAAAGTATATAAGGGCACATGCAACTATCCTTATGCTAGTCATATAGGCTACTGTACAACATGATCACTACCCCCACTGGGTTTTTTTTCTTTCATTTTGTTGTTAACACATTTGTCAATTTTCCAATTTTCCATTTTCAGTTCTTTTAAATGTTAGTTTTAAGTTTTTCAATTTCATAATATGAAAACATGGATTTTGCATTTTGTTGTTTACACATTTATCAATTTCACAATTTCCCAATTACAGTTTTGAAAATGCCAGTTTAAAGTTTTTCAATTTCATGATATAGAAACATGGATTTCCCATTTGTTGTTTACACATTTGTCAATTTACCAAATTCCCATTTAAAGTTTTTAAAATTTCAGTTGAATGTTTTTTTCTATTTTGTCAATATGGAAACATGGATTTTCCAATTTGTGTTTTACATGTTCATTTTGCATTAGGAGTGGAGAGAGGTGGGTAGTAATTAAAAATGTACAAGCAGTGTCCATACAATATTTTTATTTTAAATACATGTACACTATTTACACATAATACATTTTTACATATATTCTTTTTTGTTATACATTGTACAGTTTTTTTTATTGTTTCTATTTTTTTTATTATGAATACCATTTTTTTTATTTTTGTAGTGCTTTTGTTTTAATTTTTAAAATTGTTTTGTTTTATGTATTTGCTAGGCTCATGCAGAGGATTTTGATATTCAAAACTTAACTCTTTAAGCATGGTCAATGATTGAGTAATGACCATGGGCATGTGTACCTATACCATCAGCATCAATCACTCTTTTATCATCACCAGGACACAAAGCAATTTTGTTTAGTCTTATAGATGATATGTCATGTTGTTTAGAAGCGATAATGTTCATTGGTATTCTTTTTACATTGTTCTTCATGACACAATCCTTATAATCTTGAAAGCTTATACAATTTTTGACAACACCTCTGTTAATACCTTTAATCTTTTTGATTTCTTTACCATTTATGTCTAAAGCGTACATTTTAGCTCTAAGTCCAATAAATGCTTTTATAATTTGTCCACAAGCCTCGTCATTAAATTTCCCCCAACGTTTTCTTGTTTGATGTAGAGTAACAAATGTGATTAGTAGGATAATCTGATGTGTCCAGGTGTTCTAGGAAATCCAACTTGTCTTGATATACATCTGGGGTGTTAGCCAAATAAATGAACGAGTCGGTATCCATATACATGAGTTTAAGATTGTTCATTCCATAATAGGGTAGCAGGACATCATAGTGGTGGGAATACATTAGAGTTTTTGAAATATCCAGTATACACATTCCAATATATATATATGCTTATTGAATACAATGTTACGTTTAGCCATGTGGAAAGCAGCTAGGTTAGGACCATAAATTGTTCTGTCAATAAATGTCGGCTTTACTATTAGCTTTTCTGCCTTTTTGCTGTCAGTCACAAGACGTATGTCTATTCTTTTACGGATATTTTCCATTGTTTTTCCAAAAATGGCATTGTTGAATAATTTGTACAGATTTTTCTCAAAATCATTTTTGGCTTGTTTTCTAAGGTTGTTATTAAAATCAACGTATGCCTTTAACCAAGGTCTTTGCTTAAACTTTAACACACGATGAATTTTTATCAATTTTATTCCATGATCTAAAGCCTGTTTTAGTGCCATGTAGTGAACAACATATCGCCTTCGATTTCCAAGATGAGGAATTAGTTTTTTCAGAGACGAATCCTTGGGTTGTGTACACTCTGGTAGGAAAGATAAATCGTTGTGTAGATCCTGAAGGTCAGATGGGTAATCAACATCAACGTCTAGAATGTATCCCACAGGATCGTCTTCCTTTAGTTTTTCTAGATCAACAGTATCTGGAGAAACCCACTGAAATCCACCATAAGGAAGGGAGTGGCACATAGCCCACCCGTATTGGTTGGACAATATAAGACTGGTCTTGATTGTGCACGATCAATCAATAATTACCTAAGATTAAGAATAAGAATAAAAATAAGAATAAGAATAAGAATAAGAATAAGAATAAGAATAAGAATAAGAATAAGAATAAGAATAATAAATATTCCATTTAGCAACTACACGGCCGAACTTCCCCTGTGACATCATCCACGGTCTCAGGACATGGCGGCCATCTTGCCCATTAGCCCCTGCCCCAGCTCTGACTGACCCCTCCATAAGAATAACATAGAGTGATTGCGCGCGGCGGCCATCTTGCCCATTAGCCCCTGCCCCAGAACCGGCCTTTATATCCTACTCACCGTGTTTGAATTGATAGGAGGGACAGACCATCAGAGTACACACACACAGACTCACACACAGACAGACACACAATGTTTGGCCCTGTGTAGATCTCATAAGTCTACTTTCATTTTTTGCAAAAATTGAAAGTAGGATAATAAGAATAAGGGAAACAAATGACAGGTGGAAAGGAAGAAAGGAGAGCCAGCAAAGGCAGATAGGAAAGGTAAAGAGGGGAGGGACCGACTCAAAGGCAATGGAAGAAGAAGATAAACTGGACCCAGCTCTGGAGGCCCTTGGTGTCGCCAACTCCCGAACTCACCAGACGTGAGCCGTTGAGGGTGTGGCAATATCTAGGGTGCACCAGAAGTGGCGGGGATACACACACACCCTGCCTCATTGAGGGCCTTGAGCAGAAGGTAGGAGATATAATGAAAAGAAAGCAAGAAGGCTGACCCCTCGAAGAATGAGGGATCAGGAATGATGAGAAAAGGGCCAATTAAGGCGGGAAATGAAGAGACTCCCTAGACCTCGGATACCCTAATACCGTAGGAGTCGGAAGAGAACAAGAGTTGACCAAGAGAGGACGACAGGAAGCATAACAGAGAGGAGTCGGCACAAGTAAGTGGAAGCAATGCCAGACTCAGCTGGCGTCCCGTGGTGGCCAACCCACGTCCCACTAGATGTGAGCTCCTGGGGGGGGGGGGGGGCGGTTGAAGAGAATAAAGGCAGGGAGATTATGTGGACAACTACTAGCTCATGTCCCCGTCAACGATAGAAAGGTAAAGTCCTGTGATAGAAAACTAGACGACAGCCTTTCTTTCTTAATTAGTGCTTGGGCGGTCAGGGCTGTCCATTCCAACATGTACGGTACTCGCTATTTCTCATTGATTTATATGAGAGATTCGCCACATGATTTGGGAGCCTTGCAGTTCAATCTGGCGGCTGATTTTTCCCACGGTGCCCTCTTATGGTACAGCGATTGTGTCCACAAAGTTTCAAGATAGGTTTCGACCTGTCTTACCTCATACTTCCTTTGTAAGGAAGAGCGAAGCAAGTGGAGGATCTGCCACAAGGAAGTGCACTGAAATATCTCCGCAATTGTCTGATATCCGATCAAATTCCCGCAACAATAAAAAGAGCTATCGATCCCCTTTCGAACTTCTTTCCATTCCATTATTAACTGCTTCAAAAATCATTGACGTTTCTTTTCATCGATTCAAATGATCTTGTCGACTTCGGCGTTATGCTTGGGTCTAACGTTATGCGTTACGGAGACGGAAGTGACGTCATGCAGCCACGCGGGAAGCGAGTGCGTGACGTCATGCACGCGCGGGAAGCAGAAGCTAATGGTTATTGGAGTCTGTTGAAAGAGTCCTGGGGCGTCGAGCGACCTGGGGCTTTGAGCGAAGCGAACACAAGAATACAGGGTGACTTATAAAGAGATATACAAGATGCCATATAAGAATACAGGGTTCCTCCTAAAGAGGTGTGCAGGATGACAGAGCAAAATACAGTACAAGATGCCAGATAACAATACAGGGTGACTCCTAAAGAGATATACAAGATGCCAGATAAGAATACAAGGTGACTCTTAAAGAGGTGTACAAAATGGCAGAGAAGAATACAGGGTGACTCCTAAAGACGTGCACAAGATGTCAGACAAGAATACAGGGTGCCTCCTAAAGAGGTGTGCAGGATGTCAGAGTAAAATACAGTTCAAGATGCCAGATAAGAATACAGGGTGACTCATAAAGAGATATACAAGATGCCTGATAAGAATACAAGGTGACTCATAAAGAGATATACAAGATGCCGGATAAGAATACAAGGTGACTCATAAAGAGATATACAAGATGCCGGATAAGAATACAAGGTGACTCTTAAAGAGGTGTATCAGATGGCAGAGAAGAATACAGGGTGGCCCCTAAAGAGGTGCACACGATGTCAGACAAGATTACAGGGTGACTCCTAAAGAGGTGTACAAGATGTCACACAAGAATACAGGGTGACTCCTAAAGAGATATACAAGATGCCAGATAAGAATACAAGGTGACTCTTAAAGAGGTGTACAGGATGGCAGAGAAGAATACAGGGTGACTCCTAAAGATGTGCACAAGATGCCAGACAAGAATACAGGGTGACTCCTAAAGAGGTGTACAAGATATCACACAAGAATACAGAGTGACTTCTAAAGAGATATACAAGCTGCCAGATAAGAATACAGGGTGCCTCCTAAAGAAGTGTGCAGGATGTCAGAGCAAATTACAGGGTGACACTTAACGAGGTGTTCAGTATGTTAGATTCAATTCAAATACAGGGTGACCCTTAAAGAGGTTTGCGAGATATCAGATTCCAATAATGGGTGACTCTTAAAGAGTTGTAAAAGATGTCAGACTCAAATACAGGGTGACCCTTAAAGAGGTGCCCACGCGGGAAGCCTAAGTTAATGGGTAATGGAGTCTGTTGAAAGAGTCCTGGGGCTTCGAGCGAAGCGAGAAGCCCTCCTGAGCCTTTCTAACATGTGTAGCATTTGTAGCTTGCGTCATTTGAAATGATATAACGTCTAGTCTTTCAGAAAGACTGTATTTTATTTTACTTGGGTTTATGTGATTCTCAGCATGCATTGTTTATACAAAAGGACTATTTACTTAAGATTCAGCAAGAGCTTTCAAAAAACATTACATTGTGGAATTAGGCGAATGAATGAACTGACGATTGCTAATAATTTACTGACCTTTAAGAACAGGAAAGCAAATTTTAATTTGGTGGATAAGTCAATGTAGAGTCTGTTGGCACAGGCTAGAGCAATATGTGTCTCATTCTTGTTTTACTGCTTATTTTAACGGGCTGCGCATCGTGATCATACAGACCCGTGTATTTTGGTGTGTGTAGAATTTCTGTGATAATCTGTGTTATTGTGATGGCTGTGCTAGGTCTTATTAATTTATGGCTCTGATTATCAAGCTACTGAGGTATGGGTGCTGCTGAGTGATGCTGTGAAAGGTTCTACTCATAGGGGCAGTACTGCTGCACTGACTGAGTGAGGAGAGCAATGGCAAACTACCTCACGCTCACCTTGCGTATTATGCTTCATTATAGCTGAGCCTTGTGCCCATATAACATTGTTGAGGATCCGACCATCCTCCAGCCTGATAACTTAACAGATACCTCAATTCATTTTTCTTTGGCTCAACTGCCCGCTGGGAGAGAGATATTGTTAAAGCCCAGCCCCTGACAGAGCCTAACTACAACTTTTCCCAAATCCCATGTTAAGGAGGAAAAGATTAATGTGGGTATGCATGTAACTGCAATCTTGACAAGCATGCATGATCAATCTTGTTGTGCAAGCAGGCTTTAGCGATTGTAGGATTATTTTACTCAAGCATATTTTTTTTTGTATGAGCAGCTTGAAGATGGATTGAATTGAAATCATGCAAGCATGTACAAGCCGCGTTTTCCCAAGTGAAACGGAGCGTGTGTACTACGGATGTGCCAGCTTGTGCAAGCAATCTTTAGTCGTGTGTGAGCTCTACAGGTGGTGACATCATTTGGACGATGTCTAGTGACCTGAAGAAGGTCAACCGTCAATAACCAATGATCTCTACTGACCAATAGCTGACGGTTCTCAACTAATACCATACTTCCTCTATAACTCCACGTGAACTCCAATGTTCCGCCTTGGCAGCTAGCTCGCGTATCATGCGGATGTCAGGTGTCCAGTGTTGCACAGTTGCACACAGTTCTGTCCATTCTCGCTGCTTGCTCTCAGTGACTACGGTGTCGAGTTGGCAACACTGTGCGTTGCGCTAGGAAAGCCTTGTCTTCCCGCAGACATGGAACGTAAACATATCCGCCCGTGATCGTATTCTTCTTTTTAATTAAAGGTGTTATGAGCGATAAAAGATTCACTTAAGTTTCTTAATTCATTCTGATATAATTATGCCAATCACGCAGATATATCTTCAATTCACTCAGCAATTTAAGGTGGGAATAGGTATTTCTCTTCAATAACCCCTCATTGCACCACATATCACCATTCTCCTTTGGCGTTCTTTTCTTGTGGGCAAGGCAAACGGCAGACAAAGCGAGTGCATTGTCGTCCAAGCTCATCATAATGCAAGCACCAAGTAGTGCTTGTTCAAGCATACTTGTGCCGTGTGGTGTCGTAGGGAAATGTTGCATTCCTGCACAAAAAGATTGTCAAGCTTGCAGCTACGTGTGTAGCCACCTTTTACAGACAGTGCAATTATTACATTACCCATAGTTGAAGCAACTATTGCCTCACGGCCATTGCAAGTTTGCAACATCACCTAAAAAACAACAACAACAACAGACACAATAATCAAAATACTGCTGACATCGAACGACCTGACATCCGCCTTGAAATAAGGAGAGGACCCACGAGCTTGGGACAGACAGTCGGATGGTGGAGGGAGTGCAACGGACGCAGGAGTCTAGCGCCTCCCGACGAGGCGATACTACCCGCAACATGGACGACGACTAGACTACAAAACTTCCAGACCTGACTTCCAATGGTGAGTGTGCCAGCTTTTTCCCTTTTTCCTCCTCTGCCCCTTTAACAACCCTTCCCCCTTGGGTTATTACATTAAACCCTAAATTACAACTAAGGAATCTCTTTGATTGCCCTGCTATTCCAATCCCAGCTCCCCTCACTACGCTTACACCGCAGCCAGCAGCCAGCCCACGGACTCAGCGAGCAACCAGCAGTCTCAGCAAGGTCGCCCACGCGAGCGAGTGGCCCGCGCACCAACCTGTAGTAAATGCCCATCCTGAGCCGTGTCCGTTCCATCTGCATTCACTCATCCCCTCACGCCTCCATCTCACACGTCCCTTTCATCCTGCCGCTCTCGTCTCCCCTGTCACGCCAAGCGAGTGTTCCATCCGGAAAAATCCCTAGTGTGCAGAACAATATGTTAGCAAACCTACATTGGAGAGCAGTCATGTAGTGGGGACAGCTGGGAGTCCTCACCAGTTAACCTCGCCAGAGGAGAGTACTAGGGGTTGGTGACCGAGGAAATCCAACACAACAGTAAGTGATTGTCAGTAGTCCGCGACTCACATGTTTGTGTCGGAGCTTTAGCGAGAGTATAACTGATGCAGACAAGGACGTAGTCGCTTTGTCCAAATCTACCGGAATGCTTCACACAAGTGTGACAAATGGAGGAATCAAGGACAAACGTGCCACCGGTCTCTTCCTTCAGGAATAAAGTTATGTGAGAGAAATGCTGTGACCGAATTTCGTTAAAGGGAAAAGTGGCTTTTGGAACAATCAATGTACTGTATTTGTTAGGGTAAAATATATTAATTTACATATTGCTTTTGAGAAGACATTCCACATCGTTCCGTGACACTGAGCATTTCAACTCCCAATGAGGTTCCAGGCAAGTCAGCAGTCACCATGAGGGCGTGTTCGATTGGGAAGACACACTATTTAGCTCCGTCACACAGAGCATTTCAACTCCCAATGAGGTTCCAGACACGTCAGTGGCTGGACGCTACCTAGAGCGCCACACGGTGTGAAATGCCAATAGGATCAGGTACAATTAAACTTGTCTCCTTAACACACGTTTAAGACTAAGAGGCCCTCTATTTTGAGGAATAAGGTTTAAAATTGCCACAGTAATACGAATACAAATAAGGGTAATGATACAACACAATAATTAAAATCCATTTATAGAAATGGAAGCGTCCTCACTCTCACCTAAAGGATCGGCTGCAGGCAAGTGTAGGCTAAATGAAAACAGTTGCCTGAGGAAACAACGGCTGAGGAGAAACAACGAGATGTTTGATCATTGAATTAGTTCACCCACACCACCCGCACTCTGATTGCGTCTGAGGTGCTGCATGACCTGTGTGCTAAGTACGAACATTCGTCTCACAGAACGCAATAATACTGGAGGAGAGAGTTCACACGTCATGCCACTTAAAATCTCTGGTCTGGCGCAAGTCTTGGAAATTGATACCACTTGAGTGTCGACGATATCGTTCCAGTATCGCAAGCCAGAATTCAATTTAATGGCGACACCGGGAATCGAACCGGAACTTCGGAGTAAGAGCCAACAATGCTACCCACTACACCACTAACCACGAGCCTCTGGAGTACCGTGATAACTTGTAGAATGGATAGGTAACTGCAGTGAGTGTGCAAGTTATACCCGATCAATATATTTCAGGTTATTTCAAAGACTTGTGTCAACAAAATTATTGGGTGTGTACAACTACCATGCGCGGCGATATTTGAGCGTGACAACGTATTCTCGGACTGATTTATTTAAACTGTCGCTCTTGCGAAATTCCAGCTTTGTATATTTTCAGCCTACTTTTCACATTTTGCAAAAATGAGGAAAACGTAGACTTATGAGATCGATCCGGGAAAATGTGTGTCTGTCTGTCTGTCTATCTGTCTGTCTGTCTGGCTATGTGTGTCCCCCCCCCCCTATCAACTCCTAAACGGCTGCAGCAATCAAAACCAAATTTAGTATGAGTAAAGATGTGCACCAGAATAGCTCACGTCCATATTTGAAAATGATGTCAGTGCTACCAACTGCTGAAAAAACGCACTAGAAATTTGAGCTCCATGTTGGATATCTTGCAAGGTATGCATGGGAGCTATTCCAAAATTGGCACACATGTAGATAATACTATTTCAGTTTAATTTCCAGGAGGCCAACCATGACAGTGTTGCCGAAATAATTTTAAGCCTTCTGATAGTTCCAATGTTTAAATGCATATAACTTCCACACTATCAATTGGATTTCAACCAAATTTTGTATGTAATATCTGTACATAAACAGATATGACTGAACGTATTCTTAAGAGCCAACAGGGCTGCCAACTGTTAATAATTGCTCTCACTATTTTTTAAAGAAGAACTATACAGCCTACTTTTCATGCCAATGATTATTCTACAGTATATGAACCTATCTAGATTAATGACGAAATTAAGTTGGTAATATCGAAATATCTAATTAGTTCAAAATATACCTGGTATAATGTAGCCTAATAGAGCACTACAGTTGGCAGCCCTGGTGACTGAATATATTCTTAGTTCCATCTCTTAAGGTACAGAATACAAAATTTGGTTGAAGTCCAATGGACGTTACATGCAGTTAGACACTGGATCTATCAGCACGCGTGAAAGCATGTTGGCAACAATGTCATGCGTGTGCTGGTCAGAAATAATCTGACATATTATGATAACTCGTTGTGCCAATTTTGGATGAAATCCATTTGTTAGTATAGAAGTTACATGTATTTTAAAATTGGACATATCAGCAGGCATAGAATCATGTTGGCAGCACTGCCTTGTATTAATTACTCCAAATTAATCAAGAATGTCAGGTGCTATACGAGTGCAAAGTATAGAGCTGTTGGCTTGCATACTTTCTGATATATTGATATTAGGGTAAAAAGAATATAGACAGCATTTATTAACAGTTTGCAGCCCTGATTGCTCTTAACAATACGTATAGTCATATCTGTTATGGTACACATAGCACATACGAAATTTGGTTGAAATCCAACTGATAGTATAGAAGTTACATGTATTTAAAAATTGGTACTATCAGCAGTCTTATAATCATGTTGGTAGAACTGACGTATATAAGTTACTCCAAATTAATCTTAAATGTCAGAATATACGTGTGCATAGTTTAAAGCTGTTGGCTTGCATACTTTCTGATATATTGGTATTTGGATTTAAAAAATAGAGAGAGCAATTATTAACAGTTGGCAGCCCTGGTGGCTCTTAAGAATACTCTCAGTCATATCCGTTTATGTACAGATATTACATACAACATTTGGTTGAAATCCAATTGATAGTGTAGAAGTTATATGCATTTAATCATTGGACCTATCAGAAGGCTTAAAATTATTTTGGCAACACTGTCATAGTTGGCCTACTGGAAATTAAACTGAAATGGTATTATTTACATGTGTGCCAATTTTGGAATAGCTCCCATGCATATCTTGCAAGATATCCAACATGGAGCTCAAATTTCTAGTGCGTTTTTTCAGCAGTTGGTAGCACTGACATCATTTTCAAATATGGACGTGAGCTATTCCGGTGCACATCTTTACTCATACTAAATTTGGTTTTGATTGCTGCAGCCGTTTAGGAGTTGATAGGTGGGGACACACACACAGCCAGACAGACAGACACACATTTTCCCGGATCGATCTCATAAGTCTACTTTTTCCTCATTTATGCAAAATGTGAAAAGTAGTCTAAAAATAAAGTTAGTAACCATCCCCACATTTGCCTGGAGTGGAAGTGGTAAACCAGGGAAATCCAATTCCAAGATGGCTGAATTCAGAATTGAACCAACCTCTTCTCAGTTCTGCGTCACGAAGCTGATTGTGCCCCATTTGAGCCCTCAAACCAGAATTGAATTTCTTGTCAGAGACAGCACGGTAATCGCTACTCAGGAGTGACAGTCGACAATACTACATTATGCAACGAGCCTATAATGGCAACAAGTAATTAGGTGAGTTGCATACGACGATAATTATAACTTTATTATATGTTCTAACATAAATATTCATAAATATCTTTCAAGATTCTGTCGGTTGACTTCTTTTCTTGTGAATTGTGTGGACTCAGCATTTGCACTCTACCCAATAACGAATTCCAAAGCTTTGAAACATTGTTTAACCGGAAGTTGCACCAACAGATAGCGCACAGGTACTTATTGGATCATTTTGGTCAAATAACACAAAATAGGCTGTTATAAACGCTTTAAAATTAAAATGTATCGTATTATCAACTAGTTATTCTTCAAATTCGATGCGTATAGAATTTCCACGCAAGGCAAATCAGTGGAGTCCCAAATAGAACATTCACGGCGGAAAGGTTTCGCATAAGAAATCCCTTTATTGAACAGAGACCTGGATTATAATTTCCGTGGAATTAATGTCACACGCATGCTTCCTCCATGACGTTCTGGTGTGTTTATGTCAACAACAGCATTCACTAAAATTGTCGGCGAAATCTTACGAATGTAATGAATGCCCTTGCAGAAATTGGAGTTGCGGATATTGAGGTACAATGCTATTTCTTTTGTAATATTCCGCAGTTTGTTTATGCATTACGGGTGGTGCACATTTTCCATTTCGGTATAGGCTAGGGTAGGATGGTGTGTTGCAAACTTCTGGACGTAGATTCCTAAATTTCATGCATATTTCATAGTATTTTCTTGTTACCGTAAAGGTTCCTGCTGATTTTGTCTATGTGTGTTGGGATTGTAACTACATTGGTTCATCCTATAGTCTATACGCTGCATTGCCAACTTTCAAATCATGTAATTCATGTCCGACATGTTGCATTTTGAGTACATGTGCGAAGCTATCCTTTCCTAATCGGTCAATGAATGAAAATGTTGGTTGGAGAAACTGTATCATAATCAAAAGTAGTATATTAATGACCATCATTATGATACAGTTTTCTGACATATAATATTTATATTTCGACATCGTCGAACATACATATTTTTTAAAGTTATAAACATTAATGTTGTTTGGTGGTGGTGATTGTTGGAGAGGAATATCGAGGTCATCTAGCTCAGAAAGCAATGTTCAGTTTAGTAAAATCACATACACTCGTTGAGCGAGTGAAGCTGTTGGAGAGCGCTGAATGTATACATGATTGTTCTTTAATTTCTGGTTCTGGTTGTACGAGATCTCGGGACTGGTAAACATTACGCTCTCAAGATTATGGGAAAAGAATGTCACGAAGAAAAACTTGCTTTGACTCTAATAAATACAGAATTAAAACACTTGATCACTAAAATATCTAGGGGCACATGACCCCTTAAAACAATAACTAACTCGCGTATACACCACTGTATTTCCAAGGTCCCAGAACTTAGACTAAGACGGTGGTTGTGGATTGTTGCTATGGTGACGGACTTGCCTACTAGGCTAGTGATTGCTTGTGTAATGTAACCACTTTTCAACTCCCTTTAGAATTCTAAGATAAATTACAGTGCTCGTAAAGGAAGGCCTTCCAACAATGGAGTTATTAGGCCTAACCTCTATTGACCGGTTAAGGAACTTATGGTTACCAATGACTGAAATTGTCAAAGAAAAGTGATTTTAAAAAAGGACCATAATTTGGTTACGAATTATTTTATTTATATAATTTTAATTAATAATTGAATTATTTATTTTATATAATTCATTTGCTTGTAATTAAAGATTGTATAGAGCGCAGCACTGATCTTTTGTGAACTTTGGTTTAGCGCCAAATATTTGGCGGGCTCAAGGTCCCGAGCGTCAGTGACGCAAGTAACAATGTTGATATATTTCAAGTTCTAACAAACCATTGATATACGGTAATCTTACGTTCAAGTGTAATAACCTCACCACTGTATTTGAGGGTTTATTGTTTTGTATTTTAATATACAGTGTGTGCAATCAATACATAGTGTTGTATTTCGCTAATTGTGAAGTAAGCCAGTGACTAGTGTTCCCTTTATCCTAATTGCAGTACATTGTTTTCTTAATAACATTAAAGTGATCCCCCATAATTATTCATTTTATTTCTAGGTACGACCACCAGAGGTCAACTTCGATGGTGAGCAAGTGCAGCATCAAAACTTCAAACATTTGGGTATTATTCACTTCTTGTTTTGTTCTGCATTTATAAATATGAATAAGAATATTCCTTTACTTTGTTCTAGAGTATCATTTATGCTCAATTCGACATTTTTTTTAAGTCTTACACTTTTCCACGCCTTACTGCGTTTCTTGCTCTTATTTATACTACGTCGCGATAAAAATCCCTCAGTATGCCTTCCTTCGGAGGGGAAGTAAAGCCGGCGGTCCCATGTCATAGATTTATGGCATGTTAAAGAACCTTCCACTAATTACACCAGTGTGAAGCTAAATTGGATAGGTTAAGAATGTAAACAACGCTCTTAGGTTTCTACGTTCGTTGCCAAGAGCCGACTGCGGTGGCGTCTAGTAGCTAAGTTCTGAACTTGGCCTATTAGTCGTTGACGGTGACGCTTGGCGGAAAAAGTAAGAACTATTTGAAAAATTCTAAATTGCAGTACTTAAATTAAAAAAAAACAGATACACACATTAATACAGCCATCACAATTAACACCGGTTATCAGACAGATTTTACACACACCCAAAGTACACGGGGCTACATGACCGCGTTGTCTCAGCCCCTTAACTTAAGAACCAACCAACCAATATTTAGGTCATTGTGGTCTTGAGTATGCACGTATTCATAAAATCAAGTTGTTTGATGTGAACATAAATATTAATTTTTACTGTATAATTCAATATTTTGAAAGTAAAGTTAAACTGTTAATTCGGCAGTAAGTTTATCGCCAGACTTTATACATATCTAGAGACCTAAGTAGCAAGCCCAGGACAGTTACAGATATTATGTACGTGGAGAACATAAAGTACGGTATGAGACAGAAATAATTAAAATTGCAGTGCAATAACTCTTTTATCGCGTTAGCAAACAAGGCGTTAGTTTAGTAGTACGACCCTAACAGTTACAGCTACATCATGGGAAACCATAACCTTCAGCAGCTGTTTGTACTGGTTAACAACACCGCTTACTGGCCAGCTGTGAAATATCCCATCTCCAAGCAAACTTCAGATTCCAACTTACAATATTACTACCGTACGTATATAATTACTAAATTGGTATCACTGTTGATGAGCCCAGTATTGACGCGACCGGGCAATGTAAGCCGGAATCTCGACTCATGGTTCATCAAAATGTAATTTCTGAAATGCGCCACCTGCGGTGAGTCATAAACCTGAATATCATTCAATATGAATGCATTATGAGCCGAGCTCAGGATTCACCACATAAAAGTTTTGATTGAAGTGGTCATTTAACACAACCGGTTAATTGTTCCGAAGTGGTTCCGGAATGGGAATGAAATGGCTCGATGAACTTACTCAAGTTGTGAAATATTCAGTACGAAATAACGGTGTTTTAAATATTTACTATTTCATATTGGTAGCATTGTAAGCGGAGCAGAGAGACTAACAGCCATTTGTGTTTACGCTAAATTAGTGGTCAGAATATTTGATACAGGATCTGAGATGTAAACCATTTTGCCGGAAACAGTCCCAACAGAGAATCCTGGAAATGGAGGGAACTCGCTATATTGGGACAAGAGGCCATAGGACCTCGACTATCGACAGTCAACTAAGGTGAAGTCTGCAGACGAAGAAGTGTTATCTCAAGACTCGTTAAAACCAACCGATGTTCAGTCTCATCCCGTCTCCTAATAAACATGGGCTTCCTTTGCCGACGCACATTCGTCTTACAGTATAATTCCAATATACATGCATTGCACTTTCAAAGATCTCACAGACATAACACCACTCAAAATGGAGATTGCAGCTCCAGGCAAGACACAGAGTCTCTCATTCATGATATGATAACAAATTCCAGTTCACATGTATTTTCTGTACTCCGCACAGCAATCACCTTTCGTGGAAAGAAACCAAAGTAATGTGGACGTATGACGTCTTCCGTGGCCTCTGCTCTGTCCACGTTACTTGAAGTATTACATGGTAAAAGACATAAGAATTACATAATCATTTTTATGTTCGACCCTGACTATTATATGTCTGAAACCTGTATCATAATAATGGTCATTATAACACTATTTTTCATTATGGAACAGTTTCTCCCACCAATCACAGCTCAAGAAACAGTTGTTTGACCAATTAGATAAGGATACCTTCGCGCATGCGCTCAAAATCCAACATGTCTATATAAATTACCGAAAGTGCACCGTCCATATGTTCGCGTAAATAAATTGGTGAATGTTAGACAATAAATAGCACTGTACCTTAATATCCCCAAATCCAATTTCTACACAACGCGTTGTTTTCAAACGACTTCGGTGACAGTTTTACTGAATACTGGTGCAAAATCTGCACATATGGCATTGAAGCACACAGAGCGCATGCGTAGGTCGGCCAGAGAGCTTGGATAACAGAGATATCCTACCCAGCTCAGCACCCGAACACAAAATTCTAAGACTGGACAGATATTTATGAATATTTATATTAAAACATATAATAAAGTTATAATTATCGTCGAACATAAACAGTTGTAAACAAATCGCCTATAATGGTAATTAAGACACTCGTATGGAAATTAGCCATTATAGGCTCGTTGCATAATGTACTATTATGTTCGACGATGTCAGAAAACTGTGTCATAATGGGGGTCATTAAAGTACTACTTTTCACTATTATACAGTTCCTCGACCAAACAGAGCTCATTCATAGACCATTTAGGTAAGAATAGCTTCGCTTATGCACTCAAAATCCAACATGACAGACATGAATTACATGATTTGAAACTTGACAATGTATACTGGATCAACCATTGTAGTTACAATCCCAAACACAAATACAAAATCAGCACGAACCTTTATGGTAACAGGAAAATACTGTGAAATATGCATGAAATTTAGGAATCTACGTCCAGAAGTTTGCAACGCACCATACTTGTACCCTAGCCTATACCGACATGGAAAGTGTGCACCGTCCGAAAATTTTGCATAAACAACAATAGCACTGTACCTTACTATCCACAACTCCAATTTCTACACAGGGATCAACCATTGCATTCGTACGATTTCGCCGACAATTTTAGTGAATGCTGCTGTTAATATAAACACACTATAAGGTAACCATATAGAAAAGAATGTTTCAATGCGCATGCGCACCAAAGTAGGGGAGAGTGTTTCCAGCTCCCTTGTCTGTCCACTGCTAGTCTTTCTTCTGCGCATGTGCGTCAGGTAGGGGAAGTGTATCTCTCCTTCTCGCTGCTACAGGTTTCCTTGTCGTTGCTGCTGAAGGACACATGTGGAGATGAGGACGATTGCAGCTCTGACAGTGACTGCCGTGTAAGCCAGCTGGACGGTGAGTGAAGTCGTGTATGGAGGGGGAAGCTCTTCAGCAGCAACGTACGCCGAGTCCCGCCTCCAACATTTTTTTCTACGTGGTGACCCTATAGAACGTCATGGTGCAGCTCAGCAGACTGTAATCATATGGCATTGCCAAGCAGACAAAGCGCATGCGTGGGTCAGAGAACTTGTTAAAGCACAGACAGCTAACTCAGCGCTTTCACTCCGATCACTAAATTCAAGTGACTGAATCTCGACAGATATTTTTGAATATTTCTGTTCGAACATGAAATAAAATAACGTTATAATTATCGTCGAACATAAAATAATAGTCGTATCCAACTCGCCTATAAGGGTAATTAAGACGCTCGTATGGAAATTATAAAACCCGTATTGCTCGTTTCATAAACATACTCGTGTCTTAATTATTGCCATTATAGGCTCATTGCATAATGTACTATATTAATATACTGACAGCGATGTGTTTCATTACAACAGCCTCGGTTGTTCTGCTTTGCGAGATTTATAATCAGCTGATGTCCTCCGCGACCTGCTGTATGAGACAATGAATTATGTCGGATATTCCGCACACATGTCTCCCACACTTATAACAAAAAATAACTATTTCACTCTCCTTGTTCATTTAATTATATTTATCATATGGCTTATTATCACATCAATGAAATATTTAAAGAATTTCGATATGGAATTATATCTGAATTGCTGCCAATGGCCATAGCTGGGCATTTCAATTGATCGCCCTTAGGCTCCCCAACAGGTTCAATTTCAAGTAGTTCCAACTTTGACTACCAGTCGCCACTGTCAATGACACCCAGTGGCGAACGTTGGAACTTGGTAGAGCGTTTCTAACAAGATAACTTACACATTTTGGCTACACACTACCAATTGTAGTGCTAGGTCCTTTTAAAGAAATAGAGTGTCATATCCCCTCCAGGAACGTAGGCATCCCGAGCCGGAACGGGGAAATAAGACATGGTTCACCAGCTAGCCGCTCCGGGGAAAGCTGTACAGCGTTGCCGCAATGGAGCCCATCACGCGTCAAAGCGCGCCTCTCTCGGAAGTGATGGGCTCCATCTCAGCAACGCTGTACAGCTTTCTCCGGAGCGGCTAGCTGGTGAACCATGTCTCATTTCCCCGTACACATACAAACCGATATAAAATAAGTGAATTAATTTACGTATTTCACAGTCATACAGCATAACGTTTTGATGTATAAGGATTACAACGCGACCAAGAACTACATTTTCAACCACCCGGAGCTGAGAAAACGTTACCGTACAAAAATGATAACAACATTGTTTCTTGGACACACAAAAATTTAAAATTAATAAACCTGTTATACAACATTCCAATGTATATTGTGTTAAAATTTTGATTCGATCTGATGACGGGTTTGTGAGATAATAATTCTTAAATGTGACGCATGGTTGAAAAACGCTTAAAATTGGGCACTTCTTGTGTTCCAACTGTGATAAAAAATATTAAAATATAAATTAAAAATTCCAAACCTACATGAACTAACGTAAAATAGAACTATGAAAATGATGAATTTATTGGATTTTATGTAGGTCTATTGGTTACTTCACAAACAACCTTCAAACTCGAGTGCACATAATACTTTGGTCCTCAGTAGGTTATTTCTTGACGTTCATAACAGTAGTCTTTTGTACATTACAGATCTTTTCTTCGTGGCAAAGTGCAGGCATATAATGGATGATGTAATACCTGTAGAATGTAGGAATGAAATGAAGCAGTGTTCCTGCGATAAGAAGCCGTTATAAATAGCGCTGCAGTCACACGCTGAGAACAAGTGAGGCAAGATAAATAAGAGGGCGGAGGAAATACAATCCAGAGAGAAAAATTAGAACTATACGTTCTTTGGCGAGGAAATAAAGTTAGAAGTTATTCCAGGGCTATTTGTTGAGTCCACTGCGTCACACCAGAGTTAACAAATAGGAGACTCTGATTACATTTAGAGAGCGTCACTTAGAGTTTTTAGCGTCCGTCAACAGGTCCGACTGGGATGAAGAAATTGCTCTTTCAAGACTCCGTTTAAACAAAACTTCCGACATTTCTTCAATTTATGAAGTGGCAAAAAGTGAAAAAGATAATTCACTGCCACATTTATGAATCACACAACTCCCCAAATCCATTTGATGGACAGGTTTTGGTTTATAACTGCCCAGTCGCAATTTATAGGGCAATGATTTTAAACTTGTAACTCAATCCAAACATTGCAGTAACTTTAAATTGAATTTTAAGATAGCAAAATGGGGTTATTAAGGTTCTACAGCTTGCCCCATTTCAAGGAAAGAAAGATGATGATGATAATTGTTGTTTTAAGGGGCCTAACATCGAGGTTATCGGCCCAAGGTCAGAAAGACCTGCATATCTCGCCCATGGTAAATCTTCAAATTGTTGGTGCATTTTACTCAAAATCTGTTTGGGTTAGCCAATTGAAATTTTCAGGGATTACTGTTTGGATCATTATCTGCAATAATAAGAAGGATTATTGACAGAAACGAAATACTTTAGCCAATATGATTTCTTTTTACGGTACGATGTTTTAATCCAAATGTCGAAACATATTTATATTTCATTTTGCACTGTTCATTATGATGATGCTGATACATCATAAAAATTAATG
The DNA here is from genome assembly GCA_946902985.2 of Meconema thalassinum. Taxonomy (NCBI): domain Eukaryota; kingdom Metazoa; phylum Arthropoda; class Insecta; order Orthoptera; family Tettigoniidae; genus Meconema; species Meconema thalassinum. The sequence continues at coordinate 964,972,856 of OX336390.1, read as the reverse complement.
TACCTATCTATATTAATTTCCTTACAAATTGTACTAAAGTAGTGAAAAATATTAAACTGCGAAAAATGAGGTTGAAGTTTTTCATTACATTTTGTTACTTCTAACAATTCTTAGAACATTCCCGCCCCATAACTTGCATCATTTCGTCCATCACTGGTTATTTTGCTCCTCCTACTTCCTTTAGCTTTTAAATAAGTAAATAAAAAATAAAGAAATACGTATTTTAACTTCTCTGTTTGCAAATAAGTGGACTTGTTTCCCTTTTCAAATCAGCGATTCAATTATTAATAGATGGGGCAGATTACCTCGCTGTTCGCCCCTTAAAACAATAATATTTCGTCAATAGGTCAGTGCAAAATCACAGTGATTATGATATTATTACGATTTTTTTTTCTTTAGCGAATGGCTTTTAGTGCCGGGAGTGCCCGAGGACATGTTCGGCTCGCCAGTTTTGTAGCTGCTTCGAGACGGACACCCGATGGGTGAGCTACAAGTACCGTTGGGGAGGGAAGTTGGAATGGAAGGACGAGGAGTTGGAAGGTAGCGGTTGTGGCCTATAGTTAGGGACCAACCCCGGCATTTGCCTGGAAGGAAGATGGGAAACCACAGAAGACCATCTTCAGGGTTGCCGGCAGGGGGATTCGAACCTCCTCGCCTCCCGGATGTGAGTGACTGCCAGCAGTCATGCCGTAACGACCACAGCTAACTCCAGTTAGCAGTAGTAACATAAACAAAGTATGTAGTTGTCATTGTTACCAACACAAAGTCTGCGCTCAACAAAGCAGACCAGAAGTTGTACGCACAAACTCAAATCTCTGTAAAAGTGGGTGTTGTTATTCATAATGCAACATAGTCATTTGTTATCATCTATCATCATCTTCCTTCCAAGTATTGGGCCAAATGTCCCGTTACGGTCTTGCACTTTCCCTCCATCTGTTCATCGGACGTCCTATAGATCTATTTCCCCGTGGCTGGTAGCGAAGGATCTCCTTTGGTAATCTTCCAGGTTCCATCCCTTGGACATGATGCTTCCAGTTCTCATGGTAGTCACAAATGTATGTAGTTATTGGTTTCACTTTTATTTCCTTCAGCACATCCTCGTTTCTCTTATGATCCCATTTAGTATAGCCTGCTGTTCGGCGCATAAAGGTCATTTCGCGTGCTGTGAGTCTGGAGATGTCCTGAGATCTTATTGTCCATGCCTCGCTGCCATAGCATAGGGTTGGTCTGGCTAATGTGTTACACAAACGCAAGCGTGTATGCCTTTGGACAAGAGATGGCTTCATGACGTCATTGATGATTCCTGTTGTTCTGGTAAAATTAGTTATTTTTGCAGTTATGTATCGTTCTTCTTGAAAAGATAAATGATATCCTAAATACTTGAATTCGTTAACTCTTTCTAAAATTTTACCATCCAGACAAATTTTACTGGGGATAGGGTCCTTACCCTTAAAGGCCATTACTTTAGTCTTTTCAGTAGAAATGCACGTGCTGAATTTTGATGCCACTTTCTGGAGGTTGAATACAGACCACTGCAGATCATCTTCAGATGCTGCTACCAATGCAACATCATCAGCAAATAGTATAGCGTCTAAATTTTATAGATGCCTGCTGATAGGTATTGAACCATGTCTTTCACACCTCCATTCCTTTAATATAGCATTCATGTAGATTATGAATAGCAATGGAGAGAGTCCACAGCCTTGTCTTACCCCTCTGCTGATTGGCTTCCACTCGGATTTATGATTACTTAACCTTACTGCAATAAGAGTACCACTATACATGTTGTAAATGTTATCAATTAACTGTTGGGGGACACCATCTCTGGCCAATATGTCAATAAGTCTGTTTCTGTCAACAAAATCAAAGGCTTTCTTAAAATCAACAAATGATATGTGTGTTTCCAAATTGAACTCCCTGCGTTTTTCGATGAAAATTTGTAAGGTGAAGTAGGCATCTGCACATGTGCGACCTTTTCTAAACCCATGTTGTTCATCCCCTATCACCTCAGAGTAATGTTTCAGTAATTTTTCTTTAACAATGTTTGCAAAAATTTTGTATCCAGTGTTAGGCCTAAGTATACTTATTCCTCTATAAATTTTCAAATCTTTCATATTTCCCTTCTTATAAAGAGGAACTACTATTGCCTTTTGCCAATCTTCTGGAGGCCTGTTACCCGTCCAGATTAAATTCAATAATCTGAGAAATCTTTTCTTGAAGGCATCGCCTGAATATTTCAACATTTCTGCATTTATTGAATCTTCTCCAGGTGTTTCCCCATTTCGAAGTTTCCTCAAGACCTGTTCTAATTCTTCGAGTGTAATATTTTCCGAAGACTTGTTGTTAAATGCTTGTAAAAGAAGTTGTTCAATATATTTGGACTCAACCAAAGGCTCTGAAAATACTCAAGCCATTCTTTGTGAGATATTGCATTAATTTTTGCATATTCTTTTACTTCCCTATTTAGTTCTTTCAAAATGTTATAGGATTGTGGTTGTGGTCTTGTTATGTCAGTCTCCAGGTCATTTATATCTTATAAAATGACCACTTTTTCATATTTTTTCGACTTTTTTTTACAAATTCCTGTTCCCTACATTGTAAATAACTAAAAACGCCTAAAACAATCCATTTTTTCGCCTCTGGACGGGTCTTTCTTACCTTAAACAATGCTGTCAGCTTTGCCCAAGAACTCAGTTCCAGCACAGGAAACAAACACCTTACAATACAAGGTGTAGGAGAGTGACGCGTTCAGTAGAGTATTATTATTATTATTGAATATCCAGAAAACAATACAGGAACCCTATTTTACCAGAGGTACATTAGGGTTATAGATTAAAAACAAAGCAAATACAAATATTACTAACATAGTTTACAAAAAAATTGTTTATGAATGTGAGAAATTGTCCTAAACAGCACTGCCTCTTGAAAATATGGTACAGCGGCTTTGAATGTTCCAGGTTACGGCTATTAAGGTGGCTTTGTAAATATAATCTTGCCTTTTCAAAAACAGGACACTCAAATGAGAAGCTTATTTCCAAAAGATACCAAATCCAAACAAATTGAAATTTGGATTATGATGGAAAACGTACGTTGGTAGGAAGCTCCATCATTTGAAAGAAAAAGAAATTGCCAAAACAACCTAAATCCATAACAAACAGGGCATTAAAAATCTCGTTAGATGCCAATAAGTACCAAATCCTGTAGCCTGAATGTGCCAATACGTACCGTATCCATTCAGCCAATGAGAGGCCATTTCATTTTGTACTGGATAATATTATCCATTGTCCAGTTCACAAGTTATTTGCCATATTCATGTTCTTTAGACACAAACTGCAATCATAATTCCAAAAGTTCAGCACTGGTAAGTTACTTTGCATAATTTTCACTGTTTTGTTCAATGTTATTTAATATTATTTAAATAATCTATGCCTTCACTGTAAATACATTAAATCTAATTATTGCATAACTAAATACAATCAGTTTTCTCGAAGATTCTGATGACTGCAGTGAAATTTTATGTATTTACTTTGAAAGTATTTAGTGTTTCAGAGCCAAATAGTACCAAATCCATCATTTTCTTTGAATATTTCCTAAACTGAAAAAGCCTAAACAAAGATACTTGGCATAACAATGCATTTATTGTATCGGAACATAATAAATGTGCTCAAATGGATTTACAGATGAAATTTTACACTCGGAGCGTTTTTGCTCTCTCCTGTAAAATATTACTTTTTGGATTTGGTACCTTTTGGAAATAAGCTTCTCAAATACAAGGTGACACACCGATTGAGGCAATCCACATAAACATGAATAGTCGTCTGTTGCTATTTTAAAACGCTCAAAATAAGACTTGAATGTTCCATGACCAGTTAAAAATTGTGTGAGGAAAATGTTTGGCACTAATAATTTTGATAACAGTCGATTTTGTACTTCCGGAAAGAATATTTCTCTTGTTACTGATCCTTTCAGGCTACATGTCCATGCATTATTCCATTCGTTTAATATGTATTTCCTTATCTGGCTTTTAACGTAACATATAGGAGACTTACTCTATGTTATTTCAAGATGTGTCGTAGCCGCTGATTTTGCTAATTGGTCTGCTCTTTCATTACCAGCCAATCCAGTGGGTCCCCTTATCCACGATGTGCACACCTGAGCTGTTGCCCTGATGTAGACAGCTATTGGGATAGAATTATATTTGACATTTATAGAATGCAATGCGGATTGTGAATCAATGAAAATCCTCACTCTTTTATTGTTAGCAATATATCAGTAGAGTAACAGATGTTCTCTCTCAGAAGCCATATTTCCCAGTGTTGCCAATACAAACTGTTAGGTGTAACTCTTCAGTCGGTCGACACGAATTTTCCCAATGACTGGGCGGGGTGCAATGTAATCTCCACTTAGTATAAAATTAAGTCCCCGATTCTTGGATATCATGGGTAATCTCGAGAACTACTGCATGAATTTTGATGCGGATTTCACCATTCTGTAAAAGATATCTCGAGGAAGGATTCTGTAGAAAATTATTTATTTATGATCAAAGGAAGTCAGGCAGTATCGATTTCAGTGAAAAGTCGAAAAAAGAACCTGGCGTATGTGTGCTTTTTAAGCTAACGCTGGGCGAACAGTTAAAAATACCAATATACTATCAGTGTAAGAAATGTTCAGAATGGAAAGTCCTACAAAAACGTCCACGAGATCATATCTCTATCTTCAATACATCGCTCACTATAAGTGATTTTACGTTTTCATTTTTTCCAACAATCCCCATTCAATTAATGAGGCCACAGTTTACGAGCTAGCGAGTCTATCACTCCAGTTTCAGCCTAGCTAGCGGGCGAGCTTATTACTCCAGATAGAGCCAGCAGCAGCAAACTGTCGAGTCGTGTCGAATTAACACTTTAGAGGAGAGTGTTTGTGTTTGGAGTTTCCCTGGAAGTGCAACTCCTCTTCTCCTCATTTCGCCTGTGAGCTTTTCAATCCGCAAAATACACAGCCAAGTTAGGCAACTTCAGTGGCGTAGTCGGTAGCATGCTAAGCTTCTATGCCTAAGATCGCGGGTTCAAATCCGGCCAAAGTTTTCGGTTTTATTAAGAGCGTTAAAATCCCTCAGTATGCCTTCCTTTGGAGGGGAAGTAAAGCCGGTGGTCCCATGTCATAGATTTATGGCATGTTAAAGAACCTTCCACTAATTACCCCTGTGTAAAGCTAAATTTTATAGGTTAAGAATGTAAACAACGCTCTTAGGTCCCTACGTTCGTTGCCAAGAGCCGACTGCGGTGACGTCTGATAGCTAAGTTCTGAACTAATAGTCGTCAACGGTGGCGTTTGGCGTCAAAAGTAGAAACTACATGAAAAATTGATTGTCTGCAGTCCTCACCTGAAATACAGATAACACACACTAATACAGCCATCACAATTAACACCGGATCAGACAGATTCTACACACACCCAAAGTACACGGGGCTACATGACCGCGTTGTCGCAGTCCCTAAACTTAAGAACCAACCAACAGTCAAATTAAGATTGGATGGAAGTTGGATGTGTGATTCATGCACCTCGCCATTCTTAAATTACGTCTGACAAGATTCATTGCACATGCATAATATAATTAATAGTCCAGTCAGTGATTTTAACCCATCATGCCGAGACGTAAAACGGATATACCATTGCTCTTAGTTCATTGACTTCGAAAAAATAGCGCCTATCAGGTAATGCATTCATAACTGTTCCCGGGCGAAGCCGGGGCGGGTAACTAGTAAATAAATAAATACCCATGCAAAAATGACATTATTAGTATTTTAATGGGGTGATTTAGCATTACGTGCTTGGACCGCCAAGCGGTCATCATCAGATCCTGATCACTGTGTTGAGCTTAAATTCAATCTACGAATATTATCCAATTATAGTTAGTCTTCTTGGTATTTGTATTTAAGTCCATTTTAACCTATTTTCATTGATAAAACTAGGCTTATGAGATCACCTTTAGTCCGTGTCTATGTGTGCCCCCCCTAATAACTTCTAAACGGCTGCAGCGATTTCAACGAAACTCGGTAAGGTCATAGACTAGTACTAGTTTGGGCGACCCTGACCGTTCCCTTCACATTTAATTACGTCTCACCAATCCAACATGGTGGCTGTGCGAAATATGTCCGAGACTGTAATTAATATCGCCATGTAATTTTGTACGTGATAAAGGGCACTACTAGAAGTTCTCATATGAGACTTTCAAAAACCTGTAAAATACAAAACGAACATGGCGGCCAAGCGATGGTGAAGCATTATAGTAGACTTTTCTCGCGATGTAACCATCTGCGCTCAGTGAAATTTGGTACAGTGAATGTTTATACACATTTTAATAAACTGGCATCTAATTTAATTCAATTGATCACATAACCTCAAGATGGTGACTGTGCGCAATTTTGAAATTAAGTTTTCATTTCTTGTGTATTAATAATGTGATCGAAGTGAACGTTTGAATAATGAACCTACCCAAAAATCGGCATCTCTTAATATATAACTCTATGGCCTACATATATAAAAATCCAACATGGCGACGAACCGAAATATTTAGACGGTTATCAATATCTACGAATCTATTACAGCAATCAAACTGAAATGTTGTATGTTGATAGAGATAATTAACATAAGTAGGATATATTAAAATAGGCTGTATAGTTCTTCAGGGAACTACTTGTTTGAGCTTCTAATGTTAAGTCATTCAGTTTGATTTCCATGTCTTGAAACCATTCTGGCAGAAAGCAGCGGTTTTGCCAGGTGGTTATTTTATCCCTTTTCAATGTCCCGTTTTGCCTCTCTGAAAGCACAATTCAGTGTCATGATGAACAAGATTGGTGACAGCACAGATCCTTGTCTTACTCCAGATTTTACAGCAAAGGGTTGAGACAGCTTCCCTCTACTTGACAACTACATCCATCATCTACCTGTGATTAATTGTTGTTCATACAGATTACAAGAGGGGATGTTTCGCTCATAGAGCACACACTGCTTGCAAAATGCTTGTGGGACTTGTTTATTACACCCATAAAAATAACTGCACCCATCCTGCAACTTATCACCCATACTTTTCAATCTTTACATTGAACAAGCAATGAAGGAAATTGGAGAAAAATTTAAAGTGGGAGTGAAGATTCAAGGAGAAATAATTTCAACTCTGAGATTTGCTGATGACATCGTCATCTTGGCCGAAACGCCTGAGGGTTTGAATGAGTTTTTGAATGGTATGGACTCCGTCTTACAGAATGAATACATGATGAAGATTAATAAATGTAAAACAAAAATACTGGAATGCAGCCGAAATAAATCAGAAACCTCAATGGACATCAAATTGGCAGGTGAAAATCTGAAGTTGGAGACTTCTGTTACTTAGGAAGCAAAATAACCAGTGATGGACGAAGCAAAGAGGATATAAAAAGTAGGTTGGCTCAGGTAGGAAAGCCTTTCTACAGAGAAGGAATCTGTTGACATCGAATATAGATTTAGGTATTAGGAAGTCATTTTTGAAAGCCTTTGTCTTGAGCGTGGCGCTCTATGGAAGTGAAACTTGGACTATTATTGCAGCAAAAAAGAGGAGAATTGAAGCATTTGAAATGTGGTGTTGCAGGAGAATTCCTTTAGCCTATAAACCTTGTTCCCAAAGGCGGATTCGGTGGCGTAGTTGGTAGCATGCTGAGCTTCTATCTCCAAGGTCGCGGGTTCAAACCGAAGTCGTCGGATTTTTTAAGAGCGTTAAAATCCCTCAGTATGCCTCCCTTCGGTCATAGATTTATGGCATGTAAAAGAATGTTCCTCTAATTACACTTGTGTGAAGCTAAATTATATGTTAGATTTGACTCTTAGGTTCCAACGTTCGCCAACAGGACAAGTAGTCATTGACGGTGGAGTTTGGTGGCAAAAGTAGGAACTATTTGAAAATCCAATGTCTGTAGTCCTCACTTGATTTAAAAACAGATAACTCACACTAGTACAGTCATCACAATTGACACCGGTTAGCAGATGGATTCTACACACACCCAAAGTACACGGGGCTACATGACCACGTTGTCGCAGCCCCTAAACTGAGGAGCCAACCAACCAACCTTGTTCCCAAATGTACAAAACCTGATCTTTTGCCTCGAGACTTAAACGGAAACCATTATAATGAACGTAATTATTATGAAACTATCGGGAACTTACATTTTCTTAAGTGTTACGGTGGTTGTATCTAGCTTTAATACACAGTCCACTGTAAACCTATTTATGTTACACTAAGGAACACATCTCTCTCTCTACTTAGTATAAAACCAAGTCCCCGATTCTTGGATGTTACGGGTAATCTCGAGAACCACTGAATGGATTTTGATCCGGTTTTCACCATTCTGTAAAGGATATCTCGAAGAAGATTTCTGTAGATAATAATTAATTTTTTGATCAAAGCAAGCCGAGCAATAACGATTTTAGTGGAAAAGTCGAAAAAAAAACTGGCGTCCGAGCGCTTTGTAAGCTTACGCTGGGCAAACCGTTAAAAATATCTAAATACTATGAGTGTAAGAATTGTTCAGCATGAAAAGTTCTGCAAAAAATGTCCACGAGAGCATATCTCTATCTTCAATACATCGCCCACTATAAGTGTTTTTACGTTTTAATTTCTTCCAACCATGTACATTCAACTACTAAGGCGACAGTTTACGAGCTAGCTAAGGGCGAGTCTATCATCCCTGTTACAGCCTAGCTAGCGGGCGAACCTATTGCCCCAGATACAGCCAGCAGCAAACCGTTGATTCGTGTTGAGTTAAGACTTCTGAGAAGGGTGGTTGTCTTTGGAGTTTCCCTGGAAGTGCAACTCGGGTTTTCTTCATTTCGCCTGTGAAACACAGTCAAGTTAAGATTGGACGGAAGGGGAATTTGAGTTTCATTCACCTCGCCATTCCCTGGAAGTGCAACTCTCATTTCACCTGTGAACTTTTCGTTCCACAAAATTCATAGTCAATTTAAGATTGGACGGAAGGGCGATTATATTATATTAAATTTTACTGATTGGCGTATAATCTCTACTTAGTATAAAACAAAGTGCCCGATTCTTGGATGTCACGGGTAATCTCGAGAACCACTGAATGGATTTTGATCCGGTTTTCACCATTCTGTAAAGGATATCACGAGGAAGGTTTCTGTAGAAAATAATTTATTCATGACCAAAGCAAGCCGAACTGTAACGATTTCAGTGGAAAAGTCGAAAAAAACCTGGCGTCCGTGCGCTTTTTAAACTTACGCTGGGCAAACCCTTAAAAGAATATATAAACTATGAATGTAAGAATTGTTCAAGATGAAAAGTTCTACAAAAAAGCCCGGGAGAGCATATCTCTATCCTCAATACATCGCTACTATAAGTGTTTTTATGTTTTCATTTCTTCCAACAATCTCCATTCAGTTACTGAGGCGACAGTTTACGAGTTAGCAAGGGGCGATTCTATCACTCCAGTTACAGCTTAGCTAGCGGACGAGCTTATTGCCTCAGATACAGCCAGCAGCAAACTGTCGAGTCGTGTTGAGTTCAAAACTTTAGAGAGTGGTTGTGTTTGGAGTTTCCCTGGAAGCGCAACTCGGCTTTCTTCATTTCGGCTGTGAACTTTCGTTCCGAAAAATCCACAGTGAAGTTTAGATTGAACGGAAGGGGTATTTGTGTTTCATGCACCTCGCCACTCTTAAATTACGTCTGACAAGAATTTGTTGCACATGCATCTCCATGATGATATAATTAATAGTCCAGTCAGTGATTTTAACCCATCATGCCGAGAAGTAAAACGGATATTGGCCGTTGTTCATTGACATTGGAAAAAATGTGCTTATCACGTAATGCATTCATAACTGTTCCCGGGCGAAGCCGGGTCGGATTGCTAGTTGAGTATAAAACTAAGTTCCCGATTCTTGGATGTCACGGGTAATCTCGAGAACCAGTGTGGATGGATTTTGATGCGGTTTTCACCAATCTGAAAAGGATATCTTGAGGAATGTTTATGTAGAAAATAGTTTATTTATGATCAAAGGAAGCCAAGTAGTAACGATTTCAGTGAAAATATCGAAATATAAATCTGGCGTCCGTGCGCTTTTTAAGCTTACGCTGGGCACACTGTTAAAAATATCAATATACTATGAGAGTAGGAATTGTTCAGCATGACATGTTCTACAAAAAACTCCGGGAGAGCATATCTCTATCTTCAATATATCACCCACTATAAGTGATTTTACGTTAACATTTTTTCCCCTATAATCTCCATTCAATTACTGAGGCGACAGTTTACGAGCTAGCATGAAATGCATTTATAACTGTTCCCGGGCGAAGCAGGTATCGGTTCGTGCTTACATTAATAAAGCAGGCTTATTATGGTATAACCCAATTTGGGCCAACCCTGATCAGAACCCACGGAACACAAATAATAACTGAATACAGTACTTAGAAACAAAAGTCACACAATACACAACAATGTAGAAGTAATTTGACTCTTGACGCCGATAGGAACTTAAATAGCCTACTCAGCGCGGGGAATCCTTCTCAGTGTCCGTTAGTACTCGGTAATTATCGTAGCTCATCGGAAGGGCAGGCAAGGTGTAAACTTGCCTGACAACGTGTTATTCGCATGCGCTGATTATGGACAAGGACTATGATTTTTGAATTAATGCTCGTTGAAGGGCCCAGCACGCTGAAGCTGTGTGCCTAGGCCAGCTTCTAGCTTGCCTGCCCTGCGAAGAGATCTTGTAGCGTGCCTCACTCTTGAGTTGTGTTGAGTGGTTTGACGACCATTTCTAAAAGGCGGGGAGCATATACTAAGACCGGACTGCTTCAATACACAAAATGTCCTGTGAAACATAATGTATACACATAATGAGAAAATATTAAACGTAAGTGTAGTTGACTTTTTTTTAAATATTGATATCGGCCTTGCTTACCCGCGCCTGCTTACAGAGGGTTTTAGCGGACACTTGGCTTCAAACGTTTTGGTGCCTGCGTTATTTAGTTATAATTGTGTATGTGTACGATGGTCTTTTGCAGTGTTCAGTATTTTTTTATTTCTTCTTTTCCCCTTTTCCAGTTGACACTGGGTGGGGGCAAATATGGTTCCTCTCCACTTTATTCTGTCGTTCCACCATTCCTCCTCCGACACAGTGTTCCAATCCAGGTTCCGTTTTCTAATACTATTCTCTACCGAGTCCATCCAACGCATTCTTGGTCTTCCTCGTCCTCTCTTCCCTGTCATCCGTCGTTCCAGTGCTCGTCTTGGTAGCCTTACTTCGTTCATCCGTTTGACATTTCCAAAGCATCTCAATCTGTTTTGCTCCAGCAAATATGGTTCAGTAATATTAATCTTACATAATAGTTGTTATTGGGAGCGTGATTTGTGAGGTGCGAATAACGCGTACCGGTGTTAAACATTTCATCGTACGAGGTAAGCGGTTAATTCGTTTATTTATTATGTGTCATTCTGAATGCTGCGATAAATTACTTAATCATTTTCACTGCATTTTCAAGCATTGGTGGTGTTCATGTCGTTAACGAAGCTATTAAATGAACGAGGTAAAAAACTTACAAAATATGACCTTAACTTATGAGGACAGACTATTAGCAAATGAATTAGGCTCTCCAAAACCAGATCTGTGTATTAATCAAGTACCTAAAGATCAAAACAGAACGTATAACAGGACTTTCAATAAATCTGTGTATGAAAAATGGGATTTGATATGTGGGTGTCGGGTTGTAAATTCATTTCTTGTTTTCCGTGCCTGCTTTTTGGTGGCGATGACACAAGGACCATGACTGGCATTAATGATTTAAAACATTAGCCTGAAAAGGGTAACTAACATTGTTTGTCAAAATGTCATGTGAACAATGAAATGAGCTTAGCAGTGTCGGGGAATATAGTATAAGGCAACAACTGGATGATGGCTACAGGATGGCTGTTCCTAAACACAACGAACTTGTGGACAAGAATATGTAGGATATTATGTTGCGCATTCAATTAAGGCCTTAGTATTATTCAGTGGATTTAGGAATTTGAAGTGTTCATGTTAGTGTCTTTAATGAATCCGTGAATTGATTGAGTTCAAGTAATCTACTTTAGGAATATCGGAAGGAATAATAGGAGTGCTCGTACTAATACGTGACCAATAACGTCTAGATCATAGCCAACGGGACCTCCTTTTACTAGGAATCCGAGCCACCAGACGTGATATTTCACCTCGGAATTCCCATAAGCATTAACCGAGAATCACACACGATCAGTCTTGGTGCCAGGCAAGCAGCTTGACCGCTGTGCCATCACAGCCCGGTAAAACCACAGAGAAACGATTACTAAATGTCCGCCACAATTAAACCAATTGAGTGACATTGTTTTCTTGTTCACTCGTGGTGCAGGCAACATGTAGTCTACCATTATGGGCGTATGCTCTCTCAAAAATACTAGTAGTCGTTGACGGTGGCATTTGGCAGCAAAAGTAGGAACTATTTGAAAAATTCAAAAGTCTGCAGTCCTTACTTGAATTAAAAAACAGATAACACACACTAATACAGTCATCACAATTAACACCGGTTATCAGACAGATTTTACTCACACGCAAAGTACGCGGGGCTACAGGACCACGTTGTCGCAGCCCCTAAACTTAAGAACCTACCAACTCTATCAAAAATGTGCTGTGCCCCACCCTTGTTTTAGAGTACGAACCGCCACTGGGAGATATGAACGTATACAGGATTTTGTTTAAACGATTCGTGTGCTGTCACTCATTTGTTGAAACTACTCGTGCGATACCTATTATAAAATGGATTTACTGAGTCGAAAACCTTCCCTGGCGTGTACACAACAATTCACTAAAGTTTCATCGCAATTGGATGAATGCCTCCCTATATTATTCTGCTAAGGTCCGATTCCAGTTGTGTACCGAAAATAAGGTCCCATTAACACCAACCTACACATATGGGGTACCTACAGGTTCAGCATAACCCAATGCGTAAGCGAAACGCACTCACTTACTCTTTAAATGCCTCACAATTAAATGAAAAATCCACAGCCTGCTTCCAGTCTCCGACCGGGTCAGGAATGGAATGAATGAAGCCCCCATCTAGCGGCGAGGATATGAACTGTGCCGGCTGCCGAGGCCTGACGCACTCCTCTGGGGCAATGATTAAATGAATGACCGATGCAATGAAATGATGTGGAGAGTGTTGCTGGAATGAAATTTCGACAGGGAAAACCGGAGTACCCGGAGAAAAACCTGTCTGCCTCCGTTCTGTCCAGCACAGATCTCACATGGAGTGACCGGGATTCGAACCACGGACCCAGCGGTGAGAGGCCGGCGTGCTGCCGCCTAAGCCACGGAGGCTTATTCACAATTAAATAAATACCTTAAAACATGTATATTTACAATGAAAGAATGAACGAATGCAACACGGTAACCATGGTAGCAGAATCTCACAGGACATCTATTTTTGTAAGACGCAATGCAATTCCAATTATTACATTACTGTGAAAGTTTCCAGACGGTTATAAGGTTATCACTGAACCAAATTATGCTGTAAAATTCATCAATACATATAGTATAATGCGCTTAAGGGGGTCAAGGGGAACTCTAGAATTTTTTCACGCAATTTTCACGTGTGAGTGTGGTACGAAAAGTATTTTTCATCCGACTATAAAGGGTCTCCGAAAACCACATTTAAAGGCCCTTAAATTAACAGTGTGTTTGGTATTCCCAGAAAACTAACTTCGCTCTGATATACCTATGAAGGAATGACAAACCCTTAACCACTGTACCAGTAGCTGAATCATTCATACCAAGAATAAATCAGTCATAGCATTCATGATTGAGATTTTGCTAAGTGTACTCTTTACAACTAGAATATTCGCGGGCGAAGCCGCGACGGGTAATGGTAGTGGTATATGAGCGCATAGGAGACACATACAAACTAACACGTAGGCCTAACATTCATTTAGACTATGTATAGATATCTACAAGAATAGCTCAATGGCACGCACAATTAGTGGCCACTACTGCTGAGCTCCCAAATAGAGCTATAATCACAAATAAGCAGCAATGTGTGCATCCTCACAGCCTGAGGCCGTTATGTCAAGTGGAGGAGCGACTGAAGTCGCCGCGAGAGAACGATATGGGTTCCTTTCCCTCGTTTATAACACCCCACTTCCGGCAGGGAAGGTGAGTGACCTCAAGAATATGTTAATGTTCCTCATTTCCAGAGAAAGATGTTTTATTGTCCTTCCTCACAACTTAGACTTAAGACCTCATAATCTGACGTAGAGAATGTAAATCAGTGAATGTTACACGCCATAAATTCTCACTCTTTAATATAATGCAGTCCCAGTTACATTGAATTCAACTCAGAATCCGAAGAGAGATTAAGCTATAATCTGCGATGTAACCAGGTGTGATAACGATCACATGATATACTCATACTCACAACTAGTGCTCCGGGCTATGCACACCACTTATAATCGCTATAACATATCTTTTTCTTCCGCTGTTTGCTGCTGGAACACAATGAACGACAAGCAGTTTCACGTTTAAATAGTAGAAAATTTTACATGTAATTACATGCTCAATGTTACAACATCTTCTTGTCAGAACACAATTACCTCATTTAAAAAATATATTTCTTCATGTATACCTTAAAACGTAGACGTAAAACATGTGAAGGTTCGGCTTTTACGTTTCACCGACAAGCTGCTTTGTACACTGTTTTTATTCAAGGATCCTAAGAATTCATTTCACTCGAGTTATCCACAGCCTGCTTCCAGTCTCCGACCGGGTCAGGAATGGAATGAATGAAGCCCCCATCTAGCGGCGAGGATAAGAACTGTGCCGGCTGCCGAGGCCTGACGCACTCCTCTGGGGCAATGAGTAAATGAATGACAGATGTAATGAAATGATAGTGGAGAGTGTTGCTGGAATGAAATTTTGACAGGGTAAACCGGAGTACCCGGAGAAAAACCTGTCTGCCTCCGTTTTGTCCAGCACAGATCTCACATGGAGTGACCGGGATTTGAACCACGGACTCAGCGGTGAGAGGCCGGCGTGCTGCCGCCTAAGCCACGGAGGCACCCTTCACTCGAGTTATCAATTGTACTAATTAATTTGTTCCATATTTTAATTGAGAAACCCAAGTTAAGTATTAATAGCAAAGCTTTGCTCGTAATTACTTTAGTTCCTCATAACAACACCGCCGAAGAAAGCCATAATATGTCCGAAACTGGAATATTTTTTTAGTTTGATTATTCTGAACTGGACACCAATTGGTGTAGTCGATCCCCAAACGGTTGGGATACGTGCAAGGCCATGGGACCAGGCTATCTCCGGGCTCGAAATATTATTCACTAGCACTCTTCTTAGCCTATTTTCATTTATTCTCTTGATGAATACAGTACATTTGCATTTGTCAGTTGGCACAGGCTAGAGTAAAAGGTGGCTTTTCACCGATGTCTCAGTCTCTCTCATGGCTGTGATTATATGGAAGCTACTGAGGTATGGGTGGTGCTTAGTAATGGCATTCGGGGCACAGTCCGTGACTGTGAATGCTGTGAAAGGTTCTACTCATAGGGTTAGGACTACTGTTCTGACTCAGTGAGGAAAGCAATGGCAAACTACCTCACTCCTCTTCTTGCCTAGAACGCCTCAAAAGAGCGCTGCCTTGGGTTTTTGTGGGTATCTACTCACATAACGTAACGGCGGTACTTTTTGAGGATCCAACCAGCCTTCGGGCTGACTACCTAACAGACAGGCTGATGAAATCACCTTTTGTCCGTGTGTCCCTGTGTTTGTGTCCGTAATGAAATCTAAACGTCTGGAGCGATTTGACTGAAACTCGGTGAGTGCATACTACTACCTCATCCGACCCCGACCGTACCCTTTACATTTTATTGCGTTTCACTAATCAAATATGGAGGCCGTGCGAAATATCTCACTAGCATTCTATATCTCCAAACCTATTAATGATATCACTGTGAAATTCTGTACGGTGATACAGGGTACTACTAGAAGTTCATCTATGTAATTTTCAAAATCCTGTTAAGTACAAAACGAACATGGCGGCCAAGCGAATTTGAAGCATTTAAATAGACTGTTCTTGTGATTTAACCATCTGAGCGCAGTGAAACTTGGTAGAGCAAATTTGAATACACATTGTATTACACTGATACACTAATTCAGTTCAACTGTTTACATAACCTCAAGATGGCGGCTGTGCGAAATTTTTAAATTACGTTTGTATTTCTTGTGTCTTAATCATGCGATCTAAGTCAACGTTTGAATAATGAACCTACGCAATAATCGTCTTCTAATAGTACATTACTCTATGGCCTGCATAAATATCCAACATGGTGGCCATCCGAAATATTTAGACGGTTCTCAATATCTACGAATCTATTACAGCAATCAAACTGAAATTGTGTACGTTGATTAACAAAAGTAGGATATATGAAAATAGGATATTTAGTTCTTCACGGAACTAGGCTACTTGTTTCTAACAAAACTAAATGTTGGATAGAATCTGGAGCCTTGTTATGGTCAACTACGGACTTAGTGAAGTCAAAAGAGTTAGGTACCGGTATCCCACCGTTTCAACCCGTCACCTTAAAGTGCTGGAAGATGCAGAGACACAGACTGTCGAGGGCCATTGCTGATAACTCGATATCTCGAATGTTCGATACGGCTCCACAACTCGCACAAGTTAAAATCTAATTACCGCTCGAGGCCTTCGCTAATGTTCTTACAGCGCAGAGAATAACTCGCAAATTGGAACCGGGAACACGAGGACACGATAATGGGAAAAGTGAGACTTCTTCTCCTTCAAGTTCCTCGTCCTCCAAGAACATTGGCGATCAGTAGCATGATCTGCTGTTTGTCCATAGCTGTTCTAAACAGTGACACTGTATTAATAGCCCAGTCAATAAAGGTTTAGTGTCGCAACTAATTAGAGGAAAGCTGATTTTTTTCAGGATGTTAGTATATAAAGTATAAAGTAAAAAGCCCACAAAGTCCCGACCTCCACCCCCCTTGCTTCCACCCCCACCCCCTCCCCAACCTTACAAGAGGAGTACTCTGGTTTAATGCTTACAGTTAAAGAACTAACGAAGTTACAAACGAGATTTTTAATAATCTTACGCCTAACATTATTCTAAACAAATTATGTCATATAAACTTTTTATGTAGATAGCGTAATTTCACCGTAATACTCCAATATATGCAGAAAACTGCCACTACAAAACACAAAAAGTAACTTCAACCTATTGTACCTTTTTATCCTTCCGTCATACAATGAAATGTTTTGTACAAAACTTATAGACAATTTAATTAGCTTTAAAAATATGTGTCTACTATAATGCTTACCCTTCAAATGATGGCTTCAAAGAGAGCGATGTACAGTAATGGCCACCGCGTCGCCGCGCCAGACAAAGCAGCGCCGCGCCGTTGTCACTCGATGCTGAAGGGCACCGCTGTATGTACTCATATCCTTAATCTTGAATAGTCATTTAGTTTATGATGATGAAATATAAAACTTTAACTTCAACTTTTCATTACCAAAATCCTGTGCTTAGTACACTTTTATAGCTGACAAATAATAAAGTTTCATTGTATAGTATTTTTGATAACTTATTAATTCCTGCACAACTAACACGGCCTAATAATAAACAACGTTTATGTTTTTCCTTTTTTTTTAGTACAAAGGATCATTTTCTAATGTTTCATCGGTTCGGTCTGAAGAATTTTTACAATACATTCCCCTGCAGTTCACACACATAGATGTGCAATCGAACCCAGCTTTACGACAACTACAGTTTGTAACACACAATGTTTTGCAATTACAAGATATCAGTAGAAGAAGTTCACTTGGAGCAGCAGGATTCGTCATGGGCTTAGGTATCAGTCTGTTATTTGATGTATACTGCCAACCCCATTCTTCTGCCGGAATTTTACAACCTAACCAAGTTTGAATCTGGTGGTAAACCCTCAAAGTATGTTGATGAGCAGCATCTGAAGTTGGTGGAAGTTTTGCTAAATCAAAATTAGACTTGAGAGACATTTTTGCGTCATTGAGGGTTTTGAACTTTGATAAGTTGTACAAGCTTAGGATAAACTGTTCTCCACTTTCTAGAAGGATATCTTTTGTAATGTCTTGTTTTGTGAAAACCTCAGCCTGAGATCTAGCTTCAGTTGATTTACGTATCATGTCGGCTGATTTTTACATCCCTAGCCCATAGAAAGCAGACATCGTATCACAACCAGTCATTGAATGAGAAAAAAGGCAGTAAAGTTTGCTGCTTGACATGTTGATTTATAAGAAAATCGAAAGAGTACAGTTTGGACATTGACGACGAAGGCTTTAAGAAGAAAAGTTTGGCGTCTTGCTGGGGAGCTAATGCTACGAGTAAAACCAAGAGATCTGTATCAGTTCCCACGACAACAACTGTAGTATTATTAGTTTGCACATATTTAATTGCCTGGTCGACAATGACAGTGTCAGCGTCACCTTCCGCAGAAAAAAACGTTAATATCCTCAGTCACACAACGTGTTGTAATTGCTTCTATCAACCTCTTTTTGTTATGAGGGTTTGCTAGAAAGTCTGCTTGTTGTGTTGTGCAAACTGTATTTTCATAAAAAAAAATGTGTGAGAAGATTTCTTTGATGCTCTTCTCTCTTGTTCTTGCTGTTTTGTGGTTGGAAAGTTGGGATAACCGTCGAATACCACTGTAACTTTATTTCCGTATTTACAAAGTATAGAGCTTAAATAAGAATCTATTATTTCCTTAAAAGTGCTGTTTTTTCTCCAAACCACGGCATGCAACAAATATCCACCATCCATCACAAAAACATCTTCATTTGCCTTGAAGCTTTCTTCAACAATTCCATCTTCAAATAATTTTATAAACGATGCTTTCGTACCTTTACGTATTGATGCCTCGTCAAATAGTGATGGTGGGTGAGATGCTAATTCGAACTCAAAATAAGATTTCAACTTAACGGGGCTGCCACAGATGCATAAAATTCGTTTGAATATTTGCTGGGAGTTAATTGAAACTTCTTTAGATCTCACTTTGATAGACTTGAAACTTGCCTGTGTTGTAACCATATCCTTCCGCTGTAGTGCCAATGTTTCAGGAATCAAATCATTTGTTACAGTACTCACTTCCTTTCCACTTGCGTATTTTCCACAGTCATAATTCATTTTTTGTATATCTTCCCTAACGATTTCTGCTGCTGTTTTAACAATTCTTTTACGTTCGTCTTCAGTAGTTGTTTCTCTGTTTTTGTGCCACGAATCTAATACCTTGTGACTAGTATGTGACATACATAAAATACTTCTCTTTCCAGATAAATTATGTACAACTAGCCGATCTTTGAAAATATCTACAAGTTTTGACTTGAGATAATAATCACTATAGTCTATATCAGAACCACATAACTCCACTACTATCTCTCTTAATTCTTTTAGTGAATACTGGCACTCATTGTCGCTCTCAAGGTAATTGGTAAGCAAATTAAATTTATCTACAGACTCGGCTAATAATGGACGTCCTACCTTTTGTTCATGAGGTTTATGTTTACAAAGGCCTTATAACATTGCCCATGATAACGGGCTTCGGCCGCAAATAAATCAATCACATCTAAAAGCCTGGACTTAACTTTACAGGCCCAATCATCATTCCTATTATCACGAGCATTAAGGAGAGTTTGCTTTATTTCAATTGTTGAAACCTCATGAATTTTAGGTTCGGTATTGAGAAGGAAGTTTTGGGTCAAACACAGCATTTTTTTCACATAACAAACAGTCATGCTTGAAATCAAATTTGGTGTCTAATTTTCTGAGAAGGCGCAGCGAGGTGGAAGATTCCGAATTTTGAGCTCTTAATGCTGCTTTAATATTGTTAGGTCTGGTATAATTTTGCCTGCATACAGTATGTACTTTTATTACATCGACGTTAACAAGTAACCTATGGATTTCGTCTTTTCTCTCAATACTACATTTTATTAAAGTGTTTATACCTTTAGTGACTGTTACCCCGGCATCTTTCACTTCCTCATTACATATTACGCATATAATGGTAAAATCAGTCATTATTGAAAACTGTTGATTATAAAGAGCGCCTAGCTGTAAAGTTTGTGGGTAACAGTTCAGATTTAACAAGTGTTTACTATTTTTAAGGGTTACCTTTTATCTTGCTTATCTCGCTCAACAATACATAACAATAGCAAAACTATCAGCATTTCACTGCACTTGGCACAACACAACAACTTGTATTTCTGTACAAAAAGTAAAACTATCACGAAACACAAAATGCAACGAACCGCACAATGCCATGGTTAACCGAACACTAAACAGGCAAGGCCCACTAATAACGAAAATGACTCAATAAGCAGCGTAGTAGAGATAAGAGGGCAGTAAACAAACAAGTTGCAACTTGCAGTCTGACTCATGCAGACAGCCAAGCGGCCGAGTCACCACACCACGCTATACGCGGCTGCCCGGCTACTGTTCATCGCTCATCTGTGAGGCCATCATGTTAACAAATATCTTTTGTAGACACATAACGTTAAAGATAATAACAGTAGCTAAACATTTTAACCGAACATATTTTTTCTACGACATAAGGGTAAATAGTTATAATTAGTATAAATTACTTTTTGTTTTTGCAATGACAGTTTTCTGCATATATTAATGTATTATGGCGATAATAGGTTGTCTACATAAAATTTATTCTTAAATAAATTGTTAAAAATATTGTAAGGAGTAAAATAAAAAACCAATCACGTCTGTAGCTTTATTAGTTTTCGAGCTGTAAGCATTTAACCATAGTACTGCTCTAGCAAGGTAGAGGACGGGGTGGGGGGGGGGGGAGAGAAAGCAAGTGGGGTGGGGGTCGGGACTTTGTAATTTTTGGCTATTTACTTTGTATACCAACATCCTGCAAAAATTCAGCTTTCCTCTAATTAGTTGCGACAAAGCGTATATTTTTTTACCTTTATTGACTGGGCTATAAGTCCAAACCACTGGCTTAAGTTCTTTAGCCAGGATATTCGTCTGCGTCCTGGACCCCCAATGCCATCAATCTTTCCTTGGATAATTAATTGCAAGAGGTGATATTTGTTTTGATGATACTGAGAATTTCCAAGTCTTTGTTCATACGCCGCAGTACTTCCACATTTGTGACTTTAGCTGTCCATGATATCTTTAAAATCCTGCGATACGTCCACCTTTCAAATGCTGTCAGTTTCTTACTTAAAACCTCGGTAATTGTCCATGATTCAACTCCATAGAGCAGGACACCAGAAACGTAACATCGAAGCAGTCGGGTGCGTAATGACAGACTTAAATCACGGCTGGTCAAAACGTTTCTCATTTTCATGAAAGAACTTCTGGCCTGCTCAATTCTACACCGAGTTTCTTGACATAAGTGAGACGCTTTTCTTTTTATGTCAATCTTGTTCTCGTCTTTTCCCTCCTTCTTCTCCTTGTCCATATATCTATTATTATTATTTGGGTACATCCCCCTACAATCCATACAGAAACCAGACAGCAGTTATTCGAGCTGAAGGACATGAGTGCAAGGCAAGGCTGCAACTTATCACCCATACTTTTCAATCTTTACATTGAAGAAGCAATGAAAGAAATTGGAGAAAAATTTAAAGTGGGAGTGAAGATTCAAGGAGAAATAATTTCAACTCTGAGATTCGCCGATGACATCTTCATCTTGGCCGACACACCTGAGGATTTGAATGAGTTTTTGAATGGTATGTGCGACACCCGGGTTAATGACACCGCCGCATGGCCAGCAGCACGTCGGTAATTCGATAAACCACGCTCTGCTACCACTGCGACACCCGGGTTAATGACACCGCCGCATGGCCAGCAGCACGTCGGTAATTCGATAACCCACGCTCTGCTTCACCACTGCGACACCTGGATTCCGGGGGGGGGGGGGGCAACTTACCTTTGTTTGAGAGGTCCGGGTCACCACCGCAGCAACATCACCTCCAGATGACATGTCCCAACAGAAGAGCACCAAAAAGGGATGGAAGGAAGGTGGAGAAGGGGACAACGCACAGGCTATTTAACATACACCCCCCAATAACTGACAGAACTGCTGCCGGTGAAATAATGCCACAACAGTAGATTTAAAAATTTACCATAAAATTTAATTGTTAAAAATTTCAAGAGGAAACACCTCCACCAGGAACAGAACATGCATGCTTTCAAACAAAAGACAAGGATTAAATTGAAATTTTATAAAGTTAAAAAGCCCAAAGCCCAAAGCTTAAAATAAAATTATATATATACAGGCATAATTAAATGACAACGGGCTGGGTAATTTACAAGGCAATGCAAAATCGATCCGACATGCAGAAGCTCAGGCCACGCCGAAAAAAATAAAGGATTGAAAATAAATTAAATAAAATAAAATGGGATAGGAAAACAAATAAATGTTATGCACGACGGCGGAAAACACAAGGACATTTACCAAAAATCACAAAAAAATAAAAATCAACAAGATTACATTTAAACAAAAAATATATTAAGCTAACACACAACACGTTTGCTTTTCGAGGCCGGCGCCAATGGACTCACCTCGAGACCATAATGCATCTCTTCATAATATGGCCACAAAAACACAAGGAAACCGCATGCCTGATCGAAATTACGGCAAACAATTAATAAAATTAAATTTAAACATCAGCAGAAGGAAATGGATGGAGGAAAACAATTATGTCTAAATACTATTACGACGGTGAAAGGCACCGGATCATGAATAAATTACTATGTCAATCCCAAGATTGGCAAAAGAAAATAAATAATAATTTAAACGTAAAATAAATTAGAAATGTGTCTCCATAAGGTACGAAGAAAAGAGAACAAAATTAAAATAAATCAGGAAACGTAATTAAAACAGCAATAAAATTAGGCCTATAAAACAAATGAGGAACAGAATTAAAATATTACTATAAGATGATATCGGAGCTTCATAACAATAATAAATATGAAGATATAATGAAACGTACCTTACATCCTTCTCAGTGGAGACACACTAATAATAAAATAATTAACACATAATTTTAAATTCTGTACGTCACTACATGTGCTTCACAAAAATGGCTAACCCGGCACATGCGTTGTTTGGGTCACAATCACAGGTCTGGTTCGAGATGCGACCACATTTCACACGTCCACTTCACGGCGAAACGATGAAATTCCCAGCCTAAAGAGAACAGGCAATTCCTTTTTCTCTTGAATACATTAATATTTCGTAGAGAATGGGGGCTAGAGCCCCCATCAGCGGTGACACCTTTCACGACCAGTCGGCTTGATTTCTTGTTTTCAAAAAAACTCATGGACTCCACAAAATGGCGGAGAATTTTTGCGTCAAGAAGCGAACTGCATTCATGTAATTTTTTTTGTCCAATCACGGCTTGACACATCAACCAACAATGTCATAATTTAGCAAATAATTTGGCGGTATCATGCATACACCGGCATTTGTTTCATGACGAAGAATGCAATTGTCTTTCAATTATGTCATGCGTATAAGGAGTTTTATAAGGCGCAGCACACACTACCTATCGGAGAGAAACAGGAACCACGTGCAGATTTTACAAAGTCCGACTGCCGCTACCATCTCGTGGTCACAGGCGGAACTGAGCGACGAAGCGGTCATTTCAAAATTTGTCCAGAATTCCAATCCGGGGTAAATACATGTTTGAAAACTCTTGGGACGGGCACTTGCACGTAACAGTCTCCCTCCCTTAAGCGTGAACACGGTTCACGAATATGCCTAGGCATAGACAGTACTCCTTAACTTGTCGATTCACCAGAGATGTTTCCCGAAGATAATGTTCACCAGTTAACTCCAATTGATGGATGAAACCGCATCGTTTTGGTTAGGAAGAATTCAGGGTCAGATTATCAGTGAAGGGATAATTGATCACCTCGCAAACCACTTAGTTAACAGCTTCACTGTGTCCAAAATCTTCAGAAATGCAGAACACCAGCACCAGCAGTGCTTTCATAGTCCGAGACACGTTAGATACATTTTCAATAAGTCCAATTTAGTTCGCTTTAAACGAAGTAGGTGGAAGCAATGTGCCATATATCATTCGACGCGTGGGCAGCCATTTACAAAAATAGAAGTTAATCTAATTTCAAAAATAAAAGTTTACAAAATTACAATTTCTTACTACATTTTACAAAAGAGAAACAAAGTTGAATTTAAATGAAGAAAATATTTCTGACTATGCCCTAGATCCGTGCTTACAAAATTTCATTAACAAGTTTACCTTTTTACAGATTCGAAGTACATTTCAAGATTACACGAGTTAAACGACTATACATTTAGAAGGAACTACGGTAGAGGAATGACCACTAAAACTCCCATAGGGAACAGGAATACAAGGTTACCATGAGTTAGGTCTCCCACAGAGCCCAACTTACATGTTAGCATCTCCTATGTAACATCAAAATTTAGGTACACTTTTACAATTTACCATTAAAATGGGAACTTCCCAACATTTACATTTTGTATCCCATCAGAGTTTTCATACCCAGTTCAAAATTCCAGAAGGAACAGATGCCTGAAGGCCTCAATGAAGATTAGGGATACTCTACATTATACAAAATTTGTTTTACATAATGTACCGTAGCATTTCCTCATTAGACACCTCTCCACCTCGCTTAATGTGCGATAGATGCACTCTTGAAATTTTGTTGGCCTTAGGGTTTCGAACAAGAAGAGTAACAGGAGTCAAGAATGCCTCTACATAACATGGGCCTTTAAAACGAGGGGTCAACTTGCTTGAAACTAGATTACTGACGCCTTTGGGCTCGAAATTGCGGACGTACACAACATCACCAATTTCCAAATCAGCTGGCTTGCGACAGGCATTGTGTCGCCTGGCAAGTTGGTCATGTGATACCTTAATATTCTCTCTAGCCTTGTCGAATTTCGCCCCCATATCCTCGGGCGTGAAACTGTCTGGAAGGAGATCGTGCAGGTTCTACAGATTAGACAACGGAGAATTGGCCATAAAGGAAAACATTAACGAAAAAGGGGTGGCTTGCGTGCTCTCATGCACGGCGATGTTGAAAGCAAAATTGAGCCAATGCACATTAGAATCCTACTTGGAACGGTCGTCGTGGTGGAAAGCAATCAGAGCAGAACGGAGATTACGATTGACTCGCTCAGCGAGAGACGGGTTAGGAAAATAGGGAGTGGTGGTTACATGCGAAATAGCATAATCAGATAAGAATTGACGGAACTGATGAGATACAAAGCACTTGGCATTATCTGACACCAGATACTGACATGGCCCAAAGGACGAAAAGATGGAATTAAGGCACTTTATGACGGAACTGGTCGTAGCCTGTCTGGTGGGTAAAATCCAACTAATCCGGGTGAAACCGTCAGTGCAAACAAGCGCAAATTGGTTTCCCCGACCAGAGCGAGGGAACGGTCCAACATGGTCGATAAAAAGCCTCTCCATGGGTCTAGATGCCGGTTCAGATGACAACAGGCCAACCTTAGTAGAAACCGGAGGTTTGCTAATACTGCATGCAGCACAATTCCTAATGAGCCTCCTGATGTCGCCATCCATACCTTGCCAAATGAAAAACTGTCTGATTTTAGCTCGGGTCTTGAATACTCCTAGGTGGCCACCAATAGGAGATTCATGATAGTAACGAAAGATTTCCGGAATGAGGACCGACGGGAGCACAATTTTAGGTAGGCGGTCATGACGAGACGAACAACACAATACACCGTCCTTCAGAGAGTAGGGCATGATTACTTCACCAGAATTGATTCGGTCAATAAGGCTAGATAAGGAGGGATCCTCTTTCTGGAATCGTCTCACATCCTCAAAAAGCACAGGGGAATTGCTAAGAACGGCATTGACACAATTTACAGCAGATATAAGGCTTACGGGTTCACATTCCTGAACATCCTCTTCAGCTGTTTCCTCGTACATGCGGCTTAAAGAATCAGCTACCGCATTTTCGGACCCACGAATATGTTGGACAGTGAACTGGAACGACAGAATCCTAGTTGCCCACCTAGCAATTCTACCAGTTTTGCGGGGTTTCCCTAAGACCCAGCTCAAGGCTTGGTTATCGGTCTCAAGGAGAAACTTGGTGTGCTCAAGATACATACGGAATTTTTCTAGAGCGAACAACACAGCTAAACCCTCAAGTTCGTAAATGGAATACTTCCTCTCTGCGTCCGTTAAGGTACGAGAAGCGTATGCAATGGGTTGCCTACCCAGATCAGATTCCTGCAGTAGAACACAACCAACACCACGACCAGACGCATCAGTCTGCACAATGAACTGCTTCCCAAAATC
Source organism: Meconema thalassinum (assembly GCA_946902985.2). Classification (NCBI taxonomy): domain Eukaryota; kingdom Metazoa; phylum Arthropoda; class Insecta; order Orthoptera; family Tettigoniidae; genus Meconema; species Meconema thalassinum. Next base: position 964,946,467 of record OX336390.1, on the reverse strand, counting down.
CGGAATGGCTAACACAGGGGCGTTAGAGAGCGCAAGCTTAAGATCTTCGAAGGCTGCCTGCTGAGAGGGACCCCACTCGAACTTCACAGCCTTTTTGCGTAATTGATTTAGAGGAGCAGCACGGTCGGCAAAGTTACTGATAAACTTACGGAAGAAGTTCACCATACCAACGTAACGAGCAACACCCTTGGCGTTCTTGGGTGGTTTAAAATCTCTGATGGCCTGCGTACGAGACTGGTCCACTGAGATACCAGATTCAGAAACAATATGTCCCAAGAAGGAAATTTTGGGCTTGGCAAAGGAAACCTTGGACAATTTGACGGTAAGTCCAGCGTCACGCAACCGATCAAGTACAATTTTCAGATGATCAACGTGTTCCTCGAAGGACTCGGAATAGATCACCACATCGTCAAGGTAGTGGTACACAAACTTGAATTTAATTTCTGAAAATACCTTGTCCAGAAGTCTGCTCAACACAGCGGCTCCGGTGGATAGGCCAAACGGGACACGAGCATACTCAAACAGGTTCCAGTCAGTGGAAAAAGCAGTAACATGCCTTGATTCAGGAGAGAGGGGAATTTGGAAGTAGGAAGAATTTAAATCGAGGATCGTGAACACCTTCGCGTTGCGAAACCAACTAAAACATGTGTGAAGGTCCGGCAAAGGAATGGATTGCAAAACAACTTTTTGATTAAGAGCCCTATAGTCGACCACCGGCCGAAAACCACCGTTAGGTTTTGGCACAAGAAATACAGGGGATGAGTAGGCAGAGATAGAGGGTTGGATTACACCTTCTTCTAACATCTTATCGATAATCTTAAGAAGTTCAGCCATCTTGGGCGGGGCAAGGCGATACGGGCTGGAACGCACCGGCACAGAATCGGTTAGCTCAATCTTGTACTCCATCAAATGGGTTACACCCAGCTTGTCAGTAAATACATCGCTATACTCCTGACATAACCTCTTAATGGCATCCTTTTGAAGACTCGTTAAATTTTCCAGATCGAGATCCTCAACAGTCATAGGTTCACTAACAGAATTGACAGCAGGAGAAGATAAAACCGGGTTAAATGATAATTTACTCTGTGGATTAAACTTAAACCATAAGTTGCGAGCACCAAAATCAAGAAGCATACCAACGTGTGACATGAAATTAGCTCCAATGACCACAGCACAAGAAAGATTTCTGGCAACCAAAAATTTATACTTCCAAGAAAAATTTAGAATATGAATTTTGACCGTCATACTACCCAAAATACTTAAGTTTGAACAATTTGCCGAAATAAAAGATTCATTGTTAGGTTCTAACTCAGGAAATTTGCAAACACCCTTCATAGATAAAAACCAGTCCTCGCTTATAAAGGATGCGACACTACCAGAATCAAGCAACGCAGAAACGGGCTCGTCATTAACACAAATTTCAATAAACGGGGATATTCCTTTGGCCACAGGAGAAATTCCAAAATCATTACTCACTCTAACACGATTACAAGTAGGTGACGAGGACACCCGCACCACAGGTTTCACACAACCTTTAGAATTAGGCTGACTTGCCACGCCATTGTTCACCGACAGGTTAGGTAGGTCAGCGACATAAGCAGAATTAGCACATGAAGATTTAGTTTTCATAGAGTTATCAAGACTATCATTGGTAGGGCGACCAGAAACTTCACAGGGTTTTCCCAAATTCTTACGCACAGAAATATCCTTGGAAGTAACACCCGAATTGGTCTCCTCAACGTTCCGTCATTGGCGATACACAGCCTGGTTACTCGGACACACCTTCTTGACATGTCCCACGCCACCGCACGTGTGGCACTTAATGTTGGGTCGAGGATGAAACATAACCTTTGGCGGGGGACGAGACATCAAGGAAGGAGGGGGACAAGACATCAAGGAAGGAGGAGGAACATTAGCTACCCGAAGGGAATCTGCATGTTTCACAGCCATAGCCTCTATAACGACCTGTTTCAGCTCGACAAATGACGAAGGCCTGGTACACATAGTCATGTATGACCTATATTGAGGCGAAAACCCATTCACAATCGATGACACCAACTGTCGCTCAGTTAAAGGGGATGCAAATACCTGGGCATACACCTTAATGTCGCTGACATAGTCGCTAAGGGACTCGTCCAGCCTTTGGACACGATAAAGGAACTTTTGCTCGAGAGCACTTAGGGCGCTCGCAGGGACAAAAAACCACAACACTTCCCTAATAAACATGGCTAAGGACATGCGGAGGTGGATAGCTTCAACAAGCTTATCGCGCAGCATACCGGATGCAACTGGATACAAAAGTTGGAAAATCTGAACTTCCGACATCCCAAAAATCGAGGCATGGTTGCCCAACTCGACCACTTGCTTTAAAAATTGTACCACTTGGGTAACGTCATCAAGGTTGAAATGCTTTAATTTAGTTAAGAAACCAGAAATAGGATGAGGAATCGACCCATAATTAACGGTAGGCGAGAATGTAGCATTAGGAAAAGGGACATTGTTACCAGGGTAGCCCGCTCGCACACCCTCTACAGGCGACAAAACATTTATATTACTAGGGAAAGAACTGGGATGCAATGGGTCGGCAGGACCCAGGAAATCATTAGGTGACCTAACATGAGAAGAATGACCGTATGCAGGATTAGGTGGTATGGACGAGCCAGCGCCAGGCAACAGAGGGGCAGGCAAACTACTACTGGTAATCGATCCCAAAACCTCAGACCTAGTAAAGAGAGGTGATTCACGTTCAACCCCAGAAGAACTCTCCAAATTCACAAGGTTATCTCTTAAGTCAATTAAATCGAAAACACTATTGTGGTCGGCCATTTTGGAAAACACAGAATGCAGACAGCCAATATAGAAGGAAACAAATTTCAGGAATTACAAGGACAGTTTACACATTCACAACAGTACCACAACCAGCAATTACCAACACCAAAGATTAGGCTGACACTCGAACACCACCACCATACTACACAAAATCATGCACAGTGCTGTCCAGAACTGCATACGTCACCGCCTGCTTGCCTCGAGAACAGAAAGCTAAATTACAAAAATTGGCACAAAACATCTGGCTAACAGCCTCCGACAGAGCTCCAGGACTCCTTCACACGAAGCAAGTAGGCTATCAGAACATTAAGAAATCCCATTTCCCATGCCAAGAACACATGTCAGTCACTCACCGGGCTTCATTTTCAGTGGGGATGTTGCACACCAACAGGGTAAAAAGCAGCAGCAAACGCCTCGCTTCAAAACAGGTCACTTTCATATAGCATATGGATATCCAGAGGCAAACATGAAATAAAACAAATGACAAGGATTAGCAAAACATAACATCAAGTGCCCTGGCCCGACAAAATCCCACCAACTGCCCCATCAGTACTAGAGGGGTCCATAAAACAGCCTGCGGGTACTGGGGAGGGGATAGTTACGGAAGTGAACTCGAACGCGGTCTGCTATCACTGCGACACCCGGGTTAATGACACCGCCGCATGGCCAGCAGCACGTCGGTAATTCGATAAACCACGCTCTGCTACCACTGCGACACCCGGGTTAATGACACCGCCGCATGGCCAGCAGCACGTCGGTAATTCGATAACCCACGCTCTGCTTCACCACTGCGACACCTGGAATCCGGGGGGGGAGGGGGCAACTTACCTTTGTTTGAGAGGTCCGGGTCACCACCGCAGCAACATCACCTCCAGATGACATGTCCCAACAGAAGAGCACCAAAAGGGATGGAAGGAAGGTGGAGAAGGGGACAACGCACAGGCTATTTAACAGACACCCCCCAATAACCGACAGAACTGCTGCCGGTGAAATAATGCCACAACAGTAGATTTAAAAATTTACCATAAAATTTAATTGTTAAAAATTTCAAGAGGAAACACCTCCACCAGGAACAGAACATGCATGCTTGCAAACAAAAGACAAGGATTAAATTGAAATTTTATAAAGTTAAAAAGCCCAAAGCCCAAAGCTTAAAATAAAATTATATATATACAGGCATAATTAAATGACAACGGGCTGGGTAATTTACAAGGCAATGCAAAATCGATCCGACATGCAGAAGCTCAGGCCACGCCGAAAAAAATAAAGGATTGAAAATAAATTAAATAAAATAAAATGGGATAGGAAAACAAATAAATGTTATGCACGACGGCGGAAAACACAAGGACATTTACCAAAAATCACAAAAAAATAAAAATCAACAAGATTACATTTAAACAAAAAATATATTAAGCTAACACACAACACGTTTGCTTTTCGAGGCCGGCGCCAATGGACTCACCTCGAGACCATAATGCATCTCTTCATAACATGGCCACAAAAACACAAGGAAACCGCATGCCTGATCGAAATTACGGCAAACAATTAATAAAATTAAATTTAAACATCAGCAGAAGGAAATGGATGGAGGAAAACAATTATGTCTAAATACTATTACGACGGTGAAAGGCACCGGATCATGAATAAATTACTATGTCAATCCCAAGATTGGCAAAAGAAAATAAATAATAATTTAAACGTAAAATAAATTAGAAATGTGTCTCCATAAGGTACGAAGAAAAGAGAACAAAATTAAAATAAATCAGGAAACGTAATTAAAACAGCAATAAAATTAGGCCTATAAAACAAATGAGGAACAGAATTAAAATATTACTATAAGATGATATCGGAGCTCCATAACAATAATAAATATGAAGATATAATGAAACGTACCTTACATCCTTCTCAGTGGAGACACACTAATAATAAAATAATTAACACATAATTTTAAATTCTGTACGTCACTACATGTGCTTCACAAAAATGGCTAACCCGGCACATGCGTTGTTTGGGTCACAATCACAGGTCTGGTTCGAGATGCGACCACATTTCACACGTCCACTTCACGGCGAAACGATGAAATTCCCAGCCTGAAGAGAACAGGCAATTCCTTTTTCTCTTGAATACATTAATATTTCGTAGAGAATGGGGGCTAGAGCCCCCATCAGCGGTGACACCTTTCACGACCAGTCGGCTTGATTTATTGTTTTCAAAAAAACTCATGGACTCCACAAAATGGCGGAGAATTTTTGCGTCAGGAAGCGAACTGCATTCATGTAAATTTTTTTTGTCCAATCACGGCTTGACACATCAACCAACAATGTCATAATTTAGCAAATAATTTGGCGGTATCATGCATACACTGGCATTTGTTTCATGACGAAGAATGCAATTGTCTTTCAATTATGTCATGCGTATAAGGAGTTTTATAAGGCGCAGCACACACTACCTATCCGAGAGAAACAGGAACCACGTGCAGATTTTACAAAGTCCGACTGCCGCTACCATCTCGTGGTCACAGGCGGAACTGAGCGACGAAGCGGTCATTTCAAAATTTGTCCAGAATTCCAACCCGGGGTAAATACATGTTTGAAAACTCTTGGGACGGGCACTTGCACGTAACAGTATGGACTCCGTCTTGAGGAAACTATTCACGATGATAATTAATAAATGTAAAACAAAAATATTGGAATGCAGCCGAAATAAATCAGAAACCTCTATGGTCATCAAATTGGCAGGTGAAAAGCTGAAGGAAGTAGAAGAATTCTGTTACTTGGGAAGCAAAATAACCAGTGATGGACGAAGCAAAGAGGATATAAAAAGTAGGTTAGCTCAGGCAAGGAAAGCATTTCTACAGAAAAGGAATCTCTAGACATCGAATATAGATTTAGGTATTAGGAAGTCATTTTTGAAGGCCTTTGTCTGGAGCGTGGCGCTCTATGGAAGTGACACTTGGACTATTGGTGTAGCAGAAAATAGGAGAATTGAAGCATTTGAAATGTGGTGTTACAGGAGAAAGATGAAGATCAGATGGGTAGATAGGGTGACAAATGAAGAGGTATTCAGACTAATGGGAGAGATGTTTCTGGCGACTGCTAATGAAGAGAAGAGATAGGTTGGTAGGACACATACTAAGACACCCAGGAATAGCAAGCTTAGTTATGGAAGGAAGGGTTGAGGACTAGAACTGTAGGGGTAGACCAAGGTTAGAATATGTTAAACAGATTGCCTCGGATGTAGGGTGTGGTTGCTATGTAAAGATGAAACGATTAGCTCGGGACAGGGAGGCGTGGAGAGCTGCATCAAACCAGTCAAAAGACTGAAGACTCAAACAACAATCCCCTTTAAGAAGAGCGCTAAAAACACAAAAACACAAAAACCTTTCATCCGTTCACTGCGCGCCTTCTTCTCTTCATCTGTCCATCTGTTGTGATCTAAATTTCTGGTTTCTGATATTTTCTCCACAAATGCTGCGGTCGTGGATGTCTTATATGTACATATGTACAGTAATTGTTGCAAATCTTCCATAGTTATATGTATTGTCTCTCCCTATATTATTCAACTAAGGTCCATTCCAGTTTTGTATCGAAAATAAGGTCCCATTGACACCAACCTACACATATGGGGTACCTACAGGTTCAGCGAAACACACTCACTTACTCTTTAAATGCCTCACAATTAAATAAATACCTTAAAACATGTATATTTACAATGGAATAATGAAAGAATGCAACACGGTAACCATGGTAACAGAATCTCACAGGTCCATCTATTTCTGTAAGACGCAATGCAATTCCAATTATTACATTACTGTGAAAGTTTCCTGACGGTTATAAGGTTATCCCTGAACCAAATTAAGCTGTAAAATTCATCAATAATAGATACAGTATAATGCGCTTAAGGGGGTCAAGGGGCACTCTAGAATTTTTTCACGCAATTTTCACGTGGAAGTGTGGCACGAAAGGTCGTTTTCACCCGACTATAAAGGGTCTCCGAAAACCACATTTAAAGGCCCTGTTATATTCCCAGAAAACTAACTTCGCTCTGATGTACCTATGAAGGAATGATAAACCCCTAACCACTGCACCAGTAGCTGAATTGATAGTCTGATTATTCATACCAAGGATAAATCAGTCATAGGATTCATGATTGAGATTTTGCTATGTCTACTCTTTACAACTAGAATATTCGCGGGCGAAGCCGCGACGACTAATGCTAGTTATTAATAATATTATTATACATTCTTTTCACCACAACAGTGGGTACCAATCAAAATATCGTCGGCTTATTTGCAAGACGGTATGGCAACTTCCTTTAGGGTGGCACATTGAGAAACAGCGAACAATGGAACAGGTCTCCAAGATGGTTGGTTCCTCAGTTTAGGGGCTGCAACAACGCGGTCATGTAGCCCCGTGTACTTTGGGTGTATGTAGAATCTGTCTGATAACCGGTGTTAATTGTGATGGCTGTATTAGTGTGTGTTATCTGTAATTCAGGAAGAAGGAATGCAGACAATGAATTTCTCAAGTAGTTCCTACTTTTGCTACCAAATGCTACCGTCCACGACACCTAGCTGCGGACTTGGCTACTAGATCCCATCGCAGCCAGCACCTAGCGGCAAACGTTGGAACTAATAGAGCGTTATCAAACTAACCTACACCTTTTAGCTTCCATAAGTGTAGTTAGTGGAAGGTTCTTTCGCATGCCATAAATCTATGGCATGGGACCGCCGGTTTTATTTCCCCTCCGAATGAAGGCATACTGAGGGATTTTTAACGCTCTTAATAAAATCCGACGACTTCGGCCGGGTTTGAACCCGAGATCTTGGGCATAAAAGCTCAGCATGCTACCCACTACGCCACCGAAGCGAAGATGACGGCCTTCTGAATGATGACAGTAGAACAGGATATATTTCTCTGTTGCGAGCCAATGATTTAGGGATGGTGCCACTACACTTTCCTGTCTCCACATTTCCCGTATTAGTATTAGTATTTTTTTATGATTGTTTCGGTCTTCTATGGACCATGTTATTTCAACTGCATTTTCCCTCTTTCTTTAACAATGGCCCAGTGTTCGCGCATTCTTCTTCGGTGAGCTTCCTTTCGTTCATCGGTCCACTTCTTTCCGGATTTCAATATAGGTTTTGGCTGAAAACTCTGAATCTCCCCAAGTATCTTCTTCAAAGAGTCACTTTCCAAGATGTCCACATGTGATATCCTCAGTTCTTGTGTCTTTTTCCACCTCTGTAAACCAGATCCCTTTGGTTTTCTTTCCCACAAACTAGTCACAGATTCGATTGAACAATCTTCCAGAGTTCATTCGTGTTAAATGGCCATAAAAGGAGAGTCTTCTTTTGTGAATGGTGTCCGTTATTTTCTCCACATGTAGATAAAGTTCATCGTTGTGTCGTCTTCTATACTTTCCTCGTTCCTTGACCGGGCCCAGGATCATTCTCAGAATCTTCTTCTCTTTGGCTTCGAGTTGTTCTGCCAGGCCTTCCTTACTCATCGCCAGGCATTCTGATGCATATAACACCTCCGGGCGAATACTATTAGTATTATTATTATTATCTTCTTTATTTACTCAACCTACAGTTGGTAACATGACTCATATCGGTACATTACGTACAAGAATATTAGTAAAGTAACACTTAAGCCTATAGCATACATTGTCGAACTATACGGTATAACAGAGACGTTTCACAGTTAATTTTCTTTTCTCTTCTTATCTTCCACGTCTCTTTTTCACAAGAGGGTCCAAAGAAAAATGCTAATTTGTATTCAAAAACCCTCTAACGATGCTGCAGGTTTTCAGAATTGCAGCCTTTTGTACAATAGTGTGAGTGTATATGGGAAGATTTAGTGTGGCTAGATTTACTGAAAAGGGTTTAGGTGTCAGGCCAGTGGGAGAAAGGAGGAAAGGAAGAATCGTCACATTTTTTTTGTCTCCAGATTCTAGCAACCTCCATAGCTAGGGAGTATATTTATCAATTTTCTCTCTGTATTTATGGTGGATATTATGGTCATTCGGAACAGATATGTCAATCAAGTACGTGTGATGGTTCTTCTTATCAGTTAAAGTTATGTCTGGTCTATTATGAGGAGTTGTTTTGTCAGTTTGAATAGTGCGATCCCAATACAGCTTGTAATCTTCGTTTTCCAGCACACTTTCTGGAGAGTGTTTGTAATAGGGCGTCCTGTCGTGTATGAGAGATCGGGTTAGGGCGAGTTCTTGATGAATGACTTTGGCAACATCGTTATGCCTCTCAGTGTAAGACGTTGGCGCTAGAATTCTGCAGCTGCTGGTAATATGCTCTATGGTTTCTGGACCGGTATTGCACTTCCTGCATTCGTCATCTATAACAGTCTGATCTTTCAGGATGTTTTTCCTATATATTCTTGTAGTGATAACTTTGTCCTGTATCGCCTGGTTAAATCCCTCAGTTTCTGGAAACAGCTCTCCCCTTGACAGCCATGTGTTCGAAAGCTGTCTGTCAATATTCTTGTCATTGCACTGGTTGTAGAATCTGCCATGAAGTTCTTTTCCAGCCCATCTCTGCACCTTCTCTCTGTTCAGTGTGTTCTTTTCTTTCATGAAGACATTTCCTTTATTATTATTATTATTATTATTATTATTATTATTTAATCGTCTCGCTGAACGAAGGAGCGGGTTTCATCTTAGTCTGCGTATGTGTTTGCTTTCTTCGTCTCCCAAACTCTCTTCATCTTCATGCTGTAATGATTCTTCTGTCCAGGTGTTGTTGAAGTTAGTTAGTTTGTAGGGTCTTCTTCTACTTCATGTGCCGTCTCCTCTAAGAAGGTTGGCGATCAGGTTTTTGGATCTAGCATCACTGAAAAGTTCACTGGAACCATTTTTAGCCTATTTTCATCTATGAAAAAAAAAAGGCTTATGAGATCACCTTTTGTCCGTGTGTGTGTGTGTGTCCCCCCTAATAACTTCTAAACCGCTGGAGCGATTTCAATGAAACTCGGTAAGTTTATAGCACTATTCCGGGTGACCCCGAGCGTTCCCTTCAAATTTTGTTATGTCTCACCAATCTATCATAGCGGCTGTGCGAAATATTTCACCAGTATTCAATATCTCCGAAACTATTACCGATATCACCCTGGATTTTTTTACGGTCATAACGGGAACTACTAGAAGTTCACCTATGTAACTTTTGAAAATCTGTTAACTACAAAACCAACATGGCGGCAAAGCGAATTTGCAACTTTTAAATAGACGTTTCTCGCAATTTGACCAACCAATCGCAATGAAACTTGTTACAGCATATGTTTATACAAATTGTAATGCACCGACATCTAACTTCGTTCAATCATTTGCATAACCTCAAGATGGCAGCTGTGCGAAATATTTCACCGGCATTCTATATCTCTGAAACTATTACCGGTATCACCATGAAATTTTGTACGGAGATAAACGGCACTACTGGAAGTTAATCTATGGGACTTTCAAAAACGGGTCAACTACAATACGAACATGGCGGCCAAGCGAAGTTGAAAGTTTTAAATAGACTTTTCTCGCGATTTAATGAGCCACACGCAATGAAACTTCGTACAGGAAATGTTATACACATTGTAATGCACTGGTATCTAATTTAGTTGAATTGTTTACGTAACCTCAAGATGGCGGCTGTGCGAATTTCGAAAATTAAGTTTTTATTTCTTGTGTTCTAATCTTACGATCGAAATCAACATTTGCATAATGAACGTACACAATAATCATCATCTAATAGTACGTAACTCTATGGCCTACATATATTAAAATCCATCATGGCGACCATCAGAAATATTTAGACGGTTCTCAATATTTATTAATCTACTACAGCAATCAAACTGAAATTTTGTAAGCGTGTAGAGGCTAAAATCATAAGTTCACTGATGGGACGTTCAATAACCTGGCGAGCACAAATCCAACATGGGGCGACGCGAAATTTAAATATTCAAATAGACGTTTCTTGTGTTGTATCATCCGAGCGCAGTGACACATGATACGGTATATGCTTATACAAATTATAATCGTCTGGCATCTAATTAATTTAAATTTATTTCATAACCACAAGATGGCGGCTGAGCAAAATTTTAAAATCCCGCTTTTATTTCTTGTGTCGTAATCATGCGACTGAAGTTTGAATAAAACACCTACTCAATAATCTTCATGTAATATTACTTAAATCTAAGGCCTATATATAAAATACAACATGGTGACCATCCAAAATATTTAGACGGTTCTCAATATTTACGAATCTATTACAGCATTCAAACTGACAATTTGTATGTTGATAGGGGCAATTAATATTTGTAGGCTATATGAAAATAGTCTATTCAGTTCTTCACGGAACTACTTGTTTTAAATTGTCCATCCAAGAAATCCATTTTCTTCCTCGACTCCTGCCCTCAACCTTCCCTTGAATAATTTCTTGTAGAAGACGATACCTGTCTTCTCTCATTATATGTCACAAGTATTGGAACATCCTAATTTTGACACAAGTAATTATCTCCTCATCTTTATCAATCCTACGCAATATCTCAGGATTTGTGATTCTGTCCATCCAGCTTACTCGTAAGATCCTTCGATGTGTCCACATCTCAAGCGCCTTTAGTCTGTTAATCATATCTTGTTTGAGTGCCCAAGCTTCCATACCTTAGAAGAGTTCCGAGAACACACAACATTTTAGCGACATTAGTTTTAAATTTATACTAAGGTCTCTATTGCACAATACATTTCTCATTTGATTGAATACACTTCGGTTACCAGACATAATGTCTACGATTAGAATGTCCAGGTACAAGGAAGTCCAAGCCTTTCGGTACAGGTCTTGAATGGCCATGTTTTTTGGTCCATTGGTTTTTGGTCCACGTGTCAAAATGACCAGAGTATAAAACGGTCGAAGGTCAAAATGTCCAGAGTGCCAAACGTTCAAAGTGGGAAATGTCCAGGGTGCCAAACATCTAAAGTGAAAAACGTCCTGGACTTAAAACATCACGTGGCTTGGTGGTCCGCGAGTTGTTGGGCGCTATTCTTAATTGTCGGTGCAGACCCAGGAAGCAGTGAGTTGAGGTGCACCTTGGGCCGCGAGGGCAGTGCGAGTTGTGTTCCCCCAAGTCACACTGAGGGGATGCCTGTTTCATTTCCAGCATGTGCATCTCCAGGCGGTCTCCAGGTAGCCTCCAGGCGTTAGTACCCACCTCTAGCTGTCTCCCGGCATTTCACTCTGCTAACTTATTGAACCTATAAATAAATGCTCAGTCTGGACATTTTTCATTAATTTCAAGAAATATTAGTTAAGAAAGAGTTCAAAAAGATAAGAATTCTGTCTTAATGAACATCAACATTTGAGGACATTTTGAACGGGGTTTAAATATTCCAGGACATTTTGTCACTCTGGACATTTTGGTTTGGTTGACATTATTGCTTGTGGTCGTTTTTTGTCATGGTCTTTTCGGCTGCGGACTTTATGAGGTGGAAGGATACACTTCTGGCTTGCCTTTATTTCTTGAGAGCAATCATTGGTATCATTAACTATGGTTCCTTAACATCTGTATTACTGAACTCTTTGAACTGCTTCACCTTTGATTATCAAATTTCCTAGATTATTCTCTTTCCAAATTACTGCGAAACTGGTTTTCTAGGGAATAGGCCAATAAATACTTGTTCCCGCCAAATGTGATTGGGTACAATTTGTGTTGACCGACTGAAAAACTTTCTTGATTGGAATTAGACCACACTGAACAATGGCTTCCATCACCGCAATTCATTAAAGTAATCCTGTAAACAAAGGATGGATAATATAGGTAGTTCAAGTCTATTTTCAGTAACTGTGAATGTACTTGTCAGCACAGGTGGAGCACCCTGGTGATGAATTGGACATTTGGTTTGCGTAGGAATGTTGATTAAAAGCAATTAGCAGGGAGCAGTGGAAAAATAGCCGCTACATTCCAGCAGGAGTAAGACGGATATGTCTTTAGAGGCTGCGTGTCACTCACGAACACTGTGTATCAACAGGTCTCACGACTAGCTTCATGCTCTTGTGGACATGGAAATACAATATTTAACGTTTGTCTGGGTAACACATTACTGTACATTATTTCCTCCAGAATATGCACATAAGTAGTGGTGTGGGGAGAACTTAAAGCCATAGCGTCAGCAGTTCTTAAATGTACCGATATATCACGCTCTATTTATCGGATTTGGACACGTGGAGTGTCAAATTACACGGGATGGCCACCCCTTTCCTATGGCCCACTCGTTTACCAAAACTACTCAAAACTAAAAGATCATTAATTTTACCCCCCTTAATATCTTTGGAAACTGTAATTTTAGAATGGCGTGTTAGGACTTGTTTTAATCGCGATGACGCCCTGTTTTGTTATGGACCATGGATTATTTTACAAATTTGCCCATAGGGCTTAACGACATACGAGGGTGCTATTTTTAGCCTACTTTTCACATTTTGCAAAAATGAGGAAAAAGTAGACTTATGAGATCGATCCAGGAAAATGTGTGTCTGTCTGTCTGTCTGTCCTTCTGTCTGTCTGTCTGTCTGTCTGGCTGTGTGTGTGTGTCCCCCTATTAACTCCTAAACGGCTGCAGCAATCAAAACCAAATTTAGTATGAGTAATGATGTGCACCGGAATATTTCACGTCCATATTTGAAAATGATGTCAGTGCTACCAACTGCTGAAAAAACGCACTAGAAATTTGAGCTCCATGTTGGATATCTTGCAAGGTATGCATGGGAGCTATTCCAAAATTGGCACAATTGTAGATAAGACTATTTCAGTTTAATTTACATGAGGCCAACCATGACAGTGTTGCCAAAATAATTTTATGCCTTCTGATAGGTCCAATGTTTAAATGCATATAACTTCTACACTATCAATTGGATTTCAACCAAATTTTGTATGTAATATCTGTACATAAACAGATATGACTGAGCGTATTCTTAAGAGCCACCAGGGCTGCCAACTGTTAATAATTGCTCTCTCTATTTTTTTTATCCAAATACGAATATATCAGAAAGTATGCAAGCCAACAGCTTTAAACTATGCACACGTATATTCTGACATTTTAGATTAATTTGGAGTAACTTATATACGTCAGTTCTACCAACATGATTATAAGCCTGCTGATAGTACCAATTTTTAAATACATGTAACTTCTATACTATCAGTTGGATTTCAACCAAATTTCGTATGTGCTATGTGTACCATAACAGATATGACTATAAGTATTGTTAAGAGCAATCAGGGCTGCCAACTGTTAATAAATGCTGTCTATATTTTTTTACCCTATTATCAATATATCAGAAAGTATGCAAGCCAACAGCTCTATACTTTGCACACGTATAGCACCTGACATTCTAGATTAATTTGGAGTAATTAATACAAGGCAGTGCTGCCAACATGATTCTATGCCTGCTGATATGTCCAATTTTAAAATACATGTAACTTCTATACTAACAAATGGATTTCATCCAAAATTGGCACAACAAGATATCATAATATTTCAGATTATTTCTGACCAGCACACGCATGATATTGTTGGCAATATGCTTTTACGCGTGCTGATAGATCCAGTGTCTAACTGCATGTAAGGTCCATGGGACTTCAACCAAATTTTGTATTCTGTACCTTAAGAGATGGAACTAAGAATATATTCAGTCACCTAGGGCTGCCAACTGTAGTGCTCTATTAGGCTACATTATACCAGGCATATTTTGAACTAATTAGATATTTCGATATTACCAACTTAATTTCGTCATTATTCTAGATAGGTTCATATTCTGTAGAATAATCATTGGCATGGAAAGTAGGCTGTATAGTTCTTCACGGAACTACTTGTTATTTATATGCGATGGTACCTTCCTCAGGTCACGTGATTACTGATGCGACCTCGTGATTATATGATTATTTTAGATTTGTTACAAAAGGGCATAACCGATAATTATTATTGGGTAATGTTGGATGGATTATTATTATTATTAGGTGATGATCGATGGATTGGTTGCGAGGCAGCGATAGCTATTATTTAGGCTTCAGGAATGGTGTGAAGATTAGTTGGAATACCACTACTCACATACCATTCCATTCATAGATATTTCACATAAAAATGCGCGGAATAAAACCGTTACTTCAATAGTGGCACACCTCCAATTTTGCGGGAAACATTGGGCACTGATCTATTATAACAAAACAACTGTTTGCTGTGGTGGTCAAGTAGACCCGTAATAAGTTGTTCAAGATAGTGCAGCTTCTCTATGAAGGTGTATCGAGTCATACTCTACCGGAAACTCGGCCTTGAAACTGGCGACAAAATGTAAGGACGCTCTTTAGGGGGGCTCTTACAGCACGAGAGGGAGTTAACAGTAAAATCGTAGCTTCACTAATATGTAACATAGAATTATGAGAGCTTACAAACTTATAGTTCATACATAGGGCTTTTATTTAATGTATAAAGGCGGACAGTTATAAAGTATTGCGTGATTTATTGGTAGGAAAATAATTGTGATTTTTTTAAACGTCATGAATCACAAATAAACACCAGTCTGAATGGAATGATTCTTTTCCCTGTAAAGAAAACACGGAGGATTTACTTCATTCATGAAATTATATTACAAGTAGTTTCGTGAAGAACTAAAGCCTATTTTCATATATCCTACTTATGTTAATTGCCTCTACCAACATACAAAATTTCAGTTTGATTGCTGTAATAGATTCGTGGGTATTGAGAACCGTCTAATGTTTCGGATGGTTGCCATGTTGGATTTTTATATATGTAGGTCTCAGAGTTATGTACTGTTACATGAAGATTATTGTGTACGTGTAGTACTCAAACTTCAATCGCATGATAAGAACACAAGAAGTAAAAACGAGATCTTTAAATTTAGCACAGCTGTCATCTTCAAGAGTAGTGTGTTTTGGATGGTTCTACAGCCACCTCCACCTCCCCACCTCACAAGATGGCAGCGGCGCGATATCTCTCGAACGCATGGTCAGATTTTGACGAATGAGGTGTCATTGAACTCGGGCTGACACCCCCTTTCCAATGGACAACATATTTCAACCCCAAAAATAAAATCTACCCTACTAGGGGGTGAAATAGTAATTTTTTAGAGAATCTCTCTTTCCAATTGCAACATGTGAGAGTTTGAATGCCGATATGGAATTAAACGTTGTTCTACATAAAGTGCATGTGTTCGGTGGATAGCCACTATGAATTAACATGCTTGTTTTTGTTTTTTACGCATGCCCACTCATAGCTTTTGTAAGAGGGTGGGGGAGTGGATCCCTGTGGATGGGTTATTGTTGACAGGTCATTGGTGACAGGTCCTTGTGGACGAGTCCTTGTGGACAGGTCCTTGTGGACAGGTCCTTGTTGACAGGTCCTTGTGGACGAGTCCTTGTGGATGAGTCCCTTTGGACTGATCCCTTTGGACCGGTCCCTTTGGCCTGGTCCCTATGGACTGGCTCATGAATTTATTTAAATAATGTCAAAGGGTCTAACTACATTTGTGTGTGTTGAACTGACGTTGTTCACCACTACTATAATGGGATAACGATATGAAAGGAAAGTGGCGAAATACATGTGAACACGTGTGAGATGACCTTATTACCGTCCTCCTTGTGAAACGAGTCACATCCTGTTTTGCTTCATACGTGAGCAAATGTGAGTTCATGTGTGTAATATGATCTAACACACAGGTGTTCACCTATACACGCGCACGATAAGAGCTAACAAGTCACAAACTGTTTTGACAGTGGTGGGAGGTGAAGGGGGGGGGGGGGGGGGTTAGTGTAAGAGAGAACACAGGTGAAGAGAGAAAGAAATATGTATTGCTCATAATACATGTATAGCTGAGGACTGTACATAGGACTGTAGGTTAAGTACAACATGAGTAAATAAATAAATACAAGACACACAGGTTCACGCAACATGTAATTTATTCATCCAAGAATTAAAGGCTGAGCTAAATCCCAACCATTTTACATATAGTTTATTTCCATTTTGTTTCAACACTTTTTCCACAAGGTAATGTTTAGGAAACGCTGTCTTTTGAAGTTCTTGAAGATAAAACCTGCCTTTTATGGGTTGATGGTTGAGATCCTCGAGTAAATAGGTGACTGGACTGTTCAGGTTGACTTGACGAATTTGAAATAGTTCAGTCTCCCAATTTGGTGTGTAGCCCTTGTCGAAGACGGACTTGAATTTGCTCACACGAACATGGTCCCCAATGTTAAGGCGATGACGTTTAGGGTCTGCTGTTTTTATGGGGTTAAACAGTTTATCCAGTTGTGGAATATTTTTAGTTACAAGTCGTGGCTTGGTCCCAATGGTTCTGTGTTTGGTGTCGTTGTAACGTGACACTAACTCAGGTAACAAGTCCAACCAGCGATACGTGCCCTGAGCGGTAAACGCTCTCCACATATGGGTTTTCAATGTTCGGTTGAACCGCTCGACCACGCTGGCTTTGAGATTGCTGTACGTAATGTAATGGTGAATATCCTTAGATTTGAGAAAACTGGAGAAATCCTTGTTGAAAAATTCTTTTCCCTGGTCGGTTTGTAGCAGCTGAGGTTGACGTTCAGATTGTTGAATAATATGTTGAAAGGCTTTGGTGACTAGTGGACTAGACTTGCGACGCACAGGTTCAACAAACGCCATTTTGGAATAAACATCAATGACCGTTAACATATAGCGTACACCATCGTTAACGCTAGCATAGGGAATCATTTCAACCAAGTCTGCTTGCCAAAGTTCATACACACCCTGTGAAATCACCTTGAGTCGCTGATAGTGACGTCTAGCTGGACGATGCAACTCGTGAGCAATACCCATTTTAATGGGTGAGGGCTTAAACAATAATTTTGGCATTTCGAAGTTCTTCCTCAATTTCTTGAATTTCCCAATCGTGACCAGTATGGCCGGCTTGACGTGAAGCATGCAACAGCTGTAGTCGCTGGACGAGTTTATTTGGATTGTGCCAGTAGGTAACATCCACAAGGGGTTTTAATGGTTTAAATGTTACCCCTGAAGCGGACACTTTACGACGACCACTTTGACTAGTGGGGAACATTTTTGCAATGATGGTTTTATATTTTTGAGATATATTAGCATTCACTTGTTGAGTGGGATCATACTGTCTTTTTTGAGCATGGGTATCCAATAAAATGGATTTATATTTACTAAGGTCCTCTGACGTATAATCTTGAGATGAGGGAGTCCGAGAGAATAGTAGCTTTATCAGTCCTGGTGTTAATTTATAGTTGATCTTTTTAATGACAGCTTTAGTACGACTAAATTTAATCGATGAATCACCAATTTTAAAACTATCATCCTCATAGCGAACGCCATATGTGGTATCTGTGTTTCCAACAAATAGATTGGTGAAATAGGGTTCCAGTGTTGATCCATAATATTTTATTAAAATGTTTTTCAGTTGAGCTTTATGTTGAGGGTTGGCCAAGAGTTGTGAAAATGGAGACGATCTGGAAGGGCAAGGGGTTTCGATCATGGCCAAGGATTTCCTTTTTCTAAAAAAAACTCTGCAAGGGGTGATGCCTTTTTTTGAGGCGTAAACACTTTTTCGCCATTATCCTCAACTTCGCTAACACTAGTTAAATCTTCCTGTTCCTCTTCATCTTCCTCTTCCTCTTCCTCGGAGTCCTCGTGGTGCGTCTGACTGGCTTGTGAAACGGTAGGTAGCGTTTCAGATGGCTTGAAAGAGGGTTTCAACATAGCTTTTAGCGGAGGTGCTAAATGTTGTTGAATCATACGCGATCGTTTCAATTGACGAAACTTTTGGCGAATAGTATTTTTTGCTCTAATAATATGCTTTTTCAATTGACTCTCTGCTAACGCCATGATGTCGTGACAAATGACTTGAGAGGGAATGATACAGTGCCTTAAATAGCAATAAAATGATCAAACCCTAAGCGATACCGCCCTTGGTTGAGTTCACTTTGTTTGTCAATCACTAAACAGGCATGACGTTGTGTGTTCCAGCACTTGCCACACAATTCTGTAAACATTTGAAAGGTCATATCCGGATTCACATGTCCATTATAAATGTAACGACTGTTCCTCTCGTCCTGGCGAAATAAAACAATGACATTGGCATTGTCACGAATCAACTGTTTGGACATTTTAGAAACGTTTGTCCAAGATAGAAGCAATCGATATGTTTGTGTCGACCCATGCTGAAATAGCTTTGAGTGATACCTTGTCGTTCAGTGGATACATCATCGAAAATCATGAGTGAATCAGGCTTTACCTCATCCGGTGAAATAACATTTTCTTGCGTGGAAAATGTAAAATACCCCATATTCTCATTTTTTAATCCAGACATGACTTGATCCAGAAACACGTAGAGGGGTTGGTAGAGAGATTTTGCGAAAATATAAATATTTTGAAAACACAGACCATTGGGCACTGTAATAAGTGTCAGCAAAAGATTGGTCTTTCCACAGCCGGAAGGTCCCACAATGATGCAGCGAATGGAAGATGGAAACAGTGAACCATGGCGTTGTTTACGTGATGTGGGGCAGAGATGGGAAACCATGTCCCTCACGGGGAATGACTCTTGCTGCTTAATTAGCTTCATTTCAACTAAGGCTTAGAGGGGCTAGCAGGCTGTCTATATACATCGCACCGAGCCTTGTCATAGAAACAGTAGACTCGTACTACAGGTTGACGATGGATGTCGTTGGACGTGCGTTTATGGTCAAAGCTAGGTATGTTCCCATACATGATCCTAAACAAGAAACAGATCCTGCTAATTAACACTATGTGGATAGGTCAGTAGTGCCACGCACAAAACAAGGAGATTATGACTTTAAAGAAAGGCGGTTAACTCATGTAAAACATCCTCAAGTGTCTACAGACGTTACTACAAATAAATATGTGGATAACAAGGTGTATGAGTTTTATGATAATGTGCCTCAGCTTACGGTGGATGGCTATAGCGCTAATCATCACCGCATTATTCACGTGGAAGACCCACAAGAAGATGATGATGTCTGTACCAAGCGATACGTGACCTATGAAATGAAAAGCCTTTATAAATTTATCCCATCTGTGTTTTTAGTGCATCTGACAAATGTAAAACCTGTGAATGAGAGACACCATATACCGCTAGTTCATGACCAGCACTTGACCTATGTGCTTGCTTCGGGTTTAAGCCACTATCGACTACTCTATAATGGAACAATTCACATCAAATATGCCATACCTGATGAGAACCATTTACAAATAGAGATAAATGGTCATAGGATGTTGGTCCATAACCATGAAATGGTCAATGCAGGAGACGAATTATCCTTTCATCTCCTGTTGGCATGGAATGAAAAGCAAGCTGGAAAAACCATATATGATTTCCCTCTTTATGTAGAATTGGAATATACAGCCATGAAATAACAATCTGACATTAGTTGTGACTTAAACTTTCTTGTGAAAGGTTGTTGGTCATCATCATCATGGTGAAACAAAGATATGTGGTGAGAAAGACTAAAAATATGAGCCTGTCCTTGGCAAAGCCTGGGCTTATGACATTCGTGGACAAGCCCTTGCGAAAGAAAAAAAGAAAAAATAATGTGTTGACCATAAGGAAAGCTCTTCGAGTAGCACAGAGACATGTTATTCCAAAACGTCAGCGACAGGGTTCAAAACAAGGGCGAGTAATCCCCGTCCCCAAACGAGCGGGATTTTTACCTGCATTATTCGCCGGTCTGGCTGCTCTAGGTTCAATTTTAGGCGGCGCCAGTGCAGTGGCAAAAACTATTAGCCGCGCAACAGGGCAAGCAACAACTCAATGAAAGTCAGCGACACAATGAAACAATGGAGGCCATTGCTATGGGGGCTAGAAATGTCAATTTGAAGCCAGCCTTTTATCAACAAGGATTTGGAATTTCACCTTTTCGAAATAAAAAAAACATCTTTAACCTCAGCCATAGCAAGACATGCCCTGACGCATCAACAAGTGGAAAGCTATGCTAAACAACTGAAGTTTTCTCATTTTCGAGGTGTGTTTATGCGAAACCAATTACCCTCACAACCCAGGAAACATGAATGTGCTGTTGTCAATTTGGATGATCACCGAGGACCTGTAACACATTATGTAGCTTATGTCAAAGAGGGATCTACTGTACGGTACTTTGACAGTTTTGGGAATTTGCCCCCGCCCATGGAACTAGTGGCCTATTTTGGAAACAGGATCAAGATATATTATAATGTGAAACGTGAGCAAACGTTTAACAGCCAACAGTGTGGACGTATGTGTTTAATTTTTTTATATAAGACGCAACATAAGCAAAAACGTCAACAGTATGTCGGTGGAAAGTAAGACGTTTACACTGCATGGACGTGGACCTGAAGTGAGCCTAGACTTTTACCCACCTATCGAATTGAGTGAAAAACCTTATTGTTTAGGACTTGTTTCTCTTGAAACGTACAATCGAATATACAACATACGTGAAAATGTGAACAACAAGTTTTACTATGATGATTCTGTGCTCACCCTGAACTCTGGTGGATACACGATAGATGACATTTATGAACACATTTATGTGGTGTTGATCAATGAATATGGTTTAAAGTCATTTCTCGATGGAACGCGCAAGTTTGAACTTGTAGGAAATACCAACACTCATCGCTGCAGTATTTTTTCTACATTCAAAATTGACTTTAAAACTCACCCCGATTCCATTGGTCCATTACTAGGATTTAAACCACGTGTGTTAGAGCCCAACAAAAAACATGAATCAGACCATGAAGTGAAATTCATTGAGGACCATCATGTGTCGGTGACGTGTAATATTATCAGTCAAGTGTACACCAATCAAGAACCGTCGCATTCGCTTTATGACTTTATTGTAACATCGCCCAATGGCTATATTATTCGTGAAAAACTTCCAGTGGTGCTTTTTCATTCTGTGGCTGTCGATGGTATTAGTAATATAACATTAAGACTGATCAATAGAGAGCAACAACTCATTGATCTAGATTCTACCACACCAGTGACTTACAAGTTGGTGCTAAAACCACTATGAAGTTTGTATATAAAGCAACAGCACCGTCTAGGAATAGTGTTAGTTGTTTACCACGTGAATACACGTTAACATCTCAGAACAAGCAGATTTTACAGCATTTGGGTTACCACATTAACCCCCGCGATGAATTCTATCCTAGAGGTAGCGAAACACATCAAGGAGCAACCAGGAGTGGTAAGAATTGATCTGCATTCTTATCAAGCTCAAACACCTGGACTCAATAAAAAATGATGAAATTCAATTTGTTATCAACAACCAAGATATTTACACTCTACCTCATGAAAGTGTTATTCAGATTGAAGGTCGGCTCACAAAAGCCGATGGCTCTACACCGACTACATACAAGTTAGCCAACCATGCTTTCGCCTTCCTGTTTTCTGAAGTACGTTATGTCATTAACGATATCGTGGTGGATAGCACTCGAAATGTGGGTATTTCCAGTGTCATGAAACTATATCCCTCTTATAGTGAGGAAGAAGCTAAAACACATTGCATGGCGGGTTGGTGCCCTGACTCGACCAATGACTGGATGGTACACACCGATGGCACCTTTACTTGATATTTACCTCTTAAACTGATTTTAGGCTTTGCTGAAGATCACCAGCGCATTGTGGTCAATGCAAGGCAAGTGCTTTATCTGGTGAGAGACAGGAGTGATAATAATGCACTCAAGGGAGCCGACAATGCCCCCATTGATTCAAAAATTCAACTACAACGCTTGCTATGGAAAGTGCCTCATGTGACCCTTAACGATAGCAAAAAACTGGACATACTCAAAATGGTAAAGAGAGATATACCTCAACCCATGGAATTTAGAAGCTGGGCACTCCATGAGTACCCGTTATTGCCCACCACCAACACACACAGTTGGTCTATAAAAACAGCCCGCTATACATAGAGACCTCTCTACATGATTGTGGGTTTTCAAACGAATCGCATGTATCAACAAACCAAAGATGTCACGCAATTTGATCACCTGCAATTGAGAAATGCACGTCTTTTCCTCAACGGTGCTGTGTTTCCCTATGAAGGACTGGATTTAGATTTTTCAAAAAATAAGTTTGGCCCCCTATACGACTTGTTTTCTAAATTTAGATGGTCGTATTATCAAAAAGAGAATTGTCCAATGTTGTCACCCCAAGCTTTTAAGACAAGGGCGCCACTGATTGTCTTTGACTGTTCCTACTTGGAAGAGTCTGTCAAACCATCCAATATTGACATTCGACTAGATTTTGAAACGCATGACAATGTTCCAGCCAATACCACGGCCTACGTTTTGATTATTCATCACAAACAAGTCAACTATTATCCACTGTCCAACCAAGTGACAAGTGTATAAATAGCAGGTCAACCCACATCAAACCACTCAGTCATGTCTTGCTTTCAAGCCTCAAGAGAAGTTACGTCTATGAATTTAAAATCTGAGGAACAACGTTTCAAGACCTTTGCGACGTGGCCGTGCCTTTTATAAACCCTCAAGCCTTAGCAGCCGCTGGATTCTACTATTTAAAAACAAGAGATGAAGTGAAATGTGTGTTTTGTCCCATCATCTTAGACCAATGGCAAGAGAGCGATGAACCCATGCAGGAACATCAGCGCTGGTCACCTGCCTGCCCCTACCTGTGCAGAATGGAGGTGGGTAATATACCCTGTCATTCAAGTTACCCCTCACTCATGCCTCTGAGTGATGAAAAAGTTATGATACGTGTAGACTTTATGGTGTCAACAGTGCTTCAGTGAGCAGCTCACAGTCAAAAACACCCAGTTTAGAGACATTGGGATATCATCGGTGTTATGGACACTAAAAACACAAAATACTTTTTTGTTGTATGAGATGGTACCGCCTCTATCCTAGAATGAAAAAAGAATGTAAAACTTGTTATGCTAATAAAATAATTTAATTAAAATTGGTTGTTGTTGTTATATTATTATTTCTTATGCCCCCTGTCATATACTAACCTCTATAGTGACTACTCGATGTTTTTATTTTCTTCTACTATAATGGAATGTAAGTAAATGACATGGGTACACTTTACTGAACAAATGTCAGTCTGTGGTCAGTTGTACTTGATCCAGACAAGAGTGAACATGTTGCGTACACTGATTGTCGACTGTCAAGGGTTTAAAATTGGAGATAACAAATTTATATTTAAAGAAGTGGCCATCATTGATTGTTCCACTTTTTGGATATCACAAGCTACTCATTTGGTGTTCAATCCACCTTATGCGTTTGATTTGTTGTGTGATAAAGACCGTAAACAAACCCAGTGGATTGAAACTCATATGCAACTTGACTGGAAGCAAGGAACCATTTCATATAAGCACCTGGACATGGTCATGAAAGCCCACCTGTCTTCTGCCCATGTAGTATTTGTGAAAGGTAGTGAAAAACGTCAATGGCTACAACCATTTTTGGCGTCTTACTGTCAATGTATCGATTTAATGGACATGGGCTGTCCCTCGCTGCAAACACTCATGGATCGCTGCTCCTGTGACAATATTACCCATAAAGCCCTGGCACAGGTGTGGCAATTGTTTCATTGGCTAACCACCAATGCCTGCTGGGAGTTGTTAAATAAAATTAAAACTAAAGGTTTACCTGTGGATGACACCAGTGAGATTTCTACAAGCGACGTGTAAACATCAACGTGATACCATGGAGAAAGGGGATGCTACCGATAAAGCGATTGGAAAGTTCTTTGTGTGTAAAAAGAAACTAGACAGTTTTACTAAAGAAGAATTATTGGCTCTTCCAAAATCATTCATTTATTATGTCGCAGCAAATGCAGTGAAAGAAATCTGGCAACATGTACCAAAATCATGGACTCAAGACCCTGTGTTAAGTGAATTGCAACCATGTACGGATTATGATCACCATAAGCAAGTGGCTATGGCAAAAATACCCTCTATGCGACAGTGTGCTACTTGTCAGCTGGTCAAACTGTATCATGGTCATAAAAGTCCATGTAAAGACTTTGTTTCTTCATTCCACGGGTGTGATGGAGAAAAAAAGCAGCAACAACAAACATCGTCTACAGAGGAGGAGGAAGATCAAACCTTTTTACCATCGATGGAAAAGGATATGCCAGACCTGTACTGGCAATGGCGTCATTGATAAAGTAATTCAATACTTAACTTTCGAAATCTACCTACCTGGTTAATATTTGTGTAGTCCTGGAACTTGTCTTGAAGAACCTTTGCAGCGTGGTATATACCTATTAATCCTTTGGATCGAGCATGCACCTTTCTTATCACCACAGTCATCCTGCATTAAGACGTGTAGTGGATAAAGTATCGTTGAAAAGCTAAACAACGTTTGACATTCTGCGATGTCTCAGTGGGGAGAGCTTGGCAGCCCTCATTGTGATTAGTGATATATAAGGAAAGTTAATGATGAGTGGACATGAACATTGAAAAGGATTGAGGAATTGGTATTTCTTTTGTATTCTATTTTTGTAAAGCTCTATTTGTTGTGAAATAAAACAAGGTTTACAAGATCACAATGTCTTTTAATTTTAAAAATGGTGATAGCCATTTCTTCATTTTCATCTTTTCACACATGAATATTAACAATTTCCACTTTACATTTTTTACATTCCCCTTGTTTAGTTCACACATTCTGTACATTTTATGTTGTGAAATATAAACAAGGTTTACAAGATCACAATGTCTTTTAATTTTTTTAAATGGTGATAGCCATTTCATTTTTTCACACATGAATATTTACAATTTCCACTTTTCATTTTTTACATTCTCCTTGTTTAGTTTACACATTCTGTACATTTTTGATGTTGTGAAATAAAAACAAGGTTTACCAGATCACAATGTCTTTTAATTTTAAAATGGTGATAACTATTTCACTTTTTCACACATGGATATTTACAATTTCCACTTTACATTTTTACATTTCCCTTGTTTAGTTCACACATTCTGTACATTTTTTAAATCTTTTTTGTAATATACAAAAGTAAACATTTTACACTAAAATGTATTACTTATCTTATTTTTACTAAACTACAGTAGCCTAACATTATACATTCTACTTACAGTTTTTTACAAAAAAATATTACAATATAAAACACACTAAAAATATTACAATATAGTGATCATTAGACTTAAGTAAAGTAATAGTCGTCAATGCGACTGTTTCCCCAAGCAAAAGTATCAAATGTGTTGGGTATAATGAATCGTTTGTTGTCTTCATTACTTAAAGCAACTTTGTTCAGCAAATTGGTATGTAGCTGACGATTTTTACTTCTAAATACACTCATTTTCTTATATAATACAGGTGGGTTACTAACTATACAGTTTTTATAATCTCTTATATCTAACTCTTTACTAACAACATTCTTTTTCACTCCTTTTATTTTTTTCACTACTACATCATCAATTGTCATATAACTGTATGATTTAGATTTTGTGCCTAAAAAGGTGTCTATAATAACACCAGCACATTCGTCCTTAAATTTCCCAAGAACCTTTTTGTTTACTAGAGGTAAATGGTAAATATTATCCTCGGGATAGTCACTTGTATCAAACCTATTTAGCTCAGTTTTGATATCCTCATAAAAATCATCAGTTTTAAACTCATAAATAAAAGAATCTGTGTCTGTGTAGAGTAATTTAGCATTATCAAGATAGTTTTTCTTTACATAATCATAGTGAAATTCATACATAAGTGTCTTTGACAATTCCAGAATGGTGTAACCCACATATATGGGTTTGTTGTAAGTTACTTTAAGACGATTCATTTGTATTACAACTAAATCCTCATGAATAATTGAACAGCGATGAAAGTTAGGCTTGCTTATTAAGTTGCTCGCACCATACCTTTTACCATCATTCTCCCACTTTGTTATAAGCTTTACATCAACTCGTTTATCAACATTCTCCATAGTCTTTCCAAAAACACTATTATTCATGAGTTTATAAAAATCTTTTTCAAACGCGTTTGTTGACAGTGTTCTTAAATTATTGTTCAGATCAATATACGGTTTGAGCCATGCTGACTGATGAAATTGCAATACGCGATGAATTTTAGTTAATTTCAATCCATGCTTCACTGTTTCAAGTTTTGATAAAGTATTACATATTTACATTTATCAATCACATTAGCAATTAACATCTTTGTTCGTGATGTGATGTATGGAGATTTCATATTCTCAGGACAAAATGGTAAATCATTATGATCATCATGTAACTCTTTAGGGTACTCAAGATTTACCTCTAAAATATATCCTTTATCATCGTTATCATTAAGAGTGTCAACATGTAAGACATCAATTTCAGGTTGTGTCAGCCAGCGAAAATCTTTCAGTGGTAGATATTGACTCATAGCCCAACCATATTGGTTATTTGCATCGAGGTAGACAATATACTTTGACTCTTCACAAGGGTTGTAGCTAGGCATGTATTTATTATTCGCTTTAGAGTACCGTCCACTACATTGGCTTAATCCACCTCGAATTGATGATTTTATTAAATTGATCTTGTCTATATCAGTCATTAATTCTAAATTTACTTTCGTTTTTTTCAACATTGAACTGAAACTTAACCCAGGAGCAGTGAAATACTGACAAGGATCAAGGTCATAAGTTTTCATACAAACATTCCGAAAATTTTCAAACACATCTGCTAATAACAACACATCTGTCCTCAAATATAGGTCTGAAAATTCTCCTAAAGTTTGAATGTCAAACTGTGCCCATACACGTTGTGCATGTAAATATTCCTGATCACTGATATGACTTGTGTTTAAGGTACTGTAAAATGCATCTTTCGGTGGTAAAGAACACTCCTCAAGACGTTCCACACAGTTAATATATTCGCAAGGGAATATACCCTTTTGACAAATCAAATTAAAATCATCTTCTTTAGGAAAGACACGTTGAATTTCATGAAACTGATCTGATTTTAAATTACTAGCAAGCTTATCAAGACTACTCGGCATAAAGCGGAATGAATCTAAAAATCGCAGTTTAATCGTATTCTTATTGTCAGTTTTGATATATTTTGTGAACGATATGTATTGTTCCTTATTATTTGCAATCACATCAATTTTCACATCTGAAGCTCCAAATTCTTTAACGATAAAGTGGTTATCGTATTTGCTACCGTTGTGTAGAATGACCGGAATGAATTTACTTACTCTATAATTTAAATTACATTCTTGGTGAGCAGCACCACGATATTTTCCTGTTAAATGATCATGATCGCGAACCCTGTCTGTATATAAACATTCACCACATATAAAACAATTAGTTTCAGTTTCAAAATTCATTTGCTCTAATAAAGTTAGTGGCTCCATAGGAATGATCGTATTTAAAATAGAGGATATACGGATGGCATCTTTCTCAAGCCTTTCCATAAAAACTTTAGGTGCATCAGGTCCTCTATAGAGCTCAAACTTATTTAAAGAGTCATCATAACTACATTTAATATAATATGCAAAGCTTAAAGGTTCATGAATGTGAGTAGTGTTGGTTAAAGGTTGGGCTGGATTCGATGAACATGTATTAAATGGTTTTAGCAAAGCCTCGAAGTCAGCATATATAACAAATGGTACTTGAAGCTGTTTCTCATAATCCTTGAATTTTAGAATGTTATTTTTAGGAGTCGGTAATACCGTACACACATGATTACATCCCCATTTTTGGTGTTGAGTTAGTTGGTCCTCTTTTCTGAAATATAGCAAACAGCCATCACACAACCACTTCTTATTTTCTCTTTTTGATAGCTGACTACCAACAAGTCTACTTAAATGTTTTATCCAGCAATAGTGAGCATTTTCATCTTCGGTTATGTACAGTAAATTTACATGAGCATCCTTTTTCCCTGAGTATAATATAGAGGACCTACTATACTCTTATTTTCAATTCCATAAACATTAACACTTACATTGTTCAGCTCTTCAAAACGTTGAATGTCTTTTATCGCCATAGGAAATTCTATTTCTTTTAAATCTAACACTGAAGAATAGTGAGGATAAGATGACGTTCTCTTTTCATTCATCGCTGCTGGATGGAGAGCTGAGGTTACAACCCATGCAAAACATGCAAGGTCACTATTCATAACGTTTACACAAGCTTTCTTCCGTTTAATCCATGCAGGTAAATCAATGTATGATGATGCTCGAAGGGGATTATATTTATTCATGTTGGTTTCTAAATAAAGTTCTTCAACCAATGCCCAGCCCGACTCCCTTTCCTGGAACTCTTCACTCTTCATGATGATATCACTTGAAATACTTTGATATATATCACTAATATTAGTTGATTCACTAACAATTACGTTTTTTGTATTAAAAGATTTGATATCCGTAATTTTACCTTCGCTCCCAGTTTTTACATAGAGGCCAAAAGTTCAAAATTCATTTTAAATGTTTTATGCTCTAATAAAACATTACCTACCAAGCCAAACACAGTAGGTTGAACATTTTTTTAAAAATGATTCAATACTTTGAGTTTTTTCTTTACTATAAAGTCTATAACTAGCAATTCGACTTTTAAATGCACTACCAATTTGTTGAACATTTCCAGAATTTCTTTCATGGCAAGCGTTATTTTTATGATGAATACTGCGTAAATGTCCATGAATGAATGAAGAAGGTATATCAATATTACATACATCACAATGTGTTATCGAAGGTTCACCATTCTTCTTTCTTTTTGTTGCACAACTATTTTCACAATCTTGAGAACGTTTACGCTTTTGAGCATTACATTCATTTAAAGGTTCCGTGCTAGTTGTTGGTTTTACAGTTTTTAATTCTTGTTGTTCACCATGCACTTCAACCATGTGGGATTGATATCGCTATACAGCAGAAAAACCAAGTTCACAAACTGAACATGAAAATGATGCTGAACTAACATGCATTAAATTTACATGACGTGCAAGATTATCTTGTCTGTTAAATGTGGTAGCACAATGACTTCACACAAACATTTTAATGTCATGTTTAACATTTGCGTGTCGTTGAAGGTTGTCAGGTCTTGATAACTGTTTCTTACAGTCACCACACTTGAACATGGTGATCCCTTTCGAAATTACCTATAAAAGAAAGAAATCATAAATGTTAATAAATGATAAACAAAAGTACAATATAAATAGTTTAATTACATTCCAGTGAATGGTTATAGCAGGGTATTTAAATCGATCATCTGTGAACTCCTAGCAAGTCTAACTTCATGTAGTTCTAACTGTCACTGACACCTAGCGGTGAACATTGGAACTTGATAGAGTGGGAGAAACCAGTGATCGCCAGTTAAGTGAGCTAAGTGTGACGTCATAACCAATCTTAAAGCAAGTCTAAACTAGTAGAACATGTCACGTGATAGAAACCAGCGATCACCAGTTAAGTGAGCTAAGTGTGACGTCATAGCCAGTCTTAAAACAAGTTTAAACTTGTAAAACATGTCACATGACAAGGTTAAGTTAGGTAAAGTTAAGTGAACTGAGGTTAAGACTTTAAATATTCCCTCTGTCACTGACACCTAGCAATGAACATTCGAACTTAATAGAGTGGTTATCAAAATCTAACCTACAAATTTAGCTTTACACATCATGGTCAAGTAGTTCCAACTTTTTACTGCTAAATATACCATTTTCACTGACATGTAGTGGTGAAGATTGGAAAATAATACTCTAGCTGTTTAAAAGTTATTAGAGGGGCACTTACCTTTTTATAATTGATCAACTGCTGCCACTGAATGAACAGATTGTAGGAATCTGGTAACCTACAGGTACCCAATTATGTGTAAACAAATCAATCAATCAACAAATACATTCCAATCAATAACTTCAACATCAATTAGTAATAAAAGACTACAATCCATTAATAATAAGTACTTACCTTGCAAAATAATTTAATGATTTTCTACCAAAACGGCTTTTTTTACAACTCTTGAGCAGTAATAGAGCACTGTTCACTCAAAGCGAGTAATAAAGACTGACAGTAGGGAGATATATGACACCCCTCTTATATAAACTCTCATCGCTCGTGTCAGCAGTTTTTTGCAGATCATTGCAATTCCTTTCCCAATACAGCTGAGAGTCCAAAGCACACTAGGAACACCTGTGTGGTATCCAATGACTGCTGACTTTGCATAATCATCACCCATTGTCTTGATCAACACCTGAGGTTTCAAATTACTGCAGCGTCAGTCATAGCAACAACAGTGTGCGCTCTCTGACATGTCAGCAACATGACACCGGAAAGAACACCTGTGTAATATCCAATAACTGCTAACTTTGCATGATCATCACCCATTGTCTTAATGAACACTTGCGGTTTCAAATTACTGCAGCGTTAGTAATAGCAACAGATCTGTGCGCTCTCTGCCATGTCTGTAATATGACAC
Source organism: Meconema thalassinum (assembly GCA_946902985.2). Taxonomy (NCBI): domain Eukaryota; kingdom Metazoa; phylum Arthropoda; class Insecta; order Orthoptera; family Tettigoniidae; genus Meconema; species Meconema thalassinum. The sequence goes on along the minus strand of OX336390.1, from coordinate 964,915,212 downwards.
AGGAAATATAACAAGACGTCTTACTGCCCATACCATCTCCTCAGTTTTATCATCTTAAGAACATGTATTATTCTCTTTCAACTACAAATGACTCGTTAGAACACATCCATCCACCAAGTTAGATCCCTTGTATGTTCACATGTATTTCGTCACTTTACTTCATATCGTTATCACATTATAGTAGTGGTGAACAACGTCAGTTCAACACACACAAATGTAGTTAGACCCTTTGACATAATTTAAATAAATTCATGAGCCAGTCCATAGGGACCAGGCCAAAGGGACCGGTCCAAAGGGATCAGTCCAAAGGGACTCATCAACAAGGACCTGTCAACAAGGACCAATCCACAAGGACCTGTCCACAAGGACTCGTCCACAAGGACCTGTCAACAATGACCTGTCAACAATAACCCATCCACAGGGATCCACTCCCCCACCCTCTTACAAAAGCTATGAGTGGGCATGCGTAAAAAACAAAAACAAGCATGTTAATTCATAGTGGCTATCCACCAAACACATACACTTTATGTAGAACAACGTTTAAATGCATATCGGCATTCAAACTCTCACATGTTGCAATTGGAAAGAGAGATTCTCTAAAAAATTACAATTTCACCCCCTAGTAGGGTAGATTTTATTTTTGGGGTTGAAATATGTTGTCCATTGGAAAGGGGGTGTCAGCCCGAGTTCAATGACACCTCATTCGTCAAAATCTGACCATGCGTTCGAGAGATATCGCGCTGCCGCCATCTTGTGAGGTGGGGAGGTGGAGGTGGCTGTAGAACCATCCAAAACACACTACTTTCAGGTTTTGAGAACATTGGAAATAAATTATATGCCAGAGGATTAACATTTGTAATGCCTAAGCATTTACCTACCGAGTTTCACTGCACTCGGATGGTTAAATCGCGAGAAACGTCCATTGAAATATTTAAATATTTATACTTCGCGTCGCCACCATGTTGGATTAGAGCTCACCAGCTTATTGAAAGTCCTATAGGTGAACTTATGTTCATAGCCTCTATGAACATAAAGAATTTCAGTTTGATTGCTGTAAAGGATTCGTAGATATTGGGAACCGTCTAAATATTTCGGATGGTCGCCATGTTGGATTGTTATATGTATAGGCCATAGAGTTATGTAATATTAAAGGAAAATTTTTACGTAGGTTATTCAAACTTTCACTTCCATCGCATGATTACGACACAAGAAATAAAAACTTAATTTTAAAATTTCGCTCAGCCGCCATCTTGAGATAATGAAACCATTGAACTAAATTAGATGCCAGTGCATTAAAATATGTATAAACATATACTGTACCACATGTCTCTGCGCTCAGATGGGTAAATCGAGAGAAAAGTCTATTAAAATGTTTCAACTTCGCTTGGCCGCCATGTTCGTTTTGTACTCTACAGGTTTTTGAAACTTACAAATTTAAACTTATAATAGTGCCCGGTATCACCGTACAAAATTTCAGGGTGAAATCAGAGATAGTTTCGGAAATATATAATGCCGATAAAATATTTCGCATAGACGCCATCTTGAGGTTATGTAAACAATTGAACTAAATTAGATGCCATTGCATTCCAATGTTTATAAACTTTTGCTTTACCAAGTTTCATTCCATTTGGATGGTTAAATCGCGAGAAAAGTCTATTTCGCCTGGCCACCATGTAGGTTTTGAAAGTCTCATAGGTGAACTTGTAGTAGTGCCCTTTATTACCGTAAAAAATTTCAGGGTAATATCGCTATTAGTTTCGGAGATATTGAATGCTGGTGAAATATTTCCCACAGCCGCTATGTTGGATTGGTGAGACTTAATACAATTTGAAGGCCACGGTCGGGTGCTATGACCTTACCGAGTTTCATTGAAATCGCCCTAGCCGTTTAAAAGTTATTAGGGACACACACACACACACGATTCACACACGCACACACAGACAGACAGACACACGGACAAAAAGTGATCTCATAAGCCTATTTTTTATATATGAAAATAGACTAAATAGCCTACTTGAAAAATTTTACAAAAACCTATTTTTAAAAGACAAATGAAATAATATTTTTAAAAATATACTATTGACAATATAACATTAATGGTGGTTCATCCTCGGCATTCTTGTGTTCCTTTTATATTAAAAAAAATCCATTCAGACTGGTATTTCCTGTTAAATCGTGTTTTTTTTGTAATTCATGACGTTTAAAAATCACAAATATTGTCCTATCAATAAAACACTCAATACTTTGTATACTGTTTACCTTTGTAACTATAAGTTTGTATGTTCTCATAATTCTATGTTACATGTTAGTGAAGCTAGGATTTAATTGTTAACTGTGTGCAATAACACCCCCTCACAGTGTATACGTCCCCGTAAGTGCATTTTGAGGGTTCAGGGAACAATTCAAAACACATTCTGTGATATTTCCTCCAAAACATGTGAAATAGGATTCAGATCAGGAGAGCTAAACTAGCACTTGAATTCCCACTTCATAAGCTAGAATTGAGTAAAGCGTTTGTGCTTTAGACTGGAATTCACACATCAGCTGACTGACTTCTTGGAGATTAACCTGTTGTCCAAGGAAGGAACAAGAGAAGACAGGAAGGAAGCAGGAGTTGGAAGCACATTGCTACTGCCGATTGAGATACACAGGAGCGAAGGGCTCACAAATGTCGAGGTGCATTCTCCTTGGACAAGCAAGCACATAGTGTAACCCACCTCTTGAAGCTTCCTGCACTATGGCATTGTGTTAGCATGTGAGAGAACACTTAATCATCAATCAGGTAATTGGCGCTTATACTTAATGGGCCATTAGTTTGATAGAAAGGAGGACTTAATACAGCACGCAATTAGTCACTTCAATTAGCAGTTTGAGAGGTTGCAGGCTCTCCAACAGAATAGAGTCATTACAGCAGCATTTTTAGCCTACTTTCGATTTTTGCAAAAAATGAAAGTAGACTTATGAGATCAACACAGGGCGAAAAAAGTGTGTCTGTCTGTGTGTGTGTATGTGTGTGTGTGAGTCTGTGTGTGTGTGTATGTGTGTGTGTGAGTCTGTGTGTGTGTGTGTGTCTGTGTGTGTGTGAGTGTGTGTACTCTGAATGTCTGTCCCCCCCCTATCAATTCGAACACGGTGAATGCGAATTGAACGAAATTTGGTACAAAGGTAGCACTAGCAAAGGACACCTCAGTGCCATGTTTTATATCGCCGCCATCTTGATGGAAACGTAATGGCGGCCACACAAATGTTCAAAGCTTAAATCAAATTACGACTAACCTAATCATCCGATCTCTACAAAATTTTGCAACAACATACCTTTATGGGGGGAGCATCCTTTGACCAAACCAATAGGTCATCAGCGTAACAGTTTACGGATGGCGGCCATCTTTGTTTGAAAATCGATTCCCCCTATTAATTCGAACATGGTGCAACCGAATGGTACGAAATTTGGTACAGAGGTAGTACTAACAAAAGGCACCTCAGTGTCATGTTTTATATCGCCGCCATCTTGACGGAAACGTAATGGCGGCCACACAAATGTTCAAAGCTTAAATCAAATTACGACTAACCTAATTATCTGATCTCTACCAAATTTTGCAACAACATACCCTTATAAAGGAAGCATCCTTTGACCAAATGAATAGGTCATTAGCCTAATAGTTTGCGGATGGCGGCCATCTTTGTGTGAAAATCAATGCCCCCTATTAATTCAAACACGGTGAAACCGAATGGAACGAAATTTGGTACAGAATTAGCACTAGCAAAGGGCATCTCAGTGTCATGTTTTATATCGCCGCCATATTGAAAGAAACGTAATGGCGGCCACACGAATGTTCAAAGCTTAAATCAAATTACGATTAACCTAATCATCCAATCTCCACCAAATTTTCAACTACATACCTTTATGGAGGGAGCATCCTTTGACCAATCTAATAGGTCATTCGCCTAATAGTTTGCGGATGGCGGCCATCTTTATGTCAAAATTGATTCCCCCTATTAATTCGAACACGGTAGAACCGAATGAACGAAATTTGGTACAGCGGTAGCACTAGCAAAGGGCACCTCAGTGTCATGTTTTAGGCTATATCACCGCTATCTTGACGGAAACGTAATCGCGGCCACCCAAATGTTAAAAGCTAAAATGTAATTACGACCAACCTAATAATCTAGTCTCTACCAAATTTTGCAACACCATATCTTTATGTGGGAAACATATTCAGACCAAACTGCAAGAACATCAGCCCAATAGTTTGCAGATGGTGGCCAAGTATGTGTGCAAATCGATTCCCCCTATCAATTCAAACACGGTGAAACCGAATTGAACGAAATTTGGTACAGAGGTTGCACTAGCAAAGGGCACCTCATATTCATGTTTAATATCCCTATAGCACGTTGTATTTCAACAAGCTACTGCAACCAACATTCAATTATACTCCTTGAAAAGGACAAAGAGTTATAACAATACCCATGCATTTAGGAGAAAGTAGGCTATATGTTCTTTACTGAACATCTTGTTGTGTGTAATTTCCGGCCAACAACAGTAATAAGTACTTGTTCAAGCGCGTCATCGTATCTTCTGTTTGCCACAGTGGTTGAGTGGTTATCGTGTCGGACTACCAACCCCAAGCTTGCTGGTTCGCTCCTGGCCGTGATAAGTGATATTTTTTTTTTGAAAGGCGACAAAAATCACGGTACGCATGTCATACGATGTTGGCATGTTAAAGAACCCATTTGAATTCAGTAGGACGTGTTCATAATGGCAAAATTAATCTCGGGGTTTTCTGCCAACACAAAGTTCATCTTTTCTCAACTAGAAAGCGCTATAGTTACAAGGAGCTTTGATATCCATCCTCCTTGATTTCAGTGCGCTCCAAGGAACAAAAAAATTGACTTTATTTTTATATCGTATCTTGAAGGTTCACTCATTGACGGGCGTCGCGACATCCCTCCTAACCTGTGTCATTGAATCGTTCATTTCAGAAACATCACATTTATCAGGACACTCCAAATACAGATATTTAGTCCGCCCCATTGTGTAGGAGCTGACATTCTTGGCTGTCACCGCGGAGGCCCGGGTTCAATCCCTGGCTCTGCCAAAGACTTTAAATTCTGGTCTGAGGGCTCAAACGGGGTATACTCAACCTCATGAGGCAAAACTGAGGAGAGGCGGGTTCGATTCCTACCTCGGCCAACCTGGACGTGGTTTCCCGTGGTTTTCCACTTCTACTCGAGACAAATGCCGGGATGGTCCTAACTTGAAGGCCACGGCCCCTCGTTCGCATTGTTGTTGTTTGAGTCTTCAGTCTTTTGATCGTTTGATGCAGATCTCCATGCCTCCCTGTCCTGAGTTAATTGTTTCATCTCTACATAGCTACCGCACCCTACATCCGAGGCAATCTGTTTAACATATTCTAACCTTGGTCTACCCCTACAGTTCTTGTCCTCTACCCTTCCTTCCATAACTAAGCATGCTATTCCTGGGTGTCTTAATATGTGTCCTACCAACCTATCTCTTCTCTTCATTAGCAGTCGCCAGAAACACCTCTCCTCTCCCGCTCGTCTTAATACCTCTTCGTTTGTAACCCTATCTACCCATCTGATCTTCATCATTCTCCTGTAACACCACATTTCAAATGCTTCAATTCTCCTCTTTTCTGCTGCACCTATAGTCCAAGTTTCACTTCCATAGAGCTCCACGCTACAGACAAAGGCTTTCAAAAATGACTTCCTAGTACTTAACTCTATATTCGATGTCAACAGATTCCTTTTTTGTAGAAATGCTTTCTCTGCCTGAGCCAACCTACTTTTTATATCCTCTTTGCTTCGTCCATCACTGGTTATTTTGCTTCCTAAGTAACAGAAGTCTCCTACTTCCTTCAGATTTTCACCTGACAGTTTGATGTCCATAGAGGATTCTGATTTATTTCGGCTGCATTCCAGTATTTTTGTTTTACATTTATTAATTTTCATCATGAATTATTCTTTCCTCAAGACGGAGTCCATACCATTCAAAAACTCATTCAAATCCTCAGGCGTGTCGGCCAAGATGACGATGTCATCGGCGAATCTCAGAGTTGAAATTATTTCTCCTTGAATCTTCCCATTAGTCACCTTAATTACAAATACACTTACTACTACATAGATCACAACAGCACAGATTATCGGACAACCTGTCCACACGCAAGTACACGGGGCTAAATGAACACGGTGCCCATGCCCCTCAAATGATAGAACAACAACAATATGTGGATCACTAATTGATCTGATCTCAAAGCTTCCCTGTCTGGCGGTGCCACAGATCTGCTAACACAAACAAGGAAGTGTGTTGCCTACCATACAGGCGCTCTGTTATGAGTTGATGCGTGACACAAGGGTTGCCGAGTGAACAGGCGCTCTGATCTTGATACGAGATCCAGAACGTTCTCCCAACTTCTTGTTTCTCTCAGAAGAGAAAGGGAACAAAAGAGAAACGACGGCATAAATGCAATAAAAATCGAGCCTCTAATTCAATATCTCCCAAGCGCGCTGTGTATGCTTCCAGTTATAGTATCATAGCTCCGGCATTGCTGCCAACATTAACATACGGAGTGCGTGCTTCAGTTCATTGAGGCCTACACGGATAAGCCCAATGAGTAGCAGAAGGCGATTAGGCACTCTTCACTACTGGCTGCGGCTTCGGTGGCGTAGTGGGTAGCATGCTGAACTGCTATTCCCAAGATCACGGGTTCAAACCCGGCCGAAGTTGTCGAACTTTTAGGAGCGTTAAAACCCATTAGTATGCCTTCCTTCGGTGCGGAAGTAAAGCAATATATTTATGGCATGAAAAAGAACCTACCACTACAATTGTTAGTGTGTTGCCAAATTTGTACGTTATTTGGCTAGAAACGCTCTATGAAGTTTAAAGGTTCGCGGCTGGATGTCAGTGACATCTGGTAGCTAAAGTTGAAACTACTTGAAATTGAACTTGCCGAATTTCATTGATCTTCAATAACTTCATCTTATCCACATGTGACGGTACTTGTAGCTCACCCCATGGATGTCCACATAGAAACAGATACAAACTCTGGCGAGCCGGGTATGTCCTCCAACACTCCCGGCACTAAAAGCCATACGCCAAGTAGATTCGGTGATACTAGGTTCGTAACCGGCAGTGAAAGCCATTGTCTGGAGTGTGGCGCTCTATGGAAGTGAAACTCGGACTGTTGGCGAAGCAGAAAAGAGGAGAATTGAAGCGTTTGAAATGTAGTGTTACAGGAGATTGATGAAGATCAGATGGGTAGATAGGGTTACAAATGAAGAGGTATTAAGACGAGTGGGAGAGGAGAGATGTTTCTGGCGACTGATAATGACGAGAAGAGATAGGTTGGTAGGACACATTTTAAGACACCCAGGAATAGTAAGCTTAGTTATGAAAGGAAGGGGGGAGGATAAGAACTATGGTGGTAGGCCAAGATGCCTCAGATGGAGGGGGTGGTATCAACTGTACATAGAGAAGGAAGAACTATTATCTCAGAACAGGGGATGAGATGAGCTGCATCAAACCAGGTACAGTAAGACTCAAACACATGGCATAGTTTAGCACCAATAAATAATGGTGGCCCTGGTTCACGAGTGTTGGTAGACCTGGGGACGTTCGACCCTTATAGTGCCGAGGAGTGATGTATCATCCCTCCGTGGTAAGTGCCAGGAATGATATTTCATTCCTCTTGCAAAGTCATAATGAAACCTCAGTAATTTATCCTCTCTCCGGTAGATAGTAGCACTTATCGGTGCATTCCTATCAAGAAAAGGTTGTGTAGTTTCTGAAATCTCCACCCAAAACCGCATAAAATAATTTGTTCTCGGGTTACGAATTTTTTTTTGCCTACATTTCAAACTTTGTAAAGATGAGGAAAAAGTGGTTTTATGAGATCGATCTGGGCAAATGTGTGTCTGTCTGTCCGTCTGTCTGTACTTCTATCTGTCAGTGTGTGTGTATGTGTCCCTCTAACAACTCTTAAACGGCTAAATGGACCCAAATTTGGTATAAGTAAAGAACTATGCCAGAATAACTCAAGGCCATATTTGAAAATGACGTCAGTGCTACTAACTGCCAACAAATCGCAATTGAAAGTTGACGTCTATGTTGGATATCTCGGAAGTTATGCATGGGTATTGTTCCAAAATTGAAACACTTATCGATAATATAACATCAGACTAATTTACAGGAGCCCATACATGAGAGTGTTGCCAACATAATTCCATGCCTGCTGATAAGCCCAATCTTTCAATGCATATAACTTCCATACTATCAATTAGATTTCAACCAAATTTGGTATGTAAATGCGCACCGGAGCAGATATGAATATGCGATTTTTTAGTGACAGCAGGGTGGCCATCTGTTGAAAATGCACTCTGTACATTGTTATCCTAATCTCAATATATCAGAAAGTATGCAGGCCAACATTTCTAATGTTTGCATACATATAGTACCGGCAAATGTAGGTTAATTTTCAGTAACCGATATACGACAGTGCTGCCAACATGATTCTACGCGAGCTGATAGGTTTATTGTTGAATCACATGTAACTTTCAAACTAATAAATGCAGTTCTTTCAAATTTCGCTCATATATACTAGATCGTAATATTTCAATATAAGTTTCAGCATCCCATTTATAGAAGTGTCACCAACCTGATTTTAAATAAAGGTGATAGATTCTATATTTAAATACATGTAACGTGCATACTATCTATTGGACCTCAATACATCTGCATTGTGGACCTTAAGAGAAGGAACTAAGAATATATTTGGAGTCACCAGGTCTGCCAACTCTTGATATATGGTCTCTATAATTTTAAGAGAAGTTGGCTCTTTAGTTCGTCACTGAACTACTTGTTAAATAAGTGAATGTCGTGCCCGCTCATCTTGCGAACAATAATGGTGATCTTGTGAGATGAAGTGTTCTTGATTTAGCGGAATAATTTAGGGACTGACGAGATTCAGAAAGTGAATTGGAACTTTGTGATAAAGCTGAAGTCTTTGCGGATAGATTCTAGCCAGTGAAAGGGTTTCTGAAATAGATTTTGTCAGGGAAATGCCGCTAAGAGTTGTGATTAGTGTTAGTTCAGAAAGTGACGATTCTCAAAGTAATATGGAGATTATAAATATGCCTGGATTGAGTGAAGTTACTCCTGAGTGATTTACCGCACCAACCATCACACTGATTCCTCCGATAGGTTATTAATTTTAAGTTTTATATTTTTAAAAAGTCGCGTCCGTAGCGTAGCGGTCAGCATGGTTAGCTGCCGCCCCGGAGGTCCTGGGTTCGATTCCTGGCTCTGCCACGAAATTTGAAAAGTGGTGTGAGGACTGGAACGGGGTCTACTCAGCCTCGGGTGGCCAAAATGAGTAGAGGAGGTTCGATTCCCCCCTCAGCCATCCTCGAAGTGGTTTTCCGTGGTTTACCACTCCGTCTTCGGACAAATGCCGGGATGGTTCCTACTGTAAGGCCACGGCCGCCTCCTTCCCTCTTCCTTGCATAACACTCCCACACTTCCCATCCCTTCATCAGGCCCCTGTTTGCTTTGCAGGCGAGGCCGTGTGGGCGTAGTGCCTGGTCACACAACCCAGTTGTATCCCCGTCTCAGAGTCTCAAGCTCAAGGACACTGCCCTCAGTGGCGGTAGAAGTGGGATCCCTCGCTTAGTCCGTGGGAGGGTAAAACGATAGCGAAAAAAAAGCGAACGAATATTTTTGAAAAATTGTTTGCAGTTTTAGGTTTTTTGTAATATCGATATCCAAGAAAATACATTTCTTTTGCAACACAAAGACTACTAGGATATTGTGCTGCAAGAAATATCGACAAATGGTGATCCAAACGGATATTTAGGACTACATATCTGCCTTAGAATTTGATTTTCATCTTTTGAATTCACAATTTCTCAACTCATTATTTATTTTTATTTTTACTACAGAAATATTCAGATGGAAAGTGATAAGAAGTGCAAAATTTATAAGAGAAAAAATACTTGAAAAGGAAAGGGACACATATTCAGAATTATAAATTTTTATCTGGAGTGCTGCAAATCGGGCAAATTGTCAGTGGCACTCTTATGGCGTCACTTTACAATACTCAAATACATAGCATAGGTTAGCACGAAGAAATAATGGTGGCCCTGGTTCACGAGTGTTGGTAGACCTGGGGAATTTTAACCCTTAGAGTGCCAAGGAGTGATTTATCATCCCTCCGTGGAAAGTGCCAGGAATGATATTTCGTTCCTCTTGCAAAGGCATAATGAAACCTAAGTAATGAATCTTCTCTCCGGTAGATAGTAGCACTTATCGGTGCTTTCCCATCAAAGGTGTGTAGTTTCCAAATTTTCCATCAGAAATCGCATACAATAATTTGTTCTCGCGTCACAAATTTTCAGCCTATTTTCATTTATGAAAAAATAGGCTTATGACATCACCTCTTGTCCGTGTGTGTGAGTATGTGTGTGTGTGTGTCCACGTGTGAACTCCCCCCTAATTACTTCTAAACGGCTGGAGCGATTTCAAAGAAACTCGGTGTGGTCATAGTACAATTTCGGCCAACCCCGGCCGTGCCCTTCAAACGTTATTACCTCTCACCAATCCAACATCGCAGCTGTGGGAAATATTTCACTGGCATTCTATACCTCCGAATCTGTTACTCATATCACCCTGAAATATTGGTCGGTAATAAAGGGCCCTACTTGACGTTGACCTAAGTGACTTTCGAAACCCTGTTAAGTGCAAAACCAACATGGCAGCCAAGCGAATTTGAAACATTTAAATTGACTTTTCTCGCGATTTAACAACCCGAACGCAGTGAAACTTGTTACAGCAAATTACTATACAAATTGCAATGCAGTGACATATAATTTAGTTCAATTATTTACATAAACACAAGATGGCGGCTGTGCGAAATTTTAAAATTATTTTTGTATTTCTTGTGTCCTAATCATGCGATTAAGTTTGAATAATACACCTACACAATAATCTTCATGTAATAGCACGTAACTCTAAGGCCTATACATAAAAATTCAATATGGTGACCATCCGAATTATTTAGATGGTTCTCAATATCTACGAATCTATTAGAGCAATTCAAAAGCAAATTTGTATGTTGATAAAGGCAATTAATGTAAGTCGGAAATTTGAAAATAGGCTGTATAGTTCTTCACGGAACTACTTGTTTAAATAAGTGAATGTCGTGTCCGCTCATCTTGCGCACAATAATGGTGAACGAAGTGTTGTTGATTTAGCGGAATAGTTTAGGGACTGACGAGATTCAGAATGTGAATTGGAACTTCGTGATAAAGCTGAAGCTTTTGCGGCTAGATTCTGGTCAGTGAAAGAGTTTCTGAAATAGATCTTGTTAGGGAAATGCCGCAAAGAGTTGTGATTAGTGTTAGTTCAGAAAGTGACGATTCTCAAAGTAATATCGCTATTATAAATATGCCAGGATTGAGTGAAGTTACTCCTGAGTGATTTACCGCACCAACCATTACACTCAATCCTTGTGTACATAACTCCGATAGGTTATTATTTTTTTTTTCTTGAAAAATTGTTTGGAGTTTTAGGTTTTTTGTAATAACGATATCGCAGAAAATACTTTTTAGCAACAAAAACTACTATTAGGATGTTGTGCTACAGTTAATATCAACAAGTGGTGAGCCAAACTGATATTTAGGACTACATATCTGCCTTAGAATTTGATTTTCATCTTTTGAATTTACAATTTTTCAACTCATTATTTATTTCTATTTTGACTACAGGAATATTCAGATGGAAAGTGATTTAAGTGCAAAATGTATAAGAGAAAAAAACTTTGTAAAATTAGGTGAAAATTTAGAGTTGTACATTTTTTACTGGAGTGCTGCAAATCGGGCAAATTGTCAGTAGCCCTCTTATTTTGTACCTGGGTGATATGGCGGCACTTTACAAGTTGCTCTTGGAGAAAGGAGGGGCGATGTTTGTTGCATTAATGCAAGGAAGCTGAAATACTGTAGGTGATGTATCTGTTTCAGTAACTCGTAAGGGCCAGAAGGAAATATCGCAAGTCCAGAGTTCTTTTATAGTGACTTAGACGTGGCTCTAGCATTGCGCATGATCCAAGCGGTGAGCTTCAGAGAAATTACAAGCAATTATATCAGACATTCCGCGCATTTTAGCAGTCCACAGAAATACACTGCCACAATCTCACCGTCTTAATTTCGTTATGAATGTAGCAAGTTCTCGACTTGTTCCTAATTACATTGAGTCTCTCTCACTGCTCTCTGGCGCCTGGTTGAGGTACTAGCACTTTAACAGTATCATCGATAGTAATAATAATAATGTATTCCGCATTATATATTTATGATTTTCTGACTCCATGTACATTCTGACAATAACAATAAGAAATACTTTTCAGTCTGTCAACACATCAATGGCCCCTTTTAAACTCGTCAGGAATAACACACTTACTAACTAATTATTTATAGACCCTTAACCCTTCGGTAAACTTCTCAAACTGAGGGGTTTAAATGGACGATATGTTTCAATCGTCATACGAACATCATCAGGTCATATTCCCTTCAAAAACTTACGTACAACAATACGCTCCATACAATATTATTTTGTTTGATCATTTGTGGCACTCCTTTAATTATTGAGTTTTAGTTACTATTATTCAAACACTTTGATGCCACCATTTAATATTCTAGTTGTTGTTGATTCATTTAGGAGCTTTGCGACATAGTGGTCATGTAGCACCGTGCACTAGGGTGTGTAGAATTTATCTGATAACCTGTGTTATATCGGTGCCTTTAGTAGAGTGTGTGTGTAATTCAGCCGAGAATTGGGCAGGAGGCGGCGGTGGCGTTAGTTAATAACTCTCCCAGCATTTACCTGAAGTAAAAGTGGGAAACCATGGAAAAACGCTTCCAGGATGGCTGAGGTAGGAATCGAACCTTCAACTTCTCAGTTTGCTTCACGAGGCTGAGTGTACACCGTTCCAGTCCTCAAACCAGAATTAAATTTCTTGGCAGAGCCAGGAATCGAACCAGTGACAGCCAAGAATGCAAGCCAGTACGCAACGAGGCAGAGATAAAGAACATGTTATACGAGCATCATGGACCAAAATCTACAAACTGGTTTGATGCAGCCTCCCATGGCTCCCTGTCCTGAGCTAATCGTTTAATTTCTACATAGCTACCACACCCTACATCTGAGGAAATCTGGTTAACATAATCTAAACTTGGTCTACCCCTACAGTTCTTGTCCTCGACCCTTCCTTCCATAACTTAGCTTGCTATTCCTGGGCGTCTTAATATGTATCCCACCAACCTATCTCTTCTCTTCATTAGCAGTCGCCAGAAACTTCTCTCCTCTCTCACTCGCCTTAAAAATCCTTCGTTTGTAATCCTATCTACCCATCTGATCTTCATCATTCTCCTGTAACACCACATTTCAAACGCTTCGATTCTCCTCTTTTCTGCTGCACCAATAGTTCAAGTTTCACTTCCACGCTCCGGACAGAGGCTTTCAAACATGACTTTCTAATTCCTAAATCTATTTATTTATTTATTTATTTATTTATTTATTTATTTATTTATTTATCTAGTGTATGGCTTTTAATGCCGAGAGTGTCCGAGGACATGTTCGGCTTACCGGAGGCTGTAGCTACATCAATGCGGGCACCCATGGGGTGAACCTAATTCTATATTAGACGTCAATTGAATGTTTTTCTGTAGATATGCTTCTTCTCTGAGCCAATCTAAGATACATCCTCCTTGCTTTTTCCATCACTGGTTATTTTGTTCCCTAAGTACCAAATTCTCCTACTTCCTTTAGCTTTTCAACTGCTTTTTGACGTCTATAGGGGTTTCTGAATTCATTCGGCTGCAGTCCAATATGTTTAGCCTACTTTTCACATTTTGCAAAAATGAGGAAAAAGTAGACATATGAGATCGGGCAAATGTGTGCCTGTCTGTCTGTCTGTCTGGCCTTTTGTCTGTCTGTCTGGCTGTGTGTGTCCCCCCCTATCAACTCCTAAACGGCTGCAGCAATCGAAACAAAATTTGGTAGGAGTAAAGATTTATACCTGAATATCTCACGGCCATATTTGAAAATGATGTCAGTGCTACCAACTGCTGAAAAATCGCAATTGAAATTTGAGCTCCATGTTAGATATCTTGGAAGGTATGAATGGGAGCTTTTTCAAAATTGGCACACGTATAGATAATAATATTGCAGTTTAATTTCCAGGGGGCCATACTGTACCCGATACCTAGTTTAGGCTATCGGCTACGCCAGCTGACATTAAGCCGTAGTTGAGGTTTTGGGAAGAGTTACGAAAAGATAGCGCACCGATCGAGTCAAGAAGAATGTCAAGATGACGTAGGAGGTCTAGGATCAAGGAGGCACTGACATCTGTTAGAAGATGGAATTATGGATAGAAATGTGAAACTTTATTAAGATATGTGTGGAATATGGTAATTAAACATCTTAGAAGAGGATATATAACATGCATTATATGTGGAAATAATTGTAAGGGAGTTAGATAACCCTTAAGTTATTTTATAACGGAATAGCCGAGATGATGTGGGTTCGAGACTATAATCGTGACGCGAGAGCACAGTGGTGGGGGACTACACCACGTGTCTGCGCCAGGCAGATAAGAGTGAAGACAGTGCCAGCACATTCAGTGGAGCTCTGTCAGTCGAGCAAGTAGGGTCGAGCTCTGTAGCGCAAGCAAGACGCACGGTGAAGGTCGCGTAGCATACCGAAACTGTCACGGCAGAGTGTAGGCGACAGTTTCAGCATCGCCGGGCAGCGAACGCCAAGCAGGTCGTTGATCCAGGGGGACTTGCCGAGCAAGCAATCACAGACGGCCGGGATATGTTAGAACAGCACTGCAAGTAGTTGGAGACTTTATTACAAGCTACATTTCAACGCAGTTTGAACACAGTTTTTATGAATAACTTTATGACTATGCTTTTCCATAACGCATTCAAAGTTACTTTAACAATTTCAAGCAAGCGGAATGTCGTGAGCATAGGCACTGATGAACATTAGATCGTGCATTAATGAAATTTATTTCTTATGCAGTTTCATGAATTACCAAATACAGACAACTACAGGGTGTTTCGTAAACTTGAACACTCTCATGTAAAATTTTATTTTACGAAAGTGAGACTTAGCAGTTGTTGGAGATTGATCTTTCAATACTCAAACTGAACATTTAATGGAACAGTGGCGTAACTTAGAAGAGGAATAGGGGGTCCGCTGTTTCCATGAACATTTTCGAGAGGAGTTGTACAATATCCGCTATGGGTAATCCGAAGTTCAACATGTCAGAGTAGACGCAGATAGAGACAAGATGGCACCGCAGAGCGATGGATTCGATTCCTGACGAGAGGAGGTCCACCAGCTGATTCACTTGGGATTTCGAAGGCAATCGTCATTTCATGGATGGAATGATATTCTCGCCGATCTTTCGAGAAATTCATTATGTAGGGAAAATCGACGATCTTGGAAATTTAATTACAGCTGATTTTGAAAAGGTACTGTAAGAGTTATAACTACCTGATACGATTATTTTCATGAATACTGGGCACACATGTATATTTTTCTAATAGGAGTGATACGATTATTAAGACATGGTTTGACTTTTTATACTTCGAATTTGCTAGAATATGGAGTGACCGTATGATATGGCAGGCATCATTATACGAAATTCTCACCATTGGTTGGCTTTATTAAGCAGATGTTTGGTCTTTTAGACATTTTTCCAGCGAGGATATTTTTCATGAATAGTTTTTTTTGTGTAACGAGGATTTCGAACTCGTGATCTGCAATTGATTAGGTATCTAAAATTACTTCGTCAGTTCATTGCATACTAGCGAGTGTGTATTATTCATCAGTAGGGATTTTTTCCATTGGATTGTTTGGAGATATTAAGAAGTTATTCACTTTAGTGAATGAACATCGCTTTTATATGACAACTAGAAACTTGTTGATTCCTATCTGGTACATTCACTCATATAGTCTACGAGATGGGGTCTTTCGTATTTATACGATTGTATGGTGGTACTCATCTTACCCATCGTTCAGGGAACTATCATCCAAGTCGACGGGGCGAGGTCTTTCGTATTTATACGACTGTACGGTGGTTACACATCTTACTCGCCATTGAGGGACTCATTTTTATCATCCGAGTGTACACGAGATTGTAAGTGAATCAAACAAGGAACTACTAGTCATATATCAGTCGAGATTTTGTTAAATAAAGTAACGATAAATGTCAACAGGATTGCATATAGTAATTCTTGTTTGCCAATCCAATATTTTGTTGCTATACTCTTTTGAGAGTAATTTCAGTTCAACAGCTGATACAGCTGATGTTTTGATGATTTTTATAATTGTGTTTGATACCTTTGAGAAGGATTTAAAGTAATTGAATCTTGTAAGATTAATCATTAATGGTCATAATTATTTTAAGGCAGATCAGTATTGCAGATTTTGATATGAGATTATAGCACATTGGTGTTTTTCTGTGATGTGAGTTATGAAAATTGTAAGAGTATTTATGCTATTTGAAAGCAGATCTTAAATTACTGAGGTAATATATTTTTCCAATTGTTTAAGAAGTTGTCTAGATGTGATCAGAGTAATTACAGTTATTGGAGATTGTGTGCGTTGATAATTTGAAGCCAGTTATATATTTTTTGTAGATCATGCAACATGGTTAAGTGGAGTTTGTGGTAGGCATTTTGTGGAAGTTGCCATGTGATAGTTGCAACGTTGATAATGTATTTTGAGGCAGACATGAGGTCGTCGTACCCAGTCTAGCGTAATTGTTGAGATTCATGCTGTATGTGCTGAATATTTATGGAGTTTTGTGGAATAATTGTTGTATTCAAATGTGATATTTGAAGTGTTGAGGAAATGTAATGTCGTTGTGGATAGTTAGATCCAACGTGATGTCGTGGAGGCAATAATATTTTTTGGCATGATAAATTAAATACGAGATATAACTTGGAAGTGATAAAACTGTAAGACAACGTTCTATAAACCTTATTAAACAATTTGTTAGGAAATTAAACAAATAAATGAAGTTGATAATACAAGATTTTCTGAAAATAATAATTAATGAAATAATAATCTGAAAATTAAGCATATTAACGATCTGACCTAATGAAATAAAAATCAGAATGACTAGATGAAATAATTAAAATCTAAATAACCAGAAGATTAAAATTTAAATAAGTTGATAAATTAAATTTTGGAATAGATGGATGAATTAAATAGATGGATGAATTAAAGATTGGATAAATTAAACTGATTGAAATAAATTAATAGACGATTGTAATGACGATGAATAACTGAATTAGAAGGTGATAATTATTTAAAGAAGCTGATGATTAATGAATTTACATGGAATTAAATAAATTTAATTGAGATATAATTTGAAGGAATTGCAACTTGAATTGAGAATTTAAATGATGTAATGGTGATGAATTAAGGATTCTGACAGGAATATGTAGAATTTTGAAGTGAGAATTAATGTGAGAAATGTTTAATTTTGATGATGACGATAACGATGACCAATGAGCCATGAATTTTCTGTAATTCACAGATAAGCAATTGTGAATGACAATGTAAATAGTGTAAATTAATTATTCAATGTTTAGGAGCATTTGACTAACATGTTCAACATTTAAATTATGCCATGCAAACCGTAAATTACGTGATGTTTAATATATGTGATTATAATATGTGTATCTTTAGACAGATCAATAACTTTATTAAATCCACATTGATGATGTTAAATTAAAGAGAAATTAGGTCTCAGGTTTCACAAATGTCAGTGACGAAAGACATAGTGCTACAGTGATCCTGAGAACCCAAGAGAACTTTAGAGATTTTTCTTGTTATGTGGATAAAATGATTTTGGATTAGAAGAGAGATGGTTCGATTTTTGGACAATGACAATTTAACTTTGGCATTCGACCATACTCTTAGGTAGGAGTTATATTTAAAATGTCTGTCTGACTATCAAAGTAAAATAAATTTGTTTTTATCTTAGTTGTGATCTGATGATGGTGTGATGTTCCCTTTTCTTTCCTTGTCTTGGGTAAGGCTTATCCGGAAAGGAAGTGGTTTGCTAGGAATTCAGTTGATGGCGCCCATTTATATTTGCATTATTTTTATTAAACTTAAGCCCGTAACGACCCTAGAGATACTTTGTCTCGTGATACCCACTGCTTTTTTTCGATAACTCAGCTGAATTTCCGACACATTCCTTATTTGACTAGAGGTTCATATAACTCCGCTCTGTCCCGGAACTCCAGGAATGCGATGTTATAGCAGATGGGTCATCGCATCCCCAGGACGAACGGGTACAATACTTGGCAGTGTTGCCAAAATGATCATAAGCCTGCTAATAGGTCCAAATTTTAAATGCATATAACATCTACACTATCAATTGGATTTCACCCAAATTTCGTATGTGCTATGTTTACATAAACAGATATGATTGAGCGTATTCTTAAGAGCCATCAGGGCTGCCAACTGTTAATAAATGCTCTCAATTTTTTTTAATCCAGATACCCATATATCAGATAGTATGCAAGCCGATAGCTTTAAACTATGCACACGTATAGTACCTGACATTCTATATAAATTTGGAGTAACTTATATACGTCAGTGCTACCAACATGATTCTAAGCCTGCTGAGAGTTCCAACTTTAAATACAGGTAACTTCTATACTATCATTTGGATTTCAACCAAATTTCGTGTGTGCTATGTGTACTATATCAGATATGACTATGCCGATTCTTAAGAGTAACCAGGGCTGCCAACTGTTAATAAATACTGTGTCTATTTTTGTTACCCTAATATCAATATATTATCAAGTATGCAAGCCAATTGCTCTAAACTTTGCACACGTACAGTGCCTGGCATTCTAGATTAATTTGGAGTTACTAATATAGGCCTACGCCAGTGTTGCCAACATGATTCTAAGCCTGTTGATAGGTCAAATTTTAAAATGCATGTAACTTCTATACTACGGTAACTAATGGATTTCAATCAAAATTGACACAACAATAGATCATATTATTTCAGATTATTTCTGACCAATACATGTATGTCATTGTTGCCAACATGATTTTACGCGCGCTGTTAGATCCAATGTTTAACTACATGTAACGTCCATGCTATCCATTGGACTTCAACCAAATTTTGTATTCTGTACCTTAAGAGATGGAACTAAGAATGTATTCAGTCACCAGGGCTGCCAACTGTAGTTATCTATTAGGCTACATTATGCCAGGTATACAGTATTTCGAACTAATTAGAAATTTCGATATTACCAACTTAATTTCGTCATTATTTTAGATAGATCCATATAGATTAATCATTGGCATGAATCTTAAATTTTAAGAAAAGTAGGCTCTTTAGTTCGTCACGGAACTTCTTGTAGTTGTATATTTATTGATTTTCATCATGAATTATTTCCTCAAGACGGAGTCCTCAGGTGAATTGACTAACATGACGATGTCATCAGTAAATCTCAGAGTGAAAATATTCCTCCTCACTTTCATTCATTTCTCACTGTACCACCGTAAAACAAGTTGCCATAACAAAACCGACGATATGTTGATTTGTACCTACCGATGTGGTGATATATAAAGATGATAATCATAATAATATGATTACTGCTTGTGTGAATTGCAGAGAGCAGCACGAATCACGTCTAATTAGACAGACGGAACGTAATTAGGAAGAAGTTGGGAACTTGCTCGTACCATAACGAAATTAAGACGCACGCTAAGTGGACTACCTCCGCGATAATACCTGCTTTACAAAATGCGCGTAATGTCTGATAATTGTTCCTAATTGCTTCCAAACTCGCCACTTGGAGCGTGCGAACTCATAGAGTCACGTGATCAACCCTCGCTCACCATTGCATTTACATCCTTAGCCAACGTTCAAGCTTGGACTATCGCTCAAGAAGTTGAGGTTTCCATTCTACTATAATTGACGTACTGCCTTCGCTGGTAATTCACACAGCCAGAATAGTACAAAGAGCCCATAATGGCAATAATTAAGACACAAGTATGTTTGTAAAACGAGCAAAGCGTGGCTTATAATTTCCATACGAGAGCCTTAGTTACCATTATAGGCGAGTTGAATTCGACTGTTTATGTTCGACGATAATTATAACTTTATTATATGTTCTAACATAAATATTCATAAATATCTGTCAAGATTCTGTCGGTTGAATTCTTCTTCTTGGGAATTGTGTGGGCTGAGCATTTGATCTCTACCCAATAACGAATCCCAAAGGTTTGAATCATTGTTTATGCTGAAGTAGCACCAACAGATAGCGCACAGGTAGGGTACTATGTTGGATCATTTTACTATTTTCGTTAAATAACACAAAAGAGGCTGTTACAAACGCTTTAAAAATTAAAATGTGTCGTATTATTAACTAGTTAATCTTCAAATTCGATGCGTATAGAATGTCAACGGATGGCAAATCAATCGAGTCCCAAATATAACAATTATGACATCTGGCGGAAAAGTTTCGCGTAAGGAATCCATTTACTGAACAGAGAGTTGGATTATAATTTCCATGGAACTAATGTCATATACCTGCTTCCTCCATGACGTTTATGTCAACAACAGCATTCATGAAAATTGTCGGCGAAATCTTGGAGTTGCGGATATTAAGGTACAGTGCTATATATTGCCCAGTTTGTGTATGAATAGTAACTACAATGTTTGATCCGATATAGGATACATTGTCACCTTTCAAATCATGTCCGACATGCATGTCAGAAACTATCCTTACCTAATTGGTCAATGAATGAAAATATTGAGCTCTGATTGGTTGGAAAAACTGTGTTATAATGAAATGTAGTACTTTAATGACCCCCATTATGATACAGTTTTTTACATAATATTTACATATCGATATCGTCGAGCATAAATTATTATTATGTTCGACCCTGACTATTATATGTCATAAAACTGTATCATAATGATGGTCATTATTTTTCATTATGATACAGTTTCTCCCACCAATCACAGCTCAAGAAACAGTTGTTTGACCAATTAGGTGAGGATAGCAGCGCATCTGCGCTAACTTCCAAGGCCTTCTGATTTAAATTTCACTGCCTGGCCTAGTGTCATAGTGGGGCAATCGAGGAGGCCATGGTCAAATACAAGGTGCGTCCCATGCGCTCTGTTCAGTACATAAAACTGGCAAAATCCCGACAGATATTTATGAATATTTATGTTCGAACATAAAATTGTTATAACAATTATCGTCGAACATAAACAGTCGTATGCAACTCGACTATCATGGTAATTAAGACACTCGTATGGAAATTATAAAACTCGCATCCACTCGTTTTATAAACATACTCGTGTCTTAATTATTACCATTATAGGCTCGTTGCATAATGTACTATTCTAATGTTATTTGTGTTACGTCCGTTGTTACTACTGAGGCTTTTAGAGACACCAGCTGCCAGATGTTCGCTCCGGAGGGGATATTGATCGCGCCAGTAAATCTACTGACACGGCTCCCTCACATTGATGATGTTGATGATAATTGTTGTTGTTTAAAGGGGCCTAACATCTGGGTTATCGGCCACTAATTGTTTGGGTGATGTGAAAATGTAAATGAAATGAAACTAGACCTAAGACTAACTACACACTGACAAACCAGAAGAGGAAATGGACAACAACAAGAATAAGGGAAGCAAAAGACAGGAGGAAAGGAAATGCCCTCAACCCTCGAAGAATGAGAATTAAGGGACTTGGAAGGAAGGAGAGCCAGGAAAGGCAGATAGGAAAGGTAACGAGGAGAGGGACCGCCCCAAAGGCAACGGAAGAAGGAGAAAATCCGGACCCAGCTCTGGAATCCCTCTGGGTCGCCAACTCCCGAACTCACCAGCAGTGAGCCCCTGAGGGTGTAGCACTATCCAGAGTGCACCATAAGAGGTGGGGCTACACACACCCTGTCTCCTTGAGGGCCTTGAGCAGAAGGCAGGAGATACTGTGAGCCCCTGAGGGTGTAGCACAATCCAGGGTGCATCAGAAGTGGTGGGGCTACACACACCCTGCCTCCTTGAGGGCCTTGAGCAGAAGACAGGAGATACTGTGAGCCCCTGAGGGTGTAGCACTGTCCAGGGTGCACCAGAAGTGGTGGGGCTACATACACCCTGCATCCTTGAGGGCCTTGAGCAGAAGGCAGGAGATACTGTGAGCCCCTGTGGGTGTAGCACTATACAGGGTGCACTACAAGTGGTGGGGCTACATACACCCTGTCTCCTTGAGGGCCTTGAGCAGAAGGCAGGAGATACTGTGAGCCCCTGAGGGTGTAGCACTATCCAGGGTGCACCAGAAGTGTTGGGGCTACACACACCCTGTCTCCTTGAGGGCCTTGAGCAGAAGGCAGGAGATACTGTGAGCCCCTCAGGGTGTAGCACTATCCAGGGTGCACCAGAAGTCGTGAGGCTGCACACACCCTGCCTCCTTGAGGGCCTTGAGCAGAGGGCAGGAAATAACAGGAAAAGGAAAACAGGAGGCCTGACCCCTCGAAGAAGGAGGGATCAGGAAAGATGAGGCAAGGGCCAATTACGGTGGGAAAGGAAGAGACTCCCTAGGCCTCGGATACCCTAATACCGTCAGGGTCAGAAGAGAACAAGAGTTGACCAAGAGAGGTCGATAGGAAAGATAACAGAGAGGAGTCCGTCTCAAGTAGGTGGAAGTAATGTCGAACCCAGCTGGGGTCCCGTGGTCGCCAACTCCCTTCCCACTAGTTGTGAGCCACTGCCCCCCCCCCCTCACATTCAACCACTTCAAATGCTAACTGACTGCGTCAGGATTCAATCCTCCAAGCTTGGGCGCAGCAGGCGAGAACATTACCAGTCTATTGCTCGTGCTCTCTTCCTATTGGATGAGCGGCCTTGTTTGAATACTGTAGTTACTTTTCTGTTGTTAGTGACATCGTGGTTGTCAGCCGTGTGTACTTGAGAGTTGTATGTGGGATTTGATTGTAAAATTGGTAAGGAGACAGCCGTGGCCGTTACCATCAAAGAATTTGGGGTGGGGAAACCATTTCTACTATGACTTACTTTTGCTCAGTGGGCTGAGTGTAAATTCATTTTTATGGCCGAACGAGAATGGATCCCGGGACTTAATATTGTGCCCGTTTAGACCGGAGTCCGCACGACCACATATGCATTTTACCAATAATCAGTCAGCACGAGAGTCAAAATATCCCGGAGCGCCAGATGGGTTAAAGCAAATCGCAAAAACGACATCAAATTTAAAAAAATGCTTTGCTGATTTTTGGCTCAATGCAACAATAAGGATAGAAGGAGATTTAATTGGGAGAAACACATCTGGTAAAATTATCTCAGTTTATTTTAAAGTTAAAATCTGACTGCAAAAATGCTTAAAGCAGCATCACTCCACGTGTGGCGATCCACACTCTTATTTACACACAATATACAGAAATCCTCCAAACACATTTGACAATCTTTTTGGAAACACAAGTCCGATTAATAGTCCTGTGGACTGTGTTCCAAAATCATTAATATTTAATTCCAGTTCAAAATTTATTGTCTATACTGGAAATAACGTAGATCACTGTTTGACTATTTACATGATATTAACACTCGTAGAATAAATGTTTATAGAATTCTTAAACTTTCACTTGTTTTCCAGTTTCAAAAATATATCGTCGAAAAATATTATTATCATAGAAGCAACACAAATTATTAATACATATTAATAACATCTGAAAAGTATTTGACCTTGAGCATAGCATCGAAGAACTGTGCGAAGCACAACAACAATTAATTGTTCTTCTGACATTAAACATTCGAGAAGTGACTCGATTATGAACTTCAAGTTCCAAACAAAATATATGATTTCTGAATCATCAACTTGATCAATAAATGGTTGAACCATTCAACTATTAGATTTTCCACTTGGAATCATTATTATAAAAAAATATTTATATTTATGGCCATTCTTAGTAACTTTCACAACTTGCAATTCTTCGACAGAATGCGGAAATAAGAATTGTAGTTTCATAATGAATTCATTTAGTTCATGGCACTAGGATTGAAAATATCCTTCAAATTATTCGTGGTTAAAGAATTATTTTTAATTGGCAGTGGCCCATTCTACTATTTGTGTAAGAACACAATATTACACCAACAACGGCAAAGGTCTTCCTCTGTAGAAGAATAAACTACTATCATGACAAATCCGGGTTCTAGCAAAATCAAAGTCTAAATGGAATTCGTAAACAAGGTTGAAATAAGAACTGATGGTTTCAAAGAAATAACCTTCGGGTTATTCATACGACGAAATGTGTGGCTCCAATACTCCTACTATAAACCTGAGCCATCGAACCTGCTATTTGATTGATGCTCGAAAAAACCTCTTCATTCCTGCGACTTAACATGCGCACCTGGGAATGGCATTTCAACTACTCCACACACATAAATTATCTTCCCAAAATGTATACAATAAATCAAGCCTCTGCTTGTTATCAACACTGGAAGATTCATAAACTTACAAGTTTATTTTATTTTACCATTCAGTTCAACCCGTGAATTTACCATACTTATGAAAATCTTTATTTCACTTTCGAGGTGTATTTACGTCCTGATTTTATATAAATACAAAAATATCCTATTTGATACAAATATCATTTGCTTCCCGTTTCATGCCTCTCCGTGTTATCTGAAACATATACTTTGCTCAATGCAAATATCAACTGTTCAACCAGAACTGAAATGTTGGTTGAATGCGGGCTTGCGCTAACCACTCTCCTTCGGAAAATCTCCTGTTCCAAACTAGAAATGTTTAAACTACTTCATAGGCTCTTTCTCAATACATATGATTATTAGAAAATATAATATCCAAGAATTATTTAGAAAAATTATAAAAATTATTATTATTAGTGGATTATTATTATTATTATTCGTTCTATTATTTAATTATCATCTCATTATGTGAGAATCCACATGTTCGAACCTTCGAATATGGAAAAAATATCCATTCCTCAACAAAAATAAATTTAACTTTTACAGTTACATCGGCTGATTACCGTGATTTCCTTAAAATATGAAAAATTCAAATAAATGCTCGAAATGCTCGGTCATCGATCCTAAACTGTTCTGAGTGCTGAAAATGCTCAGAATAACTCTAACAAGTCTTGCGTAAATCATTGCAAGCTTTAAATACGACGAAAAAAAATGTGTTGGTCATCTGCAGAAAAATAGTTTGTTCCAATTAGCTAGGCATAATATAATTCAAATGTGGCTTACATTTCTTGATGGTCTTGAAGTGTAGTAAACCTGGTCTGTACCAGATTTATCCATAGACATGCCCTATCGGACAAGCATGTACAATCCTTGTATCGGCCGCCATTGTAGACCCACAAATCGTCTAGTCAGACATAGTGGTAGTATCTTTTGACGTTTGAATAAACTGTGGTTCCATTTTAATATGGGCTTCTATCAAAGCCATAACAGTTTGTTGAAATAGGGTCAGATCTAAGTGATCTCTTCTTCAATATGTCAGTTGTAACATAACTCACTGTAATCTTATCAGTACAAGAAAAACATTGACAGTCTAAGCAATTAACGGCTGTTCTGAAGATCGTTCCCTGGGCATGGTTTGTATATCACCATCTGCCATGCGCTAGACAACTTGCAGTTTCCCTTGCGTAGACTAATGAACGCCACCGTTATAGACTACTAGCTGAAGTACCCGTGCTTCGCTACGCGTCATAAATAAATTAAAATGTGAAGGTGACAGTTAAAACAGGGGATAGGCGAGGTGCTGCGCAGAGGGACATTAGGGATGGAACATTTTGTCCAACTACACCGCTCGGCGTTGACCGTGTTTTATAGCACAAATTTAGGTTTTACTCGCTAACAGTTGCAGATACCTTTCGGATAGAAAATGTAATTTTAAACCTCGCATATGCCATCAAGAGTTTGCTATTTCTTAGCGTTCTCTTTTTATTTGAAATGGAAATATGAAAGTTTGAAACCAAAGGGTGTAGTGACGTCACTAAAATGGTCGCCATTTTAAATAGTGCAAAGTATTGAAATCAAAAGTAACCTATATGTTAACCAGGTAAATCAGCTACTTCCATGTAAAATTCACGTAAATCGGACCAGTGGTACTTGCGAGATTGAGTCATACACAGACACACACCATCTAAATTTTAGCCTCGCATCGCTCGCGTCATAGTCGTATCATATTGTTTTTCAATGAAATGCAGGTTTAACCCCGTTAACACCCCTTTAGAACCTGAATACCCAAAAATCCCTCCTTAGTAGACGTTTTCGACACACAACAAACAAACATATCCCCAAAATATCATTCTTCTAACTTTAATAGTTTTGGTTGGTCGATGAGAGCAAACATCCAAAAATCCTTCCTTAGTGGACGTTTTTCTTCCAGAAGTTCACCCCTCCCCATATGCCCCTTAAATTGCATTTATGAAAACACGGTCGAACACCTATTTATTTTATTTATTTATTCATTTGTTTATTTATTTTTAAGCTGATAGATTTCCTCCGAGTTTCAGACTCCTCCCTATGTCGTTTAAGAGATACACGCTCAGTTAGGAATCTTTCAACCCCCACTTTTCATCCCTTTCACCTCATAATATACACTACATCGAAAAACCATTAGACATGTGTCAGCTTATTTTTAATGATTAGTATATGTGCCAAGAATCACATCCCCAAATGAAACCACTCGTGAGATATTGTTATTCAATGGAAAGCACGTTTACCCCCTTAACACCTCTTTAGAACCTGAATATCCAAAACTCTTTCCTTAGTGGACGTTTTCGACATACAACGAACATATCCCCAAAATTTCATGTTCCTAACTTCAATAATTTTGGCTGGGCGATGATGAGTGAGTGAGTCAGTCAAGACATTTTCTTTCATTTATTTTTGATAATTTCACCCGTCCCCATGAACCCCTTAAATTGGATTTATGAAACAAACGGTCAAACACCTATTTACTTATTTAAAGCAGTTTTCCCCCTGAGTTTGATGAGTGAGTAAGTGAGTCAATCAGTTAGGACACTTTCTTTCCTGTTTTTTTCCCCAGAATTTCACCCCTCTCCAAGGGCCCCTTAAATTGGATTTATGAAAAAACGTTCGAACACCTATTTAGTTGTATTTTAAGCTGTTTTTTTTTCACCGAATTTCAAACTTCACGCCTATGTCGTTTCAGAGATACACGCTCCGTCAAGAATCCCTCAACCCCCAATTTTCACCCCTTTCACCTCATAATATACACCACATCGATAAACCCTTAGACATATGTCTGATTATTTTTAATGATTAGTTTATATACCGAATATCACATCCCCAAACAAACAACTCATGAGATATCGTTATTCAATGAAATGCACGTTTACCCCCTTGACACGTCTATAAAACCCGAATAAACAAAAATCATTCCTTAGTTAACGTTTTCGGCATACAGCGAACATTTTCCCAAAATTTCATGTTTCCAACTTTAATAGTTTTCGCTGGGCGTGATGAGTGAGTGAGTCAGACAGGACATTTTCTTTCATTTATTTTACCAGAATTTCACCCCTCCCCATGGGCCCCTTAAATTGGATTGATTAAAAAACGCTTGAACACCTATTAACTTATTTCTTAAGCTGTCTTTTCCCCTGAGTCAGTCGGTTAGGACACTTTCTCTCCTTTTTTCCCCCAGAATTTCACTCCACCCCATTGGCCCCTTAAATTAATTTATGAAAAAACAGTCGAAAACCGATTTACTTACTTTTTAAGCTGATTTTTTTTTCGCTGAGTTTCAAATTTCTCGCCTATGTCGTTTAAGAGATAGGCCTACATGCTCCATTAGGAATCCTTCAACCCCCACTTTTCAGCCCTTTCACCTCATAATAATACACCACATCGAAAAACGCTTAGACACATGTCTGCGTATTTTTAATGATTAGTTTATATGCCGAGTATCACATCCACAAATGAAACCACTCGTGAGATATTGATATTCAATGAAATGCAGGTTTAACCACCTTAAGACCCCTTTAGAACCCGAATATCCAAAAAACCTCCCTTAGTGTACGGTTTTGACATACAACGAAAATATCCCCGAAATGTCATGTTTCCAACTTCAATATTTTTGGCTGGGCGATGATGAGTGAGTGAGTCAGGACATTTCCTTTCAATTTTTTTTTCTTCAGAATTTCACCCCTCCCGATGAACCCCTTCAATTTGATTGAAAAACAAACTGTCGAAAAGCTATTTACTTACTTTAAAGCAGTTTTTTCCCGTGAGTTTGATGAGTGAGTCAGTCAGTCAATCAGTTAGGACACTTTCTTTCCTGTCCCTCCCCCTGAATTTCACCCCTCCCCATGGGCCCCTTAAATTGGATTTATGGAAAAGCGGTCAAACACATATTTACTTATTTTTATGATGATTTTTTTTCCGCTGAGTTTCAAACTCCTCGCCTATGTCGTTTAAGAGATACACGCTCCGTTAGGAATCTTTCAATCCCCAATTTCCACCCCTTTAACCTCATAAACACATCGAAAAACCCTCAGACACGTGTCTTGTTACCTTTTAATGATAAGTTTATATGCGGTGTGTCACATCCCCCAATGAAACCAATCGGGAGATATAGTTATTCAATGAAATGCAGGTTTACCCCCCTTAAGACCCCTTTAGAACCTGAATATCCGAAAATCCTCCCTTAGTAGACGGTTTTGACATACAATGAACATATCCCCAAACTGTCATGTTTCTAACTTCAATAATTTTGGCTAGGCGATGATGAGTGAGTAAGTGAGTGTGTCTGGACATTTTCTTTCAATTTTCTTTTTTCAGAATTTCACCCCTCCCCATGAACCCCTTAAATTTGATTTATGAAAAAAAATGTCGAAAAGCTATTTACTTACTTTAAAGCAGTTTTTCCCCCTGAGTTTGATGAGTGAGCCAGTCAGTCAATCAGTTAGGACTATTTCTTTCCTGTTCCCCCCCCCCCCCCAGAATTTCATCTCTCCCCAAGGGCCCCTTAAATTGGATTTATGAAAAAACTGTCAAACACATATTTACTTCTTTTTTATGTTGATTTTTTTTCGCTGTGTTTCAAACTCCTCGCCTATGTCGTTTAAGAGACACACGCTCCGTTAAGAATCTTTAAATCCCCACTTTTCACCCCTTTCACCTCATAATATACACCACATCGAAAAACCCTCAGACACATGTCTTCTTATTTTTAATGATGAGTTTATATGCCAAGTATCACATCCCCCCATGAAACCAATCGGGAGATATTGCTATTCAATTAAATGCAGGTCTACCCCCTTAACACCCCTTTAGAACCTGAATAGCCAAAATTTCTCTCTTAGTGGGCATTTGCGGCCCTTGAGGAAGCTGCATACCAGATTTCATTCCAATCCGTTCGGTGGTTTCTGAGATTTCGTGATGAATAAATGAATGAGTGAGTGAGTGAGTGAGTGGTATTTGAAAAATGTATAGTAGAAAGAAGATAGTGTCAAGTCTTTGTTATGCTAAACTCGGTTGACAGTGCTGTGTGAGCAGTTGGTAACTAACGGGATTTCAAGTAAAGATCCTCATTTTCTATACCGGTAGTGCTGAGCGCAATTGGCATCAAGTCGGCCGTGTCTCGACTTGAGCTATGTTGCCATGGAAACTATCTATCTTGCCATTCCTTCATGAGTATATTTTATGATTTAATTAGCCTGTTTTTGAGTGAAAAAGGGCCAAAATCAGAAGAATGAGAAAGACTATCGAAAATTCATGTAGCCAGCGGTTCCTTCTGGGTCCTATACTATGTGTATGCAAAATAAGGTTGAGATTGGTGGAACGGTGTAGATTTGTATACGGAACCAACATATATACATACATACATACATACATACATACATACATACAGACTTTCACTTTTATATATTAGATTCTTCAGTGTACTGACAGATCGAAGTGGTTAACTAGTTACAAAAATGAAAACTGACTTGAAATGGATTTAAACTTCCAAGTATTAAGTTACTACTGGACTGTGACAAAATACTATTTTCTAGACAAAGTCTAGCATATGTCCTTGCAGAAATATAAATATTTCCACCAATGTCTGTAGAAAAACAATCACCTCAGTGATTCTCCTCACCAGAAACTTACTAAGTTTCAACTCGAAGCGCAGCACTTTTCGTGACTATCACGACTTGAAAAGAACTTCTGCGTAGATACGGCAACCATGTGCCTTGGCTCAGCGTAGACGCAACTTGCTTGCCAAGTGCTTGTGTTGAAGTGAGCTACCTATGCCTGCTCCAGCTGGCTTTTATACAAAAACGGTCAGGGTCACGCGTCATCGCCAGATATCTAGAAATCCTCATATCTCTTGAATCCCTGGTCCGATTTACTTGATACTAATTGCATTCTCTTTCATTTGGCCGTGCCAGTACTCTGATCCCAGTCTCAAGTCTCTACTCCACAGTTAACTATTTAATCAATAAATAGCCTCAACCTCTGCTGTTACTCGCTACGTCACTTGACATCCAACTATCGGTAAAATCCTTCGAAATGCTTCGAGAAGCAATGTAGCGCGATATTCAAATATCTGAACTTTCAAAAGCGGCTACAGCCTTTCCCTTGATATCTAGGTGTCTGAAACTTGGAATACCCATTCCTAGAGTTGGGCACATCCACCCCACACCTAGCAAAAAATAAAAATTGAAAAAATTTTATTTTTCCTATCTACACATTAAATCATCTGGTTCTTGAATAATAGATCTTCAAATTCGATGCATTATAAGTTCCCACGATGTTACCAGTTCGTGTATTGGCTACTTCATAGCTTCCATTATTGTTTACTTCCACAATATTCAAAATCTTCAATTTCACCAGGCTTAATATCAAAAATATCGTGATACTCTTCCAAAATCTTCCCTAGCTCTGGGGACTCCTTCTCAGTGTAGACTTCTCTTCATTCAGCTTCATGAAAAATCAGAGACCATTGAGCATCTCCCTTGATGTCTTCCTATTCTTTTCCCTCGAAGTTTATCTCTTCGGTATTCTTGAATTTAATCGTCTCTGTCTTCATATCTATCACTGCTTGATATTTCTGAATGAAATCTGCTCCCAATATCATGTCAAAAGCCATGTCCTTCATAACTACAAACACATGTCGGAAATCATGTCCTCCAATCGTAATACATAAGTATAATTGTGTTTTGCACAGAGATATTTTATTGGGTATTATTCCTTGGATCTTAATTCCTGATACTGGAATCTCCTCTAAATTCTCTTTGAGCTTCCACAGAATATAAAGCTTCTTACTCACCAGACAAAGCATAGCCCCAGTATCGATCAAAGTATCGACAGGCATACCAAATACTTCGCATGATATGATTGGCATCCTAATTCTGGTACCCATTTCTTTTCGTTCGTCATTCTGTTGAATTAAATCATCATCCTCTGCTTGCCATTTAATAATTCTGGAAGTGAAAGTATTCAAAATTCTATCTTCTACTGTTAATTCGAAGTTTTTTTTTTTCATTACCATTCCCCCGGGATTGTTGTGTTCCCGATGGACCTGGATCATTGGGCCTCTGCTCCACAAATTGCAAGTTATCTTGGTGTCTTGCTTCCAAATTTTTCCTCGTCTCCTTGTTAAACTCTTCATTGGACTGACGAGTATCTACATTCCCTCTGTTGTTGTAGTTATTTCTACCATAGGATCTTCTTTCCTGGTACCTTCCTTGAGTATCTCGTGGTCTTCTCCATCGAGTATTGTATCGATTACCACCATCCGGTCTCGCATATGGCTTGTAACTGTATCTGTTACTGTACTGGTTCCATCCTCTCTTATTTGGATCTTCCCTCGGCGTTTTCTCTTCTCGCTCCTCTCGAATCTCTCGAGGTGTTTGAGAATAAATATCAGCCATAACAGCATACACAGCGTTGTTATTCTTTGCTCCCTTCTGATGGAAGAATTGAGCGTTTGTATGATCCAGCTTCTGTAATACTTCATCAAATTGTTCCATATTATAGATATCAGCAGCGATCAAAGTCCTCTGGACGTCTGCTGGAAATTGACGTATCAATGCAGTAATCAACTCGTTATCTGGCATTGGCGGATCTAAATGTTGAAGTTTAGACAGCTGTCCAGAAAAGTACGTAGAGTATCGAGTAGGTTGTGACGTCGAGAATCTCTTCGAATATAACTCTGCTCTGACTTGCTGTTGGGTTTCCGGGGACCAAAATTTCTTCAATAGCCCACGAGAAAACTCCTCAAAAGTGGTTAGAGTGGATCTAAATGCCCTAAACCACAGAAGTGCAGGACCTTCCAAGAACTTCCCTATCACTCGGATCTGTCTTTCTTTAGGGATCTTAGAATCTTTCAGGTAATCCCCTGCTTCTCTCAAAAATTCCACGGGTGTTACAGAATCTCGCCCTGAAAATTTAGAAGGCTTATCTTCTATATTCTTAAATACAGTTATGGGGTTGGATTGAAATACTGTCCTGACCTCATCCTGTCAATCAGTCTCTCTAGCTGCTC
Organism: Meconema thalassinum; assembly: GCA_946902985.2. NCBI lineage: Eukaryota > Metazoa > Arthropoda > Insecta > Orthoptera > Tettigoniidae > Meconema > Meconema thalassinum. The sequence continues at coordinate 964,882,606 of OX336390.1, read as the reverse complement.
CTAGATTTATCTGTATCTGTTCCTTTCCCCTTACATTCGGCATTTTCAACAGATGATCAGACTGTTTCTCATCCTTTATTTGAGTTTTCATAGCCTCAAGTTCCTTCTGGTTTTCTTCTGCCATCTTCTTAATTGCTTCAGTTTCTTTGCAATTGTCCTTAACATCAATGGATATCTGGTTCATAACAGCCTCATGACTTTTCAATGACCCTGTCATATCTGATATGTCCTTCTGAGTTGCTTGGATATCTTTGGCAATTACTTCAATATGGGATACAAAGATTCCCTAATCTCCTTGATTCCTTCTTGATTCTCCATCTTGAGTGTGTCTTTAATTTCATTGACAACTGTGGTCTTGATTTCAGTTTGCAACTCATTAATCACACCTTCTCTTATTTCTCCCATGACAAGTTCTTTGAATTGTTCCGTTAAACGTTGAACAACCAGAATTCCCATCTCGTTACTCTCCTTCTTCACTCGGACTTCCAGGTTGACCATGTCTTCACCAACTTTCCTAAGACCATGTTCTATCCTATCAGCTAAGCTTTGGGATCGAAGATCGGCATCGCGAAATTTATCGTCCATTAAACTTGCGTTAGTAGCTAATGAAGTTTCGAGCTCATGTGTTTTATCGCATAATTTATTCATTTTACTCTCAAGTGTCATTTTCAAAATTTCAGAATTCTCTTTAAATTTACTTTCCATTGAATTAAATTTACTATTTAAATTTTCCTTTAAGTTATCTTTTAACCTGCTTTCTAACAAGTCGGAATTTTCTTTGAGTTTACCCTCTAAACTTTCTTTTAAGTTACCTTTTAAAGAATCAGAACTTTCTCTAAGTTTATTTTCTAAAGAATCAGAATTTTCTTTAAGTTTACTTTCCAAAGAATCAGAATTTTCTTTAAGTTTATTTTCTAAAGAATCAGAATTTTCTTTAAGTTTTTCATCTAAACTTTCTTTCAAATTATCAGAATTTTCTTTAAGTTTATCGTTTAAACTTTCTTTAAGTTTATTTTCTAAGGAATCAGAATTTTCTTTAAGTTTCTTTTCCAAAGCCTCAGTATTTTCTTTCATAATGGCTGCTACACGCAGTCCAGCCTCTTTTGAACTCTCCTCCAAACTCCTCATCATTCTCATCATTTCTTCCATAATTTTCAATTATTATTCAAAACTTAGGGGTATACAACAGTGGCAAACACAAGCTTATAACTAGAACAAGAAATATGAATAGCTAATTGGAACACTATAATAAAATGAGATTTGTCCTAATATCGACGTGATGGAAAAACAAAATTCTCTACTTTTACGAATTACATTTACCACAATATCACAAGAAAATATGCAAGTACTCAAATATCCTCCACCTGGATTCTAATAATGTGTATATCCAGTCATCGAACGTTTACTACTGAATTTACTTGACGCCCTAATGGTTAAGCCATTATCAAAATAATCAAACCCATTCTAATTATTAACCAAGTTAAATTTTTAATTTTCCCCACTAATTGGGTTTCCTATTAATTTATTCATCCAAACCAGACATCTCTCAACTCCCAAAATCTTTCTATAAAAATTATCAAAATTTCAAATCGGCATGCGATTGTCCATGTCTAAATCGGGACCCACGTTCGAAGCCATTTCTCTCTCTATCTTATTTTATGTGCCCGTTTAGACCGGAGTCCGCACGACCACATATGCATTTTACCAATAATCAGTCAGTACGAGAGTCAAAATATCCCGGAGCGCCAGATGGGTTAAAGCAAATCGCAAAAACGACATCAAATTAAAAAAATGCTTTGCTGATTTTTGGCTCAATGCAACAATAAGGATAGAAGGAGATTTAATTGGGAGAAACACATCTGGTAAAATTATCTCAGTTTATTTTAAAGTTAAAATCTGACTGCAAAAATGCTTAAAGCAGCATCACTCCACGTGTGGCGATCCACACTCTTATTTACACACAATATACAGAAATCCTCCAAACACATTTGACAATCTTTTTGGAAACACAAGTCCGATTAATAGTCCTGTGGACTGTGTTCCAAAATTATTAATATTTAATTCCAGTTCAAAATTAATTGTCTATACTGGAAATAACGTAGATCACTGTTTGACTATTTACATGATATTAACACTCGTAGAATAAATGTTTATAGAATTCTTAAACTTTCACTTGTTTTCCAGTTTCAAAAATATATGGTCGAAAAATATTATTATCATAGAAGCAACACAAATTATTAATACATATTAATAACATCTGAAAAGTATTTGACCTTGAGCATAGCATCGAAGAACTGTGCGAAGCACAACAACAATTAATTGTTCTTCTGACATTAAACATTCGAGAAGTGACTCGATTATGAACTTCAAGTTCCAAACAAAATATATGATTTCTGAATCATCAACTTGATCAATAAATGGTTGAACCATTCAACTATTAGATTTTCCACTTGGAATCATTATTATAAAAAAATATTTATATTTATGGCCATTCTTAGTAACTTTCACAACTTGCAATTCTTCGACAGAATGCGGAAATAAGAATTGTAGTTTCATAATGAATTCATTTAGTTCATGGCACTAGGATTGAAAATATCCTTCAAATTATTCGTGGTTAAAGAATTATTTTTAATTGGCAGTGGCCCATTCTACTATTTGTGTAAGAACACAATATTACACCAACAACGGCAAAGGTCTTCCTCTGTAGAAGAATAAACTACTATCATGACAAATCCGGGTTCTAGCAAAATCAAAGTCTAAATGGAATTCGTAAACAAGGTTGAAATAAGAACTGATGGTTTCAAAGAAATAACCTTCGGGTTATTCATACGACGAAATGTGTGGCTCCAATACTCCTACTATAAACCTGAGCCATCGAACCTGCTATTTGATTGATGCTCGAAAAAACCTCTTCATTCCTGCGACTTAACATGCGCACCTGGGAATGGCATTTCAACTACTCCACACACATAAATTATCTTCCCAAAATGTATACAATAAATCAAGCCTCTGCTTGTTATCAACACTGGAAGATTCATAAACTTACAAGTTTATTTTATTTTACCATTCAGTTCAACCCGTGAATTTACCATACTTATGAAAATCTTTATTTCACTTTCGAGGTGTATTTACGTCCTGATTTTATATAAATACAAAAATATCCTATTTGATACAAATATCATTTGCTTCCCGTTTCATGCCTCTCCGTGTTATCTGAAACATATACTTTGCTCAATGCAAATATCAACTGTTCAACCAGAACTGAAATGTTGGTTGAATGCGGGCTTGCGCTAACCACTCTCCTTCGGAAAATCTCCTGTTCCAAACTAGAAATGTTTAAACTACTTCATAGGCTCTTTCTCAATACATATGATTATTAGAAAATATAATATCCAAGAATTATTTAGAAAAATTATAAAAATTATTATTATTAGTGGATTATTATTATTATTATTCGTTCTATTATTTAATTATCATCTCATTATGTGAGAATCCACATGTTCGAACCTTCGAATATGGAAAAAATATCCATTCCTCAACAAAAATAAATTTAACTTTTACAGTTACATCGGCTGATTACCGTGATTTCCTTAAAATATGAAAAATTCAAATAAATGCTCGAAATGCTCGGTCATCGATCCTAAACTGTTCTGAGTGCTGAAAATGCTCAGAATAACTCTAACAAGTCTTGCGTAAATCATTGCAAGCTTTAAATACGACGAAAAAAAATGTGTTGGTCATCTGCAGAAAAATAGTTTGTTCCAATTAGCTAGGCATAATATAATTCAAATGTGGCTTACATTTCTTGATGGTCTTGAAGTGTAGTAAACCTGGTCTGTACCAGATTTATCCATAGACATGCCCTATCGGACAAGCATGTACAATCCTTGTATCGGCCGCCATTGTAGACCCACAAATCGTCTAGTCAGACATAGTGGTAGTATCTTTTGACGTTTGAATAAACTGTGGTTCCATTTTAATATGGGCTTCTATCAAAGCCATAACAGTTTGTTGAAATAGGGTCAGATCTAAGTGATCTCTTCTTCAATATGTCAGTTGTAACATAACTCACTGTAATCTTATCAGTACAAGAAAAACATTGACAGTCTAAGCAATTAACGGCTGTTCTGAAGATCGTTCCCTGGGCATGGTTTGTATATCACCATCTGCCATGCGCTAGACAACTTGCAGTTTCCCTTGCGTAGACTAATGAACGCCACCGTTATAGACTATTCTTCAGTGTACTGACAGATCGAAGTGGTTAACTAGTTACAAAAATGAAAACTGACTTGAAATGGATTTAAACTTCCAAGTATTAAGTTACTACTGGACTGTGACAAAATACTATTTTCTAGACAAAGTCTAGCATATGTCCTTGCAGAAATATAAATATTTCCACCAATGTCTGTAGAAAAACAATCACCTCAGTGATTCTCCTCACCAGAAACTTACTAAGTTTCAACTCGAAGCGCAGCACTTTTCGTGACTATCACGACTTGAAAAGAACTTCTGCGTAGATACGGCAACCATGTGCCTTGGCTCAGCGTAGACGCAACTTGCTTGCCAAGTGCTTGTGTTGAAGTGAGCTACCTATGCCTGCTCCAGCTGGCTTTTATACAAAAACGGTCAGGGTCACGCGTCATCGCCTGATATCTAGAAATCCTCATATCTCTTGAATCCCTGGTCCGATTTACTTGATACTAATTGCATTCTCTTTCATTTGGCCGTGCCAGTAATCTGATCCCAGTCTCAAGTCTCTACTCCACAGTTAACTATTTAATCAATAAATAGCCTCAACCTCTGCTGTTACTCGCTACGTCACTTGACATCCAACTATCGGTAAAATCCTTCGAAATGCTTCGAGAAGCAATGTAGCGCGATATTCAAATATCTGAACTTTCAAAAGCGGCTACAGCCTTTCCCTTGATATCTAGGTGTCTGAAACTTGGAATACCCATTCCTAGAGTTGGGCACAATATAGCCTACCACGAGGTAGCGGTGCTGCACGTATTAAACAGACTTTGGCTACAATAAAGATATTCTCAGAGACTACTGTAGGAGCCTCTTTTACCATGATATGTAAATTCGTTTGAAATATCGTCAAGTTAACAGCAAACACCGGAAACGACCAACACCCAGTGGGGGAAACAGTTTCTATACTTGATCGTTCCCGTCAAAACATTTTAATATGGATGTGGCTCGGGGTCTAGGGCGTCAAAAAGAAACAAGAAGTTCCGTGACGAACAAAAGAGCCTACTTTTCTTAAAATTTAAGATTCATGCCAATCTCTATAGAACTATCTAGAAAAATAGCGAAATTAAGTTGGTAATATCGAAATTTCTAATTAGTTCGAATTACACCTGTAGCCTAATAGAACACTACAGTTGGCAGCCCTGGTGACTGAATATATTCTTAGTTCCATCTCGTAAGATACAGAATACAATATTTGGTTGAAGTCCAATGGATAGCATGGACGTTACATGCAGTTAGACATTGGATCTATCAGCGCGCGTAAAATCATGCTGGCAACAATGTCACGCATGCGTTGGTCAGAAATAATCTGAAATATTATGATATCTTGCTGTGCCAATTTTGGATGAAATCCATTTGTTAGTATAGAAGTTACATGTATTTGAAAATTGGACCTATCAACAGGCTTAGAGTCATGTTGGCAGCACTGACGTATATTAGTTTCTCATAATTAATCTAGAATGTTAGGTACTATACTTGTGCAAAGTTTAAAGCTGTTGGCTTACATACTTTCTGATATATTAATATTTGGGTAAAAATAGAGACAGCATTTATTAACAGTTGGCAGCCCTGGTTGCTCTTAAGAATAAGCAAAATCATATCTGTTATGGTACACATAGCACATAGGAAATTTGGTTGAAATCCAATTGATATTATAGAAGTTACATGTATTTAAAAATTGGTCTTATTAGCAGTCTTAGAATCATGTTGGTAGCACTGACGTATATTAGTTTCTCATAATTAATCTAGAATGTTAGGTACTATACGTGTGCATAGTTTAAAGCTGTCGGCTTGCATACTTTCTGATATATTGGTATTTGGATAAAAGAAGAGAGATAACATTTATTGACAGTTGGCAGCCCTGGTGGCTCGTACGAATACGCCCAGTCATATCTGTTTATGAACACATATTACATACAAAATTTGGTTGAAATCCAATTGATAGTGTAGAAGTTATATGCATTTAAAATGAGACCTATCAGCAGGCTTAGAATCATTTTGGCAACACTGCCATGCATGGCCTCCTGGAAAGTTAACTGCAATATTATTATCTATACGTGTGCCAGTTTTGAAATAGCTCCCATTCATACCTTGCAAGATATCCATCATGGAGCTCAAATTTCAATTGCGATTTTTCAGCAGTTGGTAGCACTGATATCATTTTCAAATATGGCCGTGAGATACTCAAGTATTGATCTTTACTACTACCAAATTTCGTTTCGATTGCTCCAGACGTTTAGGAGTTGATAGGGGGGGGGGGGGGCACACACAGCCAGACAGACAGACAGACACACATTTGCCCGATCTCATAAGACTACTTTGTCCTCATTTTTGCAAAAGTAGGCTAAAAATGTACAAGAAAACCCGTCAGTGTGGTCCGGATATCGATGCCGTAAAAAAGTTAAAAAATGACTGCAATAAATGACCTAAAAATGCACTATAATATGGTCTTATAATAATAAACTCACCAATATTTCAAAAATGACATCTGAAGCTCAAACTGAAAAGTGAATCAAAATAGATTTCTAGCACTTAACAAAAGGTTGATGTTCACTTTAGTCTGAGTCGCACTGCACTACGAATATCATTCTGATGTTGTCAAATGTAAATGATCTGCGGTTATTAGCCGACAAGTTTTTATATCTCGAAAAGCTGCGTTCAACATCAACTGATGTACTTGAAGTGAGGAAGGTCGTTTGCTGCTAAATCCCCCTCAATCCCATCCATGCAATAGTTTTCACCAGAAAGAATGTCTGCAGAGATTTTGCATAATGTTTTTACCCGGTGTTTTTGTCTAGCAAATTTTTCAGGTTTGATGCAATAGCCGCAGGAATTTCGCCACGATTGTTGCTAAGACTAGCTTCCACCCGGTTGATTAAGGAAATGGAATAAATATTTAAATTTTTAAATTATCTCGTATGAAAAGTTTAGTGCTTTTCAGTCGGTCAACACGAATGAACCCAAAGGAGCTGGGTTATGCCCTAATCCTGAAATAAATTTTAAATATTAATCTCATGTAATTTATTTCAGGATTAGGGCACAACCCAGCTCTTTTGGGTACATTCGTGTTGACCGACTGAAAAGCACTAAACTCTTGTTTACTAAGGCAACACCGAAAATATGGCTTCAGACCACAAAATGTTATCTTGTATCAGTTACTAGCTTCTTCTTCTTCTTAACTCTGAGAGACGTAATTCCCTCATACAAAGCTGTGACATGACACATTTGGAAAAAAATTACCTTAAAAGGCAATTTCTCTAAAATAAGACCAAACAAAATCTACCTAGCATAAAAATGCTCTTATAATGGTAAAATAGCACAAAAAAAAGCAAATTAAAAATGACATATTTGAAGACGGGGAGGCCCGTCCGGAGTTTCTATGTACTTCAGCATTGTTTCAGACAGCTCAGTAAAAAGATGCCATGTCATCAACATCCGAGCCCTACTCATAAATATTAAGAACTATAAAAGAACTATTTATTTTACTGTTACAAAACTTAACAAATAGTTCCGTGAAGAACTATAGAGCCTATTTTCATATATCCCACTAATTTTAATTGCCTCTAGGAACATACTAAATTTCAGTTTGATTGCTGTAATAGATTCGTAGATATTGAGAACCGTCTAAATATTTCGGATGGTCGACATGTTGGCCTTTTATATATGTAGGGCTTAGAGTTATGTACTGTTACATGAAGATTATTGAGTACGTGTGATACCCCAACTTCAATCGCATGATTAGGACACAAGAAGTAAAAAAAAAGAGATTTTAAAATTTCGCACAGCTGCCATCTTGTGGTATGGAATTGAAATAAATTAGATGCCAGTGGATTAACATTTGTACAAGGATTTACTGTACCAAGTTTCACTGCACTTGGATGGTTAAATTACGAGAAACGACCATGAGAATATTTATACTTCGCGTCGCCACCATGTTGGATTTGTGATCACCAGGTTATTGAAAGTCCTATAGGTGAACTTATGTTCATAACCCCTATGAACGTAAAAAAAATTCAGTTTGATTGCATTAGTAGATTCTAAATATTTCGGATGGTCGCCATGTTGGATTGTTATATGTATAGGCCATTGAGTCATGTACCTTTAAAGGAAAATTATAGCATGGGTTCATTATTCAAACTTTCACTTCGATCGCATGGTTACGACACAAGAAATAAAAACTTAATTTAAAAATTCGCACAGCCGCCATCTTGAGGTTATGTGGGCAATTGAACTAAATTACATACCAGTGCATTACAATGTGTATAAACATTTGCTATACCAAGTTTCAATGCGTTTGGATCATTAAATAGCGAGAAGTGTCTATTTAAAACTTTCAACTTCGCTTGGCCGCCATGTTCGTTTTTTAGTTAACCGGTTTTTTCTAAGTCTCATATATAAACTTCCAGTAGTGCCCTTTACTTCTGTGCAAAATTTCAGGGTGATACCGGTAATAGTTTCAGAGATATAGAGTGCCGGTGAAATATTTCGCACAGCCGCTATATTGAGGTTATGTAAACAATGGATCGAAGTTAGATGTCGGTGCATTACAATGTATATAAACATATACTGTACCAAGTTTCATTGCGTTTGGTTGGTTAAATCACGAGAAACGTCTATTTAAATGTCTCAACTTCGCTTGGCCACAATGTTGGTTATTTAGTTACCAGGTTCTCAAAAGTCACATAAGTGAACTTCTAGTAGTTCCCTTTATGACCATACAAAATTCCAGGGTGATATCGGTAATAAATTCGGAGTTATTGAATGCTGGTGAAATTTTTCACCTAGCCGCCATGTTGGATTGGTGAGACGTAACATACTTTGAAGGGCACGGTCGGGGTCGCCCGGAATAGTGCTATGAACTTACCGAGTTTCATTGAAATCGCTTCAGCCGTTTAGAGTGTCCGAGGACATGTTCGGCTCGCCTGAGTTTGTAGCTGCTTCCAGCGAATACCCTAAAGGGTGAGCTACAAGTTCCGTTCAATTTCAAGTACTTCCAACTTTCGCCACCAGATATCAATGATATCTAGTGGTGAACGTTGGAACTTTGATAGAGCGTTCTGACGAAATCTAACCTAACAAATTTTGCTTTACACAAGTTTAGTCTGTGAAAAGGATCTTTAACATGCCATAAATCTATGACATGGGACCGCCGGCTTTACTTCCCCTCCGAAGGAAGGCATACTGAAGGATTTTTAACGCTCTTAAAAAAATCCGACGACTTCGGCCGGGTTTGAACCCACTATCTTGGGCACAGCAGTTCAGCATGCTACCGACTACGCCACCGAAGCCGCTAGGTTTAGTAAAATGTTAAAGAAAGACACTCTGAGTTCTTTTGAATGTGAGCAGGTATCATCAATTGATGCATAATAGGATACTCAGAATGTAATGTTTTCAGTCGGTCAACACATACAATGAAGTTCTTTGAGAGGATTCTTGATCGACGCCTACGTGCCATCACCGAAATCAGCTCCAACCAGTGCGGGTTTGTCAAGGGGGCTGGAACCGCTGACGCCATCTTCGCAGCACGGTTACTCATGGAGAAGCACCTTGAGAAAAGAAAGCCTCTGCATATTGCCTGTCTTGACCTTGAAAAGGCCTTCGATCGTGTTCCTCATGAGTTGATTTGGTATGCGCTCCGCAACCATGGTGTGCCAGAGTAATTTGTAAATGTGGTCAAGATGTTAGACACGAACACCAGCAGTAGAGTACGTTGTACTGTTGGTACCTCGGAAAACTTTCCTGTAAATGTCGGCGTCCACCAAGTCTCAGCACTATCACCGTCCCCTTTTGTTCTTGTGATGGATACCATCACTCGTGACCTGCAACGGAATGTTCCTTGGACCCTTCTGTATGCAGATGACGTAATGATTGCAGATGACACCCTAGAAAAACTCCAATGTCAAGTTGAAGACTGGAATAACCGCCTCTCCCAGTATGACCTATGTCTGAATGTGAAAAAGACGGAGTATCTGGAGTAAAACCCAAGCGACGGTACCATTCAAGTCGCTGGACAAAATCTAGTCAAGACAGAATGCTTCAGGTACCTTGGATCTCGTCTTCAGAGTGATGGCAACTTCAATGATGAAGTAAGAGCCAGGGTAAACGCAACCTGGTTCCGGTGGAAGGAGGTCACGGGTGTGCTTTGCGACAAGAAAATGCCACTTCGTCTCAAATCGAAAATATATCGGACAGTGGTACGGCCAGTTGCGCTGTATGGAGTTGAATGTCGACCATCCGACAAAATTTCAGAACGTCGCCTGCACGCCATGGAAATGATAATGCTCCATTGGACAATGGGCATCTCCCTTATTGACCATGTCAGAAACGACACAATTCGGGAGCAAATGGGTGTCGCCCCAATTGTGGACAAGATGAGGGAAAGACGGCTCCCATGGTATGGCCATGCCCTGCGTGCAGCGCCTGATACTGTTACTAACTCTGTCCTTCATTTATTAATTTTCATGCCTACGCCCCAGAGGACGACTGAAGCAGCGTTGGCAAGACACAATAAATGGTGACTTAATAATTACCGACCTAAATCCAGCTGACGCAAGAAACCGGACAAAATGGAGGTCAATGACCAAAACTTCGGATCCTGCCCCAGCGGGACAACGCTAGGAAGAAGAAGAAGAAGAAGAAGAAGAAGAAGAAGAAGAAGAGTCGGTCAACACGAGTTTTTCCCAAAAGAGGTGGGTTATTCCCTAATCCTTAAAAGAATTACAAGAGATTATTAAATACGCTTGGATGTACACTTGTTTAGTTGCAGTATTAGTTGAGATAATTCAACTCGCCAGTATTTAATAACGCTTTTAATGGGCTAGGGTTCCGTCTGAATCAATACCTTTAATGAAAATGATCACTTATGTGGTCATTAGAAATGGCACATGTTTCGAGGACGAATAGACATTTTGTCCCCTTCATCAGCCAATATTAAGCACTAATTGAGAAAATTATTTGAATAGCGTAGCATCAAAATGTCAATATTCATTGAACCTAATATGCTGCACCATATAGATTAGTATATCAATACGGAACCAAAATGAATGTTTTATATCTTAAAATCATGAATATTTGTTAGTTGTGTTCTATGTAATGTTTTGTTAAACACTGAACTTGGTGACTGACCTCCAAACTTGATTGTATATAGTGAATATGTTGTTGTTGTTTGAGTCTTCAGTCTTTTGACTGGTTTGATGCAGCTCTCCATGCCTCCCTGTCCTGAGCTAATCGTTTCATCTCTACATAGCTACCACACCCTACATCCTACATCCGAGGCAATCTGTTTAACATATTCTAACCTTGGTCTACCCCTACAGTTCTTGTCCTCGACCCTTCCTTCCATAACTAAGCTTGCTATTCCTGGGTGTCTTAGTATGTGTCCTACCAACCTATCTCTTCTCTTCATTAGCAGTCGCCAGAAACATCTCTCCTCTCCCACTCGCCTTAATACCTCTTCGTTTGTAACCCTATCTACCCATCTGATCTTCATCATTCTCCTGTAACACCACATTTCAATTGCCTCAATTCTCCTCTTTTCTGCTGCACCAATAGTCCAAGTTTCACTTCCATAGAGCGCCACGCTCCAGACAAAGGCTTTCAAAAATGACTTCCTAATACCTAAATCTATATTCGATGTCAACAGATCCCTTTTTTGTAGAAAGGCTTTCCTTGCCTGAGCCAACCTACTTTTTATATCCTCTTTGCTTCGTCCATCACTGGTTATTCTGCTTCCTAAGTAACAGAAGTCTCCTACTTCCTTCAGCTTTTCACCTGCCAATTTGATCTCCATAGAGGTTTCTGATTTATTTCGGCTGCATTCCCGTATTTTTGTTTTACATTTACTAATTTTCATCATCAAGTCCTTCCGTAAGACGGAGTCCATACCATTCAAAAACTCATTCAAATCCTCAGGCTTGTCGGCCAAGATGACGATGTCATCAGCAAATCTCAGAGTTGAAATTATTTCTCCTACATTTTCTGATTGTAGTTAAATGGTCAATGTAAGTTGTATTGTACCGGCTACTTATCTGATTGAGTCTTGCGCTGTCTTGGTGAAAGCAGTTGTCTTGGTCACAATCTACTCTCAACTGGGGACGAGTTTTATTATCTCAACTAATACTGCAACTAAAGAAGTGTGTATGTATGTCTACCCCTTATTATTCCCCTTTTCCAGCGGGGTCGGGGATGAGATGCGATGGAAGTCTTTGTGGCGATGGTTTTTACGGCCGGATGCCCTTCCTGACGCCAACCTCATGAGAGGAGTTAATGAGAGATGAAATGAATGATGGTGAATGAAACTGGGCAAGGATGTGGAAGGAAGCAGCCGTGGCCTGTCAGAAGGTACCGTCCCAGCATTTGCCTGGTGTTGAAAATGGGGAAACCACGGAAAACCATTTCAAGGACGGCCGATGGTGGGGCTCAAACCCACGCGTCTACCGAGTCAGCAGAGAGCTTGGCCCCATGACTTAATGCTGCGCTTTAGCCAGCGTAGCCACTACTGTCGGTAACTAAAGAAGTGTGTATATTGTTAATATTTTCACCTACATTTTCTGACATAAATTGTAGGGCCTAAATGTAATGAATCTGATGATGATCGCTCGACGATCAAAACTGGTCATCCAAGTTTATTTCATAATCTCATGTATTTTTTGCAGGATCAGGGAATTACCCATCTCATTTGGGTACAATCGTGTTGACCGACTGAAAAGCATAAAATTTCCATTACTAACAACCTGGCTGAGTGCGCTTAAAGACAGTCAAATGTTACAGTAACAAGTCACGTAATATGGCAACTACGCCTCACAATTTGAGAGCTAAAGCAATTGGAGTCAGTTCAGCAAGTTAAATGACATGAAGAACTCTTTGTCTCTGACGTGTACGGGTTTCACTCCCCGGGAGTTTGCAAATCTCATTCATAAAGCCAATTATAATTACTCTCAAGTTCTGAGACGCTAATGTAACTCGAGAATATCAAACTTTCCATTAGCATTGCTCAAGTTCTCAATAAATACGGTGGCTTTCTTTGAACAGGCTTAATTGCTTGCAATAGAATGGGAACCATTTTTTGTACAGTGGATCCATTCATTTGGTTCCTTTTCGTGCATATAGCATATTACAGTATATTCTCTCCTTCATTCTGTGATATTGTTACAGCTCCAGCTATATTGATTGTTAAACACAGAATGTGACGTCTGCACAACTCAACAGAAATAAGAAGTACATTTACCAATCCACGGGTTTCTTATCACTAGGGCAGGGATTATTATGTAAATACTCGACGGCTCATGGCAATACTATTGTAACTAGCATTTCTCTAATTTTACAGGAGAGCAAATTGAATGTTATACCAGAAATCACCATGGAGACTTGTGGCTGTAGGTAATGCCTAAAACGGCCTATTATTTCATCATCCTTCAGTACTGTATAGATTGTGGCTTTGTGAGATTTCCTCGAAGTGGAGTAGTTACTAACTAATGGATGATTGTTACATACGATCATATTACCCTGAAATCTTTTGGTATCAGTGCCTGGTTATGCATATGAAATAATCTTATATATTTATATATATACAAGCTGACCCGGCAGACGTTGTCCTGCCAATCAAAGAAAGTGTTGTAACTTTGTTTCTTGAAGTGCTTTTGGATACACAATATTCTTTTCAATTTTTGTTAACTGCCTCTAAACTATCGTGAATTGAATTAACTAATTTAGAAACATTCCTTGGAGCGTGCACAACAACTCTCCAAAGTTTCATCGCAAACGGATAAATGGCATTTAACGCATACGGGATTTGGTTTAAATGATTCGTGCACTGTCACTCATTTGTTGAATCTACTCGTGCTCTACAAACTGTGAAATGGATTTACTTCACGTAAGTGTACACAACAACTCATCAAAGTTTCATCGCAATCTATGAATAGTTTATTAACGCATACAGGATTTTGTTGGAACGCTTCACGCGTCGTCACTCATTTGTTACATCTACTCGTGCGCTACCAATATTGCAAAATGGATTTACCAAGTTGAACACCTTCCTTTGCGTGTACACAACAATTCATCAAAGTTTCATCGGAATCGGATGAATGACATATGAACGCATACGTGATTTTCTTTAAACGATTCGCGTGCCGTCACTCATTTGTTGAATCTACTCATGCGCTACCTATTGTAAAATAGATTTACTACGCCTGGAACCTTCTCTGGCGTGTACTCAATGATTCATCAAGGTTTGATCGCAATCGGATGAATGATATATGACCGCATACGGGACAATGTGGAAACGATTCGCGCGCCGTCGCTCATTTGTTGAATCTACTCGTGCGCTACTTATTAAAAACTGGATTTACTAAGACAGAAACATTTCCTGGAGTGTACACAACAATTCACCAAAGTTTCATCGCAATCGGATAAATGGTATATGGTAGAATACATTACTTTATTGAAATGATTCGCGTGCCGTCACACATTTGTTGAATCTACTCGTGCGCTACCTATTGTAAAATGGATTTACTAAGTTAGAAACCCTCACGTAAGTGTAAACAACATCTCACTCAAGTTTCATCGCTATCGGACGAATGGTATTTGCTTTGTTGAAACGCTTCGCACGTCGCTGCTCATTTGTTGAATCTACTCGTGCGCAACCTCCTGTGAAATGGATTACTAAGTTAGAAGCCTTCACTTAAGTGTACACAACAACTCATCAAAGTTTCATCTCAATCTATGAATGGAATATAAACTTATACGGGATTTTGTTGAAACGCTTCGCGCGTCGTCACTCATTTGTTGAATCTAGTCGTGCGCTACCTAATGTGAAATTGATTTACTAAGCCAGAAGCCTTCCCTGGATTGTACACAACATCTCACCCAAGTTTCATCACTATCGGACGAATGGTATTTGAACGCATACGGGACCTTTTTGAAACGCTTCGCGCGTCGTCGCTCATTTGTTGAATCTATTCGTGCGCTATCTATTGTAAAATGGATTTACTAAGCCAAACACCTTCCCTGGAGCTCACTCAACATATCACCCAAGTTTCATGGCAATCGGATGAACGGTATATGAATGCATACGGGCCTTTGAAACGCTCTAACGTGCAGAGACAAACAGTATAATTCGACATCACTGCCACCTTTGGTATAAAACACAACGTTTCGCCACGGGCGGAGTGTATGTAATGGCGGTAGTTGCACAGGTTGCGACCAGGTGGTTCTAACGTGCAGAGACAAACCGTCCAAAGACATCAGCTTTCACGAAGGCCAAGGCTAGTGGTTTCCATGACGACTGTTTTTGACTGTATATTGTGGTTCTAAAATTGTGTGTAAAGTGTGTTTGGTTCTAAAATTGTGTTCATTCCACCTACCGGGTCAGATTGTGAATCTAAACCATACATGGACCCACCCTAATATACATACCAAATCCCATCAAAATCGGTTCAGTCGTTTAGGAGGAGTTCAGTCACATACACACGTGTCGAAGAATTATATTTATAATGTTAAAGTAATGTCTGTGTGTTCGTCTTTTATGCGTTCATAAACCATTCATCCGATTGCGATCAAATGTTGGTGAGTTGTTGTAAACACTTCCGGGAGGTTTATAGGCATAGTTATTCCATTTCAAAATAGGTAGCGCGCGAGTAGTTTAAACAAATGCGTAATGGCGATGCGTTCATA
Source organism: Meconema thalassinum (assembly GCA_946902985.2). Lineage (NCBI taxonomy): Eukaryota > Metazoa > Arthropoda > Insecta > Orthoptera > Tettigoniidae > Meconema > Meconema thalassinum. The sequence continues at coordinate 964,866,685 of OX336390.1, read as the reverse complement.
TACAATTCATCCGATTGCGATCAAATTTTGGTGAGTTGTTGTGCACAGTCCCAGAAAAGTTATAGGCGTAGAAAATCCAATTTACAATAGATGGCCCGCGAGTAACTTCAACAAAATGCGTGCGTTTGTTTCAAGCAAGTCCCACATGCGTTCATATGCCATCCATCCCATTGCGATGAAACATGGGTGAGATGTTCTATACACTTCAGGTAAGGTTTCAGGCTTAGTAAATCCACTTAACAATAGGTAGCGCACGAGTAGATTCAACAAATGAGCGACGACGGGCGAAGCGTTTCAACATAGTCCTGTAGGCCTATGCGTTCACATACCATTCGTCCGATATCGATGAAACTTGGGAGAGAGGTTGTGTACACCTCAGGTAAGGTTTCAGGCTTAGTAAATCCACTTAAGAATAGGTAGCGCAGGAGTAGATTCAACAAATGAGCAACGACGGGCGAAGCGTTTCAACAAAGTCCTGTATGCGTTCACATACCATTCGTCCGATATCGATGAAACTTGGGAGAGAGGTTGTGTACACAACAGGCAAGGTTTCTGGCTTAGTAAATCCATGCTATAATAGGTAGCGCACGAGTAGATTCAACAAATGAGCGACAACTCGCGAAGCGTTTCAACAAAGTCCCGTATGCGTCCATATACTATTCGTCTGATAGCGATGAAACTTGGGTGAGATGTTGTGTACACTTCAGGGAATGTTTCTGGCTTAGTAAACCCACTTAACAATAGGTAGCGCACGAGTAGATTCAACAAATGAGCGACGACGCGTGAAGCGTTTCAACAAAGTCCCATATGCGTTCATATACTATTCGTCTGATAGCGTTGAGATGTTGTGTACACTTCAGGGAAGCTTTCTTGGTTAGTAAATCCACTTAACAATAGGTATCGCACAAGTAGATTAAACAAATGAGCGACGACGCGCGAAGTGTTTCAATATACTCCCGTATGCCTTCATATACCATTCGTCCGATAGCGACTAAACTTGGGTGAGTTGTTGTGTACACATCAGGGAAGGTTTCTGGCTTAGTAAATCCACTTAACAATAGGTAGCGCACGTGTAGATTCAACAAATGAGCGACGACGGGCGAAGCGTTTCAACAAAGTCCCGTATGCATTCACATTCCATTCGTCCAATGGCGATGAAACTTGGGTGAGGGGTTGTGTACACGTCAGGCAAAGTTTCTGGCTGAGCAAATCCACTTTTCGATAGGTAGGGCACGAGTAGATTCAACAACTGAGCGACGACGCGCGAAACGTAACAACAAAGTCCCGTATGCGTTCATATACTATTCGTCTGATAGCGGTAAAACTTGGGTGAGAAGTTGTCAACACTTCAGGGAAGGTTTCTGGGTTAGTAAATCCACTTTAAAATAGGTATCGCACAAGTAGATTAAACAAATGAACGACGATGCACGAAGTGTTTCAACATAGTCCCGTATGCGTTCATATGTCATTCGTCCGGGAGCGACTAAACTTGGGTGAGTTGTTGTGTACACTCCAGGGAAAATTTCAGGCTAACTAAGTCCATTTTACAATAGGTAGCGCACAAGTTGATTCAACAAATGAGCGAAGACGCGCGAAGCGTTTCAACAAAGTCCCGTATGCGTTCATATACCATCCGTCCGATAGCGATGAAACTTGGGTGAGATGTTGTGTACACTCCAGGGAAGGTTTCTGGCTTAGTACATCCACTTTACAATAGGTATCGCGCAAGTAGATTCAACAAATGATCGACGGCACGCGAATCGCATAAACAAAGTCCCGTAGCGTTCAAATACCATTCATCCGATTGCTATGAATCTTTGGTTGAATTGTTGTTCACACTCCAGGAAAGGTTTCTGACTTATTAAATCCTTTTTACATAGGTAGCGCACGAGTTGATTCAACAAATGAGTAACGGCGTGCGTTTAGTTTTAAAAAAATCGTATGCGTTCATATACCATTCATTCGATTGCAATTAAATTTAGAGAAATGTTGTTTTCACCCCGCAAATATTTCTGATTTAGTAAATCCATTTCACAATTGGTAGCGCACGAGTTGATTCAACTAATGAGCGACAGCTCGTGAATCGTTTTAACCAAGTCCCGTATGCGTTCATATACCATTCATCCGATTGTGATAAAACGTTGGTGAATTGAGTACAGTCCTGCGAATGTGTATGAATTAGTAAATCCATTTTTCAATGGGTGGCGCACAAGTAGATTCAAGAAATGGGTGAAGGCACGTGTATCGTTTAAACCAAATCCCGTATGCGTTCATATGCCATTCATCTGATTGCGATGAGTTGTTGTGTACACGCCAGGGAAGGTTTTCGACTTAGTAAATCCATTTTACAATAGGTAGCGTACGAGTATATTCAACAAATGGGTGACGGCGCTCGAATCGTTTCAACTAAGTCCCGTATGCGTTCATACACCATTCATTTCATTGCGATGAACATTGGTGAGTTGTTTCGCACGCTCCCATAATTATTTTTTTTTGAGATAGTAAATCAATTTTACAATAGTTTAGAGGTGGTTAACGGAAAATAAATAAATATTGAGAATCCAAAAGCACTTCAACAAAGTTACAACGCCCACACATTCTTTGATTGGCATTGCAACGCATGCCGGGTACAGCTAGTTATTATATAAAGTATGAAGTCACTGTTGTTATCAGTTACAACCATAACAATCAATATTATTGTAATTATCGATTTTTAGCCTATTTTCTTTTACGAAAGAATAAGCTCATGAGAACACCTTTTGTCCGTGTGTGTGTGTGTGTGTGTGTCCCGTAATTAAATTTAAAGGGCCGAAGCGATGTCAATGAACCTTAGTAATTACGTACTAACACGCCGTCCGATCTTCACTGTTTCTTTCAAATTTTAATATTCCATCAATCCAACATGGCGGGCGCGCAAAATATTTCACCGGCATTCCATATCTCCGCAACAGTTAAAGATACCTCCCTGGAGACACTACTAGAAGTTCCCTTTGCTTATATATATCCTAACTAAAACATAAATGTCCATGAATTAGAACCTTAGCTATCATATAATTACATTTTAATGTTAAAGCGGCTTCGGAGGCGCAGTTGGTAGAATGCTGAGTTTCTATGACCAAGATCGTGGGTTCAAACCCGGCTGAAGTCGTCGGATTTTTAAGAGCGTTAAAAATCCCTCAGTATGCCTTCCTTCGGAGGGGAAGGAAAGCCGGTGGTTCCATGTCATAGATTTATGGCTTGTAAAGGAATCTTCCACTAACTAAACTTGTGTGAAGCAAAATTTGTAGGTTAGGTTTGATTAATGGTCTTCAGTTCCAACGTTGGTTGCGATGGCATCTAGTAGTAGCCAAGTTCACAGCTAGGTGTCGTGGACGGTAGCATTTGGTGGCGAAAGTAGGAACTACTTGAAATTATCGTCTGCAGTCCTTACTTGAATTCAAACAGATAACACACAATAATACAGCCATCACAATTAACACCGGTTATCAGACACATTCTACACACACCCAAAGTACACGGGGCTACATGACCGCGTTGTCGCAGCCCCTAAACTAAGGAACCAACCAACAGTACAATCCTCACGGGCTGTGTAAGCCTCGCTAACCACTGTCCTCTTGATGAGTATCTCTCCTTAAGTTTCATCGTTTGGTTACCCCTGATGCCGGACTGTTAAACTGGGGCGTGAATCGAGCCCAGTACTCTACTCACAGGACCCAGGAGATGTGTTCCGGTGTCGAAATTTGAACCAACGACCTGTGACTGCGGTAGTCTATAATAACAGAGGCTATTTGCTTGATGGAACAATCATTGAGCCACGTTATTCTGTTGTTCACAATAACCCCGCGCAGGGTTGCCAACCGTCCCCAACTCTTTTGTCAGTGACCCACGTTATTCTGTTGTCCAGAATCCCCCGCGCAGGGTTACCAACTGTCCCCAACCTTTTGACAGTCTCCCCCGTATTGCATATGGGAACAGTTCACGCCACGGTCAGAGGACAGCCTACGAGCCTCATGTATCAATGGCACCACCTGCCCTCTGTAGCTCCGTGTACTTGGGTGTGTGTGTGTATACAATCAATCTGATGACCTCTGTTATTGTAACGACTGTATTAGTGTCTGCAGTTAGAGATAATTGTAATTGAGAAAGGGGCGGAAGGAGGCGTCCGCGGCCTTAATTTTGGGACTACTTGCGATGACTGAGGGAGAATCGAACCCATACCCCGTACCTGATAGCCCTGCGCCACGTGATTGTTGGCGAGAATCGGAAGCCACCGCGCTGCTGTAGTAACAGCTGTTGGGAGAAAACTCGACCTGCTCATGCATCTTACAAGCAGTACCACTGAGAGTCCAGGGTTCGCTAATCACTCTGCATGCCCTGAAATCAAACATTTCCCACGGATACTGGCGTGGTAGTGATTGTGAGGGCACAAGAGGAGTTGGTATCGAGTGTAACCCCACATTTCTTACTAGAAAGCGCTATAATATCAAGGAGCTTAGATAACTAACCCCCTTCACATTCACAGCGCTCCAAGGAACGACAAAAATTCGGTATGCAAGCTGCCCTCTGGGCGTCAAATTACAAAGCTTGTACCCAGCATCCGAGGCCATACGATATTATTATTATTTATTATTTTATTATGAGATTTCGGCTCGGTCTTGATTGAGTAAATCATGCTCATTCTGCTAATTGATTTGTATAATGAATTCCCACGAACGCTTCCCCTAGATACGCACCTGATATGAGGGAGTTACTCTCTAGAACAGGGATTCCCAATAGGATTTTTTTCGGACCCCCTAAAGCGATCGTTATGTAAGCACGGACCCCCCGCTCTAAAATATTTTAAATCAAGACGTAAAATATTAAAATTCCTAATGGGAACTTCTGCCTTGGAGTACTGTGCTCAGTTATTTGTATATTAATAAACATAACAATGCAGTGGTTGAGAAAAAGAAGAAGGAACACGTCCTATTTATTATTATTTTGTCAAAGGGGCCAGCGTTCAAAGAGACGAACTGACCTATTCATTCCCACAATTCTTTCTCGAATGTCTGCTTGCAATTTAGAAATGTTCACCTTGAAATTAGGCCCCATATCTAGTTTAATTCTATATTTGCTTTTCATTGTGCATATTGTGTAAAAGGTTGTTCGCACAAGTAAGTTGTGAACGGAAGAATAGTATTTATTGCCTTATCGATGAATCCCATGTAGTACTTTCGAGCTGTCATCCAGAAGTCTGCTAGCTTTTTTTCATTAAAAGTTTTCTTCATTTCACCACTTGGGGTAAATTCAACGAGTAGGTCTTGTTACTCCTCTGATAGTAGCCGTATATTTTCAATTTTGAGATTGGATCTGAATGGGTCCCCGAATCCAGCAGTTTCGGGCTCTGGAAAATAATCCCGAAAAGTAGTTGCAACACTACGAAGATGTTTGGTTATAACTTATTTTCCTTTACCTGGCAAGGCAAACCTTCGTTAGGTGGCTGCAGAAACGTTTCAATGTGGGGAAATGGGCATGTGAGCCATTTTGGACCCTTTCTGCCCAAATAGTACACTTTCACAGTCGCACTGATCTTGCCTTCAGCTCTGAAGATATCAACTTAGTCACATTACAAACTCAAATTCAAAACATTCAAGTGGTCAAACACGACAACTAAGTAAGCAGTTCTACAAAGCCAAGAAAAGTCATTGAGGAAATCCGTATGTATCGTCCCAGGAAGAAAGATCCATACCTCATTTCTCAGCTCGAAAAACTCGATAAGATCCTGCCCCTTGAAAATCATCGCACTACAGTATGAATGAGAAGCTGCTCATGCTCGCTACCCATGTCTTTGCAGAGCAATGCAAATAACCTGCATTTTAAGGAGATGGTTTTCACATTCTTTATTATTTACACCACTTCATTAAGAGTGTTCTGCAGCAGTCTTTTGGTTACTAATGCTTCCCGGTGAATACACCAGTGACCACTTGATATCTGGAGCTACCTTTTTCACTTCTGCTTGAAGGCCCTTCCTGATTTCGCGCCAACTGTAGACAGACCCACATATCATGTTTGTTAGAACAATCGTTCAGAGCTGCGAAAATAGCGTCTGCTGTTGGGTGGACTAGCTCACAGTAAAAAATAAAATCTTCATATATTTCGTCATGAGATACGATATCATACAAAAGGCAACATTATCGCCTTTTTTGATATGTCGGTACTCTCATCCAACCGCAGAGAAAACAAGTGGAGCCATGCATACGTCTCTTCAATTTTGCTTGACATATCTGTAATTCGCCTTTGCACAGTATTGTTCGACAGTGGGACGGTACTTACGAGCTTTGCGGCAGCATCGCCCAGCATTCTCTTGCACAAAATAATTGCTGAAGGTAGAATGAGCTCTTCAGCAATGCGACATGCGTTGCATTTTCATTTACATTTGCACCTGATCTTTTAGTAATTACTTACTGACATGATTTCAGTTCAGCTAACTTTATGTTGAAGAACTGAATGGATCTACCTTTGTACTCCGAATGTTTGGTATCTAGATGCCTCCGGAGGTTTGCAGGTTGCATACTCCCGTTGGCAAGGGTTTGAGACTTAAGACAATTTTCAAGTCCACAATACGTAAAGCCAATTTCCAAATATTTTATGTCTTATTTCCTACTTTTCTCAGTTGGCTTACTCTTTGAATGGCTAGGCTCAAGAGAGGCAGCAGGTGGCTCATTCACTTCTATATTTATTACCACAGATTCCTCTTCGTCATTATCTGTGGCAGTGGGCCTGTTTCGTTTTAAAGATCTACTTTTCAACCAACGATCCATATTCAATGGACTTTTAACAACTAAAAATCAAAAGTGTCTACTTTCAAAACTCATGTAAATGTATAAAGACACAAAATGGCTGCGGAGCAGAACACAGGAATAAAGGAGCGGAACGCTCTCTAGCGGGAGACTTGAAAGGCTCTAATTACAATGCGATACATATGAGTGCGCCCCTTGTGCTGTGGGTGGCAACGCATAATTATTATTTTCAAGGAACTCTTTGAACTTTCTCCGGTTTCCATTGCAATGTTCATTATTGCGTTATTCCTTGATGACAACTGGGGGTCCGCGGACCACCTAATGGGAACCTCTGCACTAGAAACACAGTTATCATAAGGATCCACCATATTAATAAGCAGCTTCGGTGGCGTAGTTGGTAGCATGCTGAGATTCTATGCCTAAGATCGCGGGTTCAAACACAGCCGAATTCTTCGTTTTTTTAACAGCGTTAAACATCCCCCACTATATCTTCCATTGGAGGGAAAGTAAAACCAGTGGTCCCATGTCATAGATTTATGGAATGAAAAAGAACCATCCACTACTACACTTGCCGAAGCTAAAATTTGTAGGTTACATTGATAAGGCTATATTAGTTCCAACTTTCGCCGCCAGCTGCTCAATCCGATGGTATTTAGTAGCCACGTCCACAGCTAGGTGTCGTGGACGGTTGCATTTGGTAGCAAAAGTAGCAACTACTTGAAATTGATCGTCTGTAGTCCTTACGTGAATCACAGATAACACACATTAATACAGTCATCACATTTGACACCGGTTATCAGACAGATTCTACACACACCCAAAGTACACGGGACAGCCCCTAAACTGAGGAACCAACCAACCACCATATTATTCGAGCATATGTTGCCATGGACTAAACCAAAGCGATCACTATTGGAAATTGCACGTGTATCATTGTCGATATAATGCTTCTCCTGAACAATGTGGCAATGTTTGGAAATATGTACTGCCGCGGTCCACACCAATAAATTATGATCTTATTACATCGGAATTATCCTCCACTTGCACAATTTAAATGGGCTCGATACAAAGCCATGCACGTGAATCATGGCTACAATTAAGTACCGTTCAATTACTCTTTGTTCCTGGCTGAAATATCGGATTATTTCCGACAAATGTCAGTCCTTCTTTCAGAGTTGTACGTCACTACAGATTCTGTATGGATGAGTGATTTTGATGACAAAAGGATGGCTTTTCAAAACGATAATAATTTAAACTGACAAAATGCTTTGAAGGAATGGAATGTATTGTTTCTATGTTGACAAACCTGATTGAAAAGTTATTTTGTCATTTGTTGAAAATTTAATTTGTAATCAAACTTTCAAATTTGAATGATGAGAATCTTTATACAGTATGTTTTGTTAAACAAAGTATTGATGTGTGTTCCTGCTCCTCTCCGTGTGTTCTGATCTCATCGGCCGGAACACGGTTTAGTCACTCTTCATGATGGAAAAATGGCCTTGAATATTAATGTTTGCCTGTATAGTATCACTCTCTAAGTTTGATCATTATCGAAGAGAAGCGTAAGATGAAATAAAGCGGTAATCGGCTTAACTTATGGCCCGTCCAAATTCTCAACCGACGCGTCGTGCTTCTCTCCGGGCGGGATACATAGTGACGGGCATCACTGCACTAAAATTAGTAAACTGCTGTTCCCAAGATACCGGGTTCAAACCTGGCTGAAGTCGTCGAATTTTTTAAGAGCGTTAAAAATCCTTCAGTATGCCTTCCTTCGGAGGGGAAGTAAAGCCGGCGGTCCTATGTCATAGATTTATGGCATGTAAAAGATCCTTCCACAGACTAAACTTGTGTGAAGCTAAATTTCTACGTTAGATTTCATTGGAACGCTCTATCAGTGTTCCAACGTTCACCACTAGGTATCATTGACGTCTGGTATTGAATGGATCTTGTAGTTCACCCTATGGGTGTCCGTTTGAAGCAGCTACAGCCTCTGGCGAACCGAACATGTCCTCGGACACTCCCGGCACTGAAAGCCATACGATAAATTAAAAAACATAGATTAAAAATTAAATATAAAACGGCGATTAAAGTTAACGAATACTCACAGTTTTATAAACAAGTCCTTAATAGCGAATCGTTGGGATTAGTCGCTCCAATTACACGACCAATCCTTCAGGCTACAACAACACTTCTAGGTATATAACAATAAATGTTTGTTCATATACCATTCATACGATTGTGATCAAATTTCGGTGAGTTGTTGTGCACGCTCCTGCGAAGCTTTTAACTTATTAAATCCATTTTACAATAGGTAGTGCACGAGAAGATTCAATAAATGAGTGACAGCGCGCGAATCGTTTCAATAAAATCCCGTATGCATTCCTAAACCAATCATACGATTGCGATGAAACTTTGGTGAGTTGTTGAGTACACTCCTGCGACGGTTTCTGACTGATTAAAACCATTTTACATTAGGTAGCGCACAAATAGATTCAACAAATGAGTGACAGCGCGCGATTCGTTTCAACCAAGACCAGTATGCGTTCATATACCATTCATCCGAGCGTTGAAACTTTGGTGAGTTCTTGTGTACACTCCTGCAAAGGTTTCTTACTTAGTAGGTCTATTTAGCAATAGGTAGTGCACGAGTAGATTCAATAAATGGGTGACCGCGCGCGATTTGTTTCAACAAAATCCCGTATGCGTTCATAAACCATTCATCCGATTGTGATCAAACTTTGGTGAATTATTGTGTACACTCCTGCGAAGGTTTCTGACTTAGTAAATCCATTTAACAATAGGTAGTGCACGAGTAGATTAAATAAATGAGTGACCGTGCGCGATTTGTTTCAAAAAATCCCGTATGCGTTCATAAACCATTCATCCGATTGTGATGAAACTTTGGTGAGTTGTTGAGTACACTCCTGCGAAGGTTTCCGACTTAGTAAAACCATTTTACAATAAATAGTGCACGAGTAGATTCAACAAATGAGTGACAGCACGCGATTCGTTTCAACAAAGACCAGTATGTGTCCATGTACCATTCATCCGATTGCGTTGAAACTTTGGTGAGTTCTTGTGTACACTCCTGCAAAAGTTTCTAACAGAGTAAATCCATTTTACAATAGGTAGTGCACGAGTAGATTCAATAAATGAATGACCGTGCGCGATTTGTTTCAACAAAATACCGTATGCGTTCATAAACCATTCATACGATTGTGATGAAACTTTGGTGAGTTGTTGTGTACACTCCAGCGAAGGTTTCTGACTTTGTAAATCCATTTTACAATAGGTAGGGCAAGGGGAGATTCAACAAGATACTGGAGTGTTCTGGTGGGAAAAGTGCAAACCATACAGCGGTATATTGATACTCTACAGCACTAACAAACTTGGAGCATGAGGACTTTCTGACTGTACCTCGTACTGTAGCTAGGTAACATGGCCCCAAAATTATGGATATTCTCCCCTCAGGACTGAAGTCTGAAGCAGGCAGTGGTACCAACCTGCTAGTACATGGTGTTGTTTAGCCTCACTAACAAGCCCTTCCCTTGCGACATTGTGCCATTTATCACGGAGTGAAGCTCTCCAAACCGCAGCGTGGAGACCAATAAATATATACGCATTGTTACAAACTGTCAATCGCTAAACTTGATTGATAGGTGCTGCCAACCCCCACGACAAAGTGCCATTCAGGTAAATAAACAAATTGAAATACACCAAAAGTATCCGTGGGGAAATAATGTGTCCGTGTAGAGATTGCGACTGTGACTGACTGTCCTTGGTTCATATCTCTACACACATGATTTAAACTACGAGTATTTTAGTTTTGTATAGTTGACTGATTTTAACTTCCATACAGTGGTGTATCCTAAAGTTTAAGTTAGGGAAGCAATAATATAAATATATTGATGATGATAATTGTTCTTTTAAGCGGCCTAACATCTAGGTTATCGGCCCATAATGGTTTGGGTGATAGTGAAAGATGAGATGAGAATGAAAACTATAACTAATACTAACTACAGACTTACAAACTAGAAGAAGAAATGGTAAACAAATAAAGGACAGGGGAAAAACAAATGCCCTCAACCCTCGAAGAATGAGGATTGAGGGACTTGGTAGGAAGGAGAGCCATGAAAGGCAGATAGGAACGTGGAGAGAGGAGAGGGCCCGCCCCAAGGTCAGAGGAAAAATGGGACAAAACGGACCCAGCTCAGGAATCCCTCAGGGTCGCCAACACCGAACTCATCAGCCGTAAGCCCCTGAGGGTGTAGCACTATCCAGGGTGCACCAGAAGTGGTGAGGCTACATGCACCCTGCCTCCTTGAGGATCTTGAGCAGAAGGCAGGAGATGTGAAGAGAACAGAACAGGTCTGATCCCTCGAAGAATGAGGAATCAGAAAAGATGAGACAAGGGCCAATTAAGGCGGGAAAATAAAAGACTCCCTAGGCCTCGGGTACCCTAATACCGTCGGGGTCGGAAGAGAACAAGAGTTGACCAAGGGAGGTCGATAGGAAAGATAACAGAGAGGAGACCGTCACAAGTAGGCTAAGTGGAAGAATTGCCAAACTCAGCTGGGGCCCCGTGGTCGTCAACCCACGTCCCACTAGATGTGAGCCCATGGGGGAAATAATATAAATAATAATATTGTGGGTTTACTTTCTTTTTAAATGCTGGTGAAATATTAGCCAGGAGGTAATCTTTAACGCTCTAATAATAAAATAGAAGTATCTGAAATATGGTGTTAGAGGAGAATGATGAAGATCAGATGGGTGGATAGGGTCTAGTAATGAAGAGGAGAGATAGGTTGGTAGGACACATACTACGACACCCAGGAATAGCAAGCTTAGTTATGGAAGGAAGGGTCGAGGACAAGAACTGTAGGGGTAGACCAAGGTTAGAATATGATAAACAGATTGTCTTGTATGTGGGGTGTGGTAGCTATGTAGAGATGAGACGATTAGCTCAGGACAGGGTTGCTTCAGAAAAGTCTAAGACAGGAGACTCAAACATCATACCCTCAAAAACAATAGTTTGATTATTTTCAGTCGGTCAACACGAATGTCAGGCGCGGATCTAGAGCTTGGGTTTGGCGGGGGTCACAAAATCGAAATTGTTAAGAACAAGTAGTTCCGTGAAGAACTATACAGCCTATTTTCCTATATCCTGCTCCTGTTAATTGCCTCTATCAACATACAAAATTTCAGTTTAATTGCTGTAACAGATTCGTAGATATTGAGAACCGTCTAAATATTTCAGATGGTCGCCAGGTTGGAATATTTATTCTTGTACTATTACATGAATATTATTCTGTACGTGTGGTATTCAAACTTCAATCGCATGATTAGAACACAAGAAGTAAAAACGAGATTTTTAAATTACGCACAACAGCCATCTTGTGATTATGCTAACAATTGAAATAAATTAGATGCCAGTGGATCAACATTTGTATAAGCTTTTAATGTGCAACGTTTAACGGCACTCGGATAGTTAATTCGCGAGAAACGTCCATTTAAATATTTATACTTCTCGTCACCGCCATGTTGGATTTGTGCTCACCAGGTTACTGAAAGTCCTATAGGTGAACATATCTTCATAGTCTCTACGAACATAAAACAAGTAGTTCCGTGAAGAACTATACAGCCTATTTTCATATATCCTACTTATGTTAATTGCCACTATCAACATACACAATTTCTGTTTGATTGCTGTAATAGATTCGTAGATAATAAGAACCGACTAAATATTTCGGATGGTCGCCATGTTGGATTTTATATATGTAGGTCCTAGAGTTATGTACTGTTACATGCAGATTATTGTGAACGTGTAGTATTCAAACTTCAATCGCATAATTAAAACACAAGAAAAAACAAGGAGATTTAAAAATTTTTCACAGCTGCCATCTTGAGGTTATGGAAACAATTGAAATAAATTAGATGCCAGTGGATTAACATTCGTATAAGGATTTACTTTACCAAGTTTCACTCCACTCGGATGGTTAAATTGCGAGAAATGTCCATGTGAATATTTATAATTCGCGTCACCGCCATGTTGGATTTGTGATCACCAGGTTATTTAAAGTCTTATAGGTGAACTTAAGTTCATAGCCCCTATGAACATTAAAAAATGCAGTTTGATTGCTAAAATAGATTCGTAGATATTCAGTATCGTCTAAATATTTCGGATGGTCGCCATGTTGGATTGTTAAATGTATAGGCCATAGAGTCATGTACCATTAAAGGAAAATTATTGCGTAGGTTCATTATTCAAACTTTCACTTCGAACGCATGACTACATCACAAGAAATAAAAAAAAATTCGCACTGCCGCCATCTTGAGGTTATGTAAACAATTGAACTAAATTAGATACCAGTGGATTACAATGTGTATAAATATTTCCTGTACCAGGTTTCAGTGCGCTTGGAACATTAAATCGCGAGAAAGGTCTATATAAAATTTTCAAATTCGCTTGGCCGCCATGTTCGTTTTGTAGTTAACCGGTTTTTGAAAGTCTTATAGATGGATGTCCAGTAGTGCCCTTATTCTCCGTACAAAATTTTAGGGAGATACCGCTAATAGTTTCAGAGATATAGAATGCCGGTGAAATATTTCGCACATCCGCCATCTTGTGATTATGTAAACAATTGAACGAAGTTAGATGTCGGTGCATTACAATGTATATAAACATATACTGTACCAAGTTTGATTGCGTTTGGTTGGTCAAATCACGAGAAACGTCTATTTAAAAGTCGCAAATTCGCTTGGCCTCCATGTTGGTTTTGTAGTTACCAGGTTTTCAAAAGTCACATAAGTGAACTTAGAGTAGTTTCCTCTATCACCATAGAAAATTTCAGGGTAATATCGGTAATAGTTTCGGAGATATTGAATGCTGGTGAAATATTTCGCACAGCCGCCATGTTGGATTGGTGAGTCGTAACAAAATTTGAAGGGCACGGTCGAGGTTGCCGGGAATAGTGCTATGAACGTTCCGAGTTTCATTGAAATCGCTCCTGCCGTTTAGATTTTATTAGGGGGACACACACACACGAATCACACACACACACACACACACACGCACACACACACACGGACAAAAGGTGATCTCATAAGCCTATTTTTTCAAAATTGAAAATAGGCTAAAAATTCAGTTTGGTTGCTGTAAAAGATTCATAGATATTGAGAACCGTCTAAATATTTCGGAAGCTCGCCATTTAGGATTGTTATAGGTATAGGCCATAGTGTTATGTACCATTCAAGGACAATTATTGCCTAGGTTCATTATCCAAACTTTCACTTCGATCGCATGATTACGACACAAGAAATAAAAAATAATTTTAAAAATTCCCACAGCCGCCATCTTGAGGTTATGTAAACAATTCAATTAAATTAGATGGCAGTGCATTACAATCTGCAAAATCATTTACAGTACCACATTTCACTGCGCTCAGAGAGTTAAATCATGAGAAAAGTATAATAAAATACTTCAAATTCGCTTGGTCGCCATGTTCGTTTTGTACTTTACAGGTTTATGAAATATACATAGGTAAACTTGTATCAGTACCCTTTATCACCGTACAAAATTGCAGGGTGATATTTGTAATAGTTTCGGAGATATACAATGTCAGTGAAATATTTCGCACAGTCGCCATTTTGAGGTTATGTAAACAATTGAACTAAATTAGACTCCAGTGCATTAATATGTGTATAAACATTTGCTGTACCAAGTTTCATTACGTTTGGATTGTTAAATCGCGAGAAAAGTCTATTTAAAAGTCTCAACTTCGTTTGACCGTCATGTTGGTTTCGTAGTCATCAGGTTTTTGGAAGTCTCATAAGTGAACTTCTAATAGTGCCCTTTATCACCGTACACAATTTCAGGGCGATATCGGTAATAGTTTCGGAGATATTGAATGCTAGTGAAATATTTCGCACAGCCGCCATGTTGGATTGGTGAGACGTAACAAAATTTGAAGGGCACGGTCGAGGTCGCCGGGAACAGTGCTATGAACTTACCAAGGTTCATTGAAATCGCTCCAACCGTTTAGATTTTATTAGGGGGGACACACACCTCACACAGACACACACACACACACACACACACACACACACGCACACACACACACGGACAAAAGGTGATCTCATAAGCCTATTTTTTCAAAATTGAAAATAGGCTAAAAATGGTATCACTAACAACGCAATCACAAAATAACCAAACGTACAAAACCAGGCCAATTTTTTTGCAACCTACATTGATAGAAATTTGATGCGTTTAGCGCACCAAAAATATTCGTACAAATTGCAACGGCGTGTTTTGCGACTTTTACATCGAGCTTCGAGAAAAGTATCAAGGTACGTTACAGTTTCGGGAAGTCGAGTTGGTACTGTGCCCTTGCAGCAAGAAATATGCAAATCACAGTATGCCAGCATTGCTCAATTCGGGATTTTTCGGGGCTGCGGTAAGTTCTCCCACTCTGTGACTTACATATTTTGGATTAAATAGAGGATACACTTGCAAAAATAACAACAAAATCAACTCCTATTTTAACACATTTAATTAATCAAAAATTATGGCGCTACAAACAAATAAACACATAAACTACTGACCCATATCATTCTACTTGTCCAAAGTGAACAAGGAATAGCATAAAAATAAAACAAATATTAGATTAAAACACATGGTTTTCTTTAAAACCAACAATTCACGATTATTTTCACTTCCATAAAGTACTTATCTTAAAGTTCCAAATAACTACGAGCTTCTTTGGCTCGATACTTTCCCATAATAATGGTGTCATATTTTTGTACACCTCAAGAATTATTTTTATATTTTCTTATCATCAAAACAAATATATAATTACATTTAAAATTACATGTTAGTTATTCACTTCAATATTTGGGCATATCACATGTTCTCCATATTTACTATCTCTCTCAAGTTTTGCAAATTCACTACGGTGATCGGGAAAACTATTTGTGTACTCCAGAGTTATAAAGATTACTTGACAAAGTCAAAAACTATGATCACTCCCGAAACCTAGTTATCTTCACAAAACTCGTGGATTCCTTCTTTTCCATACAATATTACAATAGGGATTTTATTTAATTCATTTGTCTTATAAGACCATTATCACATAAGAAAACTACGATCTGAATTGGCAAGCGATGATATCAATCTACAAGGACCTCGGTTCAACGCCCGGGTCATTAACAACTTTAAACACTCACGGTGTATTTAACACATCTACAAGACGGTATTTACCCACCCTCGCTCTATGAGGGTCAGGCCATTATACTCGGGCGTGATTTATGACAAGGAAAGCGACTCTATGCCTAACCTACGGTGGCAGCTCTCTTCAATGCTTTAAAACAAACCTTCACATTATTCTCAGTTCTGTGGAGAGACCTGGCTTTTACTTCACTTATTTCCATTCAACAATATTCTTTGGCTCACAAACCACTTTCGTAACCTTGGCATTTATTAATTATGAGAGGGTCCTCATTGATTGGGAAGATTAATACACATTCTACGACGAATAATTAGGGGCTTTAACAACAAAAGGATTCTAGGTTCGAATCTCTTAACATGCCTCGGGAACATTTCCACATTTGGAGGACTTATACAAGACGCGATTTAAAGTCGGCCGTGGCCTACATGACATACGCTCAATAATACCATACATTATCTCCCTTTTAAATAATACACACATGGCCTCGTGATCTACGTCACAATTAGAGGACTTACAACATATCTCAATTCACTGCAATCAACTACCCTCCATAAGTAATTTACCAAGTACTTTAACTTTTACGCGTTCCTAGCGTAACTTTTTATTTAATTGCGTTCCATTACGCTACACATTACTTTACGGCCGAATGTCTTCCAAAGAACTGATAAATTTCATAGTAACAATTGATACATATCTTAATTCTTATATTAATCTTTTCCGTTGACAATAAATCGCTCCCTTTTCAAGAACATGCATTCACATCATGTCTTATACATTTGTTAAGGCTTCAACGCTCTATATTTTTATATCATTCAATTTAATCTTTATTTAGATTTCTTTACCTTGTTATTCACATCATGTTTTCATTCCTTACAAAAGCTCAAAAGCTATTTCTTTCATATAATTCAAATTTACCTTTATGTAAATATCTTTGTTATAATTATTATTATCACGCTTGCTTTTATAACATTCATTAAATACTGACATTTTATTCCATGCATTTCCTCTACAGGATTTATTATTTCACATAATTATTTATTATTTCTTAAAACTTTATTTTCGTTCAGATCGCGTTCTTATTTAGTTATTATTCATTTAAAAACATCCCTTCTACTCAAAACTCCGGTAAAATTGTACACAAAATTTTTCCCGACACCAAAACCTAAGGAAAATCTTTACTTACATGTTTAAGGTCGCTTTCTGACTTTTTTCTCGTTTGATGTGACATTTTGGCCCACCTTCTTGACCTACTCCATATTGTACAATCTCATCTTATGTACAGAAATTTCTTGACACATATTCACTATATTTAACACTGACAACATTTTTTTTAATACACTGGTGTATCCGTTTTGAACACACATTAAAACACTAAAAAATATTACTCTGGTACATATTATAATACATATCACTGTGCATAAAACGCTTTCACTTTACCTAAAACACTTAAAATGATACTCTTATTTCTTTTCTTACAATATTTACACTTCACTCCTATCACACGGGTGTATCTCAACGATTTTTACAATTTCTGTCGGCTGTTGATGATCCCTGATGTGAATCCTATCGACCTGCATTGGACGTGTGATTTTACTCGTTCAAAGTTTCTCTCTCCTACAATGGAAACTACTGGTTTCAGTCTCTCAAAACCGCTTCTATTGTCTATTACTCGGCTTTACTTTATCTGCTTTAACTAGGCGATAAATGTATTTTCTTTGCCGTCACCTCTATTTATATATGGTGGTCTATCGCACCCTATAGTTTCTATATCTTGGCCTCCCTTCGAGGACCGTATACTGTCTATCGTACCGTTTAGTTTCTATATCTTGGCCTCCCTTCGAGGACCGTATACTGTCTATCGTATATTTTTGACGTTTTCTCACTAGAGTACGTTTCCCTCTGGTTTCGAAGCTAAGTTCCTAAGTTCCTTTCGCTTGAACTTCTATCTTTCGCGATCGTAATTACTGTTTATTCTTGTCCTTTACAGGACTTAATGTCTTTAACAATGTCTTTACTAGACGTAACGCCGTTTATTTGTTGGAGTTCTTATAACTTCATAACTGTATTGAACTAGTATTCTTCTGGAACTCGAAGTTCCCTACTGATCGCTGTGTCTTACTTTGGCGATATTGCTTTAAAGTCCGTATATTTAATGTTCTTTATAATTTAGGACTCTTCAAAGTCTCGAACTGCTAACCCTCAGCGTAGCGTACTTATATCGTAACTGGTTTACACTCGGTGAACTTGTAGCATAGCCTCCCACAGGCTCTGGATCGATGTCTGATACAGCTTAACGTCCCCCTCACGGGCTCTTGAATACTGCGTATACGATGTGGTGCAGCACTTCCACTCACGGAATGCTCGTAGACTGATGATTATGATGCTCCAGCGTAACGCCGCCCTGGACGGACTAATACTGCATGTACTGATACAGCGTGACGTTCCCCTCACGGGCTCTCGTAGACTGCATGATTGGCTTGGTGAGGCCAGGAGTTTTATACCTTTCAGTCACAAAAAGATAAAATCCTAGTCCTTTTCGTGACCAACTTCTGAACTAATTGTCGCACAATTATAAAAATCGTATCTCCAGACAGCTCGTCTTCCAAACGTAAAATAATCTTCCTGTGCATGGAAATCGATCGTGCATTTCCGAGATATTAATTAATTTCTCGTCCTCAACTGTGTGGGTGGTGTTGTTCTTTTTTTATTCTCCCACTCCTTGGGTCTCGGTGAACCCCCAATGACGTCTACTTGCGTTTGCAGTTTTCTCCTGTGCAATTTTTACAAGGTTTTTCTTTACACAAAAATCTGTAATCCAAATTGATTCACCGTACTCTATCTGTTTACTTATTTTTATACTCGTAAACGGGTTAAATTTAATTATTCCTGTTCTGACTCAGCAGCGAGGTTGCCATATTCCTGCAACGTAAGAGCAATTTCCGAGTCCAGCTTCTTCGTCTTACAGTAAAAACTTTCCACTCGTTCTAATAATAACCATGACTGGCTCCTTATAAATGTCAAGAGGGATGAGCTCATCTAAGGAACACCTGGCCCTAGCGCTTGCACAATGTTAGGCTATAATCCTGGCTTGAAATCTCTCTCCGTTCCCTTAGAGACTGTATGATTCTTTCATTCCTTTCTCAAAGTACATGGATTCGACCCTCTTTGAGGCCATGGTACATGGGTTCATCTCTCCCCTCCTTAGGTAAATAAATTTTCGAAAAATTTTGAGGAAATTTATTTTAATTATCCAAAAAAATATCTTATTTTTCCTTTTTAACTGTCGAAGCCATCATAACATTATCCGTACCTTCTGATTTTTCTTCCTTAAAAATCCCACGATAATTTGATTTCTTTCATCTTTTTAAGTCATATCCGGTAATTGTGTCGGTTGGGTACGCTCTGTCCCTACCCTTTCTTTCTCTTTTTTATTTGTCTGGATATTAGGTTTCCAGAACCTCATTCTTCTTTACGGGTGTGGTCTATCCCTACCCGTTCCCTTATTTCATCATTCTCCTTCCATAAATTGAAATTTTCTTCTTCAATAAAATAAATTATTTCTTTTATTTCCCAATATAATTTCTCCAATTCGCATTCGCACTCGAATGTTTGAGCTCTGTTTCCTTTTTCTATCTCATTCTCGTTTCTATCAAAATTGGATTCTTCATCTCTAAATGTTTCCATAACCAGGGCTTGTTCATTGGCTTCATCGAAGTCTTCGGGAGGGTAATACACTTTTAAATTTGCTGAATTCATGGTCACTTCATGATTCGTTTCACAGTGCCGAATTCTATAGGCATTATTTCTCAAATCCCTTATTATTTGATACGGTCCGTGGTATATTTTCTGGAACTTTTTGTACACGCGGTTCCCTGGATCCGAAATGGCGGGTCTTTTTACTAACACCATTTCCCCTGCTAATAATGGCCGATGATACCTCTTGTGCCTATTTCTTCTTTGTCTCCTGTCGGCTTGAGCTTTTAGATGCTCAAAGGCTCTTCTTATACGTACATCTCTTCCAGGCTGAGCGTCTGCTGGTCTAGGAATTACCAGACTCCAAGGTCTCTCTGGTTGCTCATTCCGATGTAACGTTATTGGTATCTCTCCCGTAGATTCATGGATTGTGTTGTTTATACAAAATTCGATAATATCCAAGATATCTATCCACTTCCAATTTTCTTCGGCACAGTATATCCTACAATACTTGGCCGTCTCCATCATCACTCTTTCTACAGGATTTGCCTCAGGATGGCGAATACTTGACAAAATCTGACGTATTCCAAGTCTTTCTAATTCTTGTCTGAACTCTACACTGGTGAAACAACTACCGTGATCCGACAACAAATTCTCAGGTTTTCCCAGAATCGGTATCACTTTTTCTTTGAGTCGTTTTAACACCTGTTTGGTACTAGTCTTCTGTATGGGAGCAAGGACAACCATTTTAGTGAAGACATCCATAGCCACCATTATGTGTCGATTTCCTCTTCTTGCCTTTGGCAAAGGTCCGAAGTTATCAATAAATATGATTTGACCTGGCCTTTCGGGCAACAATGGTATAGGTTTTTGTCTCATCAGAAATGCATTTGGTTTGATCCTTTGACATAAATCACATGTCTTTAGCGTGTCCCTTACAGTTTCTCTCAGTCTCGGCCATACAAATGCTTCTTTCAGCATCGAGACTGTTTTGTCGACTCCCATATGTCCGAACGATCTCTGGACTAGCCATACTATTTTCCTCTGCAAAATTGCAGGTACAACAATCCTTAATCGTGTGTGGTCAGAGTCCACAAACTTATATAATAAGCCATTATAAAATGTGTAATCTTGAGCTATCTTATTAGCTTCTGTGTACGCTGGTGTTCCCCTTATCAAACTTCCTTCGAGGAAAGATATGAGCATGTTCATCCATGGATCCTCACGTTGCCGTTGACTAATGCTCCTTAACTCATTTAGAGTACGCTGATCCCTGTCTTCCAAATCAATAGCCATTACTTCCTCTTCTGTGGACTCTGGCTGTCTACTTAAGTAGTCTGGAACTATATTTTCTTTTCCTGGGCAGTATTCTATCTTTACATCAAACTGTTGAATGTATAAAGCCCAACGCATCAACCTTTGACTGGATAGATCAATCTTCATCAAAAAGGTTAAGGCTTTATGATCCGTTCTTAAAATGACCTGAAACCCATATACGATCTTTCGCCAATATTGCAGCGCGTGCAATATCGCTAACAGCTCGATTTCGCTGATCGTATAATTTTTCTCGTGTGGTTTCAGTCTCCGACTTGTGAAAGCTAGATAATTTTTCTTATCAGGGTTATCCGGGTTTTCCTGATATAGCATTGCCCCTATTCCAATCTGGGATGCATCTGTTTGAATTATAAATTTCTGATTAAAATCAGGATATCCTAGCTTCACATAGTTTAAGAGCATTTCCTTGGCCTCCACGAATGCTTTTTCTGTTTCCTCCGTCCATTTCCACTTGCCCCCCTTCTTCAGAAGGTCCTGTAGTGGTGCAACAGTTTTTGTGTATAATGGACAATGTCCTGAGAAGAACCCAATCAATCCCAAAAACTGGCGAACGTTCTTCACCTTCAAAGGCCTTGGAAAATCCCTTATCGATTCCAATTTGCATGGATTTGGTTTAACACCATCCTTATCAATCACATGCCCTAAAAATGTTACTTGCCTTTGACAAAAATTTGACTTCTTTAAATTGATTTTAAAATTTGCCCTTCTTAAGTCTTCCAATAATTTCTTCAATTTTTCTAAATGTTCCTCAATATTCTCCGAGGTAAGCAAAATATCATCCACATAACGGATAGTGCACTCTTTCACTTCCTCTGACAGGTTTCGATCAAGCGCTCTTATTAAGGCAGATCCCGCGGTCTTCAATCCAAACGGACATCTCCTAAAACAATAAGTTTGTTGGTCGAACTGAAATCCAGTCAACAAGCTGGTTTTCTCTTCCAGTTCGAGATGATGATACGAAGAAGTCATGTCAATATTTGTGAAAATCTTCTTGCCTTTGAACTTCCTCAGTATTTCTTTTATGGGTGGTGCCGAATCATTTTCTGGTATGATTTTTGCATTTAAATTTCTGGCATCTAGACACACCCTTACTGAGCCATCCGGTTTGCTCACAATCACTAATGGACTAACATATGGTGTCGCCATCTTTTCTATAACACCTGCATTCATCATCTCCTGCAGTGTTTTCTTAGTTTGTGGGTAATGTTTTTCCGCAACCGGGTATGGTTTTTGTCTGAACGGTGCCCAATCATTGACTTGGAACGCGTATTTAAAATTTTCAATCTTCCCTGGCTTGGAATCAAATACGTCCCTAAAATTCAATAATAATTTCTTTAATTGTCCCTTATTTTCGAGGTTCACTTTAGCTTCCTCTACTTTTCCTGACAGGTTGGTCTCGAACTCAGTTTCCAAATTATCTTCGAGTTCTATGTTGAGGACCTCTAATATCCTTTCTCTGTCCTTACAACTTTCTTTCGTTACTTATTCCCCATGCCATACCTGTTCTCCTATTTTCACATCCTGTTCCTGTAGGTTAATGTTTTGTTCATCCACATCCTCTCTTTGGATTCTAATGCAGTTTTGCGCTAGGTCTATGATGACCTTGTTCTCACGGATAAAATCAATACCTAATATGACATTATACGGTAATTGATTTACCAGCAAAAAGCATTGCGAAATTTCAGTGTTACCCATGATCAGATCAATGTATACCTGAAATTTGCATGTTAAAGATTTTTCAGGGATAATTCCCTTAATCTTTACACTTGATGTGGGGATTTTTAATACGCGGCCTCTTGTTTCCAATTCATTCAGAAGGGTTTGCGTAATTAAACTTATTGTTGATCCGGTATCAATCAATGCCCTGACCAGTAATCCTTCTATTCTTAGCATAATTATGGGTAATTCTCTTTTGATAGGTGGGATTCCTTCCACATCCTCATTAATTAGCTCATCTGGTCTTGCTATCCAATTCACAATTTCTACCTCCTCCCAGCTCCTGGTATGTTTCCACTTTTGACGATTTAAATTTGGAGTTTTTTTTTATCCTGAGGGCTCCCTTTTCCCTCATTCTTTAACTGAGCTTGTAGTTCCATGCTTTGAGCTCCATCTAGTCGGTCGGGTGATTTCCGGTTCTTGATTGACTCACTCCAACGGACTTTTTGCCTTTCAGGTTCGTCTGGTCGTTCGTTCATGTAACGAAGACTTTCCTGATATCTTTCCTCTATTTCGGCCCGATATTCATCATCCCTATCCTCTGGCCTTACGTTCCTTCGGTGATAATTCTCCCATTTCTTTCTGTTTTCTTGCCTTTGATGGTTATTGTTATAGGGTCGGCTCTCTTGTCGCCTATAACCCGTATTCCTAGGATTTCTTCCTCAATATCCTCCTCTGTGGTATGGCTGTATTCCTCTAGGCTCTTGGTGCCCATACTCTCGACCTAGTCCTTGAGTATCAGTGCTGGTGGACTGATTCCTGGTCGATGGTTTTTCGCTGGTTTCCTGACTGCTGGCCATGTGTACCTGTTCAGTCTGTCTTTGGTGCCTAGGAGTTACGTGTGACGTCGTCATGTCTAATTGACGTAATACACTCTCCACTTCCACAGCACTTCTGGCTTTGGATGAGATTAACAGCCTCTGAATCTCATATGGCAGTTGTCTTGCAATGGCGGCACACAGGTCGTTCTCAGCTGGAGCAATGTCAAGTTCACGGAATTTACACAGCTGAGCGGTAAAAAATTCCCAGTACTTAGTTGGTGCATTTTTGCTGTACTTCCTAGAGTACAGATCTAGCCTCAAATTCTCCTGGACGTCTGCTGCCCAATATCGTTTTAAAAAGGCTTCTCTAAAGCCTTCCACCGTATCAAAGGTGTACCTGAAGCTTCTGAACCAGGTGAGACAATCACCTGCCAACAACTTCTCAATAGCTCTCAGTCTCCGATCCTGAGGTCCTTCATTTCGTTTAAGTACTCTGCGACTTCCTTTAGCCAGTATTTTGGAGTAATTGACATGTTATTACCCGTAAATTTTACCGGTCTGTCCTCATTCGATTTGATAATGTTTATTATCAGACCATTTGTCTGGTTCATGTATGGGGTTGACATCGCCATCGGATATCCTGGGTTCTTGTAAGGGCTCTCCCCTCCTAAGTCCCTATCGGTATCTGTGCCTTGTTCACGGGAATCTACCCATCCTGTCTTTGGAATCTCCTCCTGATTCTCAAATTCTAATTTCCTTTCCCTTCGGGCACTTTCTTCATTAGCCATGAGTTGGATTTCCATTTGACTGTTCTTATGTTCAGTCCTCTCCAACCGGGATCCTAATTCATTTTGAATTCTTTCCTGATTTTTCTTACTGGTTTCCAGTTCTTGTTTGAGTTGGTTTTTGTCGTTCCTGAAGCTATTCCTGATTTCATTTAAGTGTTCTTCTACCTCTTTCTTGATGACCATGACCTGTTCTGTTATAATTTCTGGTTTAACGTCACCTCGGGTATCTAGGTCTTCTCGTATTTCCTTTATCTTTTTCTCCATCTCTCTTTGTCCTTTGACCATATTTACTTTAATTCCTTCCAGTTTTTCCTCAGTTTTCCCTTGACTCTTATATAATATCATCAAGTCATTTTTGATCTGGCCTACTTCCATATGAGTTTTTCCT
The DNA here is from genome assembly GCA_946902985.2 of Meconema thalassinum. Classification (NCBI taxonomy): domain Eukaryota; kingdom Metazoa; phylum Arthropoda; class Insecta; order Orthoptera; family Tettigoniidae; genus Meconema; species Meconema thalassinum. Next base: position 964,842,001 of record OX336390.1, on the reverse strand, counting down.
ACTTCGACCTTTAATGTTCCGATGGTTCCCTGAACATCATTAATACCCTGACTTATTTCATCTATCTTATGGGTATTTCCTTATTTTCGTCCTCTCGTTGTTTTCTTTCACTCTGGAGATACCCCTCGTATATACCTAATCTTCGATTTATTTCACCCTCATACATCTTTAAGTTATCATCTACCTGCCCGGTAAACAGCTCAAATTGACTTTTCATATCCCGCGCATCCTTTTGATTTTGATTTTTCATCTCAGTTACTTCGGTCTGAACTACACCGATTTTGTTCTCGAGGGTTCCTACTTTCTCCTCAACCTTTCCAAATCGGGTTCCTAGCTCATTCACACTTTGTTTTATTTCATCCCGGGATGTTTTACAGATATCGCTGTTAGATTTTATCTGATATTCTAACTTTTTCTGCACACCTTGAATCTGGGTTACAAGTTTCTTTTCGCACTCATCACCCTTCTTTTCCATGTTACTTGATTTAGTTTCCATGGAAATCAAACTTTTATTTAAATTTCCAAAATTTTCTTGACATTTAGTTTGGGACTCTCCCATACTTTCGTTCAAAGCCTGTATTTGGGCTTGCAATCCTGAATGAAATTCTTTATTTTCCTCTTTAATCTCACTTGCGATTTCCCCTTTTAACTCATTTAACTTGTCCCCAAACTTAGTGTCAAAATCTTGAAATTTGGTATTCATTGTTTCTTCTAAAACCTCTCTGAGTCCATTTGACCCCCTTTTTATTCCCTCAATTTCAGCCTTCACTTCATCGTTCATTTTTATACAGTTAACCTCGATAGCTTCTAATTTAGTTCCCATGTTATCTCTTTTAGCTTCGATATCTACTAATTTAGTCCCCATATTAGCACTATCAGTTTTTAGTGACTCTAAACTCTCATTTATGGATTCGAACACTTAGTTATTTTCATCCTTTTGGAGGCCCAATGTATTGTTTATAGCCTCCAACTTCTCATTGTTATCGGCTTTTATAGCCTCCAAAAGCCGTTGCATCTCTTCACTCAATGCCATCTTATTAGAATATAGTGGGCTACTAATGCCACATCGCTAGAACATGCTTGAGAGATAGTAATCTGAACCATTGTGTCCCAATTTCTTTAAAAATTTACTTTGGTACGGGTGTTTACTACACCGTACCCTTTTGATATTCTTATTCAAACTCAAAGACCTTTATGGAAGTATTTAAAATTCAAAATTTTGAAAAACCATTTTTTTTTCACAAAAAAATGAAAATTTTGATTTTTCGAGAAAACTCGAGTTTTCCCTAGGAAAACTCATCCCTGCGTACTGGGCGCCATGAAAGGTATTTGGGGGTTGTTTACATCCAGGACTGCTCGGTGTGAGTTTCTAGGGACCCAATGCGGTCAGTTAACATTATACGTTGTAGCTACTACTATCATTACTTTACTTTTACATGAATCGACCGTCTTTAGTGTTCCTCTAATTATTAATATAAGCACAGTATTTCTATTCACCCCCCTGTGCCCTTGCAGCAAGAAATATGCAAATCACAGTATGCCAGCATTGCTCAATTCGTGATTTTTCGGGGCTGCGGTAAGTTCTCCCACTCTGTGACTTACATATTTTGGATTAAATAGAGGATACACTTGCAAAAATAACAACAAAATCAACTCCTATTTTAACACATTTAATTAATCAAAAATTATGGCGCTACAAACAAATAAACACATAAACTACTGACCCATATCATTCTACTTGTCCAAAGTGAACAAGGAATAGCATAAAAATAAAACAAATATTAGATTAAAACACATGGTTTTCTTTAAAACCAACAATTCACGATTATTTTCACTTCCATAAAGTACTTATCTTAAAGTTCCAAATAACTACGAGCTTCTTTGGCTCGATACTTTCCCATAATAATGGTGTCATATTTTTGTACACCTCAAGAATTATTTTTATATTTTCTTATCATCAAAACAAATATATAATTACATTTAAAATTACATGTTAATTATTCACTTCAATATTTGGGCATATCACATGTTCTCCATATTTACTATCTCTCTCAAGTTTTGCAAATTCACTACGGTGATCGGGAAAACTATTTGTGTACTCCAGAGTTATAAAGATTACTTGACAAAGTCAAAAACTATGATCACTCCCGAAACCTAGTTATCTTCACAAAACTCGTGGATTCCTTCTATTCCATACAATATTACAATAGGGATTTTATTTAATTCATTTGTCTTATAAGACCATTATCACATAAGAAAACTACGATCTGAATTGGCAAGCGATGATATCAATCTACAAGGACCTCGGTTCAACGCCCGGGTCATTAACAACTTTAAACACTCACGGTGTATTTAACACATCTACAAGACGGTTTTTACCCACCCTCGCTCTATGAGGGTCAGGCCATTATACTCGGGCGTGATTTATGACAAGGAAAGCGACTCTCTGCCTAACCTACGGTGGCAGCTCTCTTCAATGCTTTAAAACAAACCTTCACATTATTCTCAGTTCTGTGGAGAGATCTGGCTTTTACTTCACTTATTTCCATTCAACAATATTCTTTGGCTCACAAACCACTTTCGTAACCTTGGCATTTATTAATTATGAGAGGGTCCTCATTGATTGGGAAGATTAATACACATTCTACGACGAATAATTAGGGGCTTTAACAACAAAAGGATTCTAGGTTCGAATCTCTTAACATGCCTCGGGAACATTTCCACATTTGGAGGACTTATACAAGACGCGATTTAAAGTCGGCCGTGGCCTACATGACATACGCTCAATAATACCATACATTAGCTCCCTTTTAAATAATACACACATGGCCTCGTGATCTACGTCACAATTAGAGGACTTACAACATATCTCAATTCACTGCAATCAACTACCCTCCATAAGTAATTTACCAAGTACTTTAACTTTTACGCGTTCCTAGCGTAACTTTTTATTTAATTGCGTTCCATTACGCTACACATTACTTTACGGCCGAATGTCTTCCAAAGAACTGATAAATTTCATAGTAACAATTGATACATATCTTAATTCTTATATTAATCTTTTCCGTTGACAATAAATCGCTCCCTTTTTAAGAACACGCATTCACATCATGTCTTATACATTTGTTAAGGCTTCAACGCTCTATATTTTTATATCATTCAATTTAATCTTTATTTAGATTTCTTTACCTTGTTATTCACATCATGTTTTCATTCCTTACAAAAGCTCAAAAGCTATTTCTTTCATATAATTCAAATTTACCTTTATGTAAATATCTTTGTTATAATTATTATTATCACGCTTGCTTTTATAACATTCATTAAATACTGACATTTTATTCCATGCATTTCCTCTATAGGATTTATTATTTCACATAATTATTTATTATTTCTTAAAACTTTATTTTCGTTCAGATCGCGTTCTTATTTAGTTATTATTCATTTAAAAACATCCCTTCTACTCAAAACTCCCGTGGAATTGTACACAAAATTTTTCGCGACACCAAAACATAATGAAAATCTTTACTTACATGTTTAAGGTCGCTTTCTGACCTTTATTCTCGTTTGATGTGACATTTTGGCCCACCTTCTTGACCTACTCCATATTGTACAATCTCATCTTATGTACAGAAATTTCTTGACACATATTCACTATATTTAACACTGACAACATTTTTTTTAATACACTGATGTACCCGTTTTGAACACACATTAAAACACTAAATATATATTACTCTGGTACATATTATAACACATATCACTGTGCATAAAACGCTTTCACTTTGCCTAAAACACTTAAAATGATACTCTTATTTATTTTCTTACAATATTTACACTTCACTCCTATCACACGGGTGTATCTCAACGATTTTTACAATTTCTGTCGGCTGTTGATGATCCCTGATGTGAATCCTATCGACCTGCATTGGACGTGTGATTTTACTCGTTCAAAGTTTCTCTCTCCTACAATGGAAACTACTGGTTTCAGTCTCTCAAAACCGCTTCTATTGTCTATTACTCGGCTTTACTTTATCTGCTTTAACTAGGCGATAAATGTCTTTTCTTTGCCGTCACCTCTATTTATATATGGTGGTCTATCGCACCCTATAGTTTCTATATCTTGGCCTCCCTTCGAGGACCGTATACTGTCTATCGTACCGTTTAGTTTCTATATCTTGGCCTCCCTTCGAGGACCGTATACTGTCTATCGTATATTTTTGACGTTTTCTCACTAGAGTACGTTTCCCTCTGGTTTCGAAGCTAAGTTCCTAAGTTCCTTTCGCTTGAACTTCTATCTTTCGCGATCGTAATTACTGTTTATTCTTGTCCTTTACAGGACTTAATGTCTTTAACAATGTCTTTACTAGACGTAACGCCGTTTATTTGTTGGAGTTCTTATAACTTCATAACTGTATTGAACTAGTATTCTTCTGGAACTCGAAGTTCCCTACTGATCGCTGTGTCTTACTTTGGCGATATTGCTTTAAAGTCCGTATATTTAATGTTCTTTATAATTTAGGACTCTTCAAAGTCTCGAACTGCTAACCCTCAGCGTAGCGTACTTATATCGTAACTGGTTTACACTCGGTGAACTTGTAGCATAGCCTCCCACAGGCTCTGGATCGATGTCTGATACAGCTTAACGTCCCCCTCACGGGCTCTTGAATACTGCGTATACGATGTGGTGCAGCACTTCCACTCACGGAATGCTCGTAGACTGATGATTATGATGCTCCAGCGTAACGCCGCCCTGGACGGACTAATACTGCATGTACTGATACAGCGTGACGTTCCCCTCACGGGCTCTCGTAGACTGCATGATTGGCTTGGTGAGGCCAGGAGTTTTATACCTTTCAGTCACAAAAAGATAAAATCCTAGTCCTTTTCGTGACCAACTTCTGAACTAATTGTCGCACAATTATAAAAATCGTATCTCCAGACAGCTCGTCTTCCAAACGTAAAATAATCTTCCTGTGCATGGAAATCGATCGTGCATTTCCGAGATATTAATTAATTTCTCGTCCTCATCTGTGTGGGTGGTGCTGTTCTTTTTTTATTCTCCCACTCCTTGGGTCTCGGTGAACCCCCAATGACGTCTACTTGCGTTTGCAGTTTTCTCCTGTGCAATTTTTACAGGGTTTTTCTTTACACAAAAATCTCTAATCCAAATTGATTCACCGTACTGTATCTGTTTACTTATTTTTATACTCGTAAACGGGTTAAATTTAATTATTCCTGTTCTGACTCAGCAGCGAGGTTGCCATATTCCTGCAACGTAAGAGCAATTTCCGAGTCCAGCTTCTTCGTCTTACAGTCAAAACTTTCCACTCGTTCTAATAATATCCATGACTGGCTCCTTATAAATGTCAAGAGGGATGAGCTCATCTAAGGAACACCTGGCCCTAGCGCTTGCACAATGTTAGGCTATAATCCTGGCTTGAAATCTCTCTCCGTTCCCTTAGAGACTGTATGATTCTTTCATTCCTTTCTCAAAGTACATGGAATCGACCCTCTTTGAGGCTATGGTACATGGGTTCAGTACCGACAAAGGGAGAAAGTCACAGCTTAAATTGCCAACCAAGCTTGCAGTTTGGATGTCGGCAAAATGTCTTGGTTCGAAAAATGACCCATATTCCTATCCGTGCATTGCTGCACATTCATCGTGACATCACTATAAACATCGATTCGGCAATCACAAGGTTTGATAAACAAAATAGACGAGTTGATTTTGTTATAGAAATAATCGTTTTTATATAACAGGTATGAAGTTGTAAATAAGTACAGTTGTAACAGAACATAATAATTGCTATATAGATATTTTCAGTATTGAATAAAATGAAAAAAAAACTGTTTTTCAGTTAAAATTCGTTAAGTTTTATTTGTCTGGTTATTGTGTTTTCGTTTTTGAGTTTGAAAAAAAAATTGTCTCCGTTTGGGGGGGGGGGGGGGAATCATGACACCCGTGACTCCCCCCCCCCTTGAATCCGCGCCTGACGATTGTACCCAAATGAGATGGGTTATTCCCTAATCCTGAAACAAATTACATGAGATTAATAAATACACTTGGATGACCAGTTTCGATCGTCAAGCGATCATCATCAGATCCATTACACTTCGGCTATAAAATCTATGTCTGAAAGTATGGGTGAGAATATTTACAACATATACACTTATTTAGTTGCAGTATTAGTTGAGAAAATGCAACTCGTCAATATATGTTAGTTGTGGTCTATGTGATGTTTTGTTGAGATACTGGAAGTGGTGATTGACTTCCAGAATTTGTCTGTTTGAAGTGAATATGTGGTTGTTGTAAATGGTCAATTCAGATTGCATTGTAGGGTCTTGCGCGGTTCTGTTGCGAGCTGTTCACTTGGACACTTATTGCACTCGACTGAAGGGAAATTCCTGTGTGTGAGGCTCTGCTATCCCGCTGGGCTGTTCCCCCTCTCGCATTCCTAAGTGCTGTGTGCTCCTGGTGCAAGTGTACCTGTAGTGGGTTGCCAAGTCTAGACTCTAAAATGTGGTGTATGTTACTGTATCGAGCACCAAAGCACCAAACTTTTGTTCACTACGGTAACACTAAAAATGGCTGCAAACACCATAATCATACCCTCAGTTTCAAGGTGTCGATATTTTTTTTGTGTTGGAGTCTTGTAGGCGATCCTCGTGGCCCTGAATAGTATTGGGTGACATTCCATTAACATTGTCCTCCAATCACCACATCGAGTGCTTCCATCCTCCGGCCGGGATTCGAACCCTCGATGTCGGGAGCTGTAACCTAGGAGAGCTGATGTCTACCGCTCGCCGCGCCGTGTGTTGGCAGATGAAGCGAACTAATGCCCAAGGTGCCACATATTTCCCGCGCTGGGATGAAAATGATAAATGATACTCAAGCTAGACCAAAATGAGTTTGGGAAGTAAATACGCCCTCGGCTCGCTATAATTCTTTTCTCAGACCAAGAACAATATGTTGAAGATGGAGAGTTTTGGCAGCGCGCTATCGGATGACGTAAACAATCTGCGCCTGAGAAAAAAGCCTTCCTTGGTGGGGATGTGGGGGATGCAGAATATATGACGTCATGAATACATTACTGCTGCTATGTAGTCAGTGCGGAGTGCTCCATTCGGTGGAGGGGGTTGCATACCTATTGAGACATCAAGCCCAGGGTTCGGTTCCCGGCCCTGCCATGAAATATAATTCTATTCTGCGGGCTGGAACGAGATACACTCAGCCTCGCGAGGAAAGAAACCGGTTATATTCCCTTCAAATTGAAAATCGCTTTATGAATACCAAAACGCACTACAATTCGTAGTTATTTATATTATCATCGATTTTCCCCTTCGGAAAAGCGTGCCAATTTGAGCCAATCACAGCTTCACGTCCTTTTCCTCTTCGCATTTCTTACCAAAACCTCTTCATTAATTCACTGTGTTTTTTCTTCCTTTCCTCTGTCCATTCTTTCCGTATTGTTTCTTTTCTTGAGGCTTACTCAAATGTCTTGTTTCTGATCCATTTCTGAATTGATTTCTGTCCTTAATATAGTCTTCAGGGATTTTGGATCGTTTCAGGTCCTCCTGTGTTTCTTTCATCCAACTGGTATTTTATTTACTTTTTTATCGTTTCGGTCGTCTATGGACCACGTTCCTTCAACTGCCTTTTACCTCGTTCTTTCACATTGGCCCAGTGTTCACACATTCTTCTTCGGTGAGATTCCCTTCGTTCTTCGGTCCACATCTTGCCGGTTTTCATTATAGGTTTTGGCTGAAAACTCTGCATCTCCCCAAGTTTCTTCTTGAAAGAGTCACGTTCCGAGATGTCCACATGTGATATCCCCACTTCTTGTAGGTCTTTTTCCACCTCTGTAAACCAGATCCCTTTGATTTCTTTCCCACAAAGAAGGCACAGATTCGATTGGACAATCTCCCGGAGTTCATTCGTGTTAAATGGCCATAAAAGGAAAGTCTCCGTTTGCGAATGGTGTCCGTTATTTTCTCCACATGTAGATAGAGTTCATCGTTGTGTCGTCTTCTATACTCTCCTTGTTCCTTGACCGGGCCCAAGATCTTTCTCAGAATCTTCCTCTCTTTGGCTTCGAGTTGTTCTGCCAGGCCTTTCTTATTCATCGCCAGGCATTCTGATGCATATAACGCCTCCGGGCGAATAACGGTAACGTAGTGCCTCAGTTTGGCCTTGAAGGACATTGATCGTGTTTTGTAAATGTCTTTGGTTAAAAGGTAAGCCATTTCCAATTTGTGAATCCGTGCCACGAAGGCTTCCTTTTCACGAATATTGGGCTCAATCCATTCACCCAGGTATTTGAATTTCTCTACCTGTTGTAACGTGTTTTTCGAGGGTAGTTTACGCCACTGACATAAGTCAGTAGGAAGCCATTCAATGTTTATTTACGCGGCAACTTGTTCAGTCAAGATAATTTTCATTTAACTTATTATTATTATTAATGTATTTTTGGAGCGTTTTTTAGATTATAAGTATACAGAGAGGTTTTCGATTTTATAGAAAACTCTATCAAGCGAATTATTACGAACAACTTTATCACGGAAAATTATATGATTACGGAATTTTACGGGTTTTAGTCAGTTAGGGTTTATTGTGAGAGAGATGAGTCATTGGGAATTCAGCTACAGGTATATTCTTGTCGAGAAGCGATGACGAAACCGAGGAACACTTCCAGCTGGCTGTATCAAGAAAAGGCGAATTAGACTGGAGTGGCAAATCTACTTCGTCACGCCGAGTAAAATGACCCTTATGTCGGGAGTCAGCGTGGTGGCTCAGCCAATCAGGGGAGTCCGGGCCACTGGGAGACGGCACTGGAGATGGGATTCGGCGAGTGCATAAAGGTTCGTGCGCCGAGAAGGAGGGGGATTAGCATTGTGAAACTTGACCGAAGTGGTCGCTCGTTTGGTTGGTTCCGGTGTGATCGGACCATAAATTTACCTTTCCAACAACGATCTCCACAAGTGACGAAGAGGATGGCGACGTCCAGAAGACTGATGGAAGCTCTCTTGATTCATCACGTACGAGGGAAATGCTACGGCTATTTCCAATGGTAAGCGCGAATGACTCCGAAATACATAATCTCTCTATTCATTGTTTCATAATCAGAATTTGAGTAACTTTTAGCTTGGGAATAATTGTAAATTCAGTAATTCATCCGACTCCGTTTTCACGTAATTTTCGAGTGATAAAATTCAAATCGTTACGCTCCAATTTTAAATATTGATATTATTAAAATTGCCACTACTTGTTTTTTTTAATATAATAAATTCATTTCTTATGCTATGCAATCTTTGCTTTCATTAGGTAGCATTAGATATAGACCTAATTCCTTCTCCTGATACAATTGTTAGTTGGGTTAATGATCAAATCATGCCACGGTCTGAGTGTGAAGATTCTTAAAGGTGTTCTGCCCGAGCTAGGCGTTGAAAAATATAAATTTAGATTTCAACTTAGTGGTGAGGTCTTGGTGCCCATTAATTCAACGTTTCTTAGTCAGAGTAAACATTACATTTGTCAATCAACAGTGGGGACACTAGGAAAACAGTTACATTTGTCATCTCCACGTGGGGATATTAAAACCGTTATTGAAAAACATTACAATTAGCTCAAACGTGGGACTTGTGGTGGTTTTTGCATCACTCACCCCAGTCAAACAGTTACAATTGTGCGCTCAACGTGGAGCGAAACCGTTACACTGTGTTATTTGTCCTCCATTCACCATAAGTTCTCTGGGTTCTGACTTGATGTTCGTCATAAACTGCGTTTTCTCAAATGAAATCTGAAGACCTGCCTTTGCTGCTTGCACCTGTAATTGATTGATTTGTTGTGTGGCCGTGTCAAGAGAATTAGAGAAAATTGCAACATCATCTGCGAAAGCTAATTATTAATGATGTTAAAAATTTTCTTAGAGAGTTTGTTTTCATCCCTCCTAAATGACTCTGTGATGGTGTCTGTGTTTCCGTAGAGTTCCTTTGTAGGTCGTCTGATCCAAGCTCCGTCTCGGAGAACAGCGCCGTGTATCTTTCTAAGAATCTTCCGTTCTTGCTTCTAGATGTCAAGAACTCTTGTCATCCCTCCAATTAATGTTGTTTCTGCCACACACAAGGCTTCTCGTTAAACAACCGTGTTGTAGTGTCGTAGGTTTGCATTACGAGTAGGGGAGACCGGGGCACGTTCTTCAATCGACCGTAGCGCCGCCAGGCGACGGCGGATTCCCGAGTCAATTATACAGCTAAGACAGCGATGACTCACGCACCTGTCACAACTCGCTCAGTTTGATTGCTGCAGTCGTCTGGGAGTGAGTGCAGTTTTTGTTGATTTTTACCTGGTGAGTAAGATTTATATTAATTCAGTTAAGTTGTAAAAACTACATTTGGTTGTGTTTACGGTATGTTTCGTGATATGTAGTGAAAGAGGAAGTTCTGAGAAAGCTAGTGATATGATACACATTGTAAATTACATTCGTTTTGGCATTGATAGATCGAGTCAAAGATTAAATATGACGACGGAGCACATTTTCCAACTTCATATGGGGCAAGTTTTCCGTATGGAAAACGTGCCCCAGAGAGTCGCTTCATAGAGGGGTTTTCTCAATTATGGTTATTGATATTTACTGCTAAATTAATTTATATGTGATTGAATTTAAATTAAATAAATATAATATCCAAGAAAATTATATGAATTTAAAAATAAAAAATTGACGCATTTTAACTCTGAACTCATCCGGTTGTTAAGTTCGCTCATCACTTTGTATCATACGCCCGCTGCTCTAAGGAACATCCTTGACTTCTGTTACTCGACAATCACGAATCGCATCTTTCATCAGAAGCTTTAGCTTTTTTCAAAGATAAAGGTGTTACATTGCTATCCTTCCCTCCTCATTGCAGCCATCAGCTGCAGCCCCTCGACAGGAGCGTGTATGGTCCGCTCAAAAAGCATATAAACACTGCTTGCGATTGCTGGATTTTTCAGCACAAACGGCCCATGACTACCTATGATATTCCGTCTATTCTGGCAAAAGCCACCTCTTTAGCTGCAACGCCTGTTAATATCATGGCTGGTTTTAAAGTCTCGGGGATTTATCCTTTAAACCAAGAAGTGTTTACGGACACAGATTTCATGCCATCATATTTTACAGATAGGCCCGCTCCTGAACCAAATCATGACAAATCTTCTGAACATGCTCAACATAATGCTCCTACTTCATCGCAAGCCGTAATAACTCATGTACAAGTTCCCAACTATAATGAACCACTTGCCATTCCTTCAACTTCCAAAGAGGTATTTTCCCATGAGTTTCCTTCAACTTCGAAGGTTGTAGATCTATCCCCGGAGGATGTCACCCCTTTCGAAAAGTCAGGTCCCAGAAAAAAATACAATCGTGGAAGGAAAAAAAGAAAGTCATCTATTTTGACAGATACCCCAATTAAGGAGGCCCTTAAATCTGAACAAGACAAGTCAAAACAGAGAAAACAAGACAAGGCAATTAAGAAATCTATTTAAAAAAAAGCTGGACAAAGAGAGAACAAGTAGTTCCGTGAAGAACTATACAGCCTATTTTCATATATCCTACTTATGTTAATTGCCACTATCAACATACACAATTTCAGTTTGATTGCTGTAATAGATTCGTAGATATTGAGAACCGACTAAATATTTCGGATGGTCGCCATGTTGGATTTTATATATGTAGGTCCTAGAGTTATGTACTGTTACATGCAGATTATTGTGAACGTATAGCATTCAAACTTCAATCGCATAATTAGAACACAAGAAAAAACCAGGAGATTAAACAAATTTCACAGCTGCCATCTTGAGGTTATGGAAACAATTGAAAGAAATTAGATGCCAGTGGATTAACATTCGGATAAAGATTTACTGTACCAAGTTTCACTGCACGCGGATGGTTAAATTGCGAGAAACGTCCATGTGAATATTTATAATTCACGCCACCGCCATGTTGGATTTGTGATCACCAGGTTATTTAAAGTCCTATAGGTGAACTTAAGTTCATAGCCCCTATGAACATTAAAAAAATTAGTTTGATTGCTAAAATAGATTCGTAGATATTCAGTATGGTCTAAATATTTCGGATGGTCGCCATGTTGGATTGTTAAATGTATAGGCCATAGAGTCATGTACCATTAAAGGAAAATTATTGCGTAGGTTCATTATTCAAACTTTCACCTCGATCGCACGACTACATCACAAGAAATAAAAACTTAATTTTAAAATTCGCACTGCCACCATCTTGAGGTTATGCAAACAATTGAACTAAATTAGATACCAGTGGATTACAATGTGTATAAATATTTCCTGTACCAGGTTTCAGTGCGCTTGGAACATTAAATCGCGAGAAAGGTCTATTTAAAATGTTCAAATTCGCTTGGCCGCCATGTTCGTTTTGTAGTTAACCGGTTTTTGAAAATCTTATAGATGGAATTCCATTAGTGCCCTTTATCTCCGTACAAAATTTTAGTGAGATACCGCTAATAGTTTCAGAGATATAGAATGCCGGTGAAATATTTCGCACATCCGCCATCTTGTGATTATGTAAACAATTGAACGAAGTTAGATGTCGGTGCATTACAATGTATATAAACATATACTGTACCAAGTTTCATTGCGTTTGGTTGGTCAAATCGCGAGAAACGTCTATTTAAAAATCGCAAATTCGCTTGGCCGCCATGTTGGTTTTGTAGTTACCAGGTTTTCAAAAGTCACATAGGTGAACTTCTACTAGTCCCCTTTATCACCGTAAAATATTCCAGGATTATATCGGGAATAGTTTCGGAGATATTGAATGCTGGTGAAATATTTCGCACAGCCGCCATGTTGGATTGGTGAGTCGTAACAAAATTTGAAGGGCACGGTCGAGGTCGCCGGGAATAGTACTATGAACTTTCCGAGTTTCATTGATATCGCTCCTGCCGTTTAGATTTTATTAGGGGGGGACACACACACGAATCACACACACACACACACGCACACACACACGGACAAAAGGTGATCTCATAAGCCTATTTTTCCAAAATTGAAAATAGGCTAAAAAATAAAGACAGAGATAATGTAAAAAAAAAACTTTTTAAACTTCAGGGAAAGCGTAAAGTTGAATCAAGTAGTGACGAGGATGATGACGAGGACTGCCTTTGTATTTATTGTACGGAGCCTTATAGCAACTCAAAGCTCAAGGAAAAATGGATTCAGTGCATGAAGTGTCGAAGATGGGCACACGAAGAATGTACGGGAGGTTCTACTTTGTTTTTCTTTTGTATTAACTGTAACAGTGATGATGATGACTAGTTATGTGATTTTTGATATATTTTGTGAGTTTGTAATTCTAATATACTTAATAATGTACCGTTAAAACCTTTTTGTAGTTCTAATAAACACATTGATTGCAATAAAATACAATTTGTGAACTTATTTTACACATATCACTAATTTTATGTGTTTGGAAAACGTGCCCCGGTCTTCCCTACTCTTTTGTTGTAATGATTCCATGTCAGTTTGTATGCCTTTTGCAGTCTGAATATTCTTTCTGTATTGGAGTTTGTATTCAGCCCTGTGGGTTGGGTGGTTTCTCGTGAGTACTTGAAGTGACTGACCTGTGAGATTTTTTAGCCTAATTTCGATTTTTACAAAAAATGAAAGTAGACTTATGAGATCACTACAGGGCGAAAAAAAGTGTGTCTGTCTGTGTGTGTGTATGTGTGTGAGTCTGTGTGTGTGTGTATGTGTGTGTGTGTGTGTGAGTGTGTGTACTCTGAATGTCTGTCCCTCCCTATCAATTCGAACACTGTGAGCGCAAATTGAACGAAATTTGGTACAAAGGTAGCACTACCAAAGGGCACCCCAGTGTCATGTTTTATATCGCCGCCATCTTGACGGAAACGTAATGGCGGCCACACAAATGTTCAAAGTTTAAATCAAATTACGACTAACCTAATCATCCGATCTCTACCAAATTTTGCAACAACATACCTTTATGGGGGCAGCATCCTTTGACCAAACTAATAGGTCATCAGCCTAATAGTTTGCGGATGGCGACCATCTTTGTGTGAAAATCGATTGCCCCTATTTATTCGAACACGGTGAAACCGAATGGAACGAAATTTGGTACAGATGTAGTACTAGCAAAGGGCACCCCAGTGTCATGTTTTATATCGCCGCCATCTTGACGGAAACGTAATGGCGCCCACACAAATGTTCAAAGCTTAAATCAAATTACGACTAACCTAATCATCCGATCTCTACCAAATTTTGCAACAACATACCTTTAAGGAGGGAGCATTCTTTGACAAATCTAATAGGTCATTAGCCTAATAGTTTGCGGATGGCGGCCATCTTTGTGTCAAAATTGAATACCCCTATTAATTCGAACACGGTGAAACCGAATGGAATGAAATTTGGTACAGAGGTAGCACTAGCAAAGGGCACCTCAGTGTCATGTTTTATATCACCGCCATCTTGACGGAAACGTAATGGCGGCCACACAAATGCTCAAAGCTTAAATCAAATTACGACTAACCTAATCATCCGATCTCTACCAAATTTTGCAACAACATACCTTTATGGAGGAAGCATCCTTTGACAAATCTAATAGGTCATTAGCCTAATAGTTTGTGGATGGCGGCCATCTTTGTGTCAAAATCGATTACCCCTATTAATTCGAACACGGTGAAACCGAATGGAATGGAATTTGGTACAGAGGTAGCACTAGCAAAGGGCACCTCAGTGTCATGTTTTATATCGCCGCCATCTTGACGGAAACGTAATGGCGGCCACACAAATATTCAAAGCTTAAATCAAATTACGATTAACCTAATCATCCGATCTCTACCAAATTTTGCATCAACATACCATTATGGAGGGAGCATCCTTTGACCAAACTAATAGGCCATTAGCCTAATAGTTTGCGGATGGCGGCCATCTTTGTGTCAAAATCGATTCCCCCTATTAATTCGAACACGGTGAAACTGAATGGAACGAAATTTGGTACAGAGGTAGCACTAGAAAAGGCCACCTCAGTGTCATGTTTTATATCACCGCCATCTTGACGGAAACGTAATCGCGGCCACCCAAATGTTAAAGGCTAAAATGTAATTACGACCAACCTAATAATCTAGTCTCTACCAAATTTTGCAACAACAAATCTTTATGTGGGAAGCATATTCTGACCAAACTGCTAGATCATCAGCCCAATAGTTTGCAGATGGTGGCCAAGTATGTGTGCAAATCGATTCCCCCTATCAATTCAAACACGGTGAAACCGAATTGAACGTAATTTGGTACAGAGGTAGCACTTGTGTCATGTTTTATATCGCCGCCATCTTGACGGAAACGGAATGACGGCCACCCAAATGTTAAAAGCTTAAATCAAATTTCGACCATCCTAATAATTTGATCTCTACCGGATTTTGCAACAACATGCCTTTTTGTGGAAAGCATCTTCTGACTGACTACAAGGTCATCAGCCCAATAGTTTGCAAATAGCGGCCATGTATGTGTGCAAATCCATTCCCCAGATCAATTCAAACACGGTGAAACCGAATTGAATGAATTTTTTTTACAGAGGGAGCACTAGAAAAGGGCACCTCATATTCAAGATTAATATCCCTATAGCACGTTGTATTTCAACAAGCTACTACAACCAACAATACCCATGCATTTAGGAGAAAGTAGGCTATATGTTCTTTACTGAACATCTTGTTTCCATACTGTGTCTGAATGTGAGTTTTCCTGTCGATTTTGTGTCCATATACGGAGTGTTTTCATAGGAAATCTCGAGTCCAGTTTTTCGGGAGATTTTATGTAGTTAATCGAGTGCTATTTTTGCTTCATCTTTGTTGTTCGTTAATATATCTAAGTCATTCGCAAAGGCCAAGCATTTCACAGTGACTCTTTTTCCTTTCTCTTTTCCAATTTGTATATCTTTGACATGTCTTGGTATACAAATGTAAACCTCAACACAGTGATCAGGATGTGATGATGACCGCTTGAATGTGGAAACGCGTTATCTTAAAAGTTGCCCCATTATAACAGTGTGTGTTATTCACATATTATATACATCTTACCCCGCCCAGCCATTGGGCAAATACCGACTGAAGAGTAACTAAAACTATATTGAGTTACATTTATCAGTTCTTAAGGGAAGAGGTACACCTTTAAAAATGTAAAAAAAAAAAGTCCTCTCGGCACGCCGGAAGGCGGAGGTAGATTTCACCGGACAAACTTGGGGATAGGCGAAAATAGGCAGAATATGCAGGTTTTCGTAGAAGGATCAGACCTCATTTATTGCGAGAAGGTATTTTATAATTGGAGCTTAATTAACTTTGTTTTTCGTCATTTTATGCTTATTTTAAACATTTTATTGTCTTATGGGAACGGTAACCTTCTTGTCATTTGGGGTCCATTTTTATACTTGTGGTCACACTGTCCTTATGCTAGGTTTCGACACTGATGTGTAACTATGCAACGGTCTGTTACTTCTTCACGCAAAATTATATCTCCCGCAGAGATTTTGGTTGGTTCCTCAGTTTAGGGGCTGCGACAACGCGGTCATGTGACCCCGTGTACTTAGGGATGGCTGTATTAGTCTGTAATTCAGGTAAGGACTGCAGACGGTCAATTTCAAGCAGTAGTTCCTAATGTTGCTACCAGGTACTACCGTCAACGACACCTACCTGTGAACTTGGCTACTGGATGCCACCGCAGCCAGCAACTCGCAACGAACGTTGGAATTTCCCCTCCAAAGGAGAGCATACTGAGGGATTTTTAGCGCTCTTAGAAAATCCGACGACTTCGACCAGGCTTTGAACTCGCGACCTTGGGCATAGACATTCAGCATGCTTGCTACCAGTTACGTCACCGAAGCCGCTTCACACTTAGTCAGATGGAATTCTGAATATGATCTCGTGCAAGTGCGTTATCTTGGCAACGTCTGATGGCTCATCCCTCATCAATTTAGTAGAGTTGCCATGGCAAGCACTGATAGCTCTTGGCATTTTCGAATAATTCCGAAATCATTTTTCTCATCCCTTGGCATAATGGTGGGTCAGTAGTAGGGGCGGCGGTATGGGACAAGATGGTTAAATGTTATGGCTTAAATTTTCAATGACTTTTTCAAAAATAATGGCTAAAATAATGGCTTAAATTTCCAATGACTTTTCTAAAATGATGGATAAAATAATGGCTAAATTTCTAATGACATTTTTAAAATGTATGGATAAAATAATGGCTAAATTTCTAATGACTTTTATCAATGAGAATGGTTAAAATAATGGCTGTAAATTCTGACGACTTTTTTACCAACAATGGATAAAATAATGGACAAAACTACCAGTGACTTAAAAAAAATAAAAAAAAATAATGGCTAAAATAATGGCTAAAATAATGGCTTAAATTTCCAATGACTTTTCTAAAATAATGGATAAAATAATGGCTAAATTTCTAATGACATTTTTAAATGTATGGATAAAATAATGGCTAAATTTCTAATTACATCTTCAATAAGAATGGTTAAAATAATGGCTGTAAATTCTGACGACTTTTTTGCAAATTTGATTTTTCTTATGGCTGTACGCTCTCCATTACATATACCGTTATTTTTATGGCTTTTCTTATGGCTCGAACACCCTCCCCCACTTTTTGGTAAATGCGCCTAAAATCCCCCAGGGTACTCCCTTCGTAAATGTCTCCCCACTTTTTTGAAAAAGGTGACAAAAAAACCTAGAGTATCCCTCTCGTTCACAATGACTTTTATAAAACAGTGACGAAATGAAAAAGTGGCTAAATCAAACAGTGACTAAATTAAAAAGTAACTAAATGAAAAAGTGTCTAAATTTAACAGTGACGTAATCAAAGAGCGCTTAAATGAAAAAGTGAAGAAATGAAACAGTGAGTGAGTTAAGCAGTTTCTGTCCGTTCCACATACTGTGACAGTTGCAAGGGGTTGCTTTTTAATAAGCCAAAGCCTATTAAAATAACTTAAAAATAATATGCCAATTTTAAAGGTAACCATAAAACAAAATCAAAAGTTATGCTTACCTTCCCCCATAAAACGAAACACAAAATTGATCCTACAGACACCTAAAATAATGGCTAAAATTACCAGTAACTTTTTAAAAATATTATGGATAAAACAAGGGCTAAAGTTAAGGCTAAAATTATCAGTAACATTTTTAGAAATTAGGGATAGAATAATGGTTAAAATAATGACTAAAATTACCAATAACGTTTTAGAAATTAGGGGAAAATTAGTGGTTAAAACAAGGCTATAAAGTCTAGTGACATGTCTCTTCTTGGGGGCAGAAGAACCAGTGACTTTTTAAAGAATTATGGATAAAATTACAGTTACCAAATTTTTGCAAAACTCCGACATTTCGGAGAAACCCCCAGGGGTGTTTCGAAGCCAGCGCTGGTTTTTAATTTCTCTTCGTTGTTACCCCCTGTGGATTTTTTCTTTGTTCTTTGTTCTCCTTCTCTCGCTCCTTGAGTGGCCACTCTTTTTTACTTTGCATCTCTCAGAATGCCTCTAACAGACCCTGGAGAGCATTTGCTCCTTACTCCTCTTTTCTCTCTCTATTAATGACTCAGTTATTTTTTGAAAGGATTGAGTGGGATTCGAACCATAGAAAACGGGGCGCCTCCGTTTCTAAGCGAACAAATCTCAACAAACCAGACACTTATCCTCCTGAGCTACGAGGAAAGCGATTAAAAAGCGTGTATGCGGCCTTATGTGGTGCAATTTCTTACGAGAAGTGCACTACGAAGAGCTTTTATTGTTTGCTAATAGATTGCGCTACACATACATACTACGTAGTTTCTTGCTTTGCTACTAGTACTTCCGGTGTAACAAGACTAACAGCTGGGTTCTAAGTAATATTTAATTTAGCACATCACTTGCATGCGAGCGAGCGGACGGAACTGAGAGAGTGATAGCAAGGTTATCTTATCGACTAAGAGTGTATCAAGGCTAACGGAGTTTCCTGGTCAAGTTCACTGATAACTTATTTTTAACTTTTTCCTTCTTCTTCCGCACTGTGCTCAGCCGAAACTATTAGTTTCTCCACTTGTTCTTCTAATTCCTCTAAGGCATTACCAATTTCCATGAAATCACTGTCATTACTAACGCGTTCTAAGATTGTCAGTTGCAAATTTTGCAGCTTGAGGTAGTAATCGAAGACTATTTTCTTAATACACCCAGGCACATTATTTACTTTGGTGGGTGTATTTGAAACACAACCCCCTTTTAAAATATTTGTCAGGCTGCAAGGCATTATATTATATTCGGGTTCCATATTTATTAACTGCTTTTTTTTATCTTTAAATAAGAAAATACTGCAAACTTAATTGCCCTTTCAAATTCAACAAATTTAAACTAACTCTTTTTTATTCTTAGTTTTTAAGTTGAATTGAACTTAAAAACTAAACTCTTACTAATTTATTAAAATGAATAACAACTACTCTCAATAGTTATTTAAAAGTTTTCAGTAACTATTCCATGCTTAGCATCATAGGTTAAATTCATTTTACCGTACATAATTATACAAGCAATCGTATTTTCAGGTATATTGGCATTAAATGTTGCTACCACTTTCATACTGGTTTTCTGAGGTGTTACTACATTTCTACGCCGACTTATATCGATAACATAAATAGGATAAGAAGCAATGAACTCTGTGGGGGTTACAACAACATCATACTTCAGCTCAGTTATACGCTTAAAGTCCCTAAAAGCATAATAGGCATTTAGATAAGTATTAGGAGGATTGATATTCCACGTTTCCTCCGGAAACATTTCGTTTCTTCCGTTTTTCATGTAAATATTTTGAAGCTGAACATGATCAAATTTGGAACTATTCATATCTTGGTTACCTTTTTTATTAGTTTGAAACACAACAAAAATAAAATATGGCAGATCAAACTCCATTGAATTGTAGTAATTAGTAATATCTATTTCAAAATTCCTTTTCCCACTTAGGCCTGAAATTTCTTGAGTTTGAAGGTCAAAGAATGATATAGGTATTCGTGGTTCTTGCAGTATTTTTTCTCTCAGTTCAAGCTCATAATTTGGTTCGTATTTAACAACAGGAATTTTTATTTCCATTGACTTTACGGTAACTTTTCCTTCCTCCGGGAGAGTTCCAGGGGCATTGCCCCCATCGGGATTCTTAGTCCACCATCTATACAAAGCATCGTTTGCATTTTGACTCCATGTAAATGTAACAGTTAAATCTCCTTCCCACATAATCTCTTTAAAATCCTTAAAAAAGCCACTAAGAAGACTTAAAGGGTACCTTAACTCATTTGATTTTTTCTGCAATTTACCATTATTAAGAAAATTACCTGAATATATCATTTTATCACTATAAGAGGCTGTTAAATTAAACAGAACCGTTGAAGATATATTTGGATGGTCAATTCGATAGATAGTGTGCCCTCGTTTTTTCACGGTTACAGTGCTCCAAAATTGAGTGGGGCAATTGTCAATTAGCTTTATATTTGACTTTCCTTCATAGTTAGTGTAATCAGTTCTATCAGCATGAGTTACATCGAAAGTAATATACAGGTGCGCATTATTATCAATCCAACCATCACCAACTTTAATATCTATTTCCACGTCCTTGTTTGGCAAATTTAAATTGTTTTTAGTCTTTTCATTTACAGGAAAAGACTGCCACTGGTAACTTTCTACTTTGTTCATTTATTATAAGAAAAATAATAGAAAATTAAATGAAGAGAAAATAATTAACTCATCTCTAAAATTACAGTAACTGTTGCGCCGTTGAAATCTATTACTTCGTCATTCTCATTGGTCACAGTAATTTTTAAATTCTGAATTTTATCGAAAACTGGGCAAAATACAGGATAATTCGGCTCATAAATTATTGGAGCACTAAATTCTAGGGCTGGTTTAAATGATGCAATAATATTCGTTTCACGGTGAAAATGCTCAGAGTCTTTTACAAACATTCCATCCGCTAAATTGAAATGAACGCGGATATTTTCGAACGGAATTATTTTAGGTAAGTTCCGAGCAAGTGTTTTGGTTTTTGGTTCTACAATTTGATTATTAAAACCTAAAACTGAACCAATACTTTCTTCTTGGTCAAAATATATTTTATAATCACTAATTATTTCCAATCTGTTTAGAATTTTATTTTGTTCTATACTAATCTTAGGTTCTTGACTTTGAATAGCTTTTTGTAAATTTTCTACATTATATTGACCTGGTGGTATAAACATTTCAGTTAACGTACTGCCCCCGTAAATTGAATTATATTGAGACCACGATGGCTGTATTGGCAAATATGAATAAAGTTATGGATGTCATAGTTGTGACGTGGATATTCATGACGTAGGCACGGATGACGCAGATTTCATGCAAGTAGGCTGGTTGAGCTGAGATTATTGGTGACGTCATGATTTTGTTCGAGAAAGATCTGAAATTTACGACGCAGTCGCAGGAAACATGGTATTGTGCTAAGGAAGAAGTTACGCTATTGGAGGAGAGACTCGAACCAATGAACGATAGTTTGGAAGGAAGACGGAGATTGCTGAAACTACGATATTTGATTGCTTTTGGCATGCAGATTTGTGGAAAACTATTTTCAGTTATGGCATTGATTTGGAATTTTGAAGAAATTAATTTTGAGTTTTTGAAATTTGAAAATCCGTCAAGTATAGCCAAAGTTAAAACTTCTAGCAATGACGGAGGAACGAACTATGGAAGGCATGGATACGCCCCTTAAGAAGTTGATAAAAGGTCGTGCACAGGATAGAGGAGCTCTCATATCTCTCATAACCGCATATCTGATATTCTGATAACGCATATATATTTCTGATGTCAGATAGTCATTGTCGAGTGAATAAGTGAAGCAAGTTGTCTTTAGCGTGTGGTTAAAGCCCGGCGCATCGAACGAACACGGAGTAGTTCCATTTTACGCTGTTCGAAACTAGGTGAAGTTGTAACGCTCACATTAACGTTTCTACGAGATAAGATATAAAGAGTTAACTTCTGCCTTCATTATAATTCAATTGGGCAGTACAACATTGAGGTGTGTAGAACATTTGAACAATTTCACAGTTATACTTTGAAAGATATTGACACTTTAAGGCTGCAGACAAAAGTGATTTTCTCGCCACCTGAGAAGCACTTTTAAAATCCCACAGTATACACTACGGCTGACACGTGTTACAACCGTGATATTGGAGAATACGTTTGGTAATACAACGATACATTCTATTATGGAACATTATAATCTTGCAGTGCTTTCAATGATTATAACAGAAGTTGAGATGGAAGGCTAAGGCTTTAATGCAATTGGGACATATATCGATGGAGTGAAATAACAGCATGGAACTTCGTTAATCGTCTTTCTACAAAAGCGAGCATGTAGCGAACATCCAACTACACTCATGCATCGTGAATCCATCGCTGAATTATACCAGATGACAGTGGAAATATTTTCATACTCCACAATTATGAATATTTCTGCGGAAATAACTGCAATAAACTTCATGGCGAATTCCTACTAGAACTTCAGGGAACTTTCAAGAGAGGCAAGGGTGGACCCGGCTCACAAAGAAGAGTTTTGCCAGAAGGATGTTTTTCGTATCCACGGAGCAGTGCAATTTCCGGAGGAGGAAGCAGTTCGATTCTCCGAGGACGCTGATTCCAGGTTCGAGGTCGGAGCACATCTTCACGCTGGTGAAATGGAACCAACAGCAGTTTTCTTTGAAAACTTTCCTCTAGAACTTCAATCAACAGATAAGGTAGTCGTGAACGTTTCTTGTATTATTTGAGTCATGTAGCGATATCTGAGCAACCATTTTCCCATATTTTTTGTCCTATCTTTTGCCCCATTTTCTTGCTTAACATTTCTGTACTCAGTACACTTCGATGATTTATGCCTTTTTCTACGATTTGTTGAGACATCATTATGTCATTGGCATTCTTAAATAATTTTGGATCAGTTGAGACTGATAATTTAGATTCTTTCAGTAATTTGCATATTTTTGCAGTCACGATTTGACTGTAAAGTTAACATTTGCTATGGCAGATTTGAATTCAGACAGCGTGTCATTTTATTAAAGTAATTCTATTCAGTAAATTACTTTGACCAATTTTCTGTCATCCTCAAGAAAGAAGAATAATTAAAAGATTTTAGAGCGTTAAAATCTAATACGTTATCGACGATCTTTGAAATACTAGTCGTCTTATGAACATGATTGCAACATAGACATTTATCATTGCATTATAGACAATTTTATGAAATATGAACTTTGATTACGATTTATTGAATACATTATTGTAATGAACATTTGATAGGAATTTTTCTCAATTATAGATTGGAACAATAATGTTTGCATTCCACAATCTAATTGTATTCTATTCGACTATTTATGCAGTTTAGATGAACTTTGATTGAAGATAGTATTTTTATACTGCGTTACTTTGAAGATATTAATCTCAATTTTGATAGACCAGGGAGGAGTGTCTAATCGTATTTGCTATTAAATGTATTTGTGATTGGCAAATTTTTACTTCATATCGATTCATGAATGAAACCCACGAAGGTTAAATAATAACAGTCATTAATACAATTGATGAATATAAGAATTTTTGAAGAGGAACAATGGATGTATAATCGTTAGTTCAGTGGACCTGTAAAAGTCGCTGATGAGTAATGCCCTTGAATAATGAAGGAGGTTCCCACAGTAATAAATGAAGTTGTTGAATTTATGAGTGGAGGTTTTTGTATGTAATTTGGGAGATTTTGATGCCATATATATGAAGATATATGATGAATTCTGGGCCTATTGTTGAGCAATTTTGTGCGTTTTGAGCGAAGTATATTTTCCGCTGAATGTATTGTCCTGGTTCTTTGAAAGTTATTCATGTGAAGATACTGTTATAGTTAACAAGAGTGTTAAATAATTTGAGATGAAGATTTTGAATGGAGGTTACCGTCACAAATATTAATAATAATTATTAAACCTTATTAAACCTGAATTTGACATTTAAATATAACTAACCTTCATTGGTCGATTATATCAACACAATTTGAGTAATTATCAACCGGATAAACGTGTGGTTTAATGTATTTCTTGTATAAATAATATAAACAATATAATATTGTAAATAATTTATGTAAATATCTTTGTTAAATAATTTGAAACGAAAGGGATTAATAGAGGCGTGTATAAAATTTTCAATTGTCATTTGACATTGTTATCAACAATTTATTATTGTTATAAATAATTAATGAACTTTTGTTATTAACATTTGGAGTTTTGTTATTATACTCTAAACAACGCTAATTAAACATGTGGATTGAACAATTAATCATGATTTGGGATTGTTGGAGTATTCCACTGGTGTTTGAATGGAGCATTTAAAACATTTGCGTGATAATATTTTAGGTGAGATGTGGACATTTAACGTGTTTTGAAGGAGAGCTAAGCTCTGATGGAACTCGCTTATGCTAGGGTTGAACGGAGGGGTGAGTCCACTTTGACGATGCAGGTGCATTGCAGCTGGCCCGGACAACTGTATGATAGAGGCCAAGGACGTTTACATAATAGCCTTGTGGCTATAAATAAAATGTGAAGTATATAAACACGCAAAACAATTGATATATGTGTCTCGTCCCAAATCCCGTTTCCATTCCAAGTGCATTATTAATTACGTTATTTTGAGCTTGAGAAAGCTGAAACATTGTATGTAGAGTATACAAGTCCGACAGGAGGACATGGTTATGTGGTCGATGGCTTCTGATTGCCACGTGGATTTTGTTGTTTTATTTTTGTTAAATTCATTCTTTATGTGAAATAAATTATTGTGCAGTTTAAAGTTTCTCGTCTTCGTTCTGGTTCATTTTTAATATCATGGTGGAGGTTATTGTGAGGGCATACTTTAAGTGATCCAGTTGACAACCCAGTCCCCGAGATAAATTTAAGAGGTAAGTAAAGGTAAGTATGAACCCCCGTATATTTTGGTGTGTTCCACAATAATTTTCTTGTTAACTATTGTGCTCTAATCTCGATAGTATCTGTCAGTGCCATTTTCATTGATGTAGCTGTGCCGGTGCGTTTGATTATTGGCAATCCGATTGAGGGGGCGGATATCTGACAGCCTACTATCCTGAGATCGGGGACAGTAGGATTGGCGACCCTAAAACGTGGGGCATGTTCAACAAAACTGGATTACCAGGTTGAACGCCAGGAGGATTGGCGCAATCAACGTGTGGGGCACGATTGGTTCGATTGGCACGTTCGACTGAATAACATTGGATTACCAAGTTGTTGCAGTAGAATTGGCACCGCAATTTTTGTGGAGTGTTCGAATAACATTGGATTACCAAGTTATCGATGTCAAAGGGATTGTGAAGACTCAAATAAAGAGGTTGATTCTTTGTTAGATGTCTTAGCCAATTGTAGAATTTGAGAGTGTGATTATATAGGAATAAAATGTTGTGTTGTATTAGGAAAATTACACTCAGAAAAGATCAGCTCTTATACAACTTGAGAGAGGTTAAATAGGCTGGAAACTTAGAAAAATCGCCTATGATCTGGAATCTTATTTTATTTGACCGGCTTATGACATGTATACTCATATTAAAGATAAAATTAAACTATTTGGATTGTAAATGTAAATTATTTGTGTTAGGATATTTTAAAATGAACCAAAGAAACTTGAACATGTGCTTGAGTTTATTTCAAAATGAAGTGTCTACGAAGGTTAATTATAAGGTAATTATAAGTTAGATTTAAGACAGAAAATTGCTCAAATTTATATATGGTTAAAAATGTTGCTCAGATGTTGTTATTTTGCTCTGTTTGATGTATGTCCCTAAAGCAGTTTATTATTGAAATATTATTGAAATGGCAGATGAGAGTCTAAGAATGATGTTGGAGGAGATGAAAGCTAGCATGAATAGCAGTATGAAGCAGATGATGGAGGAGAATGCTAGTAATATGTCTGCTAGAATGGAGGAGAATTCTAGTAGTTTGTCAGCTAATTTGTCTATTAGGCTGGATGAAAGCATGAGGGAGATGGAAGCTAGGAATAATAGTCGAATGGAGGAGAATGCTAGTAATATGTCTGCTAATTTGAAAGCTAGCATGAATGAAAGTGTAAAGCAGATGCTGGATGAAAATCTGAAAGTTCTTCAGACCAGTTCTGCAAACTTAGAAAATAATGTGTCGCGTTTACAGATCAATACCCAGGGAATCGAGAATGCTGTAACTGACATGCGCACAGACGTGTCCAATGTCCATAAAGATTTATCCAATGTGCATAAAGATGTGTCTGATGTTAAAATAGATGTTTCTAAGGTACAGAAAGATCTTACTATGTTGAATCTTGATGTTGCTAATGTCCGGGGTGATATTTCATGTGCTAGAGCTGAAGTAATTGTTGTTAGGAATGATGTTGCTACTGTACAAGACAAAGTAGAGGAAGTTCAAAGAGAGGTTAGAAATGCTCGAACTGATGTGTCAAATGTTCAAGTTGACATCAATAATATTCATTCAGATGTTAATGATATGCAAAGCGATATCAATAAAATACAAGTAGAAGTCAATACTGTTTTTGTAGACATTGCTAAAGTTCAGACTGATGTTAACAAAGTTAGGGAGGAAATTGAAACTTCAAAAACGCTTTGTACTCGTAACATTAGTGCATTAACAACTCGGTTAGTTGACGAGTCTGTTAGGATAACAGCTTCTTTAGCTGGTTTAAAATACGATGTAGAGGTCATGAGAACCCAAGTATTAGATCACAATCGTTTACTTAAGGAAGACATTGAGGTAGATATCGCGGAAATGTTAACTGCAAATGTAACGGTGTGGAAAGATGAATGGAACAGGTCAAGTGGGGAACATGTCGATCAGATTCAGGAGCGAATTGAAAGAAAACTTGCCAGTACACAAGTAGACATTAATAATGAAGTAGTTCATATCAGGAAAGACTTGAATGTAAGGATGGATTCGCTATCCGAAAAGCAGGTAGAGGATAGAACTCAAATAGGTCAGGACGTGCAAGCATTAAAAACTGCGTTAGAGGAACAGATTCATAAGGTTGTCTCTGATGTTAATGAAACTACGAGCAAACTGCAGAATTTGAAACTAGGAGAAGCTAGCATGATGGAAACCTATAAGGAAGAGTTGATTAGGAAAGTCATCACGGAAATCACGGACAAGGATATTGAAGGATTGACTGGTGAAGAGGATAGAAATTACGTGAGAAGATGTAACCTCGCTACAGAAGAGAGAGATATTAGTCCTGAGGAACGTATATCCAGATTCAGGGAAGAAGAAGAGGATCGGAATATTGGACCTGAATGGAAGTATCGTGATAGTGGGAAACATTATATGGATTCATATCCGAGAAATGTGACAGTCATCCGGAATTTTGAAGACAAACCTCAAATATTTAGCAACACTGATAGTCTCACACCAATCGAATATATCAGGAATCTTAAAGACTATTTCATAGAAGCCCACATTCCTAGAGAGAGAGAGATGAGAATCGTAGAAAGATTTCTAGCTGGAGGACCCCTTGAATGGTTTAGAGCATTTCGGTACACTTTCAGCAATTTTGACGAATTTGCAGAGGCACTGATAAAACGATTCTGGTCAATAGAAGCTCAGAATTCATTAAGAGCTGAGGTATACTCGAGGAAGTATTCAGGTACTCTTCCAACACGGTACGCTGATTTCTTCACGAGTCAGCTATCACGCTTGAGATTTTTGCAACCCCCATTGTCAACAGAGCAGTTGATAGATGCGATTTCACGTATGCTGCCTGTGGAAGTAAGAAGACTGATCATATCGTCAAATATCAGAGATTTTACCAGTATGGACGAATTATTGAGAAGGCTTGACTACACGAGTCCAATGCCAAATTTGGTACAAAAAGGTCAGAGGCACGAATTCAAAGACGTTAATACAGTCTACATGGATCAAGTGCAGCAAACTGATAAGCCTGAGGAAGAAAAAACTGAAAATGTAGGTCCTCATAGGAATAATTATTTCCGCAACAACAGATCCCAAGGTTACCGTCCATATCAGCAAAGACGAGGCTGGAATAATAATAGAGGGAATTACAACGGAAGAGGTAGATACTATAACAATGGTTATAATAGAAACTACAATCGAAATAATCAGAATCAGAATCAGAATTCTCAAGGTCAGGTTATGACACCCGACAAGTATCAAGAGAGAGAGAAAGAAAGTCAGCAGTATCTGAAGGAATTACGAGAAAAGGAAGCTGAAAACCAAAAGAAAAGACAGGATGTAGTGATCGATCCTGGTCCTTCTACAAGTCAGCAGAATTCGGAAAACAGGAATTCAGGACAGAAGAGAAAGTAGAGAGGAGAGAATACATTAGCCACACACAAACCAGAGAAGAAGAGACTTATGATTAAGGAACATAGAAGAAATATCATACAAGAGTAAGCCAATAATAATTCAATTTCGTGTTCAAGTGAATTGAGATATTTATAACACAGAGTTTAAAAACAATTTGCAACTGTTTTTAAAACGTGGTGAAGGGAGAATGCCCCCGTAAATTGAATTATATTGAGACCACGATGGCTGTATTGGCAAATATGAATAAAGTTATGGATGTCATAGTTGTGACGTGCATATTCATGACGTAGGCACGGATGACGCAGATTTCATGCAAGTAGGCTGGTTGAGCTGAGATTATTGGTGACGTCATGATTTTGTTCGAGAAAGATCTGAAATTTACGACGCAGTCGCAGGAAACATGGTATTGTGCTAAGGAAGAAGTTACGCTATTGGAGGAGAGACTCGAACCAATGAACGATAGTTTGGAAGGAAGACGGAGATTGCTGAAACTACGATATTTGATTGCTTTTGGCATGCAGATGTGTGGAAAACTATTTTCAGTTATGGCATTGATTTGGAATTTTGAAGAAATTAATTTTGAGTTTTTGAAATTTGAAAATCCGTCAAGTATAGCCAAAGTTAAAACTTCTAGCAATGACGGAGGAACGAACTATGGAAGGGATGGATACGCCCCTTAAGAAGTTGATAAAAGGTCGTGCACAGGATAGAGGAGCTCTCATATCTCTCATAACCGCATATCTGATATTCTGATAACGCATATATATTTCTGATGTCAGATAGTCATTGTCGAGTGAATAAGTGAAGCAAGTTGTCTTTAGCGTGTGGTTAAAGCCCGGCGCATCGAACGAACACGGAGCAGTTCCATTTTACGCTGTTCGAAACTAGGTGAAGTTGTAACGCTCACATTAACGTTTCTACGAGATAAGATATAAAGAGTTAACTTCTGCCTTCATTATAATTCAATTGGGCAGTACAACATTGAGGTGTGTAGAACATTTGAACAATTTCACAGTTATACTTTGAAAGATATTGACACTTTAAGGCTGCAGACAAAAGTGATTTTCTCGCCACCTGAGAAGCACTTTTAAAATCCCACAGTATACACTACGGCTGACACGTGTTACAACCGTGATATTGGAGAATACGTTTGGTAATACAACGATACATTCTATTATGGAACATTATAATCTTGCAGTGTTTTCAATGATTATAACAGAAGTTGAGATGGAAGGCTAAGGCTTTAATGCAATTGGGACATATATCGATGGAGTGAAGTAACAGCATGGAACTTCGTTAATCGTCATTCTACAAAAGCGAGCATGTAGTGAACATCCAACTACACTCATGCATCGTGAATCCATCGCTGAATAATATCAAATGACAGTGGAAATATTTTCATACTCCACGATTATGAATATTTCTGCGGAAATAACTGCAATAAACTTCATGGCGAATTACGACTGGAACTTCAGGGAACTTTCAAGAGAGGCCAGGGAGGACCCGGCTCACAAAGAAGAATTTTGCCAGAAGGATGTCTTTCGTATACGCGGAGCAGTGCAATTTCCGGAGGAGGAAGCAGTTCGATTCTCCGAGGACGCTGATTCCAGGTTCGAGGTCGGAGCACATCTTCACGCTGGTGAAATGGAACCAACAGCAGTTTTCTTTGAAAACTTTCCTCTAGAACTTCAATCAACAGATAAGGTAGTCGTGAACGTTTCTTGTATTATTTGAGTCATGTAGCGATATCTGAGCAACCATTTTCCCATATTTTTTGTCCTATCTTTTGCCCCATTTTCTTGCTTAACATTTCTGTACTCAGTACACTTCGATGATTTATGCCTTTTTCTACGATTTGTTGAGACATCATTATGTCATTGGCATTCTTAAATAATTTTGGATCAGTTGAGACTGATAATTTAGATTCTTTCAGTAATTTGCATATGTTTTTAGTCCCGATTTGACTGTAAAGTTAACATTTGCTATGGCAGATTTGAATTCAGACAGCGTGTCATTTTATTAAAGTAATTCTATTCAGTGAATTACTTTGACCAATTTTCTGTCATCCTCAAGAAAGAAGAATAATTAAAAGATTTTAGAGCGTTAAAATCTAATACGTTATCGACGATCTTTGAAATACTAGTCGTCTTATGAACATGATTGCAACATAGACATTTATCATTGCATTATAGACAATTTTATGAAATATGAACTTTGATTACGATTTATTGAATACATTATTGTAATGAACATTTGATAGGAATTTTTCTCAATTATAGATTGGAACAATAATGTTTGCATTCCACAGTCTAATTGTATTCTATTCGACTATTTATGCAGTTTAGATGAACTTTGATTGAAGATAGTATTTTTATACTGCGTTACTTTGAAGATATTAATCTCAATTTTGATAGACCAGGGAGGAGTGTCTAATCGTATTTGCTATTAAATGTATTTGTGATTGGCAAATTTTTACTTCATATCGATTCATGAATGAAACCCACGAAGGTTAAATAATAACAGTCATTAATACAATTGATGAATATAAGAATTTTTGAAGAGGAACAATGGATGTATAATCGTTAGTTCAGTGGACCTGTAAAAGTCGCTGATGAGTAATGCCCTTGAATAATGAAGGAGGTTCCCACAGTAATAAATGAAGTTGTTGAATTTATGAGTGGAGGTTTTTGTATGTAATTTGGGAGATTTTGATGCCATATATATGAAGATATATGATGAATTCTGGGCCTATTGTTGAGCAATTTTGTGCGTTTTGAGCGAAGTATATTTTCCGCTGAATGTATTGTCCTGGTTCTTTGAAAGTTATTCATGTGAAGATACTGTTAAAGTTAACAAGAGTGTTAAATAATTTGAGATGAAGATTTTGAATGGAGGTTACCGTCACAAATATTAATAATAATTATTAAACCTTATTAAACCTGAATTTTCCATTTAAATTTAACTAACCTTCATTGGTCGATTATATCAACACAATTTGAGTAATTATCAACCGGATAAACGTGTGGTTTAATGTATTTCTTGTATAAATAATATAAACAATATAATATTGTAAATAATTTATGTAAATATCTTTGTTAAATAATTTGAAACGAAAGGGATTAATAGAGGCGTGTATAAAATTTTCAATTGTCATTTGACATTGTTATCAACAATTTATTATTGTTATAAATAATTAATGAACTTTTGTTATTAACATTTGGAGTTTTGTTATTATACTCTAAACAACGCTAATTAAACATGTGGATTGAACAATTAATCATGATTTGGGATTGTTGGAGTATTCCACTGGTGTTTGAATGGAGCATTTAAAACATTTGCGTGATAATATTTTAGGTGAGATGTGGACATTTAACGTGTTTTGAAGGAGAGCTAAGCTCTGATGGAACTCGCTTATGCTAGGGTTGAACGGAAGGGTGAGTCCACTTTGACGATGCAGGTGCATTGCAGCTGGCCCGGACAACTGTATGATAGAGGCCAAGGACGTTTACATAATAGCCTTGTGGCTATAAATAAAATGTGAAGTATATAAACACGCAAAACAATTGATATATGTGTCTCGTCCCAAATCCCGTTTCCATTCCAAGTGCATTATTAATTACGTTATTTTGAGCTTGAGAAAGCTGAAACATTGTATGTAGAGTATACAAGTCCGACAGGAGGACATGGTTATGTGGTCGATGGCTTCTGATTGCCACGTGGATTTTGTTGTTTTATTTTTGTTAAATTCATTCTTTATGTGAAATAAATTATTGTGCAGTTTAAAGTTTCTCGTCTTCGTTCTGGTTCATTTTTAATATCATGGTGGAGGTTATTGTGAGGGCATACTTTAAGTGATCCAGTTGACAACCCAGTCCCCGAGATAAATTTAAGAGGTAAGTAAAGGTAAGTATGAACCCCCGTATATTTTGGTGTGTTCCACAATAATTTTCTTGTTAACTATTGTGCTCTAATCTCGATAGTATCTGTCAGTGCCATTTTCATTGATGTAGCTGTGCCGGTGCGTTTGATTATTGGCAATCCGATTGAGGGGGCGGATATCTGACAGCCTACTATCCTGAGATCGGGGACAGTAGGATTGGCGACCCTAAAATGTGGGGCATGTTCAACAAAACTGGATTACCAGGTTGAACGCCAGGAGGATTGGCGCAATCAACGTGTGGGGCACGATTGGTTCGATTGGCACGTTCGACTGAATAACATTGGATTACCAAGTTATTGCAGTAGAATTGGCACCGCAATTTTTGTGGAGTGTTCGAATAACATTGGATTACCAAGTTATCGATGTCAAAGGGATTGTGAAGACTCAAATAAAGAGGTTGATTCTTTGTTAGATGTCTTAGCCAATTGTAGAATTTGAGAGTGTAATTATATAGGAATAAAATGTTGTGTTGTATTAGGAAAATTACACTCAGAAAAGATCAGATCTTATACAACTTGAGAGAGGTTAAATAGGCTGGAAACTTAGAAAAATCGCCTATGATCTGGAATCGTATTTTATTTGACCGGCTTATGACATGTGTAGTCATATTAAAGATAAAATTAAACTATTTGGATTGTAAATGTAAATTATTTGTGTTAGGATATTTTAAAATGAACCAAAGAAACTTGAACATGTGCTTGAGTTTATTTCAACATGAAGTGTCTACGAAGGTTAATTATAAGGTAATTATAAGTTATATTTAAGACAGAAAATTGCTCAAATTTATATATGGTGAAAAATGTTGCTCAGATGTTGTTATTTTGCTCTGTTTGATGTATGTCCCTAAAGCAGTTTATTATTGAAATATTATTGAAATGGCAGATGAGAGTCTAAGAATGATGTTGGAGGAGATGAAAGCTAGCATGAATAGCAGTATGAAGCAGATGATGGAGGAGAATGCTAGTAATATGTCTGCTAGAATGGAGGAGAATTCTAGTAGTTTGTCAGCTAATTTGTCTATTAGGCTGGATGAAAGCATGAGGGAGATGGAAGCTAGGAATAATAGTCGAATGGAGGAGAATGCTAGTAATATGTCTGCTAATTTGAATGCTAGCATGAATGAAAGTGTAAAGCAGATGCTGGATGAAAATCTGAAAGTTCTTCAGACCAGTTCTGCAAACTTAGAAAATAATGTGTCGCGTTTACAGATCAATACCCAGGGAATCGAGAATGCTGTAACTGACATGCGCACAGACGTGTCCAATGTCCATAAAGATTTATCCAATGTGCATAAAGATGTGTCTGATGTTAAAATAGATGTTTCTAAGGTACAGAAAGATCTTACTATGTTGAATCTTGATGTTGCTAATGTCCGGGGTGATATTTCATGTGCTAGAGCTGAAGTAATTGTTGTTAGGAATGATGTTGCTACTGTACAAGACAAAGTAGAGGAAGTTCAAAGAGAGGTTAGAAATGCTCGAACTGATGTGTCAAATGTTCAAGTTGACATCAATAATATTCATTCAGATGTTAATGATATGCAAAGCGATATCAATAAAATACAAGTAGAAGTCAATACTGTTTTTGTAGACATTGCTAAAGTTCAGACTGATGTTAACAAAGTTAGGGAGGAAATTGAAACTTCAAAAACGCTTTGTACTCGTAACATTAGTGCATTAACAACTCGGTTAGTTGACGAGTCTGTTAGGATAACAGCTTCTTTAGCTGGTTTAAAATACGATGTAGAGGTCATGAGAACCCAAGTATTAGATCACAATCGTTTACTTAAGGAAGACATTGAGGTAGATATCGCGGAAATGTTAACTGCAAATGTAACGGTGTGGAAAGATGAATGGAACTAGTCAAGTGGGGAACATGTCGATCAGATTCAGGAGCGAATTGAAAGAAAACTTGCCAGTACACAAGTAGACATTAATAATGAAGTAGTTCATATCAGGAAAGACTTGAATGTAAGGATGGATTCGCTATCCGAAAAGCAGGTAGAGGATAGAACTCAAATAGGTCAGGACGTGCAAGCATTAAAAACTGCGTTAGAGGAACAGATTCATAAGGTTGTCTCTGATGTTAATGAAACTACGAGCAAACTGCAGAATTTGAAACTAGGAGAAGCTAGCATGATGGAAACCTATAAGGAAGAGTTGATTAGGAAAGTCATCACGGAAATCACGGACAAGGATATTGAAGGATTGACTGGTGAAGAGGATAGAAATTACGTGAGAAGATGTAACCTCGCTACAGAAGAGAGAGATATTAGTCCTGAGGAACGTATATCCAGTTTCAGGGAAGAAGAAGAGGATCGGAATATTGGACCTGAATGGAAGTATCGTGATAGTGGGAAACATTATATGGATTCATATCCGAGAAATGTGACAGTCATCCGGAATTTTGAAGACAAACCTCAAATATTTAGCAACACTGATAGTCTCACACCGATCGAATATATCAGGAATCTTAAAGACTATTTCATAGAAGCCCACATTCCTAGAGAGAGAGAGATGAGAATCGTAGAAAGATTTCTAGCTGGAGGACCCCTTGAATGGTTTAGAGCATTTCGGTACACTTTCAGCAATTTTGACGAATTTGCAGAGGCACTGATAAAACGATTCTGGTCAATAGAAGCTCAGAATTCATTAAGAGCTGAGGTATACTCGAGGAAGTATTCAGGTACTCTTCCAACACGGTACGCTGATTTCTTCACGAGTCAGCTATCACGCTTGAGATTTTTGCAACCCCCATTGTCAACAGAGCAGTTGATAGATGCGATTTCACGTATGCTGCCTGTGGAAGTAAGAAGACTGATCATATCGTCAAATATCAGAGATTTTACCAGTATGGACGAATTATTGAGAAGGCTTGACTACACGAGTCCAATGCCAAATTTGGTACAAAAAGGTCAGAGGCACGAATTCAAAGACGTTAATACAGTCTACATGGATCAAGTGCAGCAAACTGATAAGCCTGAGGAAGAAAAAACTGAAAATGTAGGTCCTCATAGGAATAATTATTTCCGCAACAACAGATCCCAAGGTTACCGTCCATATCAGCAAAGACGAGGCTGGAATAATAATAGAGGGAATTACAACGGAAGAGGTAGATACTATAACAATGGTTATAATAGAAACTACAATCGAAATAATCAGAATCAGAATCAGAATTCTCAAGGTCAGGTTATGACACCCGACAAGTATCAAGAGAGAGAGAAAGAAAGTCAGCAGTATCTGAAGGAATTACGAGAAAAGGAAGCTGAAAACCAAAAGAAAAGACAGGATGTAGTGATCGATCCTGGTCCTTCTACAAGTCAGCAGAATTCGGAAAACAGGAATTCAGGACAGAAGAGAAAGTAGAGAGGAGAGAATACATTAGCCACACACAAACCAGAGAAGAAGAGACTTATGATTAAGGAACATAGAAGAAATATCATACAAGAGTAAGCCAATAATAATTCAATTTCGTGTTCAAGTGAATTGAGATATTTATAACACAGAGTTTAAAAACAATTTGCAACTGTTTTTAAAACGTGGTGAAGGGAGAATGCCCCCGTAAATTGAATTATATTGAGACCACGATGGCTGTATTGGCAAATATGAATAAAGTTATGGATGTCATAGTTGTGACGTGGATATTCATGACGTAGGCACAGATGACGCAGATTTCATGCAAGTAGGCTGGTTGAGCTGAGATTATTGGTGACGTCATGATTTTGTTCGAGAAAGATCTGAAATTTACGACGCAGTCGCAGGAAACATGGTATTGTGCTAAGGAAGAAGTTACGCTATTGGAGGAGAGACTCGAACCAATGAACGATAGTTTGGAAGGAAGACGGAGATTGCTGAAACTACGATATTTGATTGCTTTTGGCATGCAGATTTGTGGAAAACTATTTTCAGTTATGGCATTGATTTGGAATTTTGAAGAAATTAATTTTGAGTTTTTGAAATTTGAAAATCCGTCAAGTATAGCCAAAGTTAAAACTTCTAGCAATGACGGAGGAACGAACTATGGAAGGGATGGATACGCCCCTTAAGAAGTTGATAAAAGGTCGTGCACAGGATAGAGGAGCTCTCATATCTCTCATAACCGCATATCTGATATTCTGATAACGCATATATATTTCTGATGTCAGATAGTCATTGTCGAGTGAATAAGTGAAGCAAGTTGTCTTTAGCGTGTGGTTAAAGCCCGGCGCATCGAACGAACACGGAGCAGTTCCATTTTACGCTGTTCGAAACTAGGTGAAGTTGTAACGCTCACATTAACGTTTCTACGAGATAAGATATAAAGAGTTAACTTCTGCCTTCATTATAATTCAATTGGGCAGTACAACATTGAGGTGTGTAGAACATTTGAACAATTTCACAGTTATACTTTGAAAGATATTGACACTTTAAGGCTGCAGACAAAAGTGATTTTCTCGCCACCTGAGAAGCACTTTTAAAATCCCACAGTATACACTACGGCTGACACGTGTTACAACCGTGATATTGGAGAATACGTTTGGTAATACAACGATACATTCTATTATGGAACATTATAATCTTGCAGTGTTTTCAATGATTATAACAGAAGTTGAGATGGAAGGCTAAGGCTTTAATGCAATTGGGACATATATCGATGGAGTGAAGTAACAGCATGGAACTTCGTTAATCGTCATTCTACAAAAGCGAGCATGTAGTGAACATCCAACTACACTCATGCATCGTGAATCCATCGCTGAATAATATCAAATGACAGTGGAAATATTTTCATACTCCACGATTATGAATATTTCTGCGGAAATAACTGCAATAAACTTCATGGCGAATTACGACTGGAACTTCAGGGAACTTTCAAGAGAGGCCAGGGAGGACCCGGCTCACAAAGAAGAATTTTGCCAGAAGGATGTCTTTCGTATACGCGGAGCAGTGCAATTTCCGGAGGAGGAAGCAGTTCGATTCTCCGAGGACGCTGATTCCAGGTTCGAGGTCGGAGCACATCTTCACGCTGGTGAAATGGAACCAACAGCAGTTTTCTTTGAAAACTTTCCTCTAGAACTTCAATCAACAGATAAGGTAGTCGTGACCGTTTCTTGTATTATTTGAGTCATGTAGCGATATCTGAGCAACCATTTTCCCATATTTTTTGTCCTATCTTTTGCCCCATTTTCTTGCTTAACATTTCTGTACTCAGTACACTTCGATGATTTATGCCTTTTTCTACGATTTGTTGAGACATCATTATGTCATTGGCATTCTTAAATAATTTTGGATCAGTTGAGACTGATAATTTAGATTCTTTCAGTAATTTGCATATTTTTGCAGTCACGATTTGACTGTAAAGTTAACATTTGCTATGGCAGATTTGAATTCAGACAGCGTGTCATTTTATTAAAGTAATTCTATTCAGTAAATTACTTGGACCAATTTTCTGTCATCCTCAAGAAAGAAGAATAATTAAAAGATTTTAGAGCGTTAAAATCTAATACGTTATCGACGATCTTTGAAATACTAGTCGTCTTGTGAACATGATTGCAACATAGACATTTATCATTGCATTATAGACAATTTTATGAAATATGAACTTTGATTACGATTTATTGAATACATTATTGTAATGAACATTTGATAGGAATTTTTCTCAATTATAGATTGGAACAATAATGTTTGCATTCCACAATCTAATTGTATTCTATTCGACTATTTATGCAGTTTAGATGAACTTTGATTGAAGATAGTATTTTTATACTGCGTTACTTTGAAGATATTAATCTCAATTTTGATAGACCAGGGAGGAGTGTCTAATCGTATTTGCTATTAAATGTATTTGTGATTGGCAAATTTTTACTTCATATCGATTCATGAATGAAACCCACGAAGGTTAAATTTATTTATTATTTATTTATCGTATGGCTTTTAATGCCGGGAGTGTCCGAGGACATGTTCGGCTCGCCTGAGTCTGTAGCTGCTTCCAGCGGACACCGTAAGGGGTGAGCTACAAGTTCCGTTCAATTACAAGTAGTTCCAACTTTCGTCACCAGATATCAATGATACCTAGTGGCGAACGTTGGAACTTTGATAGAGCGTTCTGACGAAATCTAACCAAACAAATTTTGCTTTACACAAGTTTAGTCTGTGAAAGGATCTTTTACATGCCATAAATCTATGACATGGGACCGCCGGCTTTACTTCCCCTCCGAAGGAAGGCATACTGAAGGATTTTTAACGCTCTTAAAAAATCCGACGACTGTGAAATTTTTGAAGAGGAACAATGGATGTATAATCGTTAGTTCAGTGGACCTGTAAAAGTCGCTGATGAGTAATGCCCTTGAATAATGAAGGAGGTTCCCACAGTAATAAATGAAGTTGTTGAATTTATGAGTGGAGGTTTTTGTATGTAATTTGGGAGATTTTGATGCCATATATATGAAGATATATGATGAATTCTGGGCCTATTGTTGAGCAATTTTGTGCGTTTTGAGCGAAGTATATTTTCCGCTGAATGTATTGTCCTGGTTCTTTGAAAGTTATTCATGTGAAGATACTGTTAAAGTTAACAAGAGTGTTAAATAATTTGAGATGAAGATTTTGAATGGAGGTTACCGTCACAAATATTAATAATAATTATTAAACCTTATTAAACCTGAATTTGACATTTAAATATAACTAACCTTCATTGGTCGATTATATCAACACAATTTGAGTAATTATCAACCGGATAAACGTGTGGTTTAATGTATTTCTTGTATAAATAATATAAACAATATAATATTGTAAATAATTTATGTAAATATCTTTGTTAAATAATTTGAAACGAAAGGGATTAATAGAGGCGTGTATAAAATTTTCAATTGTCATTTGACATTGTTATCAACAATTTATTATTGTTATAAATAATTAATGAACTTTTGTTATTAACATTTGGAGTTTTGTTATTATACTCTAAACAACGCTAATTAAACATGTGGATTGAACAATTAATCATGATTTGGGATTGTTGGAGTATTCCACTGGTGTTTGAATGGAGCATTTAAAACAATTGCGTGATAATATTTTAGGTGAGATGTGGACATTTAACGTGTTTTGAAGGAGAGCTAAGCTCTGATGGAACTCGCTTATGCTAGGGTTGAACGGAGGGGTGAGTCCACTTTGACGATGCAGGTGCATTGCAGCTGGCCCGGACAACTGTATGATAGAGGCCAAGGACGTTTACATAATAGCCTTGTGGCTATAAATAAAATGTGAAGTATATAAACACGCAAAACAATTGATATATGTGTCTCGTCCCAAATCCCGTTTCCATTCCAAGTGCATTATTAATTACGTTATTTTGAGCTTGAGAAAGCTGAAACATTGTATGTAGAGTATACAAGTCCGACAGGAGGACATGGTTATGTGGTCGATGGCTTCTGATTGCCACGTGGATTTTGTTGTTTTATTTTTGTTAAATTCATTCTTTATGTGAAATAAATTATTGTGCAGTTTAAAGTTTCTCGTCTTCGTTCTGGTTCATTTTTAATATCATGGTGGAGGTTATTGTGAGGGCATACTTTAAGTGATCCAGTTGACAACCCAGTCCCCGAGATAAATTTAAGAGGTAAGTAAAGGTAAGTATGAACCCCCGTATATTTTGGTGTGTTCCACAATAATTTTCTTGTTAACTATTGTGCTCTAATCTCGATAGTATCTGTCAGTGCCATTTTCATTGATGTAGCTGTGCCGATGCGTTTGATTATTGGCAATCCGATTGAGGGGGCGGATATCTGACAGCCTACTATCCTGAGATCGGGGACAGTACCTGATACTTTTTCATAGTGTACTTTATTGTTTTTTGTTGTAATATTTGGTGTTAGGAAGGTTGAGTAAAACCCTATTAATCCAACTTTTCTAAATTCATCTCGCAATGGAACATTTAACCTTTTCTCTAAAACCGAAGTTTTACCACTTAGTTCAAAAATTCTCTTCATTTATTAATTCATTCATTAATTAATAAAATAAACGAAAGTGAGTAAACGAAATGTTGTAGATTGGGACCCACAAGTTAGACTTGTAGAAAAGCAAGTAAAGAACAAACATGGCAAATTATTACCGAATTCCATTCGTTGTGCTATAATAGGCCCCAGTAATTGTGGTAAAACAACCTTAATGATTGACAATTATATTTTGGCACCTGGATGGTTAAACTGGGAAAAAATAAACAACCTTTACATCTTCTCAAAAAGTTTAGATCAATCTAAGTATCAACAGTTTATGGAAAAATGTAATAAAATCGAAGAGAAGTTAGGAAAGTCCATTGCACAATTTATTCATGATGATGAAAGCATAATGCCCCTGGATAAATGTGAAGATAGGTCAGTTGTAATTTTCGATGATTTCATACTGGAAAGACAAGACATAGTTCGAGAATATTTTACACGAGGAAGACATAAAGGGATTGACTGTTTTTACTTAGCTCAAACGTATTCAAAAATACCAAAACAATTAGTTCGTGATAACTTAAATTTCTTAAACATATTTAGGCAAGATAATACCAATTTAAATCATATTTATCAAGAATTTGTTGGTGGCGATATGAAATTTGAAGACTTTAAGAATATTTGCAGCAAATGTTGGAATGAGGAGTTTGGTTTTATTACTATTGATATGAATCGCAAAGCTAACGATGGTAAATATAGGAATAAAATTAAAACGTTTCTAAATGTTGGGTAACTACTCTAGGGTTATTGGCAGGTTTTGGGTTGAGTATTCTAACACAAACATCGTTAGCGTACAACGTCAGCGTCAACGTACAACGTTAACGTACAACGTTAACGTACAACGTTAACGTACAGCGTACAACGTCAGCGTTAACGTTTAGCGTTAACGTCAGCGTACAACGTACAGCATCAATGCCAACGTACAGCGTACAACGTACAGCGTCAATGTCAGCGTCAAATGTCAAACGTCAATGTTAGCATCAAACGTCATTTTTTAAAATTTCACCTATAATAAAGATGTTTGCGAAATACGATCAAAAGGTAGTTCAACAAGCAAGAAGGAATAGGAAGAAATTTGAAGAATTAAAGGACGAATTTCGAATATGGAAGAAGCAACCTATAACGGAATACGAGAAGTATAAAAAAGAAGACCAACCTGTTATCGATGCTGTTAATGTTTTAGGCAACAAGTTAAATGACATCGGTGAAAATGTTATTAAAGCTATAGAAGAAAATAGAGAAGTGGAGAAGCAATTAATTCCTTACAGAATTGACTATAAAGAAGACTTTCCTTCAGATTCCGAAGGTTCCCATTTCTTGGATGAATATGATGTCACTGATGAGCAAAAAGAAGCTTTAAAATCGGCAAGAAAGGTCAGAAAGAATTTAGAGTCGCAACTTCAGAAATAAAAGGGGAGGAGTTTATTTCAAGAGGCCGATGAAGAGTATGATAAAAGTGAAGAAAATGTTAAGAGGAAAGGCATAACTGATTATCCTACGGTCCACTTAGGGGTAATAATTTCAAAATATTTACCTAGAAGTAGTGACCCTAAATTTGGAATAAGGTATGATAAGAACTATCAGGGTTATTATATAGGTGACTCAAAAGTTGAATTCAGTAATGACGATATTATAATTAAGGGTAAGAATTTTAAAGCTACAAAGGGTTTAATGCTATTTTTAACCTTAAATGATATACCTAACGGTGATGAGTATACAGACGAAGACCGCAGCACACATAAGACTATTTTAAAAATTACAAATGCTATGTATCAAAACAATGACCCAAATAGCACTAAACCTAAAAGTAGTGTTGGCAAAAAATATAATACGTTGATAAAGGATATATGGCTTTCAGAAAAAGTTAGTAGAAAAGAAAGAGCTGCATCTCTAACCACTCCTCCTAAATCAGGATTTGGTTTTGTAAAAAGATATTCAAAAGGACCGATTGAATATGTGTGGATGGATGATGTAAGGGAATTAATAGACAGATTAATGGTAATTCATGGCGAAGAAAATGCTGGAAACAACGTCTATCACAATGAAAATGTTGGAATAACGAAGATGCTTACGAGTAAGTTTAATGACTTCATTGTTAATAACCCTAAAGGTATTCCATATCTAATTAGGTTTTTAAATAACATTCCCCATACATTCTGGGAATCTGAAAAACATGGAAATGGATTAGTTAATTGGATGATTAATAAAATAGGTGAAAATAATATTGACTTAACACTCCCGGGATATAAATTTTGTGGTCCTGGTAATCCATTAGACAAGCAACTAGCCGAAGGTGTTCAGGGTTCTAACCCATTAGACGAAGCATGTAAATTACATGATATAGCATACCGCGACCATACAAAATTAGAGCACAGACATCAAGCAGATAAAGAATTACAAAAGGCTGCAAAAGAGAGAATATTCAGTAAAGATGCTAACTTGAGTTACTGGAATAATGTATGGAAAAAGAAAAATGGGAATGGGGTTAGATGAAAATGGTTGGGGCGTCTGAGTATAAATTTGTACAATTTTTGTTTATGATTTTTTTCATTAAATAAATGAAAGGATTTAGTATTGATTACAACGTTCCCAAAAAGGGAAACTAAAACCCAAAGCTATTAAAATAAAACTCTCCAACG
The DNA here is from genome assembly GCA_946902985.2 of Meconema thalassinum. Classification (NCBI taxonomy): domain Eukaryota; kingdom Metazoa; phylum Arthropoda; class Insecta; order Orthoptera; family Tettigoniidae; genus Meconema; species Meconema thalassinum. The sequence continues at coordinate 964,799,054 of OX336390.1, read as the reverse complement.
AAGATCTGAAAAAGCATGACTATCTAGATGAGTACTTGACAGATACACAAAAAAAGCAGAAAGCAAGAAAAATTCAAAAAGGTGGTAGCTTACTTATAAGTTTGTCCATTCCAATTGTAAAGAAAATATTCGAATATCTCAGTAAGAAGAAAGAAGGTTCTGGACTTAATGAACACCAAGGAGGATTTTTGCCATTAATATTAGCTGCATTGGGTGCCATTGGTTCGCTGGCAGGTGGCGCTGCAGCCATTACAAGCGCTGTTCATAAAAAGCAAAAAGAAGATGCGGAATTGGCTGAACAAATTAGACATAATCTGGTGATCGAAAAAAAGACTGGACAAGGTTGTTTGGGAATTACTAAAATTTTAAAAAAAGAGAAATTTCATCGATATTGAGTGATATACTTTCCAACTATAAGCACCCTTTAAGTAATTTCGATATACTTAAAATAATACACGAAATGAACATAAAGCATTTTCGAAATGTTTTTATGATTGATGAACTGCCTACAAAACCTAATGATTGTGAATCAGGAATTGTAAACTTGGAAACGTCGGATCATGCAGGTACTCATTGGATTTGTTACTTTAAAAAGGGTAATCAAAAATTCGTCTTTGACTCATTTGGTGGAGATGTTCCTGAAAAACTAGTAAATTATTTGGGAGCTAGCAACCTATTTTATAACGCCGAAAGAATTCAAATGTTTGATGAATATATATGTGGTCATTTATGTGTCCTTGTTTTAAAGTTGTTTTCGAATTTGGGTTCCCCTAATCCCGCTCATTTTAACGAAATTATAGATTTAATAAATGGACATATTTGGAAATAAAATTATAAACGGAGAGAGTAGTTCATTAAATATTAAGGCTATCACAAAAGATGATGTAGAAAAACGATTTTCAAGGCTAGTTACGGCTCTAAATAAACGCCTTAGTGAGATTTTTTTTGTTTCAAAAACATGGATTGATTTTCAGGGAAAGAGGATAGCGAATATTGAAGATCCAATCAACAATAAAGATGTCGTTAATAAGCAATATCTCTTAGAAAAGCTCAAACCACTTACTACTGAAGGGGATTTTCCTAAAGATAACTACTTCACGAAAGAAGAAATAGAAAAATTGTTCTCGGAATATGCCACTACTTGTCTTGCACCAGTATCAACATTAACAGAAAAGGTTGACAACTTAGAAAGAAAGGTGTTTGATAGGATAATGTTACAAAAGGACCTTTTTGCAGAGAAAGATAAAATTAAGCATATTTTTACATACAACGCAACGATTAGGAAAATATTTGTTCGTATCGTAGACCCAGATAAAGTATTTACTTCATATACAGATGACGCTATTAAAACAGTATTAGACGTTTATATTGCACGTTCCAAAGAAGAAAAAATTATGGTAGATACTAGTAAGCCCTTCAACGTTAAATCTGGTGATACTTTATGCTTTAAAAATAAAATGGGCAGCGTAATTTTAAAACTTCCAATAAATGTTAGTGTGACGATGTTTGGTGAAGTAATACTTGATGCATATGAACCTCATCCTGATGAATCGGTCAAATAACACTCATGTTAAAATGTTTTAGTTTTTAATGGAGAAAATATCCATTAAAAACAGTCTAATGTCACAGGTTTTTATACAACATCTCTATTATTGTCATTTAGACTTTCACGGCCCGTGTTATTATTCATAATGTTGGATTTTGGGCTTATGCCGTGTTTTATTATAATAATATTCGACGCGTTTCGAAAGAAACCATGTCTTTCATCGTCAGGAATAATCTGGAATACTACAATGTTGCTAAGAGAAAGCAACGAAGAACATATAGAAGGTGCCCAAAGATGGACGCCATTATAGCCCCATGTTAGGGACAACGGAAAGCAGCAGTGAATTACTTTCTCAGGGTTCTGATAATAGGTAGCCAGGATTCACTGAGATTGTAGCCGGTGTCGCGGTTGAAATTATCTGGGTGTTTACGTATTTCAACCGCCTCCCTGATGATTCTGGGACGATATTGCTTTATACGGGCAAGAACATCCACTCCTTGGAACATGACATCATGGCCAGGTGTTAAAGCATGATCGGCAACAGCTGATTTATCAGGTTGAATGAGCCTGATACATCTATTATGTTCCTTAATGCGAGTGCATATTGTTCTCGAAGTCTGCCCGATGTAAACCTTGCCACAAGTACAGGGAACTCTGTAGATACCCGGTTGTTGGAATTTAGGCAAACTGTCCTTAGTTGGTCGCAGGAGTTGCCTAATCTTAACAGAAGTTCCAAATACAGTCCGTATGTTGTACCGACGTAGGATTTTAGCAATACGATCCGTTGTGTTATGTATGTACGGAAGGTAAGCAGTTCCTCTTACATCTCTTTTCTCAACTGACGTCCTATTATTATTTGTTGGTTTCAGAACCGTAGAAATCAAAGCCTTGCTATAACCGTTGCTCTCAAAGGTGGTTCGCAGGGTGTTAATTTCTTCTTGTAAAGAAGACACTTCACAAATCCTCCTAGCCCTGGTAGTTAGAGTTGTAAGGATACCATGTTTCTGGGCAGGGTGATGGTGAGAACTTGCGTGGAGATATCTATTGGTGTTTGTTGGCTTACGAAAAACGCTGTGTCCTAAAGATCCATCCTCTTTCTTGGTGACGAGAACATCTAAAAAAGGTATTTTGCCGTCAGATTCCTTTTCCATGGTGAAACAAATAGAAGGGTGCTGGAGATTAAGGTGATCCAGGAAATGGCTAAGATTTTCCTCACCTTCCGTCCAAACAACGAACGTGTCATCCACATAACGCCACCAGATCTTCGGTTTGAAAGGAGCCGACGACAAAGCTTTCTCTTCAAAGTTCTCCATGAAGAAATTAGCCACAACAGGAGAGAGAGGACTACCCATGGCCACACCATCAGTCTGCTCATAAAAATTCCCATTCCATAGAAAGTAGGAGGAAGTCATGCAGTGATAAAAAAGCCTTGTGATGTCTTCAGGAAAAAAGCCATTAATGAGAGACATAACACCATCAATAGGTACTCTCGTAAACAGAGACACCACGTCGAGACTCACTAGAATATCACCCGGCTGAAGTGTTATAGCTTTTAACTTTTCCACGAAGTGTGTGGAATCCTTAATGTACGAAGGCGTGTTACCCAGAAGCGGCTGAAGTAGTCTACCTAAGTATTTGGAAAGGGCATATGTAGGAGAACCAATCGTACTAACAATAGGTCTAAGAGGAACATCTTCCTTATGTATTTTAGGAAGACCATAGAGTCTCGGAGGAATAGCATCCCCTGGAAGGAGAGTCTTCGCTGCATCCGCTGGAATAGATGATTGCTTGATCAATTTGACGGTGACATTTGAGTAGCGAGTAGTAGGATCACGACTATTAATCCTATATACAGGATCTGATAACAAAGACGAGATCTTGGAATCATAATCAACCTTATCCAATACCACTGTCGCGTTACCCTTGTCAGCGGGGAGAACGATAATATCAGAATCGTCCCTTAGATCTTTAAGTGCCCGGCTTTCGCCTTGTTTTAAGTTGGTGTTAGGTGGCTTAGCGGTCTTGAGAACTCGGGAACATTCTTGCCTGGCTTCCTCGGCCTCTTCAGGTGTGAGGTGATGTACCGAGGATTCTACGGATGTAATAAGTTCTTCAATAGGAATTCTTCTAGGCGCTACAGCAAAATTGAGACCTTTAGCGAGAACTGCCTGTTGGGTATCACTTAGGGGCTTGCTGGACAAATTTACGACAACCTTGTTAGCATCAAGTCTAATGGCTTGAGATTTCTGCAACGGATATAACCTATCATATTTGGAAATATGTCTGTCCCTCACCTGATCTAGAACGCTGTTAGCTTGCACTGAAGAAATACGATCAAAGATCTTCCATAATTCCTCACTTACGAAGTTTGAGAGGCGTAGATGTAGCTGTAGTAACTCATTTCAAACCGAAGATCTGGTGGTGTTATGTGGCTGACACGTTCGTTGTTTGGACGGAAGGTGAGGAAAATCTTATCCATTTCCTGGATCACCTTAATCTCCAGCACCCTTCTATTTGTTTCACCATGGAAAAGGAATCTGACGGCAAAATACCTTTTTTAGATGTTCTCGTCACCAAGAAAGAGGATGGATCTTTAGGACACAGCGTTTTTCGTAAGCCAACACACACCAATAGATATCTCCACGCAAGTTCTCACCATCACCCTGCCCAGAAACATGATATCCTTACAACTCTAACTACCAGGGCTAGGAGGATTTGTGAAGTGTATTCTTTACAAGAAGAAATTAACACCCTGCGATCCACCTTTGAGAGCAACGGTTATAGCAAGGCTTTGATTTCTACGGTTCTGAAACCAACAAATAATAATAGGACGTCAGTTGAGAAAAGAGATGTAAGAGGAACTGCTTACCTTCCGTACATACATAACACAACGGATCGTATTGCTAAAATCCTACGTCGGTACAACATACGGACTGTATTTGGAACTTCTGTTAAGATTAGGCAACTCCTGCGACCAACTAAGGACAGTTTGCCTAAATTCCAACAACCGGGTATCTACAGAGTTCCCTGTACTTGTGGCAAGGTTTACATCGGGCAGAGTTCGAGAACAATATGCACTCGCATTAAGGAACATAATAGATGTATCAGGCTCATTCAACCTGATAAATCAGCTGTTGCCGATCATGCTTTAACACCTGGCCATGATGTCATGTTCCAAGGAGTGGATGTTCTTGCCCGTATAAAGCAATATCGTCCCAGAATCATCAGGGAGGCGGTTGAAATACGTAAACACCCAGATAATTTCAACCGCGACACCGGCTACAATCTCAGTGAATCCTGGCTACCTATTATCAGAACCCTGAGAAAGTAATTCACTGCTGCTTTCCGTTGTCCCTAACATGGGGCTATAATGGCGTCCATCTTTGGGCACCTTCTATATGTTCTTCGTTGCTTTCTCTTAGCAACATTGTCGTATTCCAGATTATTCCTGACGATGAAAGACATGGTTTCTTTCGAAACGCGTCGAATATTAGTATAATAAAACACGGCATAAGCCCAAAATCCAACATTATGGATAACATCTCTATTGTTCCTTTAAGAAGATCAGGAGTAAATGGAATATTGAAATGGTTTCCCGAATAGCTAATTTTTATTTGTTCTTTCATAAGCACATACAACCTTACGCTATTAGGATCATTATATTTTTCATAAACTATCTCACAGTCGGGATGCCGCCTGCATATTTTTTTGATTGCTTGATTCACCTGTTGTCTCTGCGCCCTTATTGCATAGTACCTGTACTTTTCGTTTGGTTCATGCTTATCTATAATAAGCAGACAATTATTCTTACTAGTTTTAAGTGCAAGAGGTGTGGCTAATGGGGTAAGAGATTCGTTTTCTGCTTCCTTTATTTGAAGTTTCTGCATTAACCCAACTAGTTGGTTTTTATATTCTTCTTTAATTTTGTATTCTCCGTACTTTCGAATTGATGGAAGGACGTCTTTCGTTACCCATTTCTTAAATTTTTTAGCTTCCTCTTTTTTAGATGATAAAATAAGTGAATACAACCCAGATTCATTAATAAATATGGTTTGAGGATGTGTATTTTTTAACCCCGCCAAAACGGCGGGGTTATTTAAGGTATCGAATGTACCTTTGTCTTCAATAGCAACGTGTTTTCGAATTGCTTTATCTGTATCTCTATACTCCAATATTAAATCAATATCTTTAGCTTTAAACCATGAATCGTTATTTTCATCAATAGCAATAACCACTTGGTTGCTATTATAGACAAGTTTGCTGTTCAGAATATCGGTAATTGATTCCATTTATTATACATAAAATATAAATATAAAAAAGTTAATTTCCTCAACAAAGGGTAGACCCTTGTTTCTTGTAAGTTAGTTTGTGTTCTTCAGAGTAAAACCAATGCTTATTTTATAATTAATTTTAATTAATTAATTAGTTAATAAATGAATAATCACATTTGGTGTTTAAAGTGCAAAACGTTTACTCAAACTCTGCATCCTCACACCCTTTCGACAAAAAATGGTCGAACTAGAATCGAAGGTTTATGTTCCGAGTGTGGGAGTAAGAAAAGCAGGTTTGAAAAAAAAAGTTAATGAGAGTGTAGAAATAGGGGGTTCTACCAAAATTAGAGAACCACCCGTTAGCATTCGGGAGGAAATTATAAACGAAATTCATAAACCCTTGAGGAAGAATTTTCCGAGAAGGAGGGTTACAACTCACGGCATTGATGACATTTGGCAAGCGGATTTGGTAGAAATGGACTCTGGAAAAATAAAGGGGATATCGAAGCTTAATAAAGGCTACAAGTATTTGTTAACAGTCATTGATGTATTTTCAAAGTATGCCTGGGGTGTACCAGTCAAAGATAAAACGGGTAAAAGTGTTGCTGAAGCGTTTGATGGTATTTTAAAAAACAGAAAACCTAAAAATCTTCAAACAGACAACGGTAAAGAATTTTACAATAAAGAATTTTCAAAATTGATGAAAACATTTATATCAATCATTATTCGACTTTTACTGAAGTAAAAGCTTCAGTTGTAGAACGATTCAATAGGACCTTAAAAGATAAAATGTGGAAGCAGTTTGATATTCAAGGAAACTACTGCTGGGTTGGCATTTTACCAAAGTTAATTAATGGCTACAATAATACGACGCACACAACTATAAATATGAAGCCAAAAAACGTAAACAAAGCTAATGAAGAACATTTGTTGAAAACTGTTTACACTGTAAGCGTAGGAGCGGAAGAAAAAGCGAAATTTAAAGTTGGCGATCAAGTCAGAATTATTAAACTAAAAGGTATATTTGAAAAAGGATACACAGGAAATTGGTCGACTGAAATATTTGAAATAAAAGATATCGTTTATTCCGACCCTATTACGTACAAATTGAAATATGTAAATGCGGAAGAAATAAAGGGGAACTTTTATGAGCAAGAATTACAGAAAACAAAGTATCCAGAGGCATATCTTGTTGAAAAAGTTTTAAGGAAGAAAGGAAATCGGGTATATGTCAAATGGCTGGGTTTTGATAATTCTCACAATAGCTGGGTTAATAAAGAAAATGTTATATTATAATTTTTTGTATATAATAAATGGACGCCCGAGTAAAGCGAATAACCCTTTCTTTCTTCCTGTTTTTACTACATCCTACTGAAGATGTAGAAGTATTTATAAATCAGTTGTCTGAGGATAGTATAGATTATCTTTTTGAACTTAATGGTGATGACATGGGTAGCTGTTACAATTTTTATAAAGCTACGAAGGAATCCTTAATTTTACGTTAATTCTGGTATTTGATTTTAATAGTTAATAACCATTAAAACCATAAATTTTCTACTAAAAATTTGTCGGGGTGTTACGAAAATTTAAGAAAATTTTTAAGAGAATTCAAGATTGTGCGCTTTGCAACCACCATAGACTTCTTTTGTGCCTTTATATATCATTTTCAGGCCTATCATTTTCTTTTTTTCCTTTCTACAACTTAGCACCTTGTTGTATTTGTCAGGCAATATAACCTTAAATTCACTATCAAGTTCTAGAAAAGTTTTATTTCCATATTTTGTGTTTATACCTTCTACATTTGTTATAAGGTATTCGTTCCCTATTTCTAACTCACTGAGCTTTTCAAACGTCTTTTGTTCGTTGATGCTGTTGAGCGTCTTGAGAAATTGATTTACTTCCATTTATTACCTATAAAAAAATAAAATAAAATGGTCAAGTATCCAAAATTACGCAGATAGTTGATAGCAAATTGATTCTGATTTTCATGAGATAATATTTTTAATTGAACCTTTGTTAGGGTAACAATTATAATGCAAAATGTAATTTATATAAATTATTTATTTATATAAATATTTTACTATCATTTCTCTCGAGTAATGTCTTATAATTATTTTTATTTAAAAATATGAAATTTTTAATTTAAAAAAGTTATATAATAAATGGATTTAAAACAAAATATTAAGCGCCAAACAGGTGCAACTGTAAAGGAACTAAGGGTTCTGGCAACGGAACTCAAACTAAAAGGAGTATACAAGATGAAGAAGGCTGCTCTTCTTGAAGCTGTAAGCAGTGCTTGGAGTAATGCCGGAGATAGTGCTTTGTTTACATATCAAGAATCAGAGCTGCCTAAGAAGAGCGTTCGTGAACTAAAACAAGTCGCCAGAGAAAACAAAATTAAGGGCTACTCAGTAATTCATTCAAAGAAAGGGAAGAAAAGCGGAAGAAAAGGAACGTTTGGACAAAATCAGGCATTTTGGATTTGATCAAGACCTCTTTGAAATTAAGAAGGAACCAAAACCTGTTCAATCTAAGGACTTAAAAGTTGTGAAGCAAAAATTGGGCCAAATTTTTCCTTTTAAGAAAAAAATATTTAATGAAACAGTAGCTAAAAAGTCACCTTTCGAAATTCATCAAGGTGTTCGTACTGTGCTGATCAAAAAGTTTAACGTATGGCAGACAGCTTATACTATACACATAAAAGATTTTCAAGGAAAACCAATAGAACAAATGAAAGCGGTCAGAAAAGGTGTGCATGCAGCCATAAAAGAAGTAAGAAAACTAACTGATTTTAAGCCAGGTGATCAGATGAAAGTAGTTGCAGAAAATAATGATTTTAACCATATGATTTCATCAAAAAGAAAAAGAAAAGTTAATGCTTCACATCTACTTGACCAGATTGAAAGAATAATAACATCTAATGAAAATGTAAATATCAACAATACCACTTTTCACTTCGAAGTTTACAAAATACCCAGAGGAAAAGGAGCAAAGCGTAAGAAAATAATCAATATTGCTAAAGATGTTATGGTTAAAAGAAGCATAAACAAAATAACCAACACCGATAACCTGTGCGGGCCAAGAGCAATAATCACAGCCCTAACCTATGAAACTATAAATATACTTGACAGGAAATTAACTGATAATGAAATTACCTACATTAGGAAAGGACGTGGCCTGCAGGAAGAATTAGCAAAAGAGTTATGCACAAGATTCGGAATGAACTGTGAAGATGGGTTTAGTTTAGACGATATTAGAAGTGTTGCATATCTCTTGAATGTTCGGATTAAAGTTGTTTCGGCTGCCCATTTTAACAAGGTAATCCAGGCCTCAGGTGTAAATGACGCGATAACAATTTATTTGTACTTGCATAACGACCATTATGATTCCATTAATAATATACGAGGTTTTTATGGAAGTTCATATTACTGCAAAAAATGTGATATACCTTACGATCATCAGGACAAACACTCGTGTAAAAAAGATAAAAGTAATGTGTGTAATTTGTGTTTGTGCCCAAAACATGATTTCCCAGAAGGTATGCGACCACGAGTATACTGTAAAAAGTGCAATAGATATTGTTTTGGTAAAGATTGCGTTGATAACCATGAGAGAGTGTGTGAGGCAGCTTACAAGTGCAATATCTGCAACAAAATATGCCCTAGGATAAATACCGAACATTTAGGTGGCTCCTTTGCCCAGTGTAGGAAATGTGAAACATTTGTAAAATACGCGGTCGAATTGAAGTGCACAGAATGTAAAAGCGAGTGCAAAAAAGAAAATGAAAACACGTTTTACTACAACAACCTACACGAAACTGTACTTACTGAATGTGAGAAATGTGCAAAGGAAGTTGCCTGTTCAATAAAACTCAAGTGTCTAACTGCAATGGTAAATGTGGAAAAATATACAACCACAGGTGTGGGTACTCTAAGTGTTGGAATTGCCAACAATACGTAAAGTCAGCTCAGCACCAATGTTATATGCAAGAAAGGAAAAACCGTGGGGGATACTGTATGAAAAATTGTATTTGTAATGGAAGGGCAGAAAAGCAACATAAAAAATGCACTTACACAGAAAAATACTACTTTTTCGATTACGAAGCTGAACAAGACACCAGCGTACACACGCCAAACTTTGTATCCGTTTATGACTTTAATGGTGTTAGGCGGGCTTTCCTAAAAAATGACGAATTTTGTCAGTGGCTAATATCAAAAAACCACAAAGTTTTTACGTGTATAGCACACAATGCAAAAGGTTATGATGCGTATTTTATTTTACAATATTGCGTCAATAATGGCATTAAAATTAAAACCATATACCAAGGGTCTAAGATTATGGAGCTCAAAATACCCACCCTAAGGCTTAGAATATTTGACAGCATAAACTTTATCCAAGGAGGTCTTGCATCCTTTCCCAAAACATTTGGACTAAAAGAACTAAAAAAGGGGTATTTTCCACACTTTTTCAACAAGAAAGAAAATCAAAATTACGTAGGGTCCATTCCAGCTACTAAATACTATGGTGTTGATACAATGAGACCTGATGCTAGAAAAGTATTCTTAGAATGGCACGCTGAGAAAGTAAAGGAAAATTACGTGTTTGACTTTAAGAAGGAATTAGCCGAGTATTGTAATTCAGATGTTGATATTTTGCGACGTGGTTGTCTTGCCTTTAGGCAGTCATTTTTAGAAATAGCAAATATAGACCCCTTCCAATACATAACTATTGCCAGTGTTTGTATGGCTATTTACAGGTCAAAATTCCTTGAAGAAGACACGATTGCTGTAGTCATAGGGCTAAAAAAGGAAATGTTCAGTAAGGAGTCTATAGCATGGTTAAGTTCGTTCCCTAATGTTCGACACGCATTAAACGGTGGCGAGGTCACAATTTGTAGAGCCAAAGTCGATGGGTACGACTACAAGACTAAAACCGTGTATCAGTATCACGGTTGTTTCTGGCATGGTTGTCCCGAATGCTACTCAGGTGATACTATCAACAATGTCAACAATGAAACTATGAATGACTTGCTTACAAAAACTATAGAGCGAACACAAGCTCTTAAAATTTCCGGGTACAAGGTTGTGGAGATGTGGAGCTGCAAATGGAAAAATTCTAAAGACTACAAAAGGAGTCTAGATAAAACCCCAGGGACGCATTCTTCGGTGGTAGAACAAACGCCTCAAAGTTAAAGGTTTCTGGTAAGAAGCTGAGATATATAGATATATGCAGTTTATATCCAACAGTTATGTTTTATGACTGGTACCCTATAGGTCACCCTAAAAAAATATTTAAGCCAGAAAAATACAATAAAGACTGGTTTGGCCTAGTTAAATGTAAGGTGCTTCCTCCAAGAGGTTTGTATCATCCAGTGCTTCCGATAAAGCTAGATAAGCCGATGTTCTCTCTGTGCGGGAAATGTGTAGAAGAGAAGGCTGGCTATTGTAATCATAGTGATGAAGAGAGGGCGCTTCTTGGAACTTGGACTACAATCGAACTTAATAAGGCTCTTGAGAAAGGCTACAAAATACAGGAAGTTTACGAAGTATGGCATTTTGAAGAGAAAAGAAATGAGCTTTTCAAGGACTATATTATAACCTTTATGAAAATTAAGCTAGAAACTAGTCCATGGGATGGTGATTACAAATCTAAAGAAGAATATGCCCGAGTAATAAGAAAAAAACAAGGTATAAAGCTTGATATTGACAAAATTAAACCCAACGCTGGTAAACGAGCTGTTGCTAAAATATGCTTAAATTCTCTTTGGGGAAAGTTTGGTCAGCAGCAAAACATGTCACAAACAGAGTTCATTGATGATCCTAAGAGGTGGTACGAATTGTTATTAGGCGATAAGATAGAAATTACTAATGTAATGTACATCAATGAGGAAGTAATTGAGGTAACATACCACTACAATGATTTCTATGTAGAAAATAGCACAAATACGAACATATTTGTGGCAGCTTTCACCACTTCCAATGCTAGAATAAGATTATACGATATGCTTGATAGATTAGGAAAGGCAGTAGTTTATTATGACACTGATAGTGTTGTTTACATAAATGATGGAACAAACACCGTAGAGACCGGTTGTATGCTCGGCGAATGGACTGACGAATTCGGAAAAGATGATTACGGGGTTGAATGGATAAGCACAGGTCCTAAGAGTTATGCGTACGAAACATATAAAGGCAAACAGGTTACCAAGATCAAAGGATTTACTCTCAACCACGAAAATGCCAAAAAACTTAACATGAAGACAATGACCGAGTTAATACAAGATTCTAATAATAAGGTTGTTATAAGCAATAACATGATAACAAGAGATACGAAAACAAAAAGCCTTGTAAATAAAAATATTGCCAAAGAATTTAAAGTCGACTACGACAAGCGTTTCATCCAGAAAGAAGAAGACAACATAATTGATACACTTCCTTGGGGGTACTAAATATAATAGTGTACATATTATTTTATAGCTATTTACACCCTTGTTTTAGCCATTATTTTATCCTTAATTCGTTAAAAAGTTACTTTTTAATTTAGTCACTGTTTGATTTAGCCACTTTTTCATTTCGTCACTGTTTTATAAAAGTCATTGTGAACGAGATTATTTTAGCCATTATTTTCGAAAAAGTCATTAAAATTTAAATCCATTATTTTAGCCATTATTTTTTTTAAGTCACTGGTAGTTTTGTCCATTATTTTATCCATTGTTGGTAAAAAAAGTCGTCAGAATTTACAGCCATTATTTTAACCATTTTCATTGAAAAAAGTCATTAGAAATTTAGCCATTATTTTATCCATACATTTTAAAAATGTCATTAGAAATTTAGCCATTATTTTATCCATCATTTTAGAAAAGTCATTGGAAATTTAAGCCATTATTTTAGCCATTATTTTTGAAAAAGTCATTGAAAATTTAAGCCATAACATTTAACCATCTTGTCCCATACCGCCGCCCATACTACTTGGGTCATATCAAAAATTCTTTAGACAAAATTTTAGGTAATTATTAGGGGAATATTGTCCATTTTGTACGGTTTTGAGATTGTGCCTATTAAGAGAGATATGATTAATGTTTCCCGAAAAACCCACTTTTTCCCACCCCTTTGGTCAATGGTTGGTGCTATAAAAAAAGCTCTTCAAACATAAATTTTTGGGCTTTATCCGACACATAGTATGAACGTTGAACGGATTCCATATTTCACATATTAAGAGAGTTATAGCAATATTCCTCTTTTTCGAAAAAAAGCCCCCATTTTCACCCCCTTCGACCGATTTAGCCCATTAACGAATTCAACCGAGATTTTATAGGTATACATATTCGGTAAAATATTAAAAGTGATTGGTGCAAAATTACGGCAGTTATCGTGTCCACAAGAAACTGATATGCATATATATATATACATATACATACATAAATTATATATAAACTTTTGAACTGACGGTGGTTTTGGGGTCTGGGGGATGTGAAACGCGAAGATATGTCGAAATTTTCCGGAAGTCGAAACATGGTACCCATTGCAATAGTTAGCTTTCTAATGAAATCTACCTCTGGTTGGTTCCTCAGTTTAGGGGCTGCGACAACGCGGTCATCTAACACCGTGTACTTTGGGTGAGTGTAGAATCTGTCTGATAAACGGTGTGAATTGTAATGGCTGTAGTAGTCTTAATTCAGGTAAGGACTGCAGACGGTAAATTTCAAGCAGTAGTTCCTAATGTTGCTACCAGGTACTACCGTCAACGACACCTAGCTTTGAACTTGGCTACTAGATGCCACCCTAACCAGCAACTCGCAACGAACGTTGGAACTTCCCCTCCAAAGGAAAGCATACTGAGGGATTTTAGCTCTCTTAGAAAATCCGACGACTTCGGCCGGCTTTGAAACCGCGACCTTGGGCATAGACATTCTGCATGCTACTAGTTACGTCACCGAAGCCGCTTCCCACTTAGATGAAAATACTGAATCTGATCTCGTGCAAGTGCGTTGTCATGGCAACGTCTGATGGCTCATCCCTCATCAATTTAGTAGTGTTGTCATGGCAACCTCTGATAGCTCTTGGCATTTTCTTATAATTCCGAAATAATTTTTCTCATCCCTTGGCATAATGGTGGGTCATATCAAAAATTCTTTCAGACAAAAGTTTTAGGTAATTATTAGCGGAATATTGTCCATTTCGTACGGTTTTGATATTGTGCCTATTAAGAGAGATATGATTAATGTTTCCCGAAAATCCCACTTTTCCCACCCCTTTGGTCAATGGTTGGTGATATAAAAAAACTCTTCAAACATAAATTTTTGGGCTTTATCCGACACATAGTATGAACGTTGAACGGATTCGATATTTCATATATTAAGAGAGTTATAGCAATATTTCACTTTTTCGAAAAAGCCCCCCATTTTCACCCCCTTCGACCGGTTTAGCCCAGTAACGAACTCGCCCGAGATTTTATAGGTATACATATTCGGTAAAAAGTGATTGGTGAAAAATTACGGCAGTTATCGTGTCCACAAGAAACTGATATATATATACTTTTGAACTGACGGTGGTTTTGGGGTCTGGGGGATGTGAAACGCGAAGATATGTCGAAATTTTCCGGAAGTCGAGGCATGGTAGCCTACCCATTGCAATAGTTAGCTTTATAATGAAATCTACCTCTGGTTGGTTCCTCAGTTTAGGGGCTGCGACAACGTGGTCATCTAACCCCGTGTACTTTGGGTGAGTGTAGAATCTGTCTGATAAACGGTGTGAATTGTAATGGATGTATTAGTCTGTAATTCAGGTAAGGACTGCAGACGGTCAATTTCAAGCAGTAGTTCCTAATGTTGCTACCAGGTACTACCGTCAATGACACCTAGCTGTGAACTTGGCTACTAGATGCCACCCCAACCAGCAACTCGTAACGAACGTTGGAACTTCCCCTCCAAAGGAAAGCATACTGAGGGATTTTTAGCGCTCTTAGAAAATCCGACGACTTCGGCCGGCTTTGAAACCGCGACCTTGGGCATAGACATTCTGCATGCTACCAGTTACGTCACCGAACCCGCTTCCCACTTAGTCAGATGTCAAAGTCAACCCCTGGCACCAACCAGCCCATGACGGGCTAAGGCCGACCAAGCGACCGCTGCCCAGCCATTTGGCCTGCAGATATTGGGGTGACGCGTGATCAGCGCGTCGGGTCCCCTCGGCCGTTAATATTGGTATTCCAACCCTCACGTCAGTTTTAAAATCCCTGACGGAGCCGGGGATCGAACCCGGGGACTCCGGGTGAGAGGCAGGCGCGCTACCCCAACACCACGGGGCCGGCTTAGTCAGATGGAAATACTGAATCTGATCTCGTGCAAGTGCGTTGTCATGGCAACGGCTCATCCCTCATCAATTTAGTAGTGTTGCCATGGCAACATCTGATAGCTCTTGGCATTTTCTTATATTTCCGAAATCATTTTTATCATCCCTTGGCGTAATGGTGGGTCATATCAAAAATTCTTTCAGACAAAAGTTTTAGGTAATTATTAGGGGAATATTGTCCATTTTGTACGGTTTTGATATTTTGCCTATTAAGAGAGATATGATTAATGTTTCCCGAAAAACCCACTTTTTTCCACCCCTTTGGTCAATGGTTGGTGCTATCAAAAAACATATTTGACATAAATTGTTGGCACTTATCCGACACATATTATGAACTTTGAATGGATTCGATATTTTGCGTATTAAGAGAGTTATAGCGAAATTTCAATTTTTCGAAAAAAGCCCCCCCATTTTCACCCCCTTCGACCGATTTTGCCCATTAACGAACTCGACCGAGATTTTATAGGGATACATATTATGTAAAAAATTCAAAGTGATTGGGGCAAAATTACGGCAGTTATCGTGTCCACAAAAAACTGATTTATATATATATATATATATATATATATATATATATATATATATATACATACATAAATATATATATATATAAAAATATATATATATATAAATATATATACATACATAAATTATATATAAACTTTTGAACTGACGGTGGTTTTGGGGTCTGGGGGATGTGAAACGCGAAGATAAGTCGAAATTTCCGGAAGTCGAAACATGGGACCCATTGCAATAGTTAGCTTTCTAAAGAAATCTACCTAAAACACAGATATTAAAAATAGTATTTCTCGGTATTCCTTTGTTCTGTTGACATGAAATTGTCCACGCTGTCCTTTATCTTAAATTTTCAACTTGAATATTTGCAAGTAACTTTACCTAGTTATTAAAAATAAAATTCAAACAATTGGACTAATTTATACATTGATTATACTTTTCCTTGATAATTTCTACAAAACTTCACATTTCTGGAAGATTATTGTTTTAGAATGTTCATAATGATTGTGTTAAAAATGTGAACTAACATGTTTTGCCTATCTTTTGAAATAATATTTTTTTCTCCCTTTTTTATAAGAGTAGATTTTTTTTTACATTTAGTGAGCTATGTTCACTCAGAAAATACAAAAAACAAATGTTACAGCAATGACTCTAGTTCACATTCTTAAGACACAAAAGATACGGAAGAACTGTTAGAGTTAAGGAAAACAAAAGAAATAATCAAAGTTTGGAGAACGAACGTTAGCCTAAACTTACCAATGGGAGGAAAAGTTTGAGATATTTTGATTAAATCTTGTATTCACATTATGAACATTCTAAAACAATAATCTTCCAGAAATGAGAAATTTTGTAGAAATTATTAATTATTATAATTTAGTCCAATGTTTCGATTTATTTTTAATAACTAGGGAAAGTTAACTGCAAATATTTAAGTTGAAAACTTAAGATAAAGGACAGTGCTAGGAGTGTGCAAAATTTAATATCAACACAACAAAGGGATACCGAGGAAAACTATTTTAAATATCTGTAGTTTTTACAATTATTGTAAAGGTGTACCTCCCCCCTTAAACAAGCTTATTATGAACCATTAAAATGAACCTTGCAACGCCGCTTGTTTGCCAGGACTCATAACACGTGTATAGTTTATAACCACCAGAGTACTGATGTTGACGATGGAACAGTAAACTAGTGCTCATGAAAGTAAACATGTAACCGCAGTCAAAGCTCATTACCCCTGCACGTGGTCGAACACCGGACCTTTCATTGGTAGCCACCACAAGGACAAATAAACCTGGCTATGAGTAACAAATCTATCCCACTCAGGTTAAATAAAATGTTGAGGGGATGGCACGAAACATCCCCGGTTCAAAACTGACGTTTTCAATGGTACATACTCACTCCAGAATCACAATTCACTCAATAACTAGACTGGTCGTACAACTAATGGAGTCCTAGCCACGATTCAACGAGGGAGCGAGACCTCTATAGAGGTATGCACAATGGAGTCCTAGCCACGATTCAACGAGGGAACGAGACCTCTATAGAGGTATGCACATTATTAGAATCAAATCAGTCCCAATTTTGTATTCAAAATCATTTTATGTTCGACGAAGTCAAAATGTAAATATTATATGTCAGAAAACTGTATCATAATGAGGGTCATTATAACACTATTTTTCATTATGATACAGTTTCTCCAGCCAATCAGAGCTCAAGAAACAGTTGTGTGCGCTGACTTCCATGGCCTCCTATTTTTGATTGCACTACGTGCCTAGTGTCATAGTGGGGTATTTGGGGAGGCCGTGGTCGAATACAAGGTATTCTCTGCGTTTTCTGCGTCAGTACATAAAACTGGCAAAATCTCGACAGATATTTATGAATATGTATGTTCGAACAAGAAATAGTTATAATTATCGTCGAACATAAACAGTCGTATGACACTCGCCTATAATGGTAATTAAGACTTAACTCTTAAGTCTTAGTAATTATTGACATTATAGGCTCGTTGCATACTGTACTATTATTGACCTTCTACTGGCATATTTTGTATCCCTGCTAAGTAATGCTTTCTCCATTATCAACTTACACCTTTTCCCATGAGGAATTGTGTCTGAAATCTTTCAGAATTGGGGATTCCGAGGAATACCTGGGCTTGGCCCGTTTTCTATATTTTCATTGACTTTGGAATATACCCTCTAAAGGGCCGTTTTCACCAGCTCTTCACTAACGATTATTTAGTGAATTCCCATTTAACTTAAATACGAGATTTAATGCGTGATTATCTTCGATGCATTTCACGAGGCCATTCGGGATCGCAATTACTTAAATAAGCTTTTCGGCTCTCGCGCATGCGAGGACCCGGTTTCAGCTTGGACAAACATGGCGGACAGAACAAGAAGCGTCTAGCACTGATCGTTGTTTGCGATGCTTCCGTGAGACTTTCTGGAACATAATTATAAAGGAATGGAAATACAGAAGACCTTATTCGTGGCAAAAGTTTAAAATGATATGAACAACGTATTTAGGAGAACCGGCAGTTGTGTGAATAGATAGCTTAATAGGACGCACAAATATAGTTCTCTTCGTAGCGTAAGCGGTTGCATTGCAAACTTTGAATTATATTATGCAGCGCTGGAAGTAGTTCGAATCCAACTTTGGATATACTTTTTTTTTATGTGTAACATCTTTCCGCTCGGTTGTTGGATAGATTTGTGGGAGTGATTTTGAAAATTGGGGACGGAAGTGAATCGGGCGGAAGTGGATCGGACGGAAGTGAAGACGCACTGCCAGCTGGATGTACAATTGAAAATGTGTGTATTGGAAACAAGGCAGTGTGTGCTCTGTAGCGCGAGAATGTTATGGCAATACAGTAGGCAGTGCATTTAGCAGGCACTTGTTTGACGAGCACGGTGGCAAATGTTTCACCGACTTTCATTTTTCATTGAGCATCTTATGAAGCTTCACGTTCAAGGTTGAATATCACATGGGGTAGGACAAAGACGACAAATGACATTTAAGTAAGCGGCATTATTGTCAAGCTGTGGGTGAGTAGTCAAATATTAAATGCATAACAGAATATTGTTATATGAGTGGAATAAAAGCTGTATGTACATCATATGTGAGACTAGGTCATTTCATGGTTGTAGGAAGCCATGTTTTGATTGTTTACGACGAACTGTATTAGAATAATAATAATAATAATAATAATGTTATTGGTTTTACGTCCCTTTTAACTACACTGGCTTTTAGAGACGCCGGAGTGCCGGAATTTTGCCCCGAAGGGGATCTTTAACGTGCCAGTAAATGTACTGACACGGCCCCCTCGCATTTGCGCAACCTCAAATGCCAGCTGACTGCGCCTGGTTTCGAACCTGCAACCTTGGGCACTGTATGAGAGCCTTGAGAATAATGAATGTTATAGTTACTGAGGAATGTTCTCATAGTATTTGAGAGTACTGTCGACGTTGTGTGTCACTTTGTTATTATGAATTATTAATGTAAAAGGAAGGAAGCTTGTAGGTTTGCGTGTCCGTTAATCTCACGATCATGATCCACGGTATCTCCCTTTTACGTGGAATGCGAACCACAGGACATGCCATTTCAATTCGAAAATCTCACATGTATTGACCGGGAATCAAACCCGGTCTACCTTGGTGAGAGACTAACTGCTTGACCACTGCGCCACAAATGTGACAGTAGCATATGTCCAATTCAATCTATACATTATCATAGTACCTGTATGAAAATGGAGTGTAAATTAACATTTTAAGAATGTCCAAGCTGCGTAGTATACGAGTAGGATAACATGTCAGATGTTACACATCATATGCGACTACTGTAAGGCTCGTACCTTTTTTTAAAATTTCCGTATTCGTCTTTCTTAGTATTAAAACTTAGTGGTGTGTGTGTGATCTTTTATAAATTCATTGTCATAAACATATTTTATATTCATATGGATGAATGTTCGAGACAAATTCGCATACAAACCACCATTTTGATATGCGCAAGGCTCAGTTCAGCTGTTTCCCGCCACTTTAAAGATGCTTTAGAGAGTTTAGTGGCCAGGTTTGGCCATTTAACGTAATTCCTTGTTAGTGGTAAGTTAACGAACGTATCTGTTTGGTGAAATGCTCGTGCGAAGTTAAATAACCTTTAATGATGAATTAAGACATAATTGGCGTTGGTGAAAACGGCCCTTTAAGTCAGGGGATTTCAATCCATAGTTCATGAATCTTTGAATAGTTCAAGAGCGCATCATCAGTAAAGTTACTCCAAAACCCTCACACGACAAGTAGAGCGAAGTAATTTAAACAAAACTTGTGGCATTTTGCAGTAGCAAAGCTCCTCTGTTGGTGGAAATTCTAAACAATCATTTTACTAGTTTCTTAAAATAAGATATAATTCAGACTCTTGGTTAAACATTGGAAGTAATTTCACCGCCTTGTAAACATATTTAGTGCATTAAGCCGTCAAGGTATAAATGTCATTTTGGGAATCTGGCGTCCAGTCTAATAATTAGCACACCTCTCTAGTTTCTCCACGTCGTGAACAGTATAGCAACTAAGTGACATATTTCTTCAGGTATGGATTAGTAACTCACTGATGAGAAGAAGAGTCCACTAGTTTCTTCAGGTCTAGTTGGTATGGAGAAGTACTTACAGCCTTAAATATTGGACCTGGTCTAAATATGGGTGCGTGCTAGGGGACGGCTTTGTACATGTGCCGAGCAGTTAGCAAGCATTACCTTACTCGTGTAGGAGAGGAGGCAGGTAGGGCATCTGAAAGGAGAAATTCAAATTATAATATCATGTAACTTCAATTCCTTTATGACGACTTCCAAGATATTTCTCTAGTGAGGGGATGCGCATTGTCATGTTGCAGTAGCACACCTTTAGCCCATTTTTTCGTTCTCAGTAAAGCAGACAATTACTGGCATTCTGGGAGAGTCAGTGGCTAGCTGACCCACTGCCCAGTAAACTGAGAGCGAACAAGGGAACTACTCGCGTGTGGCGGAGCTCTTTCCGGTCACGGAGGGAGTTCGTCATTTTGTGTAGGCTAAGAATAGGTCATACAAGATCCACCCACTCGTACCCAATGAAAAGGGAAGACCCCCCACTTTGTACCTGTGGAGCCGTGGATCTTGCTGACTTACGAAGAAACCTTGATTTGCAGATCTTATATTAGCCGATAGAGCCTCCGTGGCTTAGGCGGTAGCACGTCGGCCTCTCACCGCTGGGTCCGTGGTTCAAATCCCGGTCACTCCATGTGAGATCTGTGCTGGACAAAACGGAGGCAGACAGGTTTTTCTCCGGGTACTCCGGTTTTCCCTTCCAAAAATTTCATTCCAGCAACACTCTCCACCATCATTTCATTTCATCTGTCATTCATT
Organism: Meconema thalassinum; assembly: GCA_946902985.2. Taxonomy (NCBI): domain Eukaryota; kingdom Metazoa; phylum Arthropoda; class Insecta; order Orthoptera; family Tettigoniidae; genus Meconema; species Meconema thalassinum. The sequence goes on along the minus strand of OX336390.1, from coordinate 964,777,982 downwards.
TAATCATTGCCCCAAAGGAGTGCGTCAGGCCTCGGCAGCCGGCACAGTTCATATCCTCGCCGCTAGATGGGGGCTTCATTCATTCCATTCCTGACCCAGTCGGAGACTGGAAGCAGGCTGTGGATTTTCATTCATATTAGCCGATGACGCGGTGGCTGCTGATCTCGTCATCCGCTTTATAAATTTTCCAGTGAATATTGACTCAACGACTCTTGTTCCTTTTTGAATTCTGATATTTGTTTTCCGTGATTTTTGTTCATTAGTATAATTATTAAATTTATGTATTTTTAGCCTACTTTCGATTTTTGCAAAAAATGAAAGTAGACTTATGAGATCAACACAGGGCGAAAAAAGTGTGTCTGTCTGTGTGTGTGTATGTGTGTGTGTGAGTCTGTGTGTGTGTGTGTGTGTGTGTGTGTGAGTCTGTGTGTGTTTGTGTGTGTGTGTGTGTGTGTGTGTGTCTGTGTGTGAGTGTGTGTACTCTGAATGTCTGTCCCCCCCTATCAATTCGAACACGGTGAATGCGAATTGAACGAAATTTGGTACAAAGGTAGCACTTGCAAAGGACACCTCAGTGTCATGTTTTATATCGCCGCCATCTTGGTGGAAACGCAATGGCGGCCCCACAAATGTTCAAAGCTTAAATCAAATTACGACTAACATAACCATCCGATCTCTACCAAACTTTGCAACAACATACCTTTATGGAGGAAGCATCCTTTGACCAATCTAATAGGTTATTAACCTAATAGTTTGCGGATGGCGGCCATCTTTGTGTGAAAATCGATTCCCCCTATTAATTCGAACACGGTGCAACCGAATGGAACGAAATTTGGTACAGAGGTAGTACTAGCAAAGGGCACCTCAGTGTCATGTTTTGTATCACCGCCATCTTGACTGAAACGTAATGGCGGCCACACGAATGTTCAAAGCTTAAATCAAATTACGACTAACATAATCATCCGATCTCTACCAAATTTTGCAACAACATACCCTTATAGAGGAAGCATCCTTTGACCAAACGAATAGGTCATTAGCCTAATAGTTTGCGGATGGCGGCCATCTTTGTGTGAAAATCAAACACGGTGAAACCGAATGGAACGAAATTTGGTTCAGAGGTAGCCATAGCAAAGGGCACCTCTTTGTCATGTTTTGTATCGCCGCCATCTTGACTGAAACGTAATGGCGGCCACACGAATGTTCAAAGCTTAAATCAAATTACGAATAACCTAATCATTTGATCTCTACCAAATTTTGCAACAACATACCTTTACGGGGGGAGGATCCTTAGACCAAACTAATAGATCATCAGCCTAATAGTTTGCGGATGGCGGCCATCTTTGTGAGAAAATCGATTCCCCTTATTAATTCGAACACGGTGCAACCGAATGGAACGAAATTTGGTACAGAGGTAGTACTAACAAAAGGCACCTCAGTGTCATGTTTTATATTGCCGCCATCTTGACGGAAACGTAATGGCGGCCACACAAATGTTCAAAGCTTAAATCAAATCACGATTAACCTAATCATCCGATCTCTACCACATTTTGCAACAACATACCCTTATAAAGGAAGCATCCTTTGACCAAACGAATAGGTCATTAGCCTAATAGTTTGCGGATGGCGGCTATCTTTGTGTGAAAATCAAACACGGTGAAACCGAATGGAACGAAATTTGGTACAGAGGTAGCACTAGCAAAGGTCATCCCAGTGTCATGATTAATATCGCCGCCATATTGACAAAAACGTAATGGCGGCCACACAAATGTTTAAAGCTTAAATCAAATTAGGACTAACATAACCATCCGATCTCTACCAAACTTTGCAACAACATACCTTTATGGAGGGAGCATCCTTTGACCAATCTAATAGGTCATTAGCCTAATAGTTTGCGGATGGCGGCCATCTTTATGTCAAAATTGATTCCCCCGATTAATTCGAACACGGTAGAACCGAATGAACGAAATTTGATACAGAGGTAGCACTAGCAAAGGGCACCTCATATTCATGTTTAATATCCCTATAGCACGTTGTATTTCAAAAAGCTACTACAACCAACATTCAATCATACTCCTTGAAAAGGACAAAGAGTTATAACAATACCCATGCATTTAGGAGAAAGTAGGCTATATGTTCTTTACTGAACATCTTGTTTTATGATTAACTTTAGGCATTTTGGGGAGCGTGATGGCGCAATGGCTTAGCTGTTCGTCTTTCACCCGGATGGCCGGGGTTCGAATCCTGGTGAAAACAGGATGGAATTATCAACTGAAAAATCACATGGTGTCCGGCCTTAAATCGCCGGCCAAAACTGAAATGAACCTGGTTGACTTCGGCGACCCCAATTAATTGGAAAAGAAACGAAGAAAGTTTATTGATTTTAGGCATTTGAATTATATTTAGGCATCCACCTCCAAGTTTTACATTCATCTAAATTTGTACAATTTTATATTTTTAGAAGGGCAGATGACCTTGCGTTTCCGCCCACCAATAACTAACTAAGTCGTGCTGTGTGATGGAGACACAACGTCTGTAAGACAGACGGTAGCTCAGCACGCTTATATATTGTATAATAATTATATTTCAAGTATTGGTGATCGTTTGAAGCACCGGCTTGAGCCACTGGTGGCCATCAAGGATGTGGTAATAACCAGGCTTATTGGTCGCCCAGGTCTGTAATCCCGGACCAAACTAGAAGTCATTCCATTTCTTTGTCCGCTCTGGGGATTAGAGTTGAGTGGCAATTTGTGGAGAGCACGTCCGCAGTCTTCACTAACTTGTTCAATCTGCGACTGATTTCAGCTTTCCGCAGTAATTGTAATAAAAATAATAATAATAATAATAAAATGGTTTGAAAAAATCTGCTGTAGAAGAAGGAATACGAAAAATGGAAAGAGCGTATGTCTTAATTAGGAATACCTACGGCAAAAGGTGTTTGTCTAAAGATCCTAAAATGCAGCACTACAACACCCTAGTCAAACCGGAATGTCTCGTACTGAACTACAAGTCCTGAAGATTGAAATCCTTAAGTCAGTATTAATTTGTACTTTTAATTTCCTAGTTTCTTCACATTTTATTTCTTTATTCCAATTGTGAAAAATTCAATGTTAACCTAAAATTGTTGTGTACATAACAGCTACATCACTGTTCCTTTTTCAAGCTAGTTTCATATCAAGATGTATTTCTTTCGCATTTATAGTAAATTATGCAACGAGCCTATAATGGCAATAATTAAGACATACGTGTGTCTTAATTACCATTATAGGCGAGTTGCACACGACTGTTTATGTTCGACGATAATTATTATAACTATTTTATGTTCGAACACAAATATTCATAAATATCTGTCGAGATTTCGCCAGTTTTATGTACTCAACAGAGCGCAAGAGACGCAGAGAATACCTTGTATTTCACCATGGCCTCCTCGATTACCCTACTATGACACTAGGCCAGGCAGTGAAATTTAAATTAGAAGGCCGTGGAACTCAGCGCATCTAATTATCTAATTCGTCAAACAACTGTTTCTTGAGCTCTGATTGGTGGGGGAAACTGTTTCATAATGAAACATAGTGTTATAATGAGCCTCATTATAGTACAGTTTTCTGATATATAATAGTCAAGGTCGAACATAAACATATTTTTGTAACAGATCTGCTTTTTAAAATTTTCATGTATATGTGTTTTTCAGCTTTTGGACGATTATTTTTTTCGAAATATTATTGAGAACAACCCTCTTTTATGGTAAAATGTTTGATGTACTGCAAGTGTTGCATTTCTAATCACATTATTATTTGCGCTGAGGAAGGCCACAATAAAAAGTACAAATTAATGTCGACTTAAGGTTTGTAATCTTATACCTCGTCAATAAGGAACGGAACCAACCAACCTATGTGCATCGATCACAATTCTCCGTATTTCTAATGAACTGAATTGATTTGAGGTTATGCTTACTCTACTTTTGACATGGAAGGAGCCCTGCCTAAATCGAAATCGATAACGGTTGGTTGGTTCCCCAGTTTAGGGGCTGCGACCACGTGGTCATGTAGCCCCGTGTATTTTGCGTGTGTGTAGAATCTCTCTGATAACCGATGTTAATTGTGATGGCTGTATTAGTGTGTCCGCAGATGATCAATGTTTCAAGTAGTTCCTACTTTTGCTACGGACTTGGCTACTAGATGCCATCGCAGCCAGCACCTGGCGACGAACGTTGGAACTAATATAGCGTCATCAAACTAACCTACAAATGTTATCTTCACACAAGTGTAGGCAGCGGAAGGTGCTTATTCATGCCATAAATCTATGACATGGGACCGCTGGCTTTACTTCCCCTCCGAAGGACGGCATACTGAGGGATTTTTAACGCTCTTAAAAATTCCGACGACTTCAGCCGGGTTTGAACCCGCGATCTTGGGCATAGAAGCTGAGCATGCTACCAACTACGCCACCGAAGCCGCCGAAATCGATAACTATGTTGTGTTGTTGTTGTTTGAGTCTTCAGTCAATTGACTGGTTTGATGCAGCCCTCCATGCCTCCCTGTCCTGAGCTAATCGTTTCATCTCTACATAGCTACCACACTCTGCATCCGAGGCAATCTGTTTAACATATTCTAACCTTGGTCTACCCCTACAGTTCCTGTCCTCGACCCTTCCTTCCATAACTAAGCTCGCTATTTCTGGGAGTCTTAGAATGTGTCCTACCAACCTAGCTCTTCTCTTCATTAGCAGTCACCAGAAACATCTCTCCTCTCCCACTCGTCGAAATAGCTCTTCGTTTGTAACCCTATCTACCCATCTGATCTTAATCATTCTACTGTAACACCACATTTCAAACGCTTCAATTCTCCTCTTTTCTGCTGCACCAATAGTCCAAGTTTCACTTCCATAGAGCGCCACGCTCCAAACAAAGGCTTTCAAAAATGACTTCCTAATCCCTAAATCTATATTCGATGTCAACAGATTCCTTTTTTTTTTGTAGAAATGCTTTCCTCGCCTGAGCCAACCTACTTTTTATATCCTCTTTGCTTCGTCCATCACTGGTTATTTTGCTTCCTAAGTAACAGAAATCTCCTACTTCCTTCAGTTTTTCTCCTGCCAATTTGATGACCATAGAGGTTTCTGATTTATTTCGGCTGTATTCCAGTATTTTTGTTTTACATTTATTAATTTTCATCATGTATTCTTTCCGTAAGACGGAGTCCATACCATTCAAAAACTCATTCAAATCCTCAGGCTTGTCGGCCAAGATTACGATGTCATCGGCAAATCTCAGAGTTGAAATTATTTCTCCTTGAATCTTCACTCCCACTTTAATTTTTTCTCCAATTTCCTTCATTACTTGTTCAATGTAAAGATTGAAAAGTATGGGTGATAAGTTGCAGGCTTGCCTTACACCTCTCTGAATACCAGCTTCTCTCATGTCCTTCAGCTCGAATGACTGCTGACAGGTTTCTGTATAGTTTGTATATCACCCTCCTATCCCTGTACTTTATTCCAATCGATTTCAGAATATCAAACAATTTAGTCCCATCAACGTTATCGAAAGCCTTTTCTAAGTCTACAAATGTCATGAACGTTCTCTTATCTTTCCTTATTCTACCTTCCAAAATCAGCCTAAGACTTAGTAGAGCTTCCCTTGTTCCTACATTTAACTATGAGCGCTTAAAAATACGGCAAGGAAAAATCAATATCAATATTTTTGCCAATAACTTCCTCAAGGTAATATCGTTTGTTTTCCACAATTTTCCGATTATAACCCTCTTATCCCGCCTTAGCTATTGATCTGAACCTCGGCAGATTTAGAATGGTCCTCGCGAATAAAGGGCGCAGTAATCCGGACCGTTCTTCAGTCAGCCCGATAGCATCTTCCCGCCCAGCCAGTAATATATTATCCGCCTCACAGAAGGGAATATTCATTAAGAATAATGTTGCCAAGAACTAAATGATGTGAAAAATCGCCACTGAGGGCGCTCATCCATCATAGCGACAAAGAGAGCGAGGACTCCATACCTTGTGATTTCTCTGGAGTGTTAACATTGATGCTCGCGACGGGACTCGAACTCCTATCCCCAATTTCTCAAGAATTGGGATGCTAGCTACATTCTCAGTTCTAGTAGTACAGGTGGAAGGTGGCCACATCACGTGTCCCTTCGCACAATATTAGTAGAAAGAACAACGTAAAGTAAAACACCAGGAAATGTACATTATTGTTATATTAAATATTACAGGAAAATAGGAAATTAAAATAAACAAGTAGTTCCGTGAAGAACTAAAGCCTATTTGCATACATTCTACTTATGTTAATTGCCTCTATCAACATACAACATTTCAGTTTGATTGCTGTAATAGACTCGTAGGTATTGAGACCCGACTAATACAGGCTGTTCCAGCCGAGCTGCTCGCCGGGGAGCAGCTGAGTATTCGCCGCCTTGTGTGAGTAAACCTGCAATATGCAATACAGCCCTGCTGTAGGGGCTGCCGTTACTAACTGGCAGGAAGCGCATGGATTTGTACTATGACCTTCGTCTAGTGACGTATTGGCTATTGGTAGGTCGACTGGTAGCAGGCTGTGGTTTTTCATTATTACGATTATTATTATAATAATTATTACTAGCGGTAGCTTTACAATGCAAATCAAGGAAAGTGTTACTGCTTTAATTGTGTTTAACCTAGTTCTTTGGATACACAATATCTGTCGTTATTCCGGTGCGTGCGCTGCCCACTTACAGGTGACCATGTGAGAAGCACACACTGTCCCTATGCTTTGTTGATGGTCATTGCAAATGCTTTGTGAGGACTATTACAAATCCACTTCGAAAAAGCAAAACGTGTGTGTTATCTAACGTAATTGAGTTCTGTCAAACGAGCACGCCTTACAAACTGGCGCTGAACTCTATGAAATACTCTCATTTGTTGAAATGATTCATGCACCACCTATTTTAAAATGGATTTACCAATTCAGAAACCATCGCGGGAGTGTGCACAACTTACTGACCAAACTTTCATCGTAATCGGATGAATGGTACATGAAAGCATATGGGAAAAAAACACTGATAAACTATGATAAAATCATTTTTATATAGAAAGATTATTATTAATATTATTATTATTCTTTATCCTGGAAGCCTGAAATTATTTCTTTTAATTTATATTTCCTCTTTAGCCTACTTTTATGTGAAACAAGTACAGTAGGTATATCCGTGAAGAACTAAATAGCCTATTTTCATATATCCCACTGGTAACTTCCATTAAAATTCTCCTACTTATTCCCCAGGGGTTCACATCTATTGGGACGTGGGTTGGCGACCACGGGACCCCAGCATTTCTTCCTCTTACTAGTGTCAGGCTCCTCCCCGTCTTCTTTGCTGTCGACCTCACTTGGTCAACTCTTTTTCTCTTCCGACCCCGACGGTATTAGGGTATCCGAGGCCTAGGGAGTCTCTTCCTATCCCGCCTTAATTGGCCCTTGTCTGATCTTTCCTGATACCCTCATTCTGCGAGGGGCCAGCCTTCTTTTTCTTTTCATGTTATCTCCTGCCTTCTGCTCAAGGCCCTCAAGGTGGCAGGGTGTGAGTTGCCCCACCACTTCTGGTACATCTTGGATAGTACTACACCCTCAGGGGCTCACAGTATCTCCTGCCTTCTGCTCAAGATCCTCAAGGAGGCAGGGTGTATGTAGCCCCACCACTTCTGGTGCACCCTGGATAGTGCTACACCCTCAAGGGCTCACAGTATCTCCTGCCTTCTGCTCATGGCCCTCAAGGAGGCAGGGTGTATGTAGCCCCACCACTTCTGGTGCACCCTGGATAGTGCTACACCCTCAAGGGCTCACAGTATCTCCTGCCGTCTGCTCAATGCCCTCAAGGAGTCAGGGTGTATGTAGCCCCACCACTTCTGGTGCACCCTGGATAGTGCTACATCCTCAAGGGCTCACAACTGGTGAGTTCGGGAGTTGTTGACCCTGAGGAATTCCTGAGCTGGGTCCATTTTGTCCTCTTTTTCCACTGACTTTGGGTCGAGCCTTCTCCTCTTTCCCTTTCCTATCTGCCTTTCATGGCTCTCCTTCCTTCCAAGTCCCTCAATCCTCATTCTTCGAGAGTTGAGGGCATTTACTTTCTTCCTATCCTTTATTTGTTTACCATTTCTTCTTCTAGTATGTAGTAAGTGTTAGTTAGAGTTTTTATTCTCATCTCACCGTTCACTGTCACCGAAACCATTAGGGGCCGATAACCTAGATGTTAGGCCCCTTAAAACAACAATTATTATCATCATCATCATCTCCTGCTTATTTCTGATATGATTAAGACGCCTCCCGCGAGATGGCACTGGGAATTAATTTTCTATGATTCACGATGAGTAAGCTACAGAATTTAGTGCCATTAGATAGCCGAGCATACAAATCATCTTTCCCAACGCCTGAATAACATACGAGAAATATACAAAATCCAATATTTTACAATTTCCAACCCATGCATCTTGTATTTTTGAAAACAATTGAACATCCTTGCATGCATCTACACTCATCTCTGAGAAACACTAAAACATCATGGCGGCCAAATGATTTTCAAATTGAAAAGGTTGCAGCAATAAAAAAAAGTCGTTCCGTGAAGAACTATACAGCCTATTTTCATATATCCTACTCATGTTAATTGCCAGTATCAACATACAACATTTCAGTTTGATTGCTGTAATAGATTCGTAGATATTGAGAACCGTCTAAATATTTCGGATGGACGCCATGTTGGATTTTATATATGTAGGTCCTAGAGTTATGTATTGTTACATCAAGATTATTGTGTACTGTACGTCTAGCATTCAAGCTTCAATCGCATGATTAGGACACAAAAAGTAACAAGGAAATTTTAAAATTTCGCACAGCTGCCATCTTGTGGTTATGGAAACTATTGAAATAAATTACATGCCAGTGAATTAACATTCGTATGAGGATTTACTGTACCAAGTTTCACTGCACTTGGATGGTTAAATAGCGAGAAACGTCCAAGTGAATATTTATACTTCGCGTCGCCGCCATGTTGGATTTGTGATCACCAGGTTATTTAAAGTCCTATAGGTGAAGTTAAGTTCATAGCCCCTATGAACATCAAAAGATTCAGTTTGATTCCTATAATAGATTCGTAGATATTCAGAGCCGTCTAAATATTTCGGATGGTCGCCATATTGGATTGTTAAATGTATAGGCCATATAGTCATGTACCATTAAAGGAAAATTATTGCGTAGGTTCATTATTCAAACATTCACATCGATCGCATGATTACGACACAAGAAATAAAAACTTAATTTTAAAATTCGCAAAGCCGCCATCTTGTGGTTATGTAACCAATTGAACTAAATTAGATACCAGTGTATTACAATGTGTATAAACATTTGCTGTACCAGATTTCATTGCGGTTGGAACTTTAAATCGCGAGAAAGGTCTATTAAAAATTTTCAAATTCGCTTCGCCGCATCTTCGTTTTGTAGTTAACCGGTTTTTGAAAGTCTTATAGATGAACTGCCAGTAGCGTCCTTTATCTCCGTTCAAAATTCAGGGTCAGGGTTGACTTTTGTAAACCTGGTAACTACAAAACCAATATGGCGGCCAAGCGAAATTGTGACTTTTAAATAGACGTTTCTCGCGATTTAACCAACCAAACACAATGAAACTTGGTACTGAACCCTTTTATCCTCTGTTGGATAAATGATTCTATGTTTTATTTCTCCAATTAATAAATATTTCAACCAGCATCATGAAAGTAGCCAGACGGAGATGAGGAAATTTCAAGCATTGGTTGGAGACAGCGGGGACATACCTGAAGCAGGTTGACAATAGGCTAAATATTTTAGCTGTGAAAGGAAATAGCATAGCGATGTGTCAGAAGGACAGGTGGGCCGCCTCATATAGAAGCGACGCGCAGTGAGACATGATGCTGGTATGTCCATTGTGATATTCGCGCCTAGAAGAAATATGATGCAGTAATGTGAGTGGCTGATGAGCCGGCTGGACACTCCTACGACGCCAAGATCTGCTATGAACCGCCAAATTACAGAAAATGTGAGAACCAATGAGAGAAGAATGCCTAGTTAACGCGGCAGGTCTAGCGTGGGTACGCTCGGCTAGCATTCGCGCGGGAAATCGCCTAGACAAAATCTCTATGATCGATTCTAGGATTAATGAGCATATTCTTGACCTGTGCAATGTTACGAGTTCAGTGATATCTATTTCATGCCTGTACCACAATTATTTCGAGAAATTTTTACATAAATTCCCCCCCCCCCCCCTTCGAGACCTAGGGCCAGTTCTTTTATAAGTGGCATGAAGAGCCAAGACATTGACTTCTATTCTGTGCGTCTACGGACGTGGACTTCTATTCTGTTCGTCTGAGGACGTAGACTTTTATTCTGTGCGTCTACGGGCGTAGTCGTCTTATTACTGTGTTCGTCTGCGGACAGAACGACTTCTACTTTGCGTGTCTGAGAACACAGAAGTTATTGTAAAGTGTTAAATTCAGTGATAGATAGTCACAGTACTATATTGTAGGGGCAGTATCGTCGATAATTCGCCAACGAACTGTGACAGGGAAAGTAGTACCTGAACAGCGAATTTAGTAGTCAGATATCAAGTGTATAATAATCTAATTTTTTGAAGCAGCGCCAGAGATGACACCGACGACTACAGAGGAAGTTTGGAATTCTCAACACTCCGTCCTGATGGCTGAGATGAGATAGAACCATTCAGTTGGGAAATGGCAGCAGACGTTCTTTGACGGGTGACTACAAGAGAGATGAGTACAAAATAATATTCTTTATTATTTGATAAATTAACTTATGGTTTATGGGACATATTTTTGTAAATACATTGCTTGTGTGATTAACGTAGTATATTTAGTTTGGGTCTGACACACTTTTGTATGGAAGCAGCTCGCACGAATGTAGTTAGTGGAAGGTTCTTGTTTTTGTATTGTGTTAACTAACGTAGCTATGTGAACGGCCGTGTTTGCATATGTTACGCAATGCGGTTAAAAACGTCTCTCGGAGATCTGTTGTGTTTCAGAAGTAGGACTGAATTAATGTAATTATACAGTAGATTGGAGGGTAATTAAAATTGTTTAAGATTTATTATTGATCAGATTCAGTGTGACTATTGCCGATTGGAGCAATGTAATTTGTGACGAAGAGTAATCAGCTCTATCGTAGGTTTTAAATATTGTGTTTAATGTTTGTGAGCACCTAGTCAGCAGACCTGTGTGAAAGGCGTCATGTCAGTCCCAGATGTGTGTATGTGTGTATTTTTGTGGTATTACAAGCGGGAATTTCAGCTGAGACTGATTTCTGTCAGCTTGGTACCCGGTCCATATTGTATCCTTGCGAGGGCAATTGTGGATATGTGATTATGTCTGACCATATGTTGGGTTGGATGAGATTTTTGTTGCTGTTGATTCCGTGAGGTAACGGAACAGCTGGTCGGCTATTTATATACACTGGACTGGGACACGACAGGTATTTGAGGAAAGGGGGGAGATGTTTCACAAGGCTGTCTGAACGTGCAAAGCATGGTCATTAGTGAGGAGTGCTCGTTGACTCCCTAATTACTTGAATTTCAGATAAGAACTGATCAATGGTAAAAATTGTTGAAATAAATGGGAGTTGCCTACGAATCACGATAATCTCCGAAGCGTTACCTTAACATGCAGTTTCGTTCATATAAAGTAATCTTAGCCGGTCAGGCTTTTGTTGTTGTTGTTGGTTTATTCCAGGTTTATTTTCATTTCAGTGACCCGTGAGTCACGTGTAATGCTGTCTTTCCTTGTGTATTGAGCAATTGGCCAGTTGGTAGCTCATGTTGTTAAGTGCGTCTTCGCGCTAATGAGGATCTCAGAGATTCCTGTAAATAATAGATTTCTAGTGTGTGTCAGCACTAGAGTTTTTAAGGGTTTTTATTAATGTCATGCCCATATCCATAAACGTTGATTTACGTGATGATTGTTCGTGAGCACCGTGGCTGTTAACCCGCTGTAAACGAACGGTCATCCAAGTACTCATTTTCTCGTAGTTAGTCATCACGCGCACATAAAACTCAAATGCAAGGTAGTGGAACTAGGATCCACAATTTTATTAAAAAGGGGGAGATCCATCTGACTCCTCAAAGTGTTAGATATTCCTGTCAGGGAAAAATTCAGGGAGGATATATTTTTATTATTGTTTGTTTATTTTCTTTTATGCACAATTAGTTATTAAATCTTGTTATTATCTTACGTCTTGTCTCCTTACTTTCTTAATTACAGTTTTTATCCTATGACCCTTGCCTCAGTAAAGCATGTTGTTTGGCGGACGTAAACATCACACTATGAACTGAGCGCGACCCCTTGATCAAGATTCTTGCATAAAACACTGCTATTCTGAAGGGTTCAGTACAGTATGTGTTTAAACATTTGTAATGCACCGACATCCAACTACGTTCAATTGTTTACATAACCTCAAATTGGCGGCTGTGTGAATTATTTCACCGGCATTCTATATCTCTGAAACTATCACCGGTATCACCCTGAAAATTTTAGTACGGAGATAGAGGGCACTACTGGAAGTTCATCTATGAGACTTTCAAAAACCGGTTAACTACAAAACGAACATGGCGGCCATGCGAATTTGAAAGTTTCAAATAGACTTTTCGCGCGATTTAATGATCCAAACGCAATGAAACTTGGTATAGCAAATGTTTATACACATTGTAATGCACAGGTATCTAATTAAGTTCAATTGTGTACATAACTTCAAGATGGCAGCTGTGCGAATTCTAAAATTAAGTTTTTATTACTTGTGTCGTAATCATGCCATCGAAGTGAAAGTTTGAATAATGAACCTACGCAATCATTTTCCTTTAATGGTATATGACTCTATGGCCTATACATATAACAATCCAACATGGCGACCACCCGAAATATTTAGATGGATCTCAACATCCTCTAATCTATTACAGCAATCAAACTGAATTTTTGTATGTTCATAGGGGCTATGGACAAAAAGGTTCACCCATAGGGCTTTCAATAACCTGGTGATCACAAATCCAACATGGCGGCGACGCGAATTATAAATATTCACATGGTCGTTTCTCGCAATTTAACCATCCGAGTGCAGTGACACTTGGCACAGTAAATCCTTATACAAATGTTAATCCACTGGCATCTCATTTCTTTCAATTGTTTCAATAACCACAAGATGGCAGCTGTGCGAAATTTTAAAATTTCGTTTTTACTTCTTGTGTCCTAATCATGCGATTGAAGTTTGAATACTACACCTACACAATAATCTTCATGTAACAGTACATAACTCTAAGACCTACATATATAAAAATCCAACATGGTGACCATCCGCAATATTTAGTCGGTTCTCAATATCTACGAACCTACTGAAATTGTGTATGTTGATAGAGGCAATTACCATAAGAAGGATATATGAAAATAGGCTTTAATTCTTGTACGCAACTTAAGATGAAGTAATAGAAATAAACATATACTTACGTACGCAGCAGACGTCAGTGGAAACGTAGCTGAAGCTCTTCCCCTATCCCCGAAGAAATATAAAATAAAAATAAAATAGAAGAAAGAAAAACGGGGAGATCGCAGTCTTGTTTGGCTTTCGCTGGGCCCAAATTTTAAAAGGCAAACCAGAAAGCAATCCCAAAAGAAAGGGGGAAAGCTAATTAAAATTAAACTACAGAAAAATCCAAAGATGAACAAATTTAAATCAGAGGCCGTGTAGGTCGTATTAATGTCACAAGTACGCTAATAAGACCGACAAACCAAAATGTAGTAAAAACCAGACAAAACTCGAAGAAGGTAACTAAAATTAAAATAAGGCGAGACGCAAAAGCAGAGATACTTAGGCAAAGATAAAATGTATTTAAATAAGAACCACAATGTACAACGATCCCAGAGATATTAAAAGCAAGAAGAGAAATGACCAACAAATTAAACACAAAATTAATTTACCGCAAGAAAAAAAATACAAATTAGGAAGAAAATCGAAAATATACTAAATTAAATTATATTAAAATGAAATAAAATAAGGTAAGTTAAGGTAACGTGTTCAAGGCAAGATGAAACGATGACTAAATGTAAGTATGTCGCAATTAAATAAAAAAGACAAAACTCAGAAACGACTACACTCTACGAAGTCAAGATACGTTCTACCAATTTAGACAAAGCGTGTCAAAAGGGATGAACAAAATAGGAGGGGGGTACAATGGTTCAGAACGGGGTGGAGAGGGGTGAGAGGGAGGGGAGGAATGAGGAAGAAAGACGCGGAGGCACATGTAAGATCTAGTGAGTTACGAGAAAAATAGGAATTTAGACAAAAGGGAAAATTACATTAAATTATCGGCAAAGCCAAAAATATACTTTAAAAATTGAAAGTATGCGTAGGAGATAAGGGCACACAAAGACGACGAAAATATGTGATGCGCAAAATATGGGCATTCACAGACACAAGAATATCACAGGTTAGGTCACCAGCAAAATAGCAAAGGCGAGATCTCCTTTTGTGAACTCTTTAAGATAAAGAACAAAGCATTACGGGAAGCAAGAAAAAATAATCTCCAATCCCGTTATGTTGTTCTACGATAAGATACACTCTGGATGACAGACCCAAAAATGCCCCCTACAAGGTAGGCAAACCCACCGTCAAGCACACCAGAGTAAAGCGAAGACAAGCCCACATACATGACTTTCAACCCTTAAAGTACAAAAACTACGTTATCAAAATAAATAAAAATAACACTATCATACAAAACAAAAACTTACCAGCAATTACACGCACACAAAGGGCGGAGGGAAAATATCGGGAGGGGACAAGTACACGCGACCAAAAGAAAAATAGCACAGAATAAGAGTTTTAAATTGCCGAAATATGAAACAGAACTGCAGTAAATCAATTACTGATTACGACATACAGACACCTCGCCATGGTTTCACCTTGAACGCGGGCACTTTCCGTAGAATATCGGAATACGTCTAGCCTACTTGGCTGCAAGGAAGAAATGCCTCGAAACAAAGCAAATGACGACGCAACACAAAGGTAACTGCGTGCTAAAATTTGATTGGTCACGACCCCTTCCAAAATATAAATCACTGGCCAATAAGGGGACAAGATGCAGATATGTCCATATATGGTATTAAGACATCAGAGGGCTATTAATAGCTTCACAGCCAAGGTTTCACAAAGGCGTGCATTGATCACGTCAGATAAAAATGGCACAAAGGAGTAACTTATATATCTCATAAAAATGGCTCATTCTTCACGGAACTACTTGTTTGAAATTTCTGCAACCATTTTCGGTGACCCTGTATTTAAAATAACTTTTATGGTGATCTAATCACCCGAGTGCATTGAAACTCGGCTCAGCGAATCTTGTTTGGGAAATACCACCATCAAGATGCATAGATTGAAATTACCCTGGTCGGAAGCTGGCTGAGTGAACTATTTCAGCATTTGACAATCTAAATAGGATATTGGAGCAAACTTGACAAAATCGCATTTAATGACGGTTCGTTTTGAGCACAATAAAGATAATAAACACCCCTTTGACGACCAAGCATGGAGTCAATCGCTTTCGTTATCTTGGTGAATGGGTCCACCCCAATGGTAGAGGTGGCACCTCCATCTTAGCAAGGCGTACCAAACTCAACGCAGCATACCAACTATCCCACAATTTGTACAACAAGAAATGCATTTCGAGGAATGCTAAGATCTGTCACTACAGAACTGCTGTCAGACCACAGTTTCTGTACGCCACAGAGACCCTTTTGATGAACAGAAAAGGCACCATGGATGACCTGGAGAAAGCTTAAAGACGTATCCTCAGGATTATTCAAGGGCCGAGATTGCTCCCAGATGGAACCTACCGTTTGAAATCTAATTCTGACCTGTATCAACAGTTAGAATCAGCCAAAACCAGTATGCGACGTAGGAGGCTAAAGTTCTACGGGCACCTACAACGAATGAACAGCAACAGGCTTACCAAGATCTTCTCCTTGGTTAAAAGCTACAAGACTGGAAGCCTCTGGCTTAATAAAGTACTAAAGGACTTGGATTCGGCTGGAATTACTGACCTTGATGTAGAAGATCGTTCTAAATTTTGTGCTATGGTAGAGTCTTGGACCACACCACTTCGAGTCCCTAAATGTCGGAAACCCGTTTCTCAGGAGAGAAAGGAGATATTATCAGCAGGGCTCAAGAGATATTGGGAACGGGAAAGAGCTTAGAAGAAGAACTAGTTATATGCGCTCCGTAGTGAGCCTAATTAATAAAAGTAAGAAACAATTGCTTAACTCAACGTGGAGCACTCAAAATATCTCACTTAAGTGAAAAAGTACACTGGAGAATTAGGTAATAAGCATTGCAGGTAATTTAGAACACTCTTCGAGTAAAAGTAATGAACAGGGCTAGTAAAATGACACAATGGGGCGGCCGCGGTCTCATGCTTAGAAGCTATGAAAATGAAAATCCACAGCCTGCTTCCAGTCTCCGACCGGGTCAGGAATGGAATGAATGAAGCCCCCATCTAGCGGCGAGGATATGAAGTGTGCAGGCTGTTTAGGCCTGTCGCACACCTCTGGGGCAATGATTAAATGAATGACAGCTGAAATGAAATGATAGTGGAGGGTGTTGCTGGAATGAAATTTTGATGGGGAAAACCGGAGAAAAACCTGTCTGCCTCCGTTTTGTCCAGCACAGATCTCACATGGAGTGACTGGCATTTGAACCACGGATCCAGCGGTGAGAGGCCGGCGTGCTGCCGCCTAAGCCACGGAGGCTCAATGCTTAGAAGCTATGCCCTGCATTTAAAAAAACAATAAACAATTCAATTGCTTTAACGTTGTAGTACTTAAGAGCACAGATATAGCTCGAATAACGGTCTCAGAGCAGGGGAACCTTAAAACAGTTAGGCATAAAAACTTGTAATTTATTTTCCAAGGTTTGATTAAATAAGTGAGTATCTTACATGTAGGGTGTCTCATTAGACACAGCAAAGTGTGAAAAAGGGCTAAGATAGCAAAACAGTGTAGTGATCCTCAGATCTTGGGAACAGGGTGCCGCTGAGAATAATGAAATGTATATGAAGCAAGATGGCTCCTGCAAGATGGGCCTACAACCCCTAGATTTGGTTGGTTCATTCTTTCGCTACATTTTTTAGTAGCGCCTTGCTGGTGAAAAATTTAGTGAATTCCAAGCACAACAATCTTTCTCCCTTTGAGATTACCTCTGGTTATAACTTATTTTTAGACTATTTTCATTTTAGGACAAAAAAGTCCTCTCGGCACGCCGGAAGGCGGAGGTAGATTTCACCGGACAAACTTGGAGATAGGCGAAAATAGGCAGAATATGCAGATTTTCGTAGAAGGATCAGACCTCATTTATCGCGTGAAAGTATTTTATAATTGGAGATTAATTAACTTTGTTTTTCTTCATTTTAAACATATTTTAAACATTTTATTGTCTTATGGGGACGGTAACCTTCTTGTCATTTGGAGTCCATTTTTAGCCTATTTTCAATTTTGAAAAAATAGACTGATGAGATCACCTTTTGTCCATGTGTGTGTGCGTGTGTGTGTGTGTGTGTGTGTGAGGTGTGTGTGGGTCCCCCCCTAATAAAATCTAAACGGCTGGAGCGATTTCAGTGAAACTCGGTAAGTTCATAGCACTATTCCCGGCGACCTCGACCGTGCCCATCGAATTTTGTTACGTCTCACCAATCCAACATGGCGGCTGTGCGAAATATTTCACTAGCATTCAGTATCTCCGAAACTATAACGGATATCGCCCTGAAATTGTGTACGGTGATAAAGGGTACTACTAGAAGTTCACCTATGACACTTTCAAAAACCTGGTTACTACATAACCAACATGGCGGTCAAGCGAATTGGAGACTTTTAAATAGACTTTTCTCGCGATTTAACTATCCAAACGTAATGAAACTTGGTAAAGCAAATATTTATACACATTGCAATGCACTGGAGTCTAATTTAGTTCAATTGTTTACATAACCTCAAAATGGCGGCTGTGCGAAATATTTCACTGACATTCTATATCCCCGAAACTATTACAGATATCACCCTGCAATTTTGTACGGTGATAAAGGGTACTGATACAAATTTACCTATGTATAATTCATAAACCTGTAAAGTACAAAACGAACATGGCGACCAAGCGAATTTGAAAAATCTACCTAATATTTTAATATACTTTTCTCGTGAGTTAACTCTCTGAGCGCAGTGAAATGTGGTACAGTAAATGATTTTGCAGATTGTAATGTACTGTCATCTAATTTAATTCAATTGTTTACATAACCTCAAGATGGCGGCTGTGCGAAATTTTAAAATTAAGTTTTTATTTCTTGTGTCGTAATCATGCGATCGAAGTGAAAGTTTGAATAATGAACCTAGGCAATAAGTGTCCTTGAATGGTACATAACTCTATGGCCTATACATATAACAATCCTAAATGGCAAGCTTCCGTAATATTTAGACGGTTCTCAATATCTATGAATCTTTTACAGCAACCAAACTGAAATTTTTATGTTCATAGAGACTATGAACATATGTTCACCTATAGGACTTTCAGTAACCTGGTGAGCACGAATCCAACATGGCGGCGACGCGAAGTATAAATATTTAAATGGACGTTTCTCGCGAATTAACTATCCGAGTGCCGTGAAACGTTGCACGTTAAATGCTTACACAAATGTTGATCCACCGGCATCTAATTTATTTCAATTGTTTGCATAATCAAAAGATGGCTGCTGTGCGTAATTTTAAAATCTCGTTTTTACTTCTTGTGTTCTAATCATGCGATTGAAGTTTGAATACCACACGTACACAATAATCTTAATATAATAGTACAAAAATAAAAATCCAACCTGGCGACCATCTGAAATATTTAGACGGTTCTCAATATCTACGAATCTGTTACAGCAATTAAACTGAAATTTTGTATCTTGATAGAGGCAATTAACATGAGCAGGATATATGAAAATAGGCTGTACAGTTCTTCACGGAACTACTTGTTATACTTGTGGTCACACTGTCCTTATGCAAGGTTTCGACACTGATGTGTAACTATGTAACGGTCTGTTACTTCTTCACGCAAAATTATATCTCCCGCAGAGATGTTGGTTGGTTCCTCAGTTTAGGGGCTGCGACAACGCGGTCATATAACCCCGTGTACTTTGGGTGAGTGTAGAATCTGTCTGATAAACGGTGTGAATTGTGATGGCTGTATTAGTCTGTAATTCAGGTAAGGAATGCAGACGCTAAATTTCAAGCAGTAGTTCCTAATGTTGCTACCAGATACTAACGTCAACGCCACCTAGCTGTGAACTTGGCTACTAGATGCCACCTCAATCAGCAACTCGCGACGAACGTTGGAACTTCCCCTCCAAAGGAAAGCTTACTGAGGGATTTTTAGCGCTCTTAGAAAATCCGACGACTTTGGACGGCTTTGAACCCGCGACCTTGGGCATAGAAGTTCAGCATGCTACCAGTTACGTCACCGAAGCCGCTTCACACCTAGTCAGATGGAAATCTGAATCTGATCTCGCGCAAGTGCGTTGTCATGGCTACGTCTGATGGCTCATCCCTCATCAATTTAGTAGTGTTGCCATGTCAACCACTGATAGCTCTTGGCATTTTCTTATAATTCCGAAATCATTTTTCTCATCCCTTGGCGCAATGGTGGCTCATATCAAAAATTCTTTCAGACAAACGTTTTAGGTAATTATTAGGGGAATATTGTCCATTTTGTACGGTTTTGATATTGTGCCTATTAACAGAGATATGATTAATGTTTCCCGAAAAAACCACTTTTTCCCACCCCTTTGGTCAATGGTTGGTGCTATCAAAAAACGTTTCAAACATAAATTTCTGAGCTTTATCCGACACATAGTCAGAACGGATTCGTTATTTCACATATTAAGAGAGGTATAGCAATATTTCATTTTTTCGAAAAAAAAAGTCCCCCATTTTCATCCCCTTCGACCGATTTAGCCCAGTAACGAACTCGTCCGATATTTTATGGGTATACATATTCGGTAAAAAATTCAAAGTGATTGGTGCAAAATTACGGCAGTTATCGTGTCCACAAGAAACTGATATACATATATACATATATTACATAAAGTCAACCCCTGGCATTATCCAGCCCATGACGGGCTAAGGCCGACCAAGCGACCGCTGCCCAGCCATTTGGCCTGCAGATATTGGGGTGACGCGTGATCAGCGCGTCGGGTCCCCTCGGCCGTTAATCTTGGTATTCGTGATCGGGGCGCTGTCTCACTGTCAGACAGCTACTCAATTGTCCTCACGAGGCTGAGTGCACCCCGTTCCAACCCTCACGCCAGTTTTAAAATCCCTGACGGAGCCGTGGATCGAACCCGGGGCCTCCGGGTGAGAGGCAGGCACGCTACCCCAACACCACGGGGCCGGCTATATTACATAAATTATATATAAACTTTTGAACTGACGGTGGTTTTGGGGTCTGGGGGATGTGAAACGCGAAGATATGTCGAAATTTTCCGGAAATCGAAACATGGTACCCATTGCAACAGTTAGCTTTCTAATGAAATCTACCTAAAATACTACCGTCAACGACACCTAACTGTGAACTTGGCTACTAGATGCCACCTCAATCAGGAACTCGCAACGAACGTTGGAACTTCCCCTCCGAAAGAAAGCAAACTCAGGTTTTTTAGCGCTCTTAGTAAATCCGACGACTTCAGCCGGGTTTGAACCCGCGACCTTGGGCATAGAAGTTCAGCATGCTACCAGTTCCGATACCGAAGTCGCTTCCCACAGACATATGAAAACTGAATGTGATCTCGTGCAGTGGCGTTGTCATAGCAACTGCTGATGGCTCATCCCTTATCAATTAAAAGTAAAGTTGTCATGGCAACCTCTCATGGCACTTGGCCTTTTCTCATCATTTAAATCATTTTGTTCACCCCGTGGCGTAATGGTGGGTCGTATCAAAAATTCTTTCAAATAAAAGTTTTAGGTAATTATTGGAGGAATATTGTCCATTTTGTGCGGTTTTGATATTGTGCCTATTAACAGAGATATGATTAATGTTTCCCGAAAAACCCACTTTTTCCCACCCCTTTGGTCAATGGTTGGTGCTATCAAAAAACGTATTTGACATAAATTTTTGGCACTTATCCGACACATATTATGAACTTTGAAGGGATTCGATATTTCATGTATGAAGAGAGTTATAGCGATATTTCACTTTTTCGAAAAAAGCCCCCCATTTTCACCCCCTTTGACCGATTTTGCCCATTAACGAACTCGACCGAGATTTTATAGGGATACATATTATGTAAAAAATTCAAAGTGATTGGTGCAAAATTACGGCAGTTATCGTGTCCACAAGAAACTGATATATATATATATATATATATATATATATATATATATATATATATATATATACATATATACATAAATTATATATAAACTTTTGAACTGACGGTGGTTTTGGGGTCTGGGGGATGTGAAACGCGAAGATATGTCGAAATTTTCCGGAAGTCGAAACATGGGACCCATTGCAATAGTTAGCTTTCTAATGAAATCTACCTAAATGAGGCTTATGAGATCACCTTTTGTCAGTGTGTATGTGTATGTGTGTGTGTGTGTGTGTGTGTGTGTGTGTGTGTCCTAATAACTTCTAAACAGCTGGAGCGATTACAATGAAACTCGGTAACATCATAGCACTATTCTGGCCGACCCCGACCGTGCCCTTCAAATTTTATTGTATCTCACCAATCGAACATGGCGGCTGTGCGAATTATTTCACCAGCATTCAGCATCTCCGAAACTATTACCGATACCGCCCTGAAATTGTGTAATGTGATAAAGGGCACTACTAAAAGTTCACCTATGAGACTTTCAAAAAACCTGGTGACTACAAAACCAACATGGCGGCCAAGGGAATTTGAGATTTTAAAGAGACTTTTCTTGCGATTTAACCATCCAAACGTAATGAAACTAGGTACTGCAAATGTTTATACACCTTGTAATGCACAGAAATCTAATTTAGTTCAATTGTTTACATAACCTCAAAATGGCGGCTATGTGAAATATTTCACTGACATTCTATATCTGCGAAACTATTACAGATATCACCCTGAAATTTGGTACGGTGATAAAGGTTACCGATACAAGTTTATATATGTAACTTTCATAAAACTGCAAAGTACAAAACGAACATGGCGGCCAACCGAATTTAAAATATTTTAATAGACTTTTCACGTGATTTAACTCTCTGAGCGCAGTGAAATGCGGTACAGTAAATGATTTTGCAGATTGTAATGCACTGGCATCTAATTTAGTTCAATTGTTTTCATAACCTCAAGATGGCGGCTGTGCGAAATTTTAAAATTTAGTTTTTATTTCTTGTGTCGTAATCATGCAATCGAAGTGAAAGTTTGAATAATGAACCTAGGCAATAATTGTCCTTAAATGGTACATAACTCTATGGCCTATACAAAATAACAATCCAAAATGGCGAGCATCCGAAATATTTAGACAGTTCTCAATATCTATGAATCTTTTACAGCAATCAAACTGATTTTTTATGTTCATAGAGGCCATGAACTTATGTTCCCCTATAGGACTTTCAGTAACCTGGTGAGAACAAATCCAACATGGCGGCGACGCGAAGTATAAATATTTAAATGGACGTTTCTTGCGAATTAACTATCCGATTGCAGTGAAACGTGACACATTAAATGCTTATACGATAATGTTAATCCAAAGGCATCTAATTTATTTCAATTGTTTGCAGTTTTAAAATCTCGTTTTTAGCCTAATTTTCATATTTTGCCAAAATGAGGAAAAAGAAGACTTATGAGATCGATGAGGGCAAATGTGTGTCTGTCTATCTGTCTATCTGTCTGTCCTTCTGTCTGTCTGGCTGTGTGTGTGTTCCCCCTATCAACTCCTAAACGGTTGTAGCAATCGAAACAAAATTTAGTAGGAGTAAAGATCTATACCTGAATATCTCAATGCCGTATTTGAAAATGATGTCAGTGCTACCAACTGCTGAAAAATCGCAATTGAAATTTGAGTTCCATGTTGGATATCTTGGAAGGTATGAATGGGAGCTATTATAAAATTGGCACACGTATAGATAATAATATTTCAGTTTAATTTCCAGGAGGCCATGCATGGCAGTGTTGCCAAAATGATTATAAGCCTGCTGATAGGTCCAATTTTTAAATGCATATATCTTCTACGCTATCAATTGAAATTCAACCAAGGTTCGTATGTACTATGTGTACCATAACAGATATGACTATGCGTATTCTTTAGAGCCACCAGAGCTGCCAACGGTTAATAAGTTATCTGAATTTATTTTGTCCAAATACCAATATATAAGATGATGATGATGATGATGATGATGATAATTGTTGTTTTAAGGGGCCTAACATCTAGGTTATCGGCCCCTGATGGTTTGGGTGATCGTGAAGATGAAAATGAAAAGCGAACTTAAAACTAAAACTAACTACTAACCTACATACTAGAAGAAGAAATGGGAAACAAAAGGGGAATAAGGTAAATAAAAGGACAGGAGGAAAAGAAATGCCCCCAACCCTCGGAGAAGGCGGATTGAGGGATTTGGAAGGAAGGAAAGCCATGAAAGGCATATAGGAAAGTGAAAGAGGAGAGGGTCCGCCCCAAAGGTAAGGGACAAAAGGGGAAAACGGACCCAGCTCAGGAATCCCTCGGGGTTGCCAACTCCCGAACTCACCAGCTGTGAGCCCATGAGGGTGTAGCATTATCTAGGGTGCACCAGAAGTGGTGGGGCTACATACACCCTGCCTCCTTAAAGGTCTTGAGCACAAGGCAGGAGGTAAAAGGAAGAGAAAAAGAAGGCTGACCCCTCGCAGAAGGAGGGTATCAGAAAAGATGAGACAAGGGCCAATTAAGGCGGGAAAGGAAGAGACTCCCTAGGCCTCGGATACCCTAATACCGTCGGGGTCGGAAGAGAAAAAGAGATGACCGAGTGAGGTCGAAAGGAAAGAAGACGAAGAGGAGCCCGGCACAAGTAAGTGGAAGCAATGCCGGACTCAGCTGGGGCCCCGTGGTCGCCAACCCACGCCCACTAGAAGTGAGCCCCTGGGGGAAATATATAAGAAAGTATGCACGCCGACAGCTTTAAACTATGCACACGTATAGTACCTGACATTGTATATGAATTGGGAGTAACTAATATACGACAGTGCTGCCAACATGATTCTAAGCCTGCTGATAGTTCCAATTTTAAAATGCATGTAACTTCTATACTTACTAATGGATTTCATACAAAATAGTCACAACAGTAGATCATATTATTTTAGATTATTTCCGACCAATACATGTATGACATTGTTGCCAACATGATTTTACTCGCGCTGATAGATCCAATGTTAAACTGCATGTAACGTACATGCTATCCCTTGGACTTCAACCAAATTTTGTATTCTGCAACTTAAGAGATGGAACTAAGAATATATTCAGTCACCAGGGTTCCAACTGTAGTGCTGTAATAGGCTACATTAGGCTACATTATACCAGGTACACAGTATTTCGAACTAATTAGAAATGTCGATATTACAAACTTAATTTCGTCATTATTCTAGATAGATCCATATAGATTAATCATTGGCAAACATCTTAAATTTTAGGAAAAGTACTCTCTTTAGTTCGTCACGGAACTTTTTGTTACTTTCTGTGTCCTAATCATGCGATTGAAGTTTGAATACCACATGTACACAATAATCTTAATGTAATAGTACAAAAATAAAAATCCAACCTGTCGACCGTCTGAAATATTTAGACGGTTCTCAATATCTACGAATCTATCACAACCTTCAAACTGAAATTGTGTATGTTGATAGAGGCAATTAACATGAATAGGAGATATGAAAATAGGCTGTATAGTTCTTCACGGAACTACTTGTTAGTCTTGGCCACGGGCTTCTCCTAGTCTTTCGCCAAGGATTTTGCTACTGTTCGGGTTCTCAAAAGCCACATTCAACAATTGAAGTTAATTACCTTTGTCGCTATTGTAGATCTTTACTTGGCTGCAAATTTTTGAGCTTGGTGTAGAGACATCTAATGATGTGCAATTGCTTTCAAAAATTTGAAATGTATCAGTTCAATCTTTTAAAACATTTTTTATTAATTTCTCGTATGTTATTCAGGCGTTTGTAGATATGATTTGTGTGCTGGGCTATGATAAGAACCATTATCTGTAGCTGTCTCTTCGTAAATCATAGAAGCCGTGGGTTTGACCTTTTCTAAAAATTAATTCCCGGTGCCATCTCGCGGGGAAAGTCTCAATCACCGATATTCTAGCAAATAACTTCTCATTGTAATGGTATCGTTGATGGCATGGGTCGTGAACTAAAAGATATTATTTTAGTACCGTATATCACGATGAATATATATTATTTCAGTAGTATAGATCCCTCCTGCAGCGCTCACAAGCGACCGATCGTGACAAATGAGCATTCAAATGAAAGAGAATAGACATTAGCAGTGACGAATTGCATTATAATTTCATAAATATCTGTAATTTCTTTAAGAAATTAATTTAAAGAAAATGTATGAAGCGTGCGATTTGCAGATACTGTTGCTGTAGGAAAATGCGCTTCATAATTGATGCCCACTTCACATTTTGGCCGCTGTGATGCCTGTTTCATGTCATTTTAACATTCGGAGGTATTTTCTTTATCATTTTGCATGGATTTCAGAAACATTAAATCAAAGGAATGAGTACTCAAATTGTATAATTTCATAAATATCGAATAACCGGTGAGTGTTATGATGATCCAATTTTCAGTGATTGCTTTCTTATGTTAGGGAACGTAGAACTTGGAATTCTAACTGAAATGTAAATAGTGCTCTATAATCATTTGGTTGAAATAAAAACATAACAACCTTTCTCCTTAAGTGTCTCATTATAAACCTATTGGAGAAAGTGTGGTTTATGAACATGCGAGATTTCCCGACGGGTTCGCTAGTATCCCTTTAATAGGCAAGAAAGTTTCAATGGAAAAGTCCAGTAGGCTATTTAGTTCTTCCCCGAACTACTTGTTCTTCTATTTCTCCTGTTTTCATGCCGAGCATGCACTGTTTCTTTCTTTCTTTCTTTCTTTCTTTCTTTCTTTCTTTCTTTCTTCGTTTAGGCCAGTTATGGACCAGTCATTTCAACTGTTTCCGTCCTTGGACCTTGATCTTAGCCCAGTGTTCACGCATTCGCTGCCTGTGAGACTCCTTTCTTTCTTCAGACCTCTTCGCTTTTTCTTGGAATTGGTGGTGTGCTCCAAGCTTTTCCTTCAAAAGGTCACGTTCCATAATGTCTGCGTGGGTGATCCCAACTTCGTGTAAATCCTTGTCTACCTCACAAAACCAGGGGCGCTTGGTTTATTTGTTAAGAAAATAGGTAAATATCTGATTGGTGATTTTCTCGGGTTTTATACGGGTTAAGTGGCCATAGAAAGATATTCTTCTCTTCCGAATTACTTGAGATATCCTTTCTACATGATGGTACAGCTCATTTTTATGCCGTCTCCTGTATTCACCATCGTCTTTCAATGGCTCTTAAGATCTTCCTGAGGATCTTCCTTTCCTTGGCTTCCAATTTGTCAACCAGAGCCTTCCTATTGATTGCCAGGCATTCTGCTGCGTACAGCGCCTCAGGTCGGATAACTGTACGATAGTGTCTTAGTTGGGCATTGCGGGACACTGTTCCCTTGTTGTACACTCCTTTCGTTAGCTGGTAGGCCACTTCCTTCTTGTTCATTCTTGACGTGAAGGCTTCCTTCTCTGATATGTTGGGCTCGATCCACTCCCCTAGGTACTTACACTTTTTTGCCTGACGGATATTTCCATGTTCAACATTTAATTATTTCACTGCAGGGCTAATATTAGTTATAAACTGGGTTTATTATTATTATTAGTAGTAGTATTATTACTATTATTATTATTATTATTATTATTATCAATGCCTCTGGCGAACGATGCCTGTGGGAGACATAACTACAGTGTGTGCTCTTATGATCTCGTTAGTCCCAGAATAATGGCGCTGATAATGTACCGAGCACAAGATGTTCTGAGGCCGACAAACACCTCGCTGCGATGCGCATATTACAGTAACCATTTCCGCTTATCTGAGTTCTTTCCGGAATGGTTATTTGAAAAATAGTGCACGCGTGTATCAAATGGCTGTGTTTACCAGCGTTATGGTTATGTTAGTACCGCGTATTGGAGGAGGAGATAGCGTGGCGCCAGATTATCTGCTCGTCCTGCCTTCGACAAAATGTAAATAGTAACAAGAAGTTCCGTGACGAATTAAAGAGCCTACTTTTCAAAAAATGTAACATTCATGCCAATGATTAGTCTATATGGACCTATCTAGAATAATGACGAAATTGAGTTGGTAATATCAAAGTTTCTAATTAGTTCGAAATATACCTGGCATAATGTAGCCTAATAAAGCACTACAGTTGGAAGTCCTGGTTGTTCTTAAAAATAAGTACAGTCATATCGGTTATGGTGCACATACCACATACGAAATTTGGTTGAAATCCAATTGATAGAACAGAAGTTACATGTATTTACAAATAATTATGTCCTATTAGCAGGCTGAGAATCATGTTGGTAGCACTGACGTATATTAGTTACTCCAAATTAATCTAGAATGTCAGTTACTATACGTGTGCATAGTTTAAAGCTGTGGGCTAGCATATTTTCTGACTTATTGATTGGTATTTGGATAAAACGAAGAAAGATAGCATTTATTAACAGTTGGCAGCCCTGTTGCCTCTTAAGAATATGCTCAGTTATATCTGTTTATGTACACATAGTAGATACGGAATTAGGTTCAAATCCATTTATTAATACAGAAGTTACATGCATTTAAAAATTGGACCTATCTGCAAGCTTAGAATCATTTTGTCAACACTGTTATATATAGCCTCCTGGAAATAAAACTAACATATTATTATCCATATGTGTGCAAATTTTGGTATAGCTTCAATGCATATCTTCCAAGATATCCAACATGGAGCTCAGATTTCAATTGCGTATTTTCAGCAGTTGGTAGCACTGGCATCATTTTCAAATATGGCCTTGAGATATTCAGGTATAGATCTTTACTCATACCATATTTGGTCTCGATTGCAGCAGCCGTTTAAGAGTTGATAGCGGGGGCACACGCACAGACATACAGACAGACAGAAGGACAGACTGACACACATTTTCCCGGATCGATGCCATGTCTACGTTTTCCTCATTTTTGCAAAATGTGAAAAGAAAGCTAATTATAAGGAAAAGCAAGCAATAAATGCAATAATTACACTGAGATAATTATCATACAACTTGTGTATACGCTACAATGAGTATGGTAGCACAGGTCCGGTGTTCTCTTTAACCCTCCATTGCTTGCCACGGTGGGTGAGTGATTATCGTGCCAGATTACCTACCCCAAGCTTGCAGGTTCGCTCCCGGCCATGGTACGTGATTTTTGGAAGGCGACAAATTGGCAACACTTCGAGGAAGCGCCCACAGTGGATCCAGCACAAACAGGACATGGAGAAAACAACTGCGCAGTCAGAATACATCAAAGTGTTGCCAATCGGAAGTTATCGGGGAACGAAATTGACCAATTTTGACGCTAAAATTACTGGGGAAGAAGGTTAGTTTGAGAGGCGACCAAATGAGCAGTATTTTCTTTTTCCAGGGTGGAAATTTAGCCTACTTTTCACATTTTGAAAAAATGAGAAAGAAGTAGACTTATGAGATCGATCCGGACAAATGTCTGTCTGTCTTGCGTGTGTCCCCCTCCCCCCCCCCCCCCCTATCAACTCCTAAACGGCTGCAGCAATCGATACCAACTTTGATGTGGGTAAAGATCTATACCTGAATATCAAAAGCCCATACTTGAAAATGATGTTAGTGCTACCAACTGCTGAAAAAAACGAAATTTAAATTTGAGCTCCATGTTGGATATCTTGGAAGGTATGCATGAGAGCTATTCCAAAATTAGCACATTTATAGATAACTAGCTGAAGTACCCGTTCTTCGAACGGCTTTTAGTACTTGCAGGCCTAAATCATTAATATATATAATCACACATTCCTAATGTAGTTATGTTATTTCCATGTTACCAACTACATGTGTAGACTACATGCATTTTTACTCACCAAATTATTAATCAGAGGTAGGAAAGTGAAAATCCTTAGCCTGTTTTCAGTCGACCGACCGGGTCAGGGAATGGAATGAATGAAATCCCCATCTAACAGCGAGGATATGAACTGTGCCGGCTGACGAAGCCTGTTGCACTCCCATGGGGCAATGATTAAATGAATGACGCTTGAATTGAAATGATAGTGGAGATTGTTGATGGAATGAAATTGTGACAGGGAAAACCGGAGTACCCGGAGAAAAACCTGTCTCACTCCGCTTTGTAGGCGAGAAAGTACGTTTAAATATTCGAAATAAATGTCAGTTTCTATGTACTAAAAGTTAAATAACCTGTCTTAAATATTGAACACTTATCGTTTAACGTCTTCATACTATATTTAAACATATAAATATTATGCTAAAAACAAGATGTTCAGTAAAGAACATATAGCCTACTATCTCCTAAATGCATGGGTATTGTTATAACTCTTTGTCCTTTTCAAGGAGTATAATTGAATGTTGGTTGTAGTAGCTTGTTGAAATACAACGTGCTATAGGGATATTAAACATGAATATGAGGTGCCCTTTGCTAGTGCTACCTCTGTAAAAAAATTAATTCAATTCGGTTTCACCGTGTTTGAATTGATCTGGGTAATGGATTTGCACACATACATGGCCGCTATTTGCAAACTATTGGGCTGATGACCTTGTAGTTAGTCATAAGATGCTTTCCACAAAAAGGCATGTTGTTGCAAAATCCGGTAGAGATCAAATTATTAGGATGGTCGAAATTTGATTTAAGCTTTTAACATTTGGGTGGCCGTCATTCCGTTTCCGTCAAGATGGCGGCGATATAAAACATGACACTGAGGTGCCTTTTGCTAGTGCTACCTCTGTATCAAATTTCGTTCAATTCGGTTTCACCGTGTTTGAATTGATAGGGGGAATCGATTTGCACACATACTTGGCCACCATCTGCAAACTATTGGGCTGATGATCTAGCAGTTTGGTCAGAATATGCTTCCCGCATAAAGATTTGTTGTTGAAAAATTTGGTAGAGACTAGATTATTAGGTTGGTCGTAATTACATTTTAGCCTTTAACATTTGGGTGGCCGCGATTACGTTTCCGTCAAGATGGCGGTGATATAAAACATGACACTGAGGTGGCCTTTTCTAGTGCTACCTCTGTACCAAATTTCGTTCCATTCGGTTTCACCGTGTTCGAATTAATAGGAGGAATCGATTTTCACACAAAGATGGCCGCCATCCGCAAAATATTAGGCTAATGACCTATTAGTTTGGTCAAAGGATGCAAAATTTGGTAGAGATCGGATGATTAGGTTAATCGTAATTTGATTTAAGCTTTGAATATTTGTGTGGCCGCCATTACGTTTCCGTCAAGATGGCGGCGATATAAAACATGACACTGAGGTGCCCTTTGCTAGTGCTACCTCTGTACCAAATTTCATTCCATTCGGTTTCACCGTGTTCGAATTAATAGGAGTAATCGATTTTGACACAAAGATGGCCGCCATCCGCAAACTATTAGGCTAATGACCTATTAGATTTGTCAAAGGATGCTTCCTCCATAAAGGTATGTTGTTGCAAAATTTGCTAGAGATCGGATGATTAGGTTAGTCGTAATTTGATTTAAGCTTTGAACATTTGGATGGCCGCCATTACGTTTCAGTCAAGATGGCGGCGATATAAAATATGGCACTGGGGTGCCCTTTGCTAGTGCTACCTCTGTACCAAATTTCTTTCCATTCGGTTTCACCGTTTTCGAATTAATAGGGGTAATCGATTTTGACAAAAAGATGGCCGCCATCCGCAAACTATCAGGCTAATGACCTATTCGATTTGTCAAAGGATGCTCTCTTCATAAAGGTATGTTGTTGCAAAATTTGGTAGAGATCGGATGATTAGGTTAGTCGTAATTTGATTTAAGCTTTGAACATTTGGGTGGCCGCCATTACGTTTCCGTCAAGATTGCGGCGATATAAAATATGACACTGGGGTGCCCTTTGCTAGTGCTACCTCTGTATCAAATTTCATTCCATTCGGTTTCACCGTGTTCGAATTAATAGGGGTTATCGATTTTGACACAAAGATGGCCGCCATCCGCAAACTATTAGGCTAATGACCTATTAGATTTGTCAAAGGATGCTCCCTCCATAAAGGTATATTGTTGCAAAATTTGGTAGAGATCGGAAGATTAGGTTAGTCGAAATTTGATTTAAGCTTTGAACATTTGTGTGGCCGCCATTACGTTTCCGTCAAGATGGCGGAGATATAAAACATCACACTGGGGTGCCCTTTGCTAGTACTACCTCTGTACCAAATTTCGTTCCATTCGGTTTCACCGTGTTCGAATTAATAGGGGCAATCGATTTTCACACAAAGATGGCCGCCATCCGCAAACTATTAGGCTGATGACCTATTAGCTTGGTCAAATGATGCTGCCCCCATAAAGGTATGTTGTTGAAAAATTTGGTAGAGATCGGATGATTAGGTTAGTCGTAATTCGATTTAAGCCTTGAACATTTGTGTGGCCGCCATTACGTTTCCGTCAAAATGGCGGCAATATAAAACATGACACTGAGGTGTCCTTTGCTAGTGCTACCTTTGTACCAAATTTCGTTCAATTTGCGCTCACCGTGTTCGAATTGATAGGGGGGGACAGACATTCAGAGTCAACACTCTCTCACACACACACACACACACACACACACACACACACACAGACTCACACACATACACACAGACAGACACACTTTTTTTCGCCCTGTAGTGATCACATAAGTCTACTTTCATTTTTTGCAAAAATCGAAAGTAGGCTAATACATCAAACTGGATAGCAATTATCATATGCGCAATAAGTAATGTCGCGGAAAGTACGTACCATGTCATGATAAAGAGTAACAGTAACGGAACAAACTTCAATCATCCCAAGTAATAATAACAAAAACTAATTAATCACAGAAAAACTTTCTAAGTTTATGCCGTGTCTTGTGTGAGATTACGCCTAGTAACTCCGAGATGGTTCATCAGCGGACTCTTGTGGTCTATTTGCGGACTACCAAAGGAGTGGCAAATTGGGCGATACCTCAATTCTTATTTAGAAACCTCAGCTATTTTACTGCGAGTGCTAAAGGTTAAAACAGACTTTCACCTCCCTATAAAGGCTTCCAAAATGATTGTATATTCAATTTCAGGGCCAAGCAATTAAAACTCAGCAACTTTTCTAGGTTTACGCCGTCTTTCGTGCGGGTTTTTTTATTGGCCGCGAAAGTCAAAATACCTACTTTATTGGAATAAATTTGCCCAGTTCTGCAGTAAGATTAATATGAACACAAAATAAACTAATGTGACAGTAGATAGTCTTCGACACATTCGTCTGTGAATTTAAGTTTCTGATCATGGTAAAAAACGACAAATAGCAGATAAATATTGGCCAACTGAAATATTCATTTAAGGAAAAACAAATCGATTAAAAGGACGAAAGCATAACGTGCAAAGTAGAAAGCCCTACAACATTGTGAAACAGCGTAAAGATCCAAATACTCACATACAATAACCGGCACAAAGAGTATAAAATTAGACTCAAAATCACACTCAAAATCACGTCTAGTTTCGGACCCAACAAACTACCTCTATAAATAAAACAGTTCATGTAGAGACCAACATAGACTAACATCGCTCGGCGTTGACCGTGTTTTATAGGACATATTTAGGTTTTACTCGCTAACCGTTGGAGATGCACGAAAATTGATAAGGACCTTTCGGATAGAAAATTAAATTCTAAAGCTCGTAGTGCCATCAAAAGTTTGCTATTTCTTAGCGTTCTCTCTTTATTTGAAATGGAAATGTGAAAATAGTCGCCATTTTTAGCCTACTTTCGATTTTTGCAAAAAATGAAAGTAGACTTATGAGATCACTACAGGGCGAAAAAAAAGTGTGGCTGTCTGTGTGTGTGTATGAGTGTGTGTGAGTCTCTGTGTGTGTGTGTGTGTGTGTGTGTGTGTGTGTGGTGTGAGTGTGTGTACTCTGAATGTCTGTCCCCCCCTATCAATTCGAACACGGTGAGCGCAAATTGAACGAAATTTTGTACTGTACCCGTTCGTCCTGGGGATGCGATGACCCATCTGCTATAACATCACATCCCTGGAGTTCCAGGACAGAGCGGAGTTAAATGAACCTCTAGTCAAATAAGGAATGTGTCGGAAATTCACCTGAGTTATCGAAAAAGCAGTGGGTATCACGAGACAAAGTATCTCTAGGGTCGTTACGGGCTTAAGTTAATAGAAATAATGCAAATATAAATGGGCGCCATCAACTGAATTCCTAGCAAACCACTTCCTTTCCGGATAAGCCTTACTCAAGACAAGGAAAGAAAAAGGAACATCACACCATCATCAGATCACAACTAAGATAAAAACAAATTTATTTTACTTTGAAAGTCAGACAGACATTTTAAATATAATTCCTACCTAAGAGTATGGTCGAATGCAAAGTTAAATTGTCATTGTCCAAAAATCGAACCATCTCCTTTCTAATGCAAAATTATCTTAATCCATATAACAAGAAAAATGTATAAAGTTCTCTTGGGTTCTCAGGATCTCTGTAGCACTATGTCTTTCGTCACTGACATTTGTGAAACCTGAGACCTAATTTCTCTTTAATTTAACATCAATGTGGATTTAATTAAGTTATTACTCTGTCTAAACATACACATATAATAATCACACATATTAAATATCACGTAAATTTATGGTTTGCATGGTATAATTTGAACATAGAACATGTTAATCAAATGTTCCTAAACATTGAATAATTAATTTACACTATTTACATCGTCATTCAATCACTTATCTGTGAATTACTGAAAATTCAAATTCTCGTTTGGTCATCATTATCGTCATCATCAAAATCAAATATTTCTCACATTAATTCTCACTTCAAAATTCTAAATATTCCTGTCAGAATCGTTAATTCATCACCATTACATCATTTAAATTCACATTTCAAGTTGCAATTCCTTCACATTATCTCTCAATTAAATTTATTTAATTCCATGTAAATTCATTAATCATCAGCTTCTTTAATTAATTATCACCTTCTAATTTAGTTATTCATCATCATTACAATCGTCTATTAATTTATTTCAATCAGTTTAATTATTCAATCTTTAATTCATCCATTTATTTAATTCATCGATTTATTCAAAATTTAATTTATCAAATTATTTAAATTTCAATCATCTGGTTATTTAAGTTTTCATTATTTCATCTAGTCATTCTGATTTTTATTTCATTAGGTCAGATAGTTAATATGCTTAATTTTCAGATTATTATTTCATTAATTATTATTTTCAGAAAGTCTTGTATTATCAACTTCATTTATTTGTTTAATTTCCTAACAAATTGTTTAATATGGTTTATAGAACGTTGTCTTACAGTTTTATCACTTCCAAGTTATATCTCGTATTTAATTTATCATGCCAAAAAATATTATTGTCTCCACGACATCACGTTGGATCTAACTATCCACAACGACATTACATTTCTTCAATACTTCAAATATCACATTTGAATACAAGAATTACTCCAAAAACTCCATAAATATTCAGCACATACAGCATGAATCTCAACAATTACGCTAGACTGGGTACGACGACCTCATGTCTGCTTCAAAATACATTATCAACGTTGCAACTATCACATGGCAAATTCCACAAAATGCCTATCACAAACTCCACTTAACCATGTTGCATGATCTACAAAAAATATATAAATGGCTTCAAATTATTAACGCACATAATCTCCAATGACTGTAATTACTCTGATCACATCTAGACAACTCCTTAAACAATTGGAAAAATATTACTTCAGTAATTTAAGATCTGCTTTCAAATAGCATAAATTCTCTTTTACAATCTTCATAAATTCACATCGCAGAAAAACACCAATGTGTTATAATCTCTCATATCAAAATCTGCAATACTGATCTGCCTTCAAATAATTATGACCATTAATGATTAATCTTACAAGATTCAATTACTTTAAATCCTTCTCAAAGGTATCAAACACAATTATAAAAATCATCAAAGCATCAGCTGTAATAGCTGTTAAACTGAAATTACTCTCAAAAGAGTATAGCAACAAATTATTGGATTGGCAAACAAGAATTACTAAATGCAATCCTGTTGACATTTATCGTTACTTTATTTAACAAAATTTCGACTGATATGTGACTAGTAGTTCCTTGTTTAATTCACTTACATCTCGTGTACATTCGGATGATAAAAATGAGTCCCTCAATGGCAAGTAAGATGTGTAACCACCGTACAGTCGTATAAATACGAAAGACCTCGCCCCGTCGGCTTGGATGATAGTTCCCTAAACGATGGGTAAGGTGAGTACCACCATACAATCGTATAAATACGAAGGACCCCATCTCGTAGGCTGTATGAATGAATGTACCAGAAAGGAATCAACAAGTTTCTAGTTGTCATATAAAAGCGATGTTCATTCACTAAAGTGAATAACTTCTTAATATCTCCAAACAATCCAATGGAAAAAATCCCTACTGATGAATAATACACACTCGCTAGTATGCAATGAACTGACGAAGTAATTTCTGATAATCAATTGCAGATCACGAGTTCGAAATACTCGTTACACAAAAAAAAAAAAAATCATGAAAAATATCCTAGCTGGAAAAATGTCTAAAAGACCAAACATCTGCTTAATAAAGCCAAACAACGGTGAGAATTTCGTATAATGATGCCTGCCATATCATATGGTCACTCCATATTCTAGCAAATTCGAAGTATATAAATTCAAACCATGTCTTAATAATCAAATCACTCCTATTAGAAAAATATACATGTGTGCCCAGTATTCATGAAAATAATCGTATCAGGTAGTTAGAACTCTTACAATACCTTTCATTATCAGTTGTAATATAATTTCCAAGATCGTCGATTTTCCCTACCTAAAGAATTTCTCGTAAGATCGGCGTGAATATCATTTCATCCATGAAATGACGATTTCCTTCGAAATCCCAAGCGAATCAGCTGGTGGACTCCTCTCGTCAGGAATCGAATCCATCGCTCTGCGGTGCCATCTTGTCTCTATTCACGTTTACTCGGTCATGTTGAACCTCGGATTACCCATAGCGGATATTGTCCAACTCCTTCTCGAAAAGTTCATGAAAACAGTGGACCCCCTTACTCCTCTTCTAATATACGCCACTGTTCCTTTAAATGTTGAGTTTGAGAATTGTAAGTCCAATCTCAACTTACTGCAAAGTCCCACTTGAGTAAAATAAAATTTTACTTGATAGAGTTCAAGATTACGATACACCCTGTATCTGTTCGTAATAGGTAACTCATGAAAATTGTATAAGATATAAATCTTATAAATGCACGATATAATGTTCATCAGAGCCTATGCTAAACATTCAGTTTACTTGGAATAGTAAAAGTCGCTTTGAATGTGTTATATAACAGCATGGTTATAAGGTTATTCGTAAAAGCCTGTGTTTGAACAGCGTCGAAATGAAGCTTGAAATAAAGTCTTCAAATACGAGCAGTGTGGTTTTGAAATACCCCGGCTGTCTACAATTGTCTCCTCGGCCAGCCCGCCTGGATCAACGACCCCCTCGGCCTTCGCTGCTCGGCGATGCAAGAACTGTCACCTACACTTTTGCCGTGACAGTTTCCGTACGTTGCGTGACCTTCAATGTCCGTCTCACTGTGCTATAGAGCTGCTCTGAACTGCCCGTCTTCCTGGGCTCAACTGAACTTGCTAGCGCTGTGTTCTGGCTTATGTGCTCCGCGCGGCACGTGGCTCATTCTCCCACCACTGCGCTCTTACGTCATGAACATAGTCTCGAACCCGAATCCTCTCGGCTGTTCTGTTATAAAATAACTTATTTCCATAAAATTATTTCCACATATAATACATGTTATATATCCTCTTCTAAGTTGTTTAAATTACTATAATTCCATATATGTTTCAATAAAGCTTCACATCTTTATCCATAATTCTATCTTCTTACAGATTTCAATGCCTCCTTGATTCTTGACCTCCTACGTCATCTTGGCATTCTTCTTGACGCGATCAGTGCGCTATCTTTTCCGATTGCTTTCCAAAACCTCAACTACAGCTTAATGTCAGCTGGCGTAGCCGATAGCCTAAAGTAGGTATCGGGTACATCTCTCCTGTACATCTCCTTTTTTTATCAGGATTGAGAAAAAAACAAGATGTTCAGTAAAGAACATATAGCCTACTTTCTCCTAAATGCATGGGTATTGTTATAACTCTTTGTCCTTTTCAAGGAGTATGATTGAATGTTGGTTGTAGGAGCTTGTTGAAATACAACGTGCTATAGGGATATTAAACATGAATATGAGGTGCTCTTTGCTAGTGCTACATCTGTACCAAATTTCGTTCAATTCGGTTTCACCGTGTTTGAATTGATAGGGGGAATCGATTTGCACACATACTTGGCCACCATCTGCAAACTATTGGGCTGATGTTCTTGCAGTTTGGTCAGAATATGTTTCCCACATAAAGATATGGTGTTGCAAAATTAGGTAGACTAGATTATTAGGTTGGTCGTAATTACATTTTAGCTTTTAACATTTGGGTGGCCGCGATTACGTTTCCATCAAGATAGCGGTGATATAAAACATGACACTGAGGTGCCCTTTGCTAGTGCTACCTCTATACCAAATGTCGTTCCATTTGGTTTCAGCGTGTTTGAATTAATAGGGGGAATCGATTATGGCACAAAGATGGCCGCCATCCGCAAACTATTAGGCGAATGACCTATTAGATTGGTCAAAGGATGCTCCCTCCATAAAGGTATGTAGTTGCAAAATTTGGTAGAGATCGGATGATTAGGTTAATCGTAATTTGATTTAAGCTTTGAACATTTGTGTGGTCGCCATTACGTTTCCGTCAAGATGGCGGCGATATAAAACATGACACTGAGGTGCCTTTTGTTAGTACTACCTCTGTACCAAATTTCGTTCCATTCGGTTGCACCGTGTTCGAATTAATAGGGGGAATCGATTTTCACACAAAGATGGCCGCCATCCGCAAACTATTACGCTGATGACCTATTGGTTTGGTCAAAGGATGCTCCCCCCATAAAGGTATGTTGTTGCAAAATTTGGTAGAGATCGGATGATTAGGTTAATCGTAATTTGATTTAAGCTTTGAACATTTGTGTGGCCGCCATTACGTTTCCGTCAAGATGGCGGCGATATAAAACATGACACTGAGGTGCCTTTTGTTAGTACTACCTCTGTACCAAATTTCGTTCCATTCGGTTGCACCCTGTTCGAATTAATATGGGGGAATCTATTTTCACACAAAGATGGCCGTCATCCGCAAACCATTATGCTGATGACCTATTGGTTTGGTCAAAGGATGCTCCCCCCATAAAGGTATGTCGTTGCAAAATTTGGTAGAGATCGGATGATTAGGTTAGTCGTAATTTGATTTAAGCTTTGAACATTTGTGTGGCCGCCATTACGTTTCCGTCAAGATGGCGGCGATATAAAACATGACACTGAGGTGTCCTTTGCTAGTGCTACCTTTGTACCAAATTTCGTTCAATTCGCATTCACCGTGTTCGAATTGATAGGGGGGACAGACATTCAGAGTACACACACTCACACACACACACACACACAGACACACACACACACAGACTCACACACACACACACATACACACACACAGACAGACACACTTTTTTCGTCCTGTGTTGATCTCATAAGTCTACTTTCATTTTTTGCAAAAATCGAAAGTAGGCTAAAAATACACTCTCAGGCATTCAATATATAATACATGTACACGATAGCTCTACAATTCCCTTACTCAGCATGATGGTATTTCCTGATGCTAGCTGAATTAAAAGTTCCTACAACTTCATCAGTATCCATTTTAACAATCTTATAGCTATTATTCTGGTATGTTTGTTCAATACGGAACGGTCCAGCGTACAATGGAGCGAATTTATGGTAGATCTTCAGCTGAAGGTTCGAAGTGACTGGCTTCCTAATCAGCACCTCATCATTTTCTTGAAATGGCTCGTGGAACCTCCTTCCTGCCTGTCTCCTGGCTCTCTTCTCCGCCTGTCTTCTGAGCCTCTCTCCTGCCATCTCGACTCTTCTCTCTTGTGTGGGTTGAGGATCTACTGGTGCCCTCACGACTCTGTCCCATGGTCTATCTGGTTTCAATCCATGATGAAGCATGGACGGAATCTGTCCTGTGCTTTCATGTACTGTGGAATTCAAGCATTGGCTAATGATGGGTATCACCTCCATCCATCTATGGTGTTGCCTTGACACATATAAGCGACACAGCTTACTTATCTCTGGCATAATTCTTTCGGCGGGATTTCCCTCTGGATACCGTACAGAATTAAACACATGCCTTATTCCTAAACGTTCCATAGCAGTAGAAAATTCCATACTAGTAAACTGCGATCCATGGTCACTCAACAAAACTTCAGGTTTCCCCATGCTCGGAATAACAGTTTTCTCAAGTCTGTTTATCACGTATTTGGATGTAGCTTTCTGTATAGGGCATAGAGATACATATTTCGAAAATACGTCAACTGTTACCAAAACGAACTGATTGCCTTTCGTCGAACGAGGAATCGGACCGAAAATGTCCGTCGCGAAAAGTTCTCTTGGCTTGCTGGGTAATATTGATCTAGGAACTTCTTTCATTAACTTAGATGAGTATTTACTTCGCTGACAACGGTCACAGGTCTTTATGACGTCGCGAATCGTTTGTCCCATTTGTCTCCAAACAAAAGTTTCTTGTGCGAGAGCCAAAGTCTTGTCTACACCTACATGAGCTGCAGTTCGGTGTATCATCCAAATAACTGGTTTGACAAGCTTGGGTGGGATCACTACTCTAGGTTTAGTATGATCCTGGTCGATATATTGGCATATAACACCTCCCATAATATGATATTTTCTAGCCTCTATCTCAGTTCTTTGAAAATCCGGATCAGTGTTATCCATCCTGCGTGTCAGAAAACGGTAAATTCTTCGCAAAGGTGCATATCTCTTCTGAGTTTGCGCTAACAACTTCAATTTTTCTAGAGTACCATTATCCTCTTGAATCAAATTTATATGGTTGACAAATACTTCCTCACAAGGGTTTCTGCTCAGCACATCTGCTAACAGATTTAACTTCCCCGGTCTATGTACAACAGTTGGGTTAAATTGCTGTAAGAACAGAGCCCATCTGGTGATGCGGTCACTCGCTAAGTCTGTCTTCATAATAAATTGGAGGGCTTTATGATCTGTGATCACTGTTATGTCATGTCCAAACAACACCTTCTTCCACGTTTTGAGAGCATGAACCACTGCTAATGCCTCTAACTCAGTTGCATAGTAATTCCTCTCACAATTCCTAAGCTTGCGACTGGTAAAAGCTAAATATCTATGTTTCTTGTCATCATACAACTGATATAGGATTCCACTAATACCTATTTTGGATGCGTCTGTCTCTACAAAAAATCTTCTTGTAAAATCAGGATACTCAAGCTTGATATTTTGGATCAGCATTTTCTTGGCCGCTAAAAACGCTTGATTGCATCTATCGTCCCATTTCCATCGATTTCCCTTCCTTAATAAATCCTGCAGAGGTGCCATCGTCTCAGTATATTCAGGACAATGTGTTGAAAAGAACTGACACATGCCTAAAAACTGCCGTACCTCTTTAATCTTTCGTGGTGTTGGAAACTCTGAAATTGCCATGATTTTCTTTGGATTGGGCCTATAACCATCTCCATCGATTCTATGTCCAAGAAACTCAATTTCTTCATGAAAGAACTGACATTTATTGAAGTTCACCTTGAAGTTCGTTCTCCTAAGATCTTCAAAAAGCATTTGAAGGTGCCTGATATGTTCTTCCGCTGTCTCAGACGCTATAATCAGGTCATCAATATAGCTTACCACGTGCTCCTTAACTGCATCTGACAAATTTTCATCTAGTGCTCGGATCATCACCGGACCACTATTTTTCACACCAAAAGGTAACCTATTGAATACATATGTTTTATGGTCAAACAAGAACCCTGTGTATTGTTTGCAGTCTTCTGCTAGCTCAACATGATAATATGAACTAGTCAGATCGATTGTCGAGAAGAAACTCTTTCCTCTGAATCGGCGTAACAATTCACGTATAACAGGTGGTCTGTCATGTTCAGGAAGAACTCTTTCGTTAAGGGCTCTGGCATCTAAACATATCCTCAGCTTACCGTTAGGTTTCTTGACAACAGCTTAAGGATTCAAATAAGCAGTTGGCATTTTCTTAATTATACCATCTTTCTCCATGTCGCTTATCATTATGCTGACTTCCTCCTTCCATTTATCCGGAATGGGATATAAATTTTTATGGTATGGTTTGTCATCCATCAACTTGATGCTGTAGGTAAAATTTTCTATGAGACCTGGTTTGTCATTGAATATATCCTCATATTCTGAAATTACTTGATCAAACTGCCCCTTAATTTCTGGATTTATTTTACTTGTCATGCCCGTTTTATCTTCTATAGACCTTTCAACGCTGCATACAATTTCATCCAATATATCCTCTCTAAAGAATGTCATCTCTGATTCTTGATTTTCCATGACCCCTTCTTGAAAGTACATGCGCCTACTCTGCATATCTATGATCAGGCCACTCTCACTTAGGAAATCCACTCCTAGGATCATGTCAAAATGTAGTTGACCCACTACTAGGAACATCTGTTCAAAACTTCTGGTTCCAATCCCAACATCTAAAAGTACCTGACTTTTACATTTCATACTCTTGTCTGGGATCACCCCTTGAATTTTGCTAACAACAGTTGGCAACATAGTAATTCCTCCTAATAATTTCAATTCATCCAGGCAACCTATGGATATCAAGCTCACCATAGCCCCTGTGTCTACAAGTGTCTTTATTTCTTTTCCCATGACTTCCACACTAATAACTGGCAATTCATGTCTATTTTCCCGTTGTACTATGTCTTCTTCCTCGATTAAATCCTCGTCCTTGACCTGATATGTTTCCACGATGACGATTGATTCCCAATGATTTTCATTTTTCTCTGGAGTTAATTTGACGTGTTTTTTTTCCTTCGCCACTCGTGCTGGCTCGATTGACATCTCTCACTGTCTCCTCGAGTGGTGCACTAGGCTGTCTATCCTCTTGTCTCGACCTCTCATGTCCACGATTGTCCCGTCTGTCGTTAGGATCGTTTCTTCGGCCATCCTGTCGGTCGTTTCCATTATATTGTTGACCTTGGTTCCAGTTATTCCTTCCCCGATATCTGTTATTATACCGATTCCTGTCCTGATACCTGGAATTTTGGTTATAATTCCTATACCGGCTATCTCTCGCTTCTTGATCGTATGGCCTCTCATATGGTCCTCTATATCGATCATTTCCTCTTGCGTTACGGATGTTTCCTCGATTCCCTTCGTTCCGTCGGTTTTCCCAGGAATCCCTTCTGTCCGTTTGAGCTGCATTGTCCACGACTACCGCATTTACTTCTTGCGTGTTTCTGTTGTCGTTTCTATTACTTCTAGGCGTGACCTGTGCGCTTGTATAATCCAATCGCCGCAAAATATCGTCATAATGTTCCAGCGTATTGGCTCCTGATGCTATCAGAGATCGCTGTACCTCTATCGGTAACTGTCACGCTATAGCTTGCAAAAGCTCTTCTTCTGGCAATGGAGGAATAAGGAACTGTAATTTAGCCAGCTGTGACATGAAATAGTTGGCGTAATGCGTCGGATGTGACGTAGAATAGCGTTTAGAGTACATCTCCGCTCTTACGTTGAGTTGATCCTCGGCACTCCAGAATCTCCTCAAGAAAGCCATGGCAAATTGCTCCATGTTCGCAAAATTGCTTCTGAACGCTCTAAACCACGTAAGTGCAGATCCATCTAAGGCGCGTTCTACTATCCTTAGCTCTCTTTCTTTGGCTACCCTGTGTTCCGCCATGTAGTCTCGAATATCTCGCAGAAATTCTACTGGTGTAACTCCTGTATTTCCCGAAAACTTTCTCGGTTTGTCATCCAGATTCCTTATAATAGTGACTGGGCCTGAGTATCGTTCGCTTGGACCCAACGTACTCCTATTCGAACTTGGATTATCCTTAGGGGTTGAACTAGATCTTTCGAATGTCACATTCGGTTGCATTTGACGGTCTTCTACCATGCTCGGTTCTTGATTCGTCATACTGCGGTCTATCGCTGTTTGATTTATCAATGTTTCCCCTGATGTTACATTCTGACTGGTGAAACTGTTAACTATGGATTCTAGTTTAGTCATCCTGTCTTCCGCTAATCTCTTGACCTGAGTCTTCAACTCATCTAACGATGTAACATCCTGCGTCTTGTCACTCTCGTCTAGATCGTTCCTTAACTTGTCGATTTTTTCTTCGCACGTGTTCTTTACTAACGCGACTTGTTCTTTCAACAGATCAACATCTGTTCTAAATAAAGTTGAATCTATTTTCATCGCTTCCTTGCTTTCCGTAAACCTAGCTTCTAAGTTTGCCATACCTGCGATTAATTTTTCATCTAACCCTTCACGTTTCTCTTTTGCTTCGGCATCGACCTCACTATACCGTTCTTCCACAATTGCTCCGACTCTATTTTTAAATAAAGCTAAGTTTTCGTTAACCTTCTGCTCTATATCGTCGTCTATCTTCCTAATATCCTTCTGCAATTGATTTTCTAACGACTTTAAATTAGAATTGACCTCTCCCAAGACTTCCTCTTTAATGGTCCCAATTACTGTCTTTAAATCTTTTATTTCGTTACCTAGATTCGTTTCTAGACCCTTAATCTTAGTCTCGAAAGATACTTCGGTAGACCAATCTTGAATTTTTCCTACATCTGCCACTAAACCATCGATGTCGAATCTCAACTTCGATACATCTGACTTAATGTCTTTCTG
The DNA here is from genome assembly GCA_946902985.2 of Meconema thalassinum. Taxonomy (NCBI): domain Eukaryota; kingdom Metazoa; phylum Arthropoda; class Insecta; order Orthoptera; family Tettigoniidae; genus Meconema; species Meconema thalassinum. The sequence continues at coordinate 964,733,777 of OX336390.1, read as the reverse complement.
TATGGTCATAACGTCTGTTCTTAAAGTAAAAATATTTTCTTCCCCTCTACTTTCCAATTCAATAATATTTTTCCTTAATATTTGAACATTTTCCTCTCCTTTCATGTTTACTGCAATTATGTCTAATTGTAAAGTTTTCAGCATCTCATTATTCTTTAAAGTTAAACTATTCTCTAATCTGGTTAACTTATTTTCTAATTCAGTGTTAGTTTCTTCACTACGAGACTGTAATTTCTCTTCCAATGATTTAAAGTTATCTTTCAAGTTAGCTTCACTAGCTTTTAAATGACTTTCAGTACTAGTCTGTAATCTAGTTTCTAATGACTTCAACTCATCTTTACTATTTGACTGTAACCTAGTCTCTAATGACTTTAAATTATCTTCACTAGTTGACTGCAATAATTTTACATTAGCTTCGTTACTAATCTGTAATGACCTTAAATTTTCTTCAGTACTAGTCTGCAATGCTTGTACATTCTCTTTACATTTAGCTTCTAATCTAGCTTCTGAATTATTAATTTGTTCTTTAACTTCCGTTTCCATCTTAGAAATAGTTTCTGCAATACCAGACATACCCGTCTGTAACTCTCCTAACACCTTCGCTAAATCCTCCGGCAACATAATTATATTTTCAATATAGAATTATATAGAGACGTTAGACAACAACACATCACAATGTCTCAATTCCTGCATTCACTTGGGTATAGGGAAAAATGTCTTATAACTAACATGATATTACTAATACGATTAACATGAACACTGGATTGGGCACACAAGTACATTCTCTGACTAAGTTTAATAAATTTTGTAACATACTTAAATGAACTTGAGATCAATCTCTCAGTAATCTAAATCTGATGTGATTCCATAGAATTAACAAAATCGAAAAGCCCCACTAGTTGGATAAAGCCAATTCTCCCTCTCTCTCTGTACCCGTTCGTCCTGGGGATGCGATGACCCATCTGCTATAACATCACATCCCTGGAGTTCCAGGACAGAGCGGAGTTAAATGAACCTCTAGTCAAATAAGGAATGTGTCGGAAATTCAGCTGAGTTATCGAAAAAGCAGTGGGTATCACGAGACAAAGTATCTCTAGGGTCGTTACGGGCTTAAGTTAATAGAAATAATGCAAATATAAATGGGCGCCATCAACTGAATTCCTAGCAAACCACTTCCTTTCCGGATAAGCCTTACTCAAGACAAGGAAAGAAAAAGGAACATCACACCATCATCAGATCACAACTAAGATAAAAACAAATTTATTTTACTTTGAAAGTCAGACAGACATTTTAAATATAATTCCTACCTAAGAGTATGGTCGAATGCAAAGTTAAATTGTCATTGTCCAAAAATCGAACCATCTCCTTTCTAATGCAAAATTATCTTAATCCACATAACAAGAAAAATGTATAAAGTTCTCTTGGGTTCTCAGGATCACTGTAGCACTATGTCTTTCGTCACTGACATTTGTGAAACCTGAGACCTAATTTCTCTTTAATTTAACATCAATGTGGATTTAATTAAGTTATTACTCTGTCTAAACATACACATATAATAATCACACATATTAAATATCACGTAAATTTATGGTTTGCATGGTATAATTTGAACATAGAACATGTTAATCAAATGTTCCTAAACATTGAATAATTAATTTACACTATTTACATCGTCATTCAATCACTTATCTGTGAATTACTGAAAATTCAAATTCTCGTTTGGTCATCATTATCGTCATCATCAAAATCAAATATTTCTCACATTAATTCTCACTTCAAAATTCTAAATATTCCTGTCAGAATCGTTAATTCATCACCATTACATCATTTAAATTCACATTTCAAGTTGCAATTCCTTCACATTATCTCTCAATTAAATTTATTTAATTCCATGTAAATGCATTAATCATCAGCTTCTTTAATTAATTATCACCTTCTAATTTAGTTATTCATCATCATTACAATCGTCTATTAATTTATTTCAATCAGTTTAATTATTCAATCTTTAATTCATCCATTTATTTAATTCATCGATTTATTCAAAATTTAATTTATCAAATTATTTAAATTTCAATCATCTGGTTATTTAAGTTTTCATTATTTCATCTAGTCATTCTGATTTTTATTTCATTAGGTCAGATAGTTAATATGCTTAATTTTCAGATTATTATTTCATTAATTATTATTTTCAGAAAGTCTTGTATTATCAACTTCATTTATTTGTTTAATTTCCTAACAAATTGTTTAATATGGTTTATAGAACGTTGTCTTACAGTTTTATCACTTCCAAGTTATATCTCGTATTTAATTTATCATGCCAAAAAATATTATTGTCTCCACGACATCACGTTGGATCTAACTATCCACAACGACATTACATTTCTTCAATACTTCAAATATCACATTTGAATACAAGAATTACTCCAAAAACTCCATAAATATTCAGCACATACAGCATGAATCTCAACAATTACGCTAGACTGGGTACGACGACCTCATGTCTGCTTCAAAATACATTATCAACGTTGCAACTATCACATGGCAAATTCCACAAAATGCCTATCACAAACTCCACTTAACCATGTTGCATGATCTACAAAAAATATATAAATGGCTTCAAATTATTAACGCACATAATCTCCAATGACTGTAATTACTCTGATCACATCTAGACAACTCCTTAAACAATTGGAAAAATATTACTTCAGTAATTTAAGATCTGCTTTCAAATAGCATAAATTCTCTTTTACAATCTTCATAAATTCACATCGCAGAAAAACACCAATGTGTTATAATCTCTCATATCAAAATCTGCAATACTGATCTGCCTTCAAATAATTATGACCATTAATGATTAATCTTACAAGATTCAATTACTTTAAATCCTTCTCAAAGGTATCAAACACAATTATAAAAATCATCAAAGCATCAGCTGTAATAGCTGTTAAACTGAAATTACTCTCAAAAGAGTATAGCAACAAATTATTGGATTGGCAAACAAGAATTACTAAATGCAATCCTGTTGACATTTATCGTTACTTTATTTAACAAAATTTCGACTGATATGTGACTAGTAGTTCCTTGTTTAATTCACTTACATCTCGTGTACATTCGGATGATAAAAATGAGTCCCTCAATGGCAAGTAAGATGTGTAACCACCGTACAGTCGTATAAATACGAAAGACCTCGCCCCGTCGGCTTGGATGATAGTTCCCTAAACGATGGGTAAGGTGAGTACCACCATACAATCGTATAAATACGAAGGACCCCATCTCGTAGGCTGTATGAATGAATGTACCAGAAAGGAATCAACAAGTTTCTAGTTGTCATATAAAAGCGATGTTCATTCACTAAAGTGAATAACTTCTTAATATCTCCAAACAATCCAATGGAAAAAATCCCTACTGATGAATAATACACACTCGCTAGTATGCAATGAACTGACGAAGTAATTTCTGATAATCAATTGCAGATCACGAGTTCGAAATACTCGTTACACAAAAAAAAAAAATCATGAAAAATATCCTAGCTGGAAAAATGTCTAAAAGACCAAACATCTGCTTAATAAAGCCAAACAACGGTGAGAATTTCGTATAATGATGCCTGCCATATCATATGGTCACTCCATATTCTAGCAAATTCGAAGTATATAAATTCAAACCATGTCTTAATAATCAAATCACTCCTATTAGAAAAATATATATGTGTGCCCAGTATTCATGAAAATAATCGTATCAGGTAGTTAGAACTCTTACAATACCTTTCATTATCAGTTGTAATATAATTTCCAAGATCGTCGATTTTCCCTACCTAAAGAATTTCTCGTAAGATCGGCGTGAATATCATTTCATCCATGAAATTACGATTTCCTTCGAAATCCCAAGCGAATCAGCTGGTGGACTCCTCTCGTCAGGAATCGAATCCATCGCTCTGCGGTGCCATCTTGTCTCTATTCACGTTTACTCGGTCATGTTGAACCTCGGATTACCCATAGCGGATATTGTCCAACTCCTTCTCGAAAAGTTCATGAAAACAGTGGACCCCCTTACTCCTCTTCTAATATACGCCACTGTTCCTTTAAATGTTGAGTTTGAGAATTGTAAGTCCAATCTCAACTTACTGCAAAGTCCCACTTGAGTAAAATAAAATTTTACTTGATAGAGTTCAAGATTACGATACACCCTGTATCTGTTCGTAATAGGTAACTCATGAAAATTGTATAAGATATAAATCTTATAAATGCACGATATAATGTTCATCAGAGCCTATGCTAAACATTCAGTTTACTTGGAATAGTAAAAGTCGCTTTGAATGTGTTATATAACAGCATGGTTATAAGGTTATTCGTAAAAGCCTGTGTTTGAACAGCGTCGAAATGAAGCTTGAAATAAAGTTTTCAAATACGAGCAGTGTGGTTTTGAAATACCCCGGCTGTCTACAATTGTCTCCTCGGCCAGCCCGCCTGGATCAACGACCCCCTCGGCCTTCGCTGCTCGGCGATGCAAGAACTGTCACCTACACTTTTGCCGTGACAGTTTCCGTACGTTGCGTGACCTTCAATGTCCGTCTCACTGTGCTATAGAGCTGCTCTGAACTGCCCGTCTTCCTGGGCTCAACTGAACTTGCTAGCGCTGTGTTCTGGCTTATGTGCTACGCGCGGCACGTGGCTCATTCTCCCACCACTGCGCTCTTACGTCATGAACATAGTCTCGAACCCGAATCCTCTCGGCTGTTCTGTTATAAAATAACTTATTTCCATAAAATTATTTCCACATATAATACATGTTATATATCCTCTTCTAAGTTGTTTAAATTACTATAATTCCATATATGTTTCAATAAAGCTTCACATCTTTATCCATAATTCTATCTTCTTACAGATTTCAATGCCTCCTTGATTCTTGACCTCCTACGTCATCTTGGCATTCTTCTTGACGCGATCGGTGCGCTATCTTTTCCGATTGCTTTCCAAAACCTCAACTACAGCTTAATGTCAGCTGGCGTAGCCGATAGCCTAAAGTAGGTATCGGGTACAGTACAAAGGTAGCACTAGCAAAGGACACCTCAGTGTCATGTTTTATATCGCCGCCATCTTGACGGAAACGTAATGGCGGCTACACAAATGTTCAAAGCTTAAATCAAATTACGACTAACCTAATCATCCCATCTCTACCAGATTTAGCAACAACATACCTTAATGGGGGCAGCAACCTTTGAGCAAACTAATAGGTCATCAGCCTAATAGTTTGCGGATGGCGGCCATCTTTCTGTCAAAATCGATTACCCCTATTAATTCGAACACGGTGAAACCGAATGGAATGAAATTTGGTACAGAGGTAGCACTAGCAAAGGGCACCTCAGTGTCATGGTTTATATCACCGCCATCTTGACGGAAACGTAATGGCGGCCACTCAAATGTTCAAAGCTTAAATCAAATTACGACTAACCTGATCATCCGATCTCCACCCAATCTTGCAACAACATACCTTTATAGAGGAAGCATCCTTTGACAAATCTAATAGGTCATTAGCCCAATAGTTTGCGGATATCGGCCATCTTTGTGTCAAAATCCATTACCCCTATAAATTCGAACATGGTGAAACCGAATGGAATGAAATTTGGTACACAGGTAGCACTAGCAAAGGGCACCTCAGTGTCATGTTTTATATCGGCGCCATCTTGACGGAAACGTAATGGCGGCCACACAAATATTCAAAGCTTAAATCAAATTACGATTAACCTAATCATCCGATCTCTACCAAATTTTGCATCAACATACCATTATGGAGGGAGCATCCTTTGACCAAACTAATAGGTCATTAGCCTAATATTTTGCGGATGGCGGCCATCTTTGTGTGAAAATCGATTCCCCCTATTAATTCGAACACGGTGAAACCGAATGGAACGAAATTTGGTACAGAGGTAGCACTAGAAAAGGCCACCTCAGTGTCATGTTTTATATCACCGCCATCTTGACGGAAACGAATCGCGGCCACCCAAATGTTAAAGGCTAAAATGTAATTACGACCAACCTAATAATCTAGTCTCTACCAAATTTTGCAACAACAAATCTTTATGTGGGAAGCATATTCTGACCAAACTGCTAGATCATCAGCCCAATAGTTTGCAGATGGTGGCCAAGTATGTGTGCAAATCGATTCCCCCTATCAATTCAAACACGGTGAAACCGAATTGAACGATATTTTTTACAGAGGTAGCACTAGCAAAAGGCACCTCAGTGTCATGTTTTATATCGCCGCCATCTTGACGGAAACGGAATGACGGCCACCCAAATGTTAAAATCTTAAATCAAATTTCGACCATCCTAATAATTTGATCTCTACCGGATTTTGGAACAACATGCCTTTTTGTGGAATGCATCTTATGACTGACTACAAGGTCATCAGCCCAATAGTTTGCAAATAGTGGCCATGTATGTGTGCAAATCCATTCCCCAGATCAATTCAAACACGGTGAAACCGAATTGAATGATTTTTTTTACAGAGGTAGCACTAGCAAAGGGCACCTCATATTCATGTTTAATATCCCTATAGCACGTTGTATTTCAACAAGCTACTACAACCAACATTCAATTATACTCCTTGTAAAGGACAAAGAGTTATAACAATACCCATGCATTTAGGAGAAAGTAGGCTATATGTTCTTTACTGAACATCTTGTTAAATAGTGCAAAACATAGAAATCAAAAGCAGTCTATATGTAAGCCTGGTAAATCAGATACATCCATGCAAAATTTCATTTAAATCGAACCAGTGGTTCTTGTGTTATTGAGTAACACACAGACAGACAGACAGACAGAAAGACACACACTATCTCATTTTTAGCCTATTTTCAATTTTGAAAAAAAAAAAAAAAAAGATGTTCAGCAAAGAACATATAGCCTACTTTCTCCTAAATGTATGGGTATATTTATGACTCTTTATCCTCATCCCTAAAACCACCTCTACCACCATGTATTGTTTGTTTTCTTTTATATTGATAATTAGCCAGTAAGTGTCAAAATCAATATTATATACTTTATGATGATTGAATAACAAAACTACTAACTTATTGTAATGCATTCACGTCCGTTAATCTCTATATTAAGCCAGCCTGCAAACTTAAGGATCTATCGTTTTGGGTACCTTCCCCTTAAAAAATCCGCGCCAATCACAGTAGGTTGGTGCTGCGACCTAGCAGTGAATTCATATTTATCTAGTACGCCTCTGGGTGTTCAACGAGTAGGCAGTTTAAAGTAGCCAGGAGGGAGGCGATCCAACTGGCAGTGTTTAATGATAGAGCGTACAGTCACTCGTCCTGCTAGAAGGACCTTCCGGAAGTACTTTTGTACACAGCGGTGCGTCCTTCCAGCAGGACTTTGGACCCTTATGGCAAATGTTTGAACTGGCCTTCCAGCAGGACGCGTCCTTCCGGCAGTACTTTGGGTTATCAGAGCGTAATAATATTGCAGTTCTGGTACTGGGCAAACAGTAAAAGTCTGTAAATATTCTAAAATATTCAATATGACTCATATTGACTAATACAATAACTGTCTCTTAACAACATATTGACTCTAAAATATATAAACGTATAAAGTATAAACGTGTTTTCTTATAGTACAGAGACTAAATAAATGTATTAGCGACGGCGCGTCCATCACTCGAGAATAAATAAATTAAAAAAAGCCTAGTTGTGTTTTTGTCAATATCCCACTGCACAGTTGCACAACTACACGTAATTTAAACTACAGTACCATGACATTTACTGATATCATAATTACTAGCAAATAACGAGCGACTCCATGCATCTCCGCTGTTTGGAGCATCGAAATAGGTAGCAAAAACATAAACACAGTCACCATTACGTATAATCGCCGCCATTACTGAACGGTCAGAGCTACCAACTTCAGACTTGCATGCGCTGATTCGTTACATTTCCCTCTATATAATGGAAAAAAGAACGGTCCTGCCAGCAGGACGCTTCGTCCTCATATAAGCAATTGAATTACGTACTCAAATGAGGACCTAACTTCCTGCCGGCAGTGCCTTGTACGTTCTATCATTAAAGGTAATCGGAGCGCGATCGTGGCTAATAGTCGAACTAGCAGTATTACAAAATTGCCATACTTTAGGAGGCCAGGTATTGACACAGCGGTATATTTGGAACAATACTACCCACATAACCCACAAGAGGACAGCACCGTACAGAGACATTAAGAAGGCTGTGGTTGATAACAACGTGTATCTAATTCTTCTATTCTCCTTTTCGTAATGTCTTCTGTTTATATGCAATGCTGGGACTGTGATTTTATTAATAAACGAGTGTATACATTAGCCTCCCCTTTGAGCTAAATGACATTTTATTCAGTATCTGTGAAAAGAGCTTGTGCACATCATTTGTAAAAGAATTCAAGAAAAAAAAAGTCAACTGTAGCAGTATTCGATGCCCAGTCAACTGCGTGACAGGCTAACACGCTAGCCCAGAGCTAAACATATCCGTAACATCATGGCGATCTTAACTGATATATTAGATTCAACCTGTTGGCAAATAATGACTTGAAATAAACTATTTCTTCACTGCAGTACATCTTCATGATAGATCATTTCATACAAAGTTTATATTATTGTATCAGTAGGGTATATCGCATACAACATACTAAAACTACTGAAATATAAGACAGGCTCATGAGGACAGCTGCCATCTTGTCGTGTGGCAGATACAGCTCAGCTCTCTTAAGCCAGTCATACAGAATAATATTATAATATTAAATTATAATAAATAACGGATCACGACCTTCAGGATAGCTTAAACCTCCCTAGGCTTGATAATCTGAATTGGTGGGTCTTAAGCTATTGATTATAATGGTTGCATAATTCACACGGCCACCATCCTGAAATGGCAAGGCCTATGACCTTGAAGATTGGGTGAAAGACGCGTCCTATATAAAGGTATGTTGTCACCAAATTTGGTAGAGATCGGATGATTAGTTTAGCCGTAATTTGAGTTTACGTTTTGAACGTTTGAGTGGCCGCCATTCAGTTTTGGTAAAGATGGCGGCGATATAAAGTATGACACTGAGGTGCCCTATGCTAGAGCTACCTCTGCACCAAATTTCGTTCAATTCGGTTTCACCGTGTTCGAATTGATAGGGGGGGACAGACATTCAGAGTACACTCACTCACTCACTCACACACACACACACACTCACACACACACATACACACAGACAGACAACACAATTTTTCGCCCTGTGTTGATCTCATAAGTCTACTTTCATTTTTTGTAAAAATCGAAAGTAGGCTAAAAAGGCTTATGAGATCACCTTTTGTCCGTGTGTGTGTGTGTGTGTGTGTGTTTGTGAGGTGTGTGTGTGTGTGTCCCCCTAATAAATTCTAAACGGCTGGAGCGATGTCAATGAAACTCGGTAAGTTCATAGCACTATTCCGGGCGACCCCGACCGTGCCCTTCAAATTTTGTTACGTATCACCAATCCAACATGGCGGCTGTGCGAAATATTACACCAGCATTCAATATCTCCCAAACTATTACCGATATCACCCTGGAATTTTTTACGGTGATAAAGGGAACTACTAGAAATTCATCTATGTGACTCTTGAAATACTGGTAACTACAAAACCAACATGGCCAAGCGAAGTTGCGACGTTTAAATAGACGTTTCTCGCGATTTAACCAACCAAACGCAATAAAACTTGGTAGAGTATATGTTTATACACATTGTAATGCACCAACATCTAACTTGGTTCAATTGTTTACATAACCACAAGATGGCAGATGTGCGAAATATTTCACCGGCATTCTATATCTCTGAAACTACTGGAAGTTCATCGATAAAATTTTCAAAAACCGGTTAACTACAAACGAATATGGTGGCCAAGCGAATTTGAAAATTTAAATAGACCTTTCTCGCAATTTAATGAAACTTGGCACAGGAAATGTTTATACACATTGTAATGCACTGGTATCTAATTTATTTCAATTGTTTACATAACCTCAATATGGCGGCTGTTCGAATATTTAAATTAAGTTTTTATTTCTTGTGTCGTAATCATGCGATCGAAGGGAAAGTTTGAATAATGAACCTACGCAATAATTTTCCTTTAAAGATACATGACTCTATGGCCTATACATTTAACAATCCAACATGGCGACCATCCGAAATATTTAGACGGCTCTGAATATCTACGAATCTATTATAGCAATCGAACTGAATATGTTTATGTTCATAGGGGCTATGAACATACGTTCACCTATAGGACTTTCAATAACCTGGTGATCACAAATCCAACATGGCGGCGACGCGAAGTACAAATATTCACACGGACGTTTCTCGCAATTTAACCATCCGAGTGCAGTGAAACATGAAACAGTAAATCTTTATACGAATGTTAATCCACTGGCATCTAATTTATTTCAATTGTTTCCATAACAACAAGATGGCGGCTGTGCGAAATTTTAAAATCTCGTTGTTACTTCTTGTGTGCTAATCATGTGATTGAAGTTGAATGCTTCACGTACACAATAATCTTCATGTAACAGTACATAACTCTAGGACCTACATAATTATATAAAGTCCAACATGGAGACCATCCGAAATATTTAGTCGGTTCTCAATATCTACGAATCTATTACAGCAATCAAACTGAAATATTGTATGTTGATACTGGCAATTAACATAAGTAGGATATATGAAAATAGGCTGTATAGTTCTTCATGGAACTACTTGTTATATATTAGTATGATAATATTTAAGTTTAATTTCCAGGAGGCCATACATGGCAGTGTTGCCAAAATGATTCTATGCCTGCTGATAAGTCAAATTTTTAATGCATATTACTTCTACACTATCAATTGGATTTCAAACCAAATTTCGTTTGTACTGTGTACATATACAGATATGACTGGGCGTATTCTTAAGAGCCACCAGGGCTGCCAACTGTTAATAAATTCTCTCACTATTTTTATTTTATTTTATCCGAAGACCAATGTATCAGAAAGTATGCAATTCGACGGCTTTAAACTATGCACACGTATAGCACCTGACATTCTAGATTAATTTGAAGTAACTAATATACGTCTGTGCTACCAACATGATTCTAAGGCTACTGATAGGTCCAATTTTTAAATACATGTTAATTCCATACTATCAATTGGATTTCAACCATATTTTGTATGTGCTATGAGTACCTTAACAGATATGACTATTCTTAAGAGCAACCAGGGTTGCCAACTGTTAATAAATGCTGTCTCTATTTTTTTACCCAAATAGCAATATATCAGAAAGTATGCAAGCCAACAGCTTTAAACTTCGCTCACGTATAGCACCTGACATTCTAGATTAATTTGGAGTAACGAATATACGTCAGTGCTGCCAACATGATTCTAAGCCTGCTGGTAGATCCAATTTTAACATACATGTAACTTCTATACTAACATACCGTATGGATTTCATCCAAAATTGTCTCAACAAGAGTTCGTATTATTTCGGATTATATCTGACCAACACATGCATGACATTGTTGCCAACATGATTTTACGCTCGCTGATAGATCCAATGTCTAACTGCATGTAACGTCCATGTTATCCATTGGCCTTCAACCAAATTTTGTATTCTGTACCTTTAGAGATGGAACTAAGAATATATTCAGTCACAAGGGCTGCCAACTGTAGTGCTCTATTGGTCTTCATTAACCAGGTATATTTCGAACTAATTAGACATTTCGATATTACCAACTTAATTTCATCATTATTTGAGATAGGTCCATCTAGATTAATCATTGGCATGAATCTTAAATGTTATGAAAAGTAGGCTCTTGAGTTCGCCACGAAACTTCTTGTTATTTGTATGATTGCTATGTTGTAGTAAACCTGCAGTAAGAATGCCATAGCTGAGGAACTAGCAGTTTCTGAGAAAGAAAACATTTTAGTAGGAAATACAGGTTATTTTTAGCCTTGTTTTAAAAAGGTAAAACATTCCATCCCCAAAATTATTAGAGCTAGAGCAGCGAACTTTGGAATGCTAACCCCTCATATACAGTAGATGTCTAATAACATCATGTAAAAGAAGAAGTTCCGTGACGAACTAAAGAGCCTACTTTTCTTGCCAAAATTAATCTACAGTATATGAACCTATCTAGAATAATGACGAAATTGAGTTGGTAATATTCAAATGTCTAATTAGTTCGAAATATACCTGGTATAATGTAGCCTAATAGAGCACTACAGTTGGCAGCCCTGGTGACTGAATATATTCTTAGTTCCATCTCTTAAGTTACAGAATACAAAATTTGGTTGAAGTCCAATGGACGTTACATGCAGTTAGACATTGGATCTATCAGCACGTGTAAAAGCATTTTGGCAACAATGGCATGCGTGTGCTGGTCAGAAATAATCTGAAATATTATGATATCTTGTTGTGCCAATTTGGGATGAAATCCATTTGTTAGTATAGAAGTTACATGTATTTTAAAAATTGGACCTATCAGCAGGCATAGAATCATTTTGGCAACACTGACATATATTAAGTACTCCAAATTAATCTAGAATGACAGGTGCTATACGTGTGCAAAGTATAGTGCCGTTGGCTTGCATACTTTCTGATATATTGATATTAGGGTTTTATAAAAAATATAGACAGAATGTATTAACAGTTGACAGCCCTGATAAGAATACGTATAGTCATATCTGTTATGTTACACATAGCACATACGAAATTTGGTTGAAATCCATCTGATAGTATAGAAGTTACATGTATTTAAAAATTGGTCCTATCAGCAGGCTTAGAATCATGTTGGTAGAACTGACGTATATAAGTTACTCCAAATTAATCTAAAATATCAGATACTATACGTGTGAAGAGTTTAACGCTGTCGGCTTGAATACTTTCTGATATATTGGGATTTAGATTTAAAAAAATAGAGAGAGCAATTAATAACAGTTGGCAGCCCTGGTGGCTCTTAGGAATACGCTCATATCTGTCTATGTACACATATTACATACAAAATTTGGTTGAAATCCAATTGGTAGTGTAGAAGTTATATGGATTTAAAAATTGGACTTATCAGAAGGCTTAAACTTAATTTGGCAACACTGTCATGTATGGCCTCCTCCTGGAAATTAAACTGAAATAGTATTACCTACATGTGTGCCAATTTTGGAATAGATCCCATGCATACCTTCCAAGATATCCAACATGGAGCTCAAAATTCTAGTGCTTTGTTTTCAGCAGTTGGTAGCACTGACATCATTTTGAAATATGGGCTTGAGATATTCGGTATACATCTTTAGTCATACTAAATTTGGTTTCGATTGCTGCAGCCATTTAGGAGTTGATAGGGGGGGGGGCACACACAGACAGACAGACAGACAGAAGGACAGCCAGACACACACATTTTCCCGGATCGATCTCATAAGACTACTTATTCCTTATTTTTGCAAAATGTGAAAAGTAGGCTAACAATAACTGAAATGTTGTTACTTTAGGGACAAATGTGCATCAAACCAACTTTAGACCTGACCCTAAACTTTCTGCAACACTGTAGTGTGTTTGATTTTAGACACAATGTAGAACCACCGTGGTCGGCGCTTGAGTGTCGATACTTATACTGAATTGTTCCGGACACAAGTCGACACATTTGAATAGGCGCTTACAAGTGAACTCGATAACACAAGCCTGGTATGGAAATGCTCAATTTACATCCAGCTCCTGGGCGATGGCCATTGAGCGGGGAGACACTCTCCTAAATTTAGCGACCTTTCTCAGAACTCAATGAATCATTTAAAATGTAAAATATCCTCTGAATAATTCGGCTTTAATCGGCATATTACGTGGGTAGCATTTAAGGGAGTTACTTAGGGCAGTTGGGCACTTCTGCAATGACGTGAGTGAAGTAGTGATGAGAAGTTTCAAAGTGAAAGAAAATCTGTAAAATTGTCAGCGCCTCCTACCGAATCTAACGTGGGATAAAATATTTTGCAAATTGCTGAATGTTTCACTAACTCTGGCGTTCTATGAACCGCGAGAGAACTTGTAAAGGTACGAGTATTTGGGATAAAGGGACCACTGAAGAGACTACAAAGATGTTGTAAATAGAAAGTTTAAATGTTAGTTAATCCGTCACCAGGCGAAACACATAACATATTTCTAACGAGCAAAGTTTACTACAGCTTTTAGGTCACAAATGCCGTGGTTCGATACCCTGTCAGCATTGTGAGGGCCTTGATTACCAATAGATTGCGAGGCCATTAGCACTGAGAGTTAATGGGTAAACGAGCAAATATTCTTGGTTTTTGCCTAGTGTGTGGCGAGGTTTGTCCCTGGTGTACCACTCGACCACCAAATCTTGTATGCCGTGCATTGATCGCAAACTTTGTGCCATACTCGGTATGCACGTAGACCTGACAATGCACAGGCAAGCCCCTAACCACAGTACACATCTGTCACATGTTCTTAGTCGTATTGTTTGAGGAAGCAATTCTTCACTACAAGGAATGTTTGCGAGGTCTTTCGGCCAAAAGGAGGGATAACGTTGAGAGTATCATTCGTTTGGAGCTTACGGCGATATATCGATATACTTCAAACGAGGATACCGATAGCTCTTCATTATCGCTTCGCCGTAAATCCTCGCCAAATATTTGCGGGGGAAGAACGATATAAATCCGGTCTAATGGACAAATCGATAAGCGCGGATGAAGGAACTGATCTGGTTTTAATGACCGGGATCAAGTTGGTTGGGTATTCATTATTTGGGATCGGCTCCACATGCAGCTCCTGTCAGGGAAGACGTAATCTCCTTCCCTCAAACAGTCAGTCCATCATAACCACCCTCCGCTTCTAGTGGCTCTTTTATCTATGTAGCACACTGTCTATTGACCAAATGCCAATAGCGGACACATCTCTTCACTTGGTGCAATATAACTCAAGTAAAAGTGAGTTTTGTTTTGTCGAAATGGTTTTGGCAGAGTGTGGAAGTGTAATTGGTTTCTAATTTTTAGCCTACTTTTCACATTTTGCAAAAATGAGGAAAAAGTAAACATATGAGATCGGGAAAATGTGTGTCTGTCTCTCCTTCTGTCTGTCTGTCTGGCTGGCTGGCTGGCTGTTTGTGTGTCCCCACCAATCAACTCCTAAACGGCTGCAGCAATCGAAACAAAATTTGGTAGGAGTAAAGATCTATACCTGAATATCTCACGGCCATATTTGAAAATGATGTCAGTGCTACCAACTACTGAAACATCGCAATTGAAATTTGAGCTCCATGTTGGATATCTTGGAAGGTATGAATGGGAGATATTTAAAAATTGGCACACGTAAAGATAATAATATTGCAGTTTAATTTCCAGGAGACCATACATGGCAGTGTTGCCAAAATGATTATAAGCCTGCTGATAGGTCCAAATTTTAAATGCATATAACTTCTACACTATGAATTGGATTTCAACCAAATTTCGTTTGTGCTATGTGTACATAAACAGATATGAATGAGCGTATTCTTAAGAGCCACCAGGGCTGCCAACTGTTAAAGAATGCTCTCAATTTTTAATGCAAATACCTATATATCAGAAAGTATGCAAGCCGACATCTTTAAACTATGCACACGTATATTCTGACATTTTAGATTAATTTGGAGTAACTTATATACGTCAGTTCCACCAACATGATTATAAGCCTGCTGATAGGACCAATTTTTAAATACATGTAACTTCTATACTATCAGATGGATTTCAACCAAATTTCGTATGTGCTATGTGTAACATAACAGATATGATTATACGTATTCTTAAGAGCCACCAGGGCTGCCATCTGTTAATGAATGCTCTCAATTTTTTATGCAAATACCCATATATCAGAAAGTATGCAAGCCGACATCTTTAAACTATGCATACGTATATTACCTGACATTCTTCTTCTACTTCTTCTTTCGAATAACCCATTTGAATCAACGTTGGCTATTGTCCATTGTATTCAATTTCCGATGTTTCCAAATTTCTTTCATTCTTTTGAGTGACGATCTTTCACCTCTTGAGTTCACTTTCTGCCAGTTGTTTTTTTCTTCCTTTCATGAAATTTTGCCTCTTGAATAGCTTCTCTGAGGAGTGATCTGTTTGCTATTGACATTCTATATTAATTTGGAGTAATTTATATACGTCTGTGCTACCAACATGATTCTGCTGAGAGGTCCAACTTAAAATACATGTAACTTCTATACTATCATTTGGATTTCAACAAAATTTCGTGTGTGCTATGTGTACCATAACAGATATGACTATGCAGATTCTTAAGAGTAATTAGGGCTGCCAGCTGTTAATAAATTCTGTCACTATTTTTGTTTCCCTAATATCAATATTGTGCCGTTAATACGGCTCTTCTTACCCTTACTGCTCTGTTTAGTCGATGGTCTCTAGGACTCTGCCTGCAGGGGAGATATCAGTTCTCTGTTTTGCCGCTAGAGAGCTGCACCACGGTAAGGAGTTGATAGTAGCCTTGGGTCTGCTATATGTATCTTATGCGCATGACCAGTCATCCTGATGTTTTGAAGACAATAATTGCTGTTTGTTTTTGATGATTATGAAAAGATCTGTGAAGATCTTTGGACTGGAAAGAAGTGAGTAGTTATTTACTGCGAGTTCCCACACGGAACTAAATAGCCTATGGGCTTCTTAATCCTGCATGTATTTGTATTACACTAGTGGAGTGACAGTACCCTTCGACTTTTCGAAACTACTGCTGATATATATATTTTGTATGTAAATTTTGATATTGTAAGCTTCAGTTAGGTTTCAGTTCTATTATTCTTTGGGAGTATGGAAGTGAGTTTTGTTCTGTAAGTGCCCCTATGGCAATGTAGTATTTGTTTGTTTTCGGATCTTCTGTTGGGTTTCTTAACTATGCATGACAGTCAGCTGGGATGTGAACAGAGAAGGATCGAGGGAGCCATTGCTGAAGTTCTGTCTTCTTATGAAGTTCTTCTGGAAATTGGCCATAAGTTTATATGTATGACAACGTGTATGAGCTTTTGAAAATACGACGTGAAGTTCTTAAAGTGTTTGAAAGTGCCTTAGTTCATGCAGCTGATGAAAACTTCTAAGATTGAAATTGTAGGCTATTCCTTCTATGATAATGAGGCCTATATGATTGATGGGTAACTGTCGTGACATGTATGCTGGACTACATAAGTATTTCTCCGTGCGAAGGCAAGTACTGGGAACGTGAACTATTTCCACATCTTCTAGTTTTGTTAAATCTAATCTTGTTGTTAATGTTATTGTAAATGTAATGTTGAAAAATGTCAATAGAAGTTGTTCATTTAAGGAACGCAAGTGTATCATTTCTAGGTCTAGGCTTAGTACTGTAGTCTCGGAATACTATTCTGGGTATGTTGTTTCTTTTGGGCCTGGTCATTCCAATTAAGGGGCATTCTCCTGCGTGTCAAATATATCAGAAAGTATGCAAGCCAATAGCTCTAAACTTTGCTCACGTGTAGTACCTGGCTTTCTAGATTAATTTGGAGTAACTAATATAGGCCTACGCCAGTGCTGCCAACATGATTCTAAGCCTGCTGATAGATCAAATTTTAAAATGCATGTGACTTCAATACTAACAAATGGATTTCATTCAAAATTGACACAACAATAGATCATATTATTTCAGATCATTTCTGACCAATACATGTATGTCATTGTTGCCAACATGATTTTACGCGCACTGAAAGATCCAATGTTTAACTGCATGTAACATCCATGCTATCCATTGGACTTCAACCAAATTTTGTATTCTGTACCTTAAGAGATGGAACTAAGAATATATTCAGTCACCAGGGCTGCCAACTGTAGTTCTCTATTAGGCTACATTAAGCCAGGTATACAGTATTTAGAACTAATTAGAAATTTCGATATTACCAACTTAATTTCGTCTTTATTCTAGATAGATCCATATAGATTAATCATTGGCACGAATCTTAAGTTTTAAGAAAAGTAGGCTCTTTCGTTCGTACGGAACTTCTTGTTTCGTAATTGCTACGGTACTTATTCTTAGTCTATTTTCATTTATGAAAAAATAGGCTTGTGAAATCACCTTTTGTCCGTGTGAGTGTGAGTGTGTGTGCCCCCCAATAACTTCTAAACGGCTGGAGCGATTTCAATGAAACTCGGTAAGGTCATAGCACTATTTTGGCCGACCCCAACCGGACCTTCAAATGGTATTACGTCTCACCAATCCATGGCGGCTGTGCGAATTACTTCACCGGAATTCTATATCTCCGAAACTACGAGTATTACTGATATCACCCTGATATTTTGTACGGTGAAAAATGGTACTACTAGAAGTTCAGCTATGAGACTTTAAAAAACCCTGTAAAATAGAAAACGAACATGGCGGCCAAGTGAAGGTGAAACACTTTAATAGGTTTTTATCGCGATCTAAACATCTGAGCGCAGTGAAATATGGTACAGTAAATGTTTATACACATTGTAATGCCCAGGCATCTAATTTAGTTTAATTGTTCACATAAGCTAAAGATGGCGGCTTTGTGCAATTTGAAAATTAAGTTCTTATTTCTTGTGTATTAATTATGCGATCGAAGTGAAAATTTGAACAATGAACCTACGCAAATATAGTCACCAAATAGTACATAACTCTATGGCGTACATATATCGAAATCTAACATGGCCACCATCCGAAATACACGTCATTATGTGTGTGCGCGCCACTAAACACGGCAAGCTAAGCCGACTGTGACTAGCGCAGATCGCGGCCGCGCTCACCCGGTCCAGCCGGTGGTTAATGGGCTCCGATGACTCATATGTCAGATCACACGTGTTTTGTCATGCATATGGGCGTGAATTTGCAAAGCTTAGACGTTAGTGCTGCACGCTTAGTGAGTATTGTGATTACTGTGGTTATTGGTCATGCCTAGACACCAATTCACAATGCGCGAACGTGTGTGTGTATCCATAATTCGTAAATGAATAGCAGAAAATCTTGTTCTGAAACAAGACGAAAATTTTGAATGAAGTTTCCAGGAAGACCTGTGCCTAATGCCAGTACAATTAGGAGGCTCGCTAAATGATTCTGAAATGTTGTATGCTCATAGAGGCTATTAATATAAGTAGGATAAATGAAAATAGGCTGTATAGTTCTCCACGGAACTACTTGTTCAATTTATGGCAAACTGCAGAGCATTTTCAGTCGCCATGTACAGGCTTACAGTATAGGAACAAGGCACTTAGTTAACGTCTTCCAGGACATATTAGTGGGCTTGATTGGTCGAACGGAATCCAAGATGTGGGCTACTTTAGGTAACCAAACTGAAGTTGTACATTAATTTTGATTAACGATATTGGTTTTAAATATGTTAGAGTTTCGAGGCGTGCGATATATCAAGATTCGAGATCGATATGAATTTCTAAATATCGATAGAAAGATAAGCGTAATATTGACTTTCCATCAAGGCGGCTAAAATGGCTATTAATATTTTTACAAACCTACTTAAATTGTCAGAAGTCCCAAGTACCTTTTAACAGGACAAAAGGTCTTTGTTGCAACATCTTTTTCAACATTTTTAGCCTATTTTCATTTTATGAAAAAATAAGCTTATGAGATCACCATTTGTCCGTGTGTGTGTGATGATGTGTGTGTGTGTCCCCTAATAACTTCTAAACGGCTGGAGCGATTACAATGAAACTCGGTACGATCATAGCATTATCCTGTCCGACCCCGACCGTTCCCTTCAAATGTCATTGTGTCTCACCAATCCAACATGGCGGCTGTGCGAAATATTTCACCGGCATTCAGTATCTCCGGAAATATTACCGATATCGCCCTAAAATTGTGTACGGTGATAAAGGGTACTGCTAGACGTTCACCTATGAGACTTTCAAAAACCTGGTGACTACAAAACCAACATGGCGGCCAAGCGAATTTGAGATTTTAAATAGCTTTTTCTCGCGATTTAACCATCCTAACGTAATGAAACTTGGTACAGCAAATGTTTATACACACTGTATTGCACTGGAGTCTAATTTAGTTCAATTGTTTACATAACCTCAAGATGGCGGCTGTGCGAAATTTTAAAATTAAGTTTTTATTTCCTGTGTCGTAATCATGCCATCGAAGTGAAAATTTGAATAATGAACCTAGGCAATAATTGTCCTTGAATGGTACATAACTCTATGGCCTATACATATAACAATCCAAAATGGCGAGCATCCGAAATATTTAGACGGTTCTCAATATCTTTTAATCTTTTACAGCAATCAAACTGAATTTTTTATGTTCATAGAGGCTATGAACACATGTTCACCTATAGGACCTTCAGTAACCTAATGAGCACAAATCCAACATGGCGGCGACGCCAAGTGTAAATATTTAAATGGACGTTTCTCGCGAATTAACCATCCGAGTGCCGTGAAACGTTGCACGTTACATGCATATACAGTGCCCTTTTAGCAAGAAATATGCCAATCACAGTATACCAGCGTAGCTCAATTCGGAAATTTCGGGGCAGCGGTAAGTTCCCCCACTCTGTGACTCACATATTTTGGATTAATTAGAGGATACACTTGCAAAAAATAACAACAAAATCAACTCCTATTTTAACACATTTAATTAATAAAATTAATGGCGCTACAAACACTTTAACAATTTAATTATTGACCCATAATCATCTACTTGTTCCAAATGAACAAGGAATCACAAATATAATAAAACAAATATTGTATTTAAACATATGGTTTCCACATAAACCAACAATTCCTACTTAGTCTTACTTCCATAAAGCATCAACTGTAAGCTTTATATAACTCCGAGCTCTTTTGGCTCCATGCTTTACATAATAATGGTGTCATTCTTGTACACCTCAAATACTATCTTTTATATTTTCTTAATCCTCAAAACAAATGTATAACTACATTTAAAATCTTATGTTAATTATCTAACTCAATATTTTTGGGCATGTTCACACATTCAGCTGTTATCATCTCTCTTTATTTTCACAAATATATTAAGGTAATCAGGAAATCAATTGTGTACTCCAGAGCGTGAAGATACTTGACACAGTCAAAAAACTATAGTTACTCCCGAAACTTAGTTGCCTTCAATTAACTCGTGGAATCCTACTTCCATACATCATTACAATAGGGATTATTATTTATCTCTTATGTCTTATAAGACCATTATCACATAAGAAACTACGATCTGAACAGGCAAACGAAAATATCAATCTACAAGGACCTCGGTTCAACGCCCGGGTCGTTAACAACTTTAAACACTCACGGTGTCTTTACTACATCTTACGAGACGGTTCCGGCCCACCCTTACTCTAAGAGAGCCAGGCCATTAACTCGGGCGCGATTTATGACACAGAGGGTGACGGGCGACTCTCTGTCTAACCCACGTTAGCCGCTCCTTTCCAAGGCTTTCAAAACAAACCTTCACATTATACTCAGTCCTGGGGAGAGACCGGGCTTTTACTGTTCTGTATCCATTCAAACAAATATTCTTTGGTTCATAGACCACTTTCGTAACCTTGGCATTTATTAATTATGAGAGGGTCCTCATTGATTGGGGAAGATTAATACACATTCGACGTCGAAGAATTAAGGGGCTTTTATCATAAGAGGATTCTGAGTTCGAATCTCTTCACATGCCTCGGGAACCATTCCCTTATAAAGGACTTATACAAGACGCGATTTAAAGTCGGCCGTGGCCTACATGACATACGCTCAATAATACCATACATTAGCTCCCTTTTAATACATACACAATGCCTCGTGATAGTACGTCACAAATAGAGGACTTATACAATTATCAAATCACTACAATCAACTACCCTCCATAAGTAATTTACCAAGTATTTTAACTTCTACGCTTTCCTAGCGTGACATTTTAATATTATTTGCGCTCCTTTGCGCTATGCATTATTTTAAGCCGAAATGTCTTCCCAAGAACTGATAAATCTCATTAGTAACAATTCATATTATTTTTAATTCTTATATTAATCTTTTCCGTTGCCGATAAATCGCTCCCATTTAAAACATTCCCTTGAACATCATATCTTACACATATATTAAGGCTTTAACGCTCTTATGTTCACATCAATTTATTTGATCTTTATTTAATATTTCCATACTTAGTTATTAGTATTATCTTTATTCTTTACACAAGCTCAAAAGCTATTTCTTTCATATCTCAACTTTACTTTATTTAAATATCTTTCATAATAATTACTGATATTTCGCTTGCTCTTATGACATTCGTTAAATACATTAACATTTTATTCACATATTTCCTCTACGGGATTTATTCTTTACATAATTATTTATAATTTCTCAAATTTCTATTATTGTTCAGACCGCGTTCTTGTTTATTCAGTATTTATTTCTTAAAACACATCCCTTTTACTCAAAACTCCGGTGGATTTGTACACAACCGTTTCCTGACACCAAAATAGAATGAAATTCAGTACTCACATGTTTTTAAGATCGTCCCATGATCTTTATTCTTGTGCGGTGTTTCATTTTGGGCCCACTTTGAACCTTTTACTCCATATTAAAGGAATTCATCTTATGTACAAACACTTCTTGACACATATTTAAGACACTTAACATTGACGACATTTTTATACACTGATGTGTCCCTTTTGAACACATAATAAACACTAAAAATATTAATCTAACACACAATCTTGATAAATTTACACTTCACAATTCTTGATCACTAGGCCGTATTTCTGAGCCTATCACACGTGACCTCTTAATTTCCCGTTTCCAAGGGTGAAATTTATTCAATGTCGGCTTCCTATCCTGCAGAATACGAAAGTCTCGAAACATCTACTGTTCCCTGGAATCCAAATTCTTCTACTCCTATCCTGGATGACCGGCTATTTATCTAGCTTGAACGGCTTCTTTGTAGATCTGGCTTATCGATCCTAGCGAAAGTCTATTCGGATCGAGGTCTCCTCACTAACCTCTCGATGACCTATAGATTTAGTTTATAGCAGCTAGTACTTCTCGAGTCTAGTACTTTTAGAATAGTTCGCCTGCTTTCTGGAGATAATGTTTATATTCTCCGTGCTTCTTTATTTGATCGGTTCTAGCACACCTACGTTTCTGATATACGTTCCGAACCTTATTCTGTGCTTCCCTTTTTGGGTTCTTTAATTTAGATAACAGTTTATCTTTCTGGTACGGTACTTCCGTACGTTATGATATATTCGTTCGTCTATTTAACGACCTATCGCCTTAAGTCCGACGTTCGCAGCCTGCTCTGACTATATCTTACGAACTTTCACTATAACTTGTATACTGTCGGGACTAAATCCTGTAACTAGGATTTTCCTAATCTTTCAATACGGCGATACTTTAAATTTCTTCTTTACCACTCCTTATGGAGGCAAGCAAGTTGTTAATACTGCGACGCCTATGGCTATCGGATATTACTTCTGCGGTGTCACACAGCGTTTCTCCCCTCAAGGAGTACTAGTAACTGTCTTCGATGTGACGCAGAGTTACGCCCCACACGGCTGTCTGGATACTGATGTGCTGTGATGTAGTCTTACGCCCCTCACGGACTGTCGTAATGACTGCATGCGTAGTAACACCCTCACGGGTTGTCAGAATAACTGCATTCGGTGTTTGATGTAGCCTAGTGACGTGCCCTCAGGCCGTTTGAAAACTGCATTTACTGTTGATGCTCCAGCGTCACGTCCCCTTGTACTGCGTGATGCGTGATTACGCCCCCTCGGGCTGTTCGAGACTGCATGATTGGCTTGGTGAAGCCCGAAGCTTTATACTATTTCACTACAAAAAAATAAGACTCTAGTCCTTTCTGTGACCAATTTCTAAAATAATGGTGGCACAAATATAAAAATTATACCTTCCGAAAGCTCGTCTTCTCAATGTCAAATAATCTCATTGCCCCTAAGAATCGATCGTGCAATTCGGAGATATTAATTAATTTCTCGTCCTCAATTGTGTGGGTGTTGCATTTCTTTTGCTTTCTCCCCTCCACACAGGCCTTGGTAATTCCCCGATGACGTCGTCTTGCGTTTGCAGTTTTCTCCTGCGCAATTATTAAATGGTTTCTCTTTACTAAAAAATCTCTCATTCAAAATGATTCACTGTACTGTACTTGTTTACTCATTATTATACTTGTAAACGGGTTAAATTTAATTATTCCTCTTCTGGCGCATAAGCGGTGTTGTCAATTTCCAGCAACGTAAGGTCGATTTCCGAGTCAGGCTTCCTTGTTTAATCTTGGGAAATTTCCACTCGGTTATTAATACTCATGACTCGCTCCCTTCTGAATGTCAAGAGGGTGATCTCATCTCACGAACACCTGGTCCTCGCCTCTTGCACCATATTAGGCTAGCATCTTAGCTGGATCTATCTTTAAGTTACATTAGAAACTATACGTTTCTTTCATTTCTTTCCCAAATGCATGGATTCGCCCTCATTGGACCCTATGGCACATGGGTTCATCTCTCCCCTCCTTAGGTAAATAAATTTTCGAAAAATGTTGAGGAAATTTATTTCAATTAATCATATCTGTCTTTATTCGTCGAAGCCATCATAACAATGTCCGTACCTTCCGTTGTTTTTACTTCTTTAAAGTCGTATCTGGTAATTGTGTAGGTCGGGTATGCTCTTTCCCTACCCTTTCTCTCTTTCTTTACTTGTCTGGACTTTAAGTCCCCAGAACCTCATTCTTCCTTACGGGTTTGGTCTATCCCTACCCGTTTCCTTATTTCATCATTTTCCTTTCTTAAATTGGAATTTTCTTCTTCAATAAATTCAATTATTTCTTTAATTTCCCAATACAATTTCTCCAATTCGCATTCGCACTCGAATGCTTGAGCTCTATTTTCTATTTCTTCCTTATTCTTGTTTATGTCAAAAGCGGATTCATCTCTACCTGTTTCCATAACCAGGGCTTGTTCATTTACTTCATCGAAATCTTCGGGAGGGTAATATAATTTCAAATTTGCTGAATTCATGGTCACTTCGTGATCCGTTTCACAGTGCCGAATTCTATATGCGTTATTCCTCAAATCTCTGATTATTTGATATGGTCCGTGGTACATTTTCTGAAATTTCTTGTACACACGGTTCCCTGGATCCGAAATGGCTGGTCTTTTTACTAACACCATTTCTCCTGCTAATAATGGTCGATGATACCTCTTATGCCTATTTCTTCTCTGCCTCCTGTCGGCTTGAGCTTTTAGATGCTCAAAGGCTCTTCTAATGCGTTCATCTCTTCCAGGCTGAGCGTCTGCTGGCCTAGGAATTACCAGACTCCAAGGTCTTTCTGGTTGCTCATTCCGATGTAACGTTATGGGTATCTCTCCTGTGGATTCATGGATTGTATTATTTATACAAAATTAGATAATATCCAAGATATCTATCCACTTCCAATTTTCTTCGGCACAGTATATTCTACAATACTTGTCCGTCTCCCTCATCACTCTTTCTACAGGATTTGCCTCAGGATGGCGAATACTTGACAAAATCTGACGTATTCCAAGTCTTTCTAATTCTCGTCTGAACTCTACACTGGTGAAACAACTGCCGTGATCCGACAACAAATTCTCAGGTTTTCCCAGAATCGGTATCACTTTTTCTTTGAGTCGTTTTAACACCTGTTTGGTACTAGTCTTTTGTATGGGAGCAAGGACAACCATTTTAGTGAAGACATCCATAGCCACCATTATGTGTCGATTTCCTCTTCTTGCCTTTGGCAAAGGTCCAAAATTATCAATAGATATGATTTGGCCGGGCCTTTCGGGCAACAATGGTATAGGCTTCTGTCTCATCAGAAATGCATTAGGTTTGATCCTTTGACATAGATCACATGTCTTTAGCGTGTCCCTTACAGTTTCTCTCAGTCTCGGCCATACAAATGCTTCTTTCAGCATTGAGACTGTTTTGTCGACTCCCATATGTCCGAACGATCTATGGGCTAACCATACTATTTTCCTCTGCAAAATTGCAGGTACAACAATCCTTAATTTTGTATGGTCAGAGTCTACAAACTTATATAACAATCCATTATAAAACGTGTAGTCCTGAGCTATTTTATTCGCTTCCGTGTACGCTGGTGTTCCTCTTATCAAGCTTCCCTCAAGGAAAGATATAAGCATATTCATCCATGGATCCTCCCGTTGTCTTTGACTAATGCTTCTTAACTCGTTAAGAGTACGCTGATCCCTGTCTTCCAAATCTATAGCCATTACTTCCTCTTCTATGGACTCTGGCTGTCTACTTAAGTAGTCTGGAACTATATTTTCTTTTCCTGGGCAGTACTCTATCTTGACATCAAATTGTTGAATGTATAAAGCCCAAAGCATCAACCTTTGACTGGATAAATCAGTCTTCATCAAAAAGGTTAAGGCTTTATGATCCGTTCTTAGAATGACCTGAAACCCATATACTATCTTCCGCCAATATTGCAACGCGTGCAATATCGCTAACAGCTCGATTTCGCTGATCGTATAATTTTTCTCGTGTGGTTTCAGTCTCCTACTTGTGAAAGCTAGATAGTTTTTCTTATCAGGGTTTTCCGGGTTTTCCTGATATAACATTGCCCCTATTCCAATCTGGGATGCGTCTGTTTGAATGATAAATCTCTGATTAAAATCAGGATATCCTAGCTTCACGTAATTTAAGAGCATTTCCTTGGCCTCTACGAATGCTTTTTCTGCTTCCTCCGTCCATTTCCACTTGCCCCCCTTTTTCAGAAGGTCCTGTAGTGGTGCAACAGTTTTGGTGTATGATGGACAATGTCCTGAGAAGAACCCAATCAATCCCAAAAACTGTCGAACGTTCTTTACCTTCAAAGGCCTTGGAAAATCCCTTATCGATTCCAATTTGCATGGATTTGGTTTAACACCATCCTTGTCAATCACATGCCCTAAAAATGTCACTTGCCTTTGACAAAAATTCGACTTCTTTAAATTTATTTTAAAATTTGCCCTTCTTAAGTCTTCCAATAATTTCTTCAAATTCTCTAAATGTTCCTCAATATTCTCCGAGGTAAGCAAAATGTCATCCACGTATCGGATAGTGCAATTTTTCACTTCCTCTGACAGGTTTCGATCAAGCGCTCTTATTAATGCAGATCCTGCGGTCTTCAATCCAAACGGACATCTTCTAAAACAATATGTTTGTTGGTCGAACTGAAATCCAGTCAACAAGCTGGTTTTCTCTTCCAGTTCGAGATGGTGATACGAAGAAGTCATGTCAATATTTGTAAAAATCTTCTTGCCTTTGAACTTCCTCAGTATTTCTTTTATGGGTGGTGCCGAATCATTTTCTGGTATGATTTTTGCATTTAAATTTCTGGCATCTAAACACACCCTTACTGAGCCATCCGGTTTACTCACAATCACTAACGGACTAACATATGGTGTCGCCATCTTTTCTATAACACCTGCATTCATCATCTCCTGCCGTGTTTTCTTAGTTTGTGGGTAATGTTTTTCCGCAACCGGGTATGGTTTTTGTTTGAACGGTGCCCAATCATTTACCTGGAACGCGTATTTAAAATTTTCAATCTTCCCTGGCTTGGAATCAAATACGTCCCTATAATTCAATAATAATTTCTTTAACTGTTCCTTATTTTCGAGGTTGACTTTAGCTTCCTCCACTTTTCCTGACAGGTTGGTCTCGAACTCATTTTCCAAATTATCTTCGAGTTCTATGTTGAGGACTTCAAATATCTTTTCTATGTCCTTATAATCTTCCTCAATCACTTCTTCCATATGCCATACCTGTTCTCCTATTTTCGCATCCTGTTCCTGTAAGTTAATGTTTTGCTCATCCACATCCTCTCTTTGAACTCTAATGCAGTTTTGCGCTAGGTCTATGATGACCTTGTTCTCACGGATAAAATCAATACCTAATATGACATTATACGGTAATTGATTTACCAGCAAAAAGCACTGCGAAATTTCAGCGTTACCCATGATCAGATCAATGTATACCTGAAATTTGCATGTTAGAGATTTTTCAGGGATAATCCCCTTAATCTTTACACTTGATGTGGGAATCTTTAATACTCGGCCCCTTGTTTCCAATTCATTTAGAAGGGTTTGTGTAATTAAACTTATTGTGGATCCGGTATCAATCAATGCTCTGACCAGTAATCCTTCTATCCTAAGCATAATTATAGGTAATTCTCTTTTAACAGGTGGGATTCCTTCCACATCCTCGTTAATTAGCTCATCTGGTCTGGCTATCCAATTCACAATTTCTACCTCCTCCCAGCTCCTGGTATGTTTCCACTTTTGACAATTTAAATTTGGAGTTTTTTTTATCCTAAGGGCTCCCTTTTCCCTCATTCTTTAACTGAGCTTGTAGTTCCAAGCTTTGAGCTCCGTCTAGTCGGTCGGGTGATTTCCGGTTCTTAATTGCCTCACTCCAACGGACTTTCTGCCTATCAGGTTCATCTGGTCGTTCGTTCATATAACGAAGTCTTTCCTGATATCTTTCTTCTATTTCGGCCCGATATTCATCATCCCTATCCTCTGGCCTTACATTCCTTCTGGGATAATTCTCCCATTTCTTTCTGTTGTCTTGCCTTTGATGGTTATTGTTATAGGGTCGGCTCTCTTGTTGCCTATAACCTGAACTCCTAGGATTTCTTCCTCGATATCCTCCTCTGTAGTATGGCTGTATCCTTCTAGGCTCCTGGTGCCCATACTCTCGACCTAGTCCTTGGGTATCCGTGCTGGTGGACTGATTCCTGGTCGCTGGTTTTTCTCCAGTTTCCTGACTGCTGGCCATATGTACTTGCTCAGTTTGTCTTTGATGCCGAGGAGTTACGTGCGAAGTCGTCATATCTAACTGACGTAATACACTCTCCACTTCCACAGCACTTCTGGCTTTGGATGAGATTAACAGCCTCTGAATCTCATACGGAAGTTGTCTTGCAATGGCGGCACACAGGTCGTTTTCTGCCGGAGCAATATCCAGTTCGCGGAATTTACACAGCTGAGCGGTGAAAAACTCCGA
Source organism: Meconema thalassinum (assembly GCA_946902985.2). Classification (NCBI taxonomy): domain Eukaryota; kingdom Metazoa; phylum Arthropoda; class Insecta; order Orthoptera; family Tettigoniidae; genus Meconema; species Meconema thalassinum. Next base: position 964,704,751 of record OX336390.1, on the reverse strand, counting down.
GTACTTAGTTGGTGCATTGGTGCTGTACTTCCTAGAGTACAGATCTAGCCTTAAATTCTCTTGGACGTCTGCTGCCCAATATCGTTTTAAAAATGCTTCCCTAAAGCCTTCCACCGTATCAAAGGTGTATCTGAAGCTTCTGAACCAGGTGAGACAATCACCTGCCAACAGCTTTTCAATAGCTCTCAGTCTCCGATCCTGAGGAACCTTCATTTCGTTTAAATACTCTGCAACTTCCTTTAGCCAGTATTTTGGAGTAATAGACATGTTATTACACGTAAACTTTACTGGTCTGTCCTCATTGGATTTAATAATGTTTATTATCTGGCCATTTGTCTGATTCATGTACGGGGTTGACATCGCCATCGGATATCCTGGGTTCTTATAAGGGCTCTCCCCTCCTAAGTCCCTCTCCGTATCTGTGCCTTGTTCACGGGAATCTACCCATCCTGTCTTTGGAAACTCCTCCTGATTCTCGAATTCTAACTTCCTTTCCCTTCGGGCACTTTCTTCATTAGCCATGAGTTGGATTTCCATTTGACTATTCTTATGTTCAGTCCTCTCCAATCGGGATCTTAATTCATTCTGAATTCTATCTTGATTCCTTCTACTATCTTCCTCTACCTTTTTGGATTGGAATTTCTCATCCCTGTAACTATCCCTGAATTCATTTAGTTGGTCTTCTACCTCTTTCTTAAAGATCATGACCCTTTGGTCTATAATTTCTGGCTTAACGTCACCTATGGTCTCCAGGCCCTCTCGTATCTCCTTTATTTGCTTCTCCACTTCTTTTCGTCCTTTGACCATATCTAATTCAATTCCTTTCAACTTTCCTTCCGTCTTCTGAGATACTTCCGTTAATTCATCTTTGATTAGTTTCACTTCATTATTTGTTTTTCCTACTTGCCCCTCGAAAGTTTCCACGTTTTCCTTAACCTCATTTATACCCTTACTTATTTCGTCTATCTTCTGGGTATTTTCCTTATTTTCTTTATTTCGTTGTTCTCTTTCTTTCTGGATATGCTTCTCGTATCTACCGAATCTTTTATCTATTTCCCCCTCGTACTTCTTCAGGTTCTCATCTACCTGCCCGGTAAAAAGATCAATCTTCTCTTTCATATCCTGAACATCCTTTTGATTTTGATTTTTCAACTCAGTTACTTCGGTTTGAACTTCATTGACTTTTCCCTCAAGTTCTCCCATTTTTTTCTCAACCCCTTTAAATCTATCTCCTAGCTCATTCACGCTTTGTTTTATTTCATCCCGGGAACGTTCACAAATATTCTTGTTAGCTTCTATCTGAGCTTTCAATTCTTTCTGCACACCTTGGATCTGGGTTACAAGTTTCTCCTCACATGCTTTTACATTTCCCTCCATATTACTCAATTTAGTTTCCATGGAACTCAAACTTTTATTCAAAATTTCAAAATTTCCTTGACATGCTGTTTGGGATTTTTCCGTGCTACCCTTCAAGATATTTATTTGGTCTTGCAATCCTGACTGAAGTGCTTTGTTTTCATTTTCAATTTTAATTGTGATTTCCCCTTTTAACTCAGTTAACTTGTCCACAAACTTAGTGTCAAAACCTTCATCAAGAATTTTAAATTTAGTATCCATCGTCTTTTCTATTTCAGCCTTCAGTACTCCATGGTTTTCTTTACTGTTGGCTTTCAGAGACTCTAACGTCTCCATTTTTATCACTTCCAACTGTTTTTTAATGGTTTCCCCACTTACTGTTTTCATCTTTTCTATCTCGGCCTTCAGTTCCTTATTCGTTTTTATACCGTCGGCTTCGATAGCTTCTAATTTAATCCCCATGGTATCAGTTTTAGCTTCGATATCTACTAATTTAGTTCCCATGGTATCAGTTTTAACTTCGATATCTACTAATTAATTCCCACATTAGCACTATCAGTTTTTAGTGACTCTAAACTTTGATTTATAGATCCTAACCCTTCTTTATTTTCAGTCTGTTGGCTATCCAACTTATTGTTTATGGCCTCCAAGAGCCGTTGCACTTCTTCACTCAATGCCATCTTATGAGAATACAGTGGGCCACTAATGCCACCGCACTAGTACATGCTTGAGAGATGATACTCTGAATCAGTGTGTCCCAATTTCTTTAAAAATTTACTTTGGTACGGGTGTTTACTACAACGTACCCTTTTAATACTTTTATTCAATTTCATAAACCTTTATGGAAGTATTTAAAATTCAAAATTTCGAAAAACCATTTTTTTTTCAAAAAATGAAAATTTTGATTTTTCGAGAAAAACTCGGGTTTTCCCTAGGAAAACTCAGCCCTGCGTACTGGGTGCCAAAATCTAAGATTTACTAGGGGGGTTTTGATATATAATTCAGGGCTGCTCGGTATGAGTTTCCAGGGACCCATGCGGTCAGTTAATATTTTATGTTGTAGCTACTCCTATCATTACTTTACTTTACATGATATGACCGTCTTAAGTGTTCCTCTAATTATTAATCCAGCACATTACTTATATGCCCCCATGTGCCCTTTTAGCAAAAAATATGCCAATCACAGTATACCAGCGTAGCTCAATTCGGAAATTTCGGGGCAGCGGTAAGTTCCCCCACTCTGTGACTCACATATTTTGGATTAATTAGAGGATACACTTGCAAAAAATAACAACAAAATCAACTCCTATTTTAACACATTTAATTAATAAAATTAATGGCGCTACAAACACTTTAACAATTTAATTACTGACCCATAATCATCTACTTGTTCCAAATGAACAAGGAATCACAAATATAATAAAACAAATATTGTATTTAAACATATGGTTTCCACATAAACCAACAATTCCTACTTAGTCTTACTTCCATAAAGCATCAACTGTAAGCTTTATATAACTCCGAGCTCTTTTGGCTCCATGCTTTACATAATAATGGTGTCGTTCTTGTACACCTCAAATACTATCTTTTATATTTTCTTAATCCTCAAAACAAATGTATAACTACATTTAAAATCTTATGTTAATTATCTAACTCAATATTTTTGGGCATGTTCACACATTCAGCTGTTATCATCTCTCTTTATTTTCACAAATATATTAAGGTAATCAGGAAATCAATTGTGTACTCCAGAGCGTGAAGATACTTGACACAGTCAAAAAACTATAGTTACTCCCGAAACTTAGTTGCCTTCAATTAACTCGTGGAATCCTACTTCCATACATCATTACAATAGGGATTATTATTTATCTCTTATGTCTTATAAGACCATTATCACATAAGAAACTACGATCTGAACAGGCAAACGAAAATATCAATCTACAAGGACCTCGGTTCAACGCCCGGGTCGTTAACAACTTTAAACACTCACGGTGTCTTTACTACATCTTACGAGACGGTTCCGGCCCACCCTTACTCTAAGAGAGCCAGGCCATTAACTCGGGCGCGATTTATGACACAGAGGGTGACGGGCGACTCTCTGTCTAACCCACGTTAGCCGCTCCTTTCCAAGGCTTTCAAAACAAACCTTCACATTATACTCAGTCCTGGGGAGAGACCGGGCTTTTACTGTTCTGTATCCATTCAAACAAATATTCTTTGGTTCATAGACCACTTTCGTAACCTTGGCATTTATTAATTATGAGAGGGTCCTCATTGATTGGGGAAGATTAATACACATTCGACGTCGAAGAATTAAGGGGCTTTTATCATAAGAGAATTCTGAGTTCGAATCTCTTCACATGCCTCGGGAACCATTCCCTTATAAAGGACTTATACAAGACGCGATTTAAAGTCGGCCGTGGCCTACATGACATACGCTCAATAATACCATACATTAGCTCCCTTTTAATACATACACAATGCCTCGTGATAGTACGTCACAAATAGAGGACTTATACAATTATCAATTCACTACAATCAACTACCCTCCATAAGTAATTTACCAAGTATTTTAACTTCTACGCTTTCCTAGCGTGACATTTTAATATTATTTGCGCTCCTTTGCGCTATGCATTATTTTAAGCCGAAATGTCTTCCCAAGAACTGATAAATCTCATTAGTAACAATTCATATTATTTTTAATTCTTATATTAATCTTTTCCGTTGCCGATAAATCGCTCCCATTTAAAACATTCCCTTGAACATCATATCTTACACATATATTAAGGCTTTAACGCTCTTATGTTCACACCAATTTATTTGATCTTTATTTAATATTTCCATACTTAGTTATTAGTATTATCTTTATTCTTTACACAAGCTCAAAAGCTATTTCTTTCATATCTCAACTTTACTTTATTTAAATATCTTTCATAATAATTACTGATATTTCGCTTGCTCTTATGACATTCGTTAAATACATTAACATTTTATTCACATATTTCCTCTACGGGATTTATTCTTTACATAATTATTTATAATTTCTCAAATTTCTATTATTGTTCAGACCGCGTTCTTGTTTATTCAGTATTTATTTCTTAAAACACATCCCTTTTACTCAAAACTCCGGTGGATTTGTACACAACCGTTTCCTGACACCAAAATAGAATGAAATTCAGTACTCACATGTTTTTAAGATCGTCCCATGATCTTTATTCTTGTGCGGTGTTTCATTTTGGGCCCACTTTGAACCTTTTACTCCATATTAAAGGAATTCATCTTATGTACAAACACTTCTTGACACATATTTAAGACACTTAACATTGACGACATTTTTATACACTGATGTGTCCCTTTTGAACACATAATAAACACTAAAAATATTAATCTAACACACAATCTTGATAAATTTACACTTCACAATTCTTGATCACTAGGCCGTATTTCTGAGCCTATCACACGTGACCTCTTAATTTCCCGTTTCCAAGGGTGAAATTTATTCAATGTCGGCTTCCTATCCTGCAGAATACGAAAGTCTCGAAACATCTACTGTTCCCTGGAATCCAAATTCTTCTACTCCTATCCTGGATGACCGGCTATTTATCTAGCTTGAACGGCTTCTTTGTAGATCTGGCTTATCGATCCTAGCGAAAGTCTATTCGGATCGAGGTCTCCTCACTAACCTCTCGATGACCTATAGATTTAGTTTATAGCAGCTAGTACTTCTCGAGTCTAGTACTTTTAGAATAGTTCGCCTGCTTTCTGGAGATAATGTTTATATTCTCCGTGCTTCTTTACTTGATCGGTTCTAGTACTCCTACGTTTCTGATATACGTTCCGAACCTTATTCTGTGCTTCCCTTTTTGGGTTCTTTAATTTAGATAACAGTTTATCTTTCTGGTACGGTACTTCCGTACGTTATGATATATTCGTTCGTCTATTTAACGGCCTATCGCCTTAAGTCCGACGTTCGCAGCCTGCTCTGACTATATCTTACGAACTTTCACTATAACTTGTATACTGTCGGGACTAAATCCTGTAACTAGGATTTTCCTAATCTTTCAATACGGCGATACTTTAAATTTCTTCTTTACCACTCCTTATGGAGGCAAGCAAGTTGTTAATACTGCGACGCCTATGGCTATCGGATATTACTTCTGCGGTGTCACACAGCGTTTCTCCCCTCAAGGAGTACTAGTAACTGTCTTCGATGTGACGCAGAGTTACGCCCCACACGGCTGTCTGGATACTGATGTGCTGTGATGTAGTCTTACGCCCCTCACGGACTGTCGTAATGACTGCATGCGTAGTAACACCCTCACGGGTTGTCAGAATAACTGCATTCGGTGTTTGATGTAGCCTAGTGACGTGCCCTCAGGCCGTTTGAAAACTGCATTTACTGTTGATGCTCCAGCGTCACGTCCCCTTGTACTGCGTGATGCGTGATTACGCCCCCTCGGGCTGTTCGAGACTGCATGATTGGCTTGGTGAAGCCCGAAGCTTTATACTATTTCACTACAAAAAAATAAGACTCTAGTCCTTTCTGTGACCAATTTCTAAAATAATGGTGGCACAAATATAAAAATTATACCTTCCGAAAACTCGTCTTCTCAATGTCAAATAATCTCATTGCCCCTAAGAATCGATCGTGCAATTCGGAGATATTAATTAATTTCTCGTCCTCAATTGTGTGGGTGTTGCATTTCTTTTGCATTCTCCCCTCCACACAGGCCTTGGTAATTCCCCGATGACGTCGTCTTGCGTTTGCAGTTTTCTCCTGCGCAATTATTAAATGGTTTCTCTTTACTAAAAAATCTCTCATTCAAAATGATTCACTGTACTGTACTTGTTTACTCATTATTATACTTGTAAACGGGTTAAATTTAATTATTCCTCTTCTGGCGCATAAGCGGTGTTGTCAATTTCCAGCAACGTAAGGTCGATTTCCGAGTCAGGCTTCCTTGTTTAATCTTGGGAAATTTCCACTCGGTTATTAATACTCATGACTCGCTCCCTTCTGAATGTCAAGAGGGTGATCTCATCTCACGAACACCTGGTCCTCGCCTCTTGCACCATATTAGGCTAGCATCTTAGCTGGATCTATCTTTAAGTTACATTAGAAACTATACGTTTCTTTCATTTCTTTCCCAAATGCATGGATTCGCCCTCATTGGACCCTATGGCACATGGGTTCAATACAAAATGTTAATCCACTGGCATCTAATTTATTTAAATTTTTTGCATAATCACAAGATGGCAGCTGTGCGAAATTTTAAAATCTCGTTTTTATTTCCTGTGTTCTAATCATGCGATTGAAGTTTGAATACCACACGTACACAATAATCTTAATGTAATAGTACAAAAATAAAAATCCAACCTGGCGACCATCTGAAATATTTAGACGGTTCTCAATATCTACGAATCTATCCCAACCTTCATACTGAAATTTTGTATGTGGATAGAGGCAATTAACATGAGTAGGATATATGAAAATAGGCTGCATAGTTCTTCACGGAACTACTTGTTCTTTTTGCCAATTTTCTTTACATCTGAGGTTTTAGCAAAGGCATGGATTTTTAGTCGAACTTACTTGCGTTTCCTATGAGTTCGGTCGTGTGTGGTAGTCAACGTCGCTCTCGAGATTTGATGTGTTCTGAGTCGCGCGAACAGGATTGCTACCGGCCTAAAGCTAGTGGAAGAGTGTGTTTCTTCATAGCTGAGAACAACAAATACCTAAAGAAGTAGTAGCCTAGTATTTTCAAGGCAGATTTATCTTCATTTTAGCCTACTTTTCACATTTTGCAAAAATGAGGAAAAAGTAGACTTATGAGATCAATCCGGGCAAATTTCTGTCTGCCTGTCTATCCTTCTGTCTGTCTGGCTATGTGTGTGTGTGTGTGTGTCCCCCTATCAACTCCTAAACGGCTGTAGCAATCGAACCCAAATTTGGTATGAGTAAAGATCTCTATCTGAATATCTCAATGCAGTATTTGAAATTGATGATAGTGCTACCAACTACTGAAAAAATAGCAATTGAAATTTCAGCCCTATGGTGTATATCGTGGAAGGTATGCAAGGGAGCTATACCAAAATTGGCAAACGTATAGATAATAATATTCTGTCCTAAAACTTCCCCATACGGGAGAACGAAACGCATCAGGCGAAAGCCTGGCCAAAATAACTACTGTGGTCAAGAAAATTAGACTGAAACGGTGCGGGGGTATTGAGCATGAAATACGTGACTAGAAAACCAATATAGGGGGCAATGCATTAACAATTTTTATTCCTAATAATAAATTTATAATGAACAAACAAATTGCACTTAAGTGCTTATTACAAAAATTAACAATTATAAATGTAGCAAAGTGTGAGGGCCTGATTACAGAACCCAGATTATAGAAAGGTCCATGAAAAGCTTGCTCGATTGGAGAAAGTTGAGCTTAATAGATAAAAATGCAGTTTATAAAAAGAGAGAACCATAAAAAATAATTAAGAGTGTAATAACTGGTATGATATAAGCTCTTTATAAAATTGAACTTATCTTTGAAGAGAGTTGAAGAGAGTTGAAGAGAGTTGAAGAGCCAGCTCCTTAAAATGTTCCAGCTAGCACACGTTGATTCAAAAGTCTTCACGGTTTTCTTGGAAGGAGGCGTACATGGCCTAGAGTTATGTGCACCATCGATAAAATGTCAACTTTCTTTTCTTGAGCAGGAATGACATTTATAGTTTCCAAGAGCTGATCCAGAGATATTTTGAAGGACGATTCCAAGTATCCCCTCTAAGGTGTTGTTGAAGAGTACAGCGGCTGGCAATTATTCTTGCCATCTTGAGCAATACGTCATGGTGCAGATCTTGTGACGTAACTGCTCGCTAGCGTAGAAATCAGCGATGGTGTGATGAGAGGTAGCGGTGACCAGCGGGTTGAAGTGGTTCAGAAGTGGCGGTTGATCCGAAGTGATGAAGAACGCCAGCAAGCGGCGTCTTAAATAGGGACCATAGAACTCTCTCGAAGGTTGGAGATCGCCCGACCAGACAAAGACCTGCCATTGGTCGAACGAAAGTCAGGGTGACGTCAGTCGACACTACTCAGCAGACAGTGGATCAACCAGTAGATGTCTGGTATGTCATGAGTGAGGACGCCTGAGGTAGCGAGACTGAAACACTCGAGGTGAGAACTATAATATCTATGAATAAGTGATTGATAACAAGATTACGCATGTGGTTTAAGCAATTAACAATTGTAAATAAATAATTACCATTCGGGGATCTCAGTAACAATAAATAAAATTTGACCGACAAATGGGCCAAGCTAAACATTGAAAATATCACAAAAGTGATCATGCTCCGAGAACTCCGAATGAAAACAAACAAAAGAATCAGTCAAAGCAAAACATGGATAACAGACGAGGAGAAACTAAGACTCGAAAGGCAAAACAGAAATAGCAGAGATGGGTCTAGTATAACGACCTTTACTAGTTAAAACATCAACAACTCTGACACGTTTATCACGGCCAAAATGGCAGTGAATAACTCTACCTAGGTTCCACACGAGAGGCGGAGATGGGTCTCGAAGAAGAACCATGTCCCCCACTCGTACATCTGGTTGAGGAAGCCGCCATTTCTCACGCCTATTTAGCAAGCTGAGATATTCTAACTTCCATCGGCGCCAAAAAGAACAGCGCAAAGATTCTACTTTTCTCCAAAAGATAGGCAAGTTAGGATCACAGCGTCGAACCAGCAAAGGCGGAGTAGCAGCAAGCGAACAGCCAATCAGGAAGTGACTGGGTGTTAAAGGTAAAAGATCCTTAGGATCGTTTGAAAGAGGGGTCAGAGTTCTGGAATTTACAATACCTTCAATTTGAATAATCAAAGAGTTGAATTCCTCATAAGAAAGTATGGTAGGACCAAGAGTTTTCTTAAGCTGTCTTTTAGTAAGTTTGATGCAGGACTCCCATCGGCCCCCATGATGGGGAGCATAAGGCGGGGTGAAATGCCATTTGAAACCTTTAGAATAGGAAAAGTTGGAAATTTTTTCTTTAGCAGAAGGGGAGCTTAACACTTTTTTCCAGAGATCAGAAGCGCTTACAAAAATTTTTGCATTATCTGAAAAAACTTCAGATGGAACACCCCTTCTAGCAGCAAATCTAGAAAAGGCTGCCAGAAAGTAGGATACAGAAGCGTTCGTAACCAACTCAAGGTGGATAGCTCCCGTCACCATACATACAAATAACGAGATGTAGTGTTTACCTAAGATTTTGCGCTTAGATGAAGAGGGATTGGTCTGATATATGTAAGGACCTGCGTAATCGATCCCAGTAAGAGCAAAGGGCTTACTAGGTTCCGAACGAAATGGAGGTAAATTACCCATAATCTGCGTGGCGGGCCTTGGGTTAACATTGAAGCAAGGTATACACTTTTTGACAACAGAAGAAACCTCATGAACGCCATTGATGATCCAGTAGAGTTCACGAATTAGACAGAGCAAGGTGCGAGTGCCAGCATGAAGGTGTTTATAATGAAACTTTTTTATTATAAGGGTAGTGATAGGATGCTTTGAAGGAAGGATGATGGGATGCTTTTTCCCATCCTCACAACTAGACATAGCTAATCTACCACCCACACGTATTATGCCGTCCTGGTCTAGAAAAGGAGTGAGTGGTGAAAGCCTGCTAGACTTGGGTAAATATTTACCACTTATAAGAGCTTGCTTTTCAGGAGCAAATACTTCCTGCTGAACAAGTAACAAAATCTTGCAAGTAGCAAATTCTAACTCTACTCTGGAAAGAAAGGGTTGAGGCTTCAATGGTTGATCAATTACTAAATATTTCCATCGGAAGATATAAGACACTACACGAATCAATTTATCAAATGAAGAGTATCTATGAAAAAGGCTAGTAGAAGTAGAAGTAAGATGCGACGTGACAGGGTCATTACGGGCATCAGGTATTTCTTCTTCAAATTGATTAGCTAAGCGAGGCCAGCAAGATGATTCCTGACTTAGCCAAGGAGGACCATTCCAGTACAGGTCTGAAGAAATCAATTTTTTAGGCGTGCAACCACGTCATATTATATCCGCGGGGTTTTCACGGCTAGGAACATGTCTCCATTGTTCAGAATGAGAGACTTCTTGAATCTTAGAAACGCGATTTGCCACAAAGGTATTCCAATGAGAAGAAGGCTTGGAAATCCAAGCTAATACAATAGAAGAATCGCTCCAAAAAAATGTGCGGGAAAATTTTAACTTTAAACTGACATTTAGTTTAGTAGCTAATTCTGTTGCCATTAAAGCAGAGCATAATTCTAATCTCGGCAATGATACTGTTTTAAGTGGAGCAACCTTAGATTTAGCGCACACTAAATTAGAAAATCCAGGGAAAGTATCTGAGGAACGTCCTACTATGTATGCACAACAGCCATAAGCTCGTTCTGAACTATCAGAAAATACATGCAGGTCATACTGCTGGTATAAGGGATTAGAAATTAAAGGGCGGGGTATAGAAACCTTGGAGAGATCCAGCAAACTGCTGCGATACTCTAACCATTCTTCTACAAGAGGAAGGGGGAGATTTTCATCCCAGTCTGATTTTAATGACCAAAGCTTTTGCAAGAACATTTTTGCAACAATAACTATAGGAGCAATATATTGCAAAGGATCAAAGATCTTTGCGATTTCTGACAGAACTTGTCTCTTAGTTACAGGGGGAGATTCTGACAGATGTACCTGATAAGAAAAGGTATCAGAGGAAGGACACCAAAAAACACCCAATGCTTTTACGGCTGCTTCATCAGTAGGAATGGCAACAAATTCATCAACTGGGACCTCTGATGAAAATTTTGATATAAATTCAGTGGAATTTGAAGTCCATTTATGGAGCGGAAAACCTCCTCCTAGGAGTAGGGATTTCAAATCTTCGCACACAAGGAGCGCTTCAGAAATATTAGGGAAAGAGCACAAGAAATCGTCGACATAAAATGCCGTTTTTAATGACTCAGAGGCCAAAGGATGATACAGATGACCATCTTGCTCGGCTAACATGTGGAGAGACCGAATCGCAAGAAAGGCTGAAGGCTTCAGGCCATATGTCACAGTCTTCAATCTAAATATCTTTATGGGTTTGGAACTCTCATCGCGCCACAATATTCTTTGCAGATCTTGCTGCTCAGAATTTACGAGAATCTGCCGATACATCTGCTTAATATCTGAGATTACAGCAATAGGAAACCTTCGAAAATTAAGCAAAACAGAGGTGAGATCTGTTTGAATCGCGGGACCGCATTGCAAGGTATCATTTAAAGAGATTCCATTGGAATCTGGTGATGAGCCATTGAAAACTACTCTTATATTGTCCTGTGTTAAGGAATTTTTCCATACCGGATGATGATTTAAATAAACTATTTCATTTAAAGGATGGTCAATTTCTTCTAATTTAGAAATTACCTCCATGTGATTGGATGATTCGTATTCCTCCATAAAGGAAGCATACTGAGTTTTGACAGAAGCATCTTGTTTGAACCGATTTTCAATAGCAAATAGTGCCCTAAGTGCTCTGGAATGCGAGCCCGTAATGGCGGGAGGATTGGGAATACGTGGAAGAGTTACTATAAATCTGCCTTCAGTATTACGGACAGTGGTTTCCTTATATAACTTTTCACAAATTTCGTTAGAAGAAGAAGAAGAAGAAGAAGTAGCCTGAACATTCTCAAGATCCCAGAACTTGGTTAGCTCTTGGCTCAAATCGGTATCAACAAAATAACAATTCGATACAGTTTGAATAGGATTACGGTATATTTGGCCAGTAGCAATCCAACCAAAATCAGTTTCGCGGAAGAAAACATTAGGAGCAATTTTTACTTTATTGGAATGAAGACATTGCCAAAATACGCTTGAGCTGAAAAGAAGCTCTACGGGTGAAGCTCTGTTGAAATGAGGGTCAGCTGGCTGGACAAAATTCGGGATATTCCAACTTTGAATAGGATAAGAAGTGCCAGGAATATTGTTGCCTATAGACTTGATAATCAAACAATCTAATTGCAACTGCGTACCAAGATTATTAGAGTCCTTAAGATCCACTTTAGCAAAGCTTAAGGATTGTGATTTAGAGCAGTTTATTCCTGTAACCTCTATTGAGGTAGGATGTTTTGGAAGGCCTAACTTTTGTACCAACGATTCATTAATAAAATTGTTGGTAGCGGCATTATCCAATAATCCCCTAACAGATACCCATTTTCCGTGAGAATTTTTCAATAGAACCTGCACGGTAGATAATAAAACCTGGACTTTGCCAAGCGAGGTAGAACTTTGAGCATACGACTGCGCACTATTTTGAGAAGTCTCCGAGTTAGACTTGGTATTGGAACTGCTTGGTCCTGATAACCGTGGTCTTTCATGCCTGTGCAAAAGTGAATGGTGTCTTGCCCTACAATGAAAGCATAAACGTTGTGAACGGCAATTGTTTAACATATGCGTTCCTGACAAACAATTGAAACAATGTTTTTTGTTCGTAATGAACTTTCGTCTTTCATCTACTGATAAAGATTTAAATTCATCACAATTGTATAAATTATGCGATTGCTGACACAGACCGCACGTTTGCATTTGGTTAGGTGACCGAGCATCAACAGGAAGAGCCTGTGATCTTAAAATTCTTTGATTAGAGCTGCTAACCTTATGTTTTGAGAAGGCTTTTGAATCTGAACTACTAGTTTTTTGATTAGCTATGGCGGAAAAGACTTGGCTTCTGGCCTTCAAAAAGTTAATAATCGCCTCATAAGTGCATTGCAAATTCTGGGAAAGTTCTGTTTCCCAGGCTTTTAATGTATTTGCATCCAATCTTGCAGAAATGAGGTGAACTAGAAATAAATCCCAGTGATTTACAGGTTGGTTTAAATTGGACAATGCTCTGACGTGTAACTCTGCGGTGTCAATCAACTTACGAAGTGATAAACTGTTATCTGCTTGCACGTTAGGTAACTCGAATAAGCTTTGTATATGGCGTTGAATAGATAAACGAATGTTCCCATATCTATCCTTAAGAAGATTCAGAGCAACTTCATAATTATCACTGGTCAAAGAAAGTGCTTGAATCAGGTTAAGTGCGTTGCCTTGAACTGCCAGACGCAAATAGTGAAATGTTTGTATTACTGGTATAGAAGTATTCTCATGTACTAAAGAATTGAATAATTCAAAAAATGGTTCCCATTCTATGTCTTTACCAGTAAATTTGGGTATTTCTAATTTGGGTAATATAATGCGTGAAGAAGATGTAGAAGATGCTGCAGAAGTTTGATCTTCTTGTTTTTCTTTTAAAGTTAAAGCCCTAATAAGCTGTTTAGCTTCAGCAAATCCCTGATAGTATAATTTTTCAACTTCAAACCTATCACTTTGCTGGTCCGGATGCTGAGTTTCTATACTGCATTGTATCTCATCATATTTCTCAAAGGCTTGTTCATAATTGTTAAGCCTCTGCGAAATTATGTCAAGATTATGCTCTTGGGGTTCGAGTTCCGTTAAGAAAGTACGAAACCGTGTGAGCTTGTCCTTACAAGAGGCTCTGGAGTTGCTAAGTTTTTCATCAAGGTTAGGCATATTACAAGTTGTTTGTTACTCACGTCAATATTGTGACTTCGAGTACTGGAAGTCAGAGGATGACAGCTTGCTATGTAGTAAGGTTTAGTCTGATGCGGAAGAAACCGGCTTAGCTTACGTTTCTCTCCTCTGCCGCACATGCGCCTTAAGCTGAAACGTACAATGTGAATTAGTGTTGAAACACAATGAACAAAAATTGTTAATGCAAAATTCACAATATTAAACTTATATAGGGATCCAGGGTGCAACAGATATGTTTCCCGGGGGTGAGGCACCAAAACTATGCAAGAAAATTAGACTGAAACAGTGCGGGGGTATTGAGCATGAAATACGTGACTAGAAAACCAATATAGGGAGCAATGCATTAACAATTTTTATTCCTAATAATAAATTTATAATGAACAAACAAATTGCACTTAAGTGCTTATTACAGAAATTAACAATTATAAATGTAGCAAAGTGTGAGGGCCTGATTACAGAACCCAGATTATAGAAAGGTCCATGAAAAGCTTGCTTGATTGGAGAGAAGTTGAGCTTAATACGTACATAAAAATGCAGTTTATAAAAAGAGAGAACCATAAAAAATAATTAAGAGTGTAATAACTGGTATGATATAAGCTCTTTATAAAATTGAACTTATCTTTGAAGAGAGTTGAAGAGAGTTGAAGAGAGTTGAAGAGAGTTGAAGAGCCAGCTCCTTAAAAAGTTCCAGCTAGCACACGTTGATTCAAAAGTCTTCACGGTTTTCTTGGAAGGAGGCGTACATGGCCTAGAGTTATGTGCACCATCGATAAAATGTCAACTTTCCTTTCTTGAGCAGGAATGACATTTATAGTTTCCAAGAGCTGATCCAGAGATATTTTGAAGGACGATTCCAAGTATCCCCTCTAAGGTGATGTTGAAGAGTACAGCGGCTGGCAATTATTCTTGCCATCTTGAGCAATACGTCATGGTGCAGATCTTGTGACGTAACTGCTCGCTAGCGTAGAAATCAGCGATGGTGTGATGAGAGGTAGCGGTGACCAGCGGGTTGAAGTGGTTCAGAAGTGGCGGTTGATCCGAAGTGATGAAGAACGCCAGCAAGCGGCGTCTTAAATAGGGACCATAGAACTCTCTCGAAGGTTGGAGATCGCCCGACCAGACAAAGACCTGCCATTGGTCGAACGAAAGTCAGGGTGACGTCAGTCGACACTACTCAGCAGACAGTGGATCAACCAGAAGATGTCTGGTATGTCATGAGTGAGGACGCCTGAGATAGCGAGACTGAAACACTCGAGGTGAGAACTATAATATCTATGAATAAGTGATTGATAACAAGATTATGCATATGGTTTAAGCAATTAACAATTGTAAATAAATAATTACCATTCGGGAATCTCAGTAACAATAAATAAAATTTGACCGACAAATGGGCCAAGCTAAACATTGAAAATATCACAAAAGTGATCAGGCTGTAGCAATCGAACCCAAATTTGGTATGAGTAAAGATCTCTATCTGAATATCTCAATGCAGTATTTGAAATTGATGATAGTGCTACCAACTACTGAAAAAATAGCAATTGAAATTTCAGCCCTATGTTGTATATCGTGGAAGGTATGCAAGGGAGCTATACCAAAATTGGCAAACGTATAGATAATAATATTTCAGTTTAATTTCCAGGAGGCCATACATGGCAGTGTTGCCAGAATGATTCTAAGACTGCTGATAAGTGCAATTTTTAAATGCATATAACTTCTACACTATCAATTGGAGTTCAACCAAATTTCGTATCTACTATGTGTAGATAGACGGATATGACTGAGCGAAATCTTAAGAGCCACCAGGGCTGCCAACTGTTTATAAATGCACTCTCTATTGTTTTTATCCAAATACCAATATATTAGAAAATATGCAAGCCGACAGCTTTAAGCTATGCAAACGTATAGTACCTGACATTCTATATTAATTTGGAGTAACTAATGGACCCCAGTACTACCAACATGATTCTAAACCTGCTGATAGGACTAATTGTAAATACATGTAACTTCTATACTATCAATTGGATTTCAACCAAATTTCGTATATGCTATGAGTAATATAACAGATATGACTATGCGTATTCTTACGAGCAACCAGGGCTGCCAACTGTTAATAAATGCTGTCTCTATTTTTACCATAATATCAATATATCATAAAGTATTCAAGCCATCAGTTCTAAACTTTGCACACGTATAGTTCCTTACATTCTAGATTAATTTGGAGTAACTAATATACGTCAGTACTTCCAACATGATTCTAAGCCTGCTGATTGGTCCAATTTTAAAATACATGTAACTTCTATACAAATAAATGGATTCCATCCAAAATTGGCACAACAGTAGATCATAATAGTTCAGATTATTTTTGACCAACCCATGCATGACATTGTTGCCAACATGATTTTACGCGCGCTGATAGGTCCAATGTCTAACTACATGCAACGTCCATGCTATCCATTGGAGTTCAACCAAATTTTGTATTCTGTACCTTAAGAGATGGAACTGAGAATATATTCAGGCTGCCAAATGTAATACCCTATTAGGCCACAGGTATATTTTGAACTAATTAGAAATTTAGATATTACCAACTTAATTTCGCTATTTTTCTAGATAGGTCTATATAGATTGGCATGAATCTTAAATTTTATGAAAAGTAGGCTCTTTAGTTCGTCACGGAACTTCTTGTTCGTAGTGTCGTTATTACTTAGCAACATAATCCGATGTTAATATGAAGATGTTTCATTTGCCGTGTTAAACTCTTTATTTAATTCTTATTCCTTAATAACACTTTCTATGTGAGGAAACCTGGCGGCAGTTTTCAAAAAAGTGAAGTGTGCTCTATGAGTTCATTTCATTTTAAGGAAAGTGATGATCTTTTGCATTTTAATGCATACTGGGCATCCTCAACTATTAATGGCCAGTTTCCATTCTCGCCACATGTAAGCTAACTCCACCATAGCCGGTCCCAAGCCCGTGTTAAGAAAGGACCAGGCAGGGAGCTACAACCTGGAGGGAGGAAATAATTCTCGTCCCAGGGAATAATGACCATCGAAATACCCTGAAGTAGCTCTAGAGCAGCCTGTTGCCCAAGGTGACAGCCCCATCATCAGGCTCCGGGGCTGTAGACTAATAACCTGAACCCCTTAAATTTATTTATTACTCAAGTAAACTAATGAGCCCAATAAGCACGGCCCGGTCTAATGAAACTGTCATAGAACCTTTAAAACTGCCGTTAATGCTGGCCTTGGTTTATTGAAGACGTGGTACAAAGTACAATGCATCCTGATCCAATAATATGTTTTCCTTATTGATTTCTTATTTATCTTGGCCACGACGTTATGTTGTTTCCAACGGGGAGTGTTTTCTAATAGTGAAAAGAAGGGTGAATTCTCCATGAAAGTGTGTTCGATTAAATTATTAGGATGGTATAAATATCTTAGCTATCTCTATTGCTTCCTTTATGCCAAGAGCTCTCCCTTTCGGTTCGTGATATAAGTTATGATTTTTTTAGTCAGTTTCAATATGTGTGAAGCTGAGTCCCGCGTCGAGCATGTGTTCACATACGGCCGAGTGCGTCTCGTATTTTATCGCGTTTCTGTGCTCGTTGTATCGCCTGTCCATTGTTAAAGGCCAGTGTATTAGTAATTGCATGTAAACATTTTCTTTTGATGTGACAACGTCAAATGAATTGTTGGAATACAGTGGCGTTCGTGAAGAAGTGTTACAGTGAAAGGTGATGATATCGTTTTATCTCTCTTCTGCTGCAACGCTCTCTCTCTCTCTCTTTTGTTGCTACGCTCGAGTGTCGCTACTGTCATTTTTGGATGTCACGAATGAACTTCTGGTTGGATATTGATGCGGTGTTCACCAGTCTGTAAAGGATATCTCGAGGAAAATATCTGTAGAAAATAATGTATTTATGATGAAAGGAAGCCTAGCAGTAATGATCTCAGTGAAAATGTCCAAAATCACATGGCGTCCGTGCTCTTTTGAAGCTTACGCTGGGCAAACCGTTAAAAATATCAGTATACTATGACTGTAAGAATTGTTCAACATGAAAAGTTCTACAAACAAGTCCGCGAGAGCGTATGTCTATCTTCAATACATCGCCAACTATAAGTGTTTTAGGTAGACTTCATTAGAAAGCTAACTATTGCAATGGGTACTGCGCCCGAATTCCTCTAGAGCACAGCCCCAAATCCGCACAGATGGTAAAAGGATCGTGAGAATGTCAACAACCAGCCATGAGTTAAACCACTCTCACCGGACTGATGACTAGGGAACCCTGGGAACACATATATACATATCTAACTATACTACTAACTAGTTGCATACAGTAAAGAAAATATAAACAAATAAAGGTAGAGCATTAACGAGCAACTCGGCTCTCGGGCGTTAAGATAAGTCGTCGATCATCTGCGTGCATCTAGCAAGTGGTATCGTTCTAGTGTAATTAAGCATTGAATCAAAGAAACAGTTCTAAAAAACTCAGCAAGAATAAAAATGTTCTTGCCATTTATTAATAATAAAATGTATCACATGACAAAAAATCTTCCCTTCACCAAAATATAAAATAAAATAATTATATGTGCCTCACTTAGGCCTGATGCGTTCAATAAGATTCTTCTTGCATCTTTATCCTATTGCAACAAATATATCTTACTTAATAACATTTAATTAAACACAGAGTTCAATTACTGACAGTAGTGGCTGTCCTACTTGTTTACTAAATATTTATGCTTTAACGCTCATCGCAACAAATATTCTCCCTACATAATACATTCGTTAAAGTCTTCAATTGTAAACCTTAAGTTCCTAAATTTACTAAAATAATAATTAATACTAAAATAATAACGTATTTACACTTTATACATAATCGCGTCCCGCACGATATAAATTAATTGTCTCTAATACATTGGAGTTCATCTCATCACTCCTCCTGTCTTATCATCCTTCCTTTTACGTGTATTTCCAACTTTCTGCGTATCTCACACAATGAACTAGTCAAAATAGGTGTTTGTGTGTCAATTTCATGAGAATCATAAATACGAACAGTAAAGTTAATATTTCATCACTTAGTGTACAACTCTGGTATTTCAATAATGAATAATAAAACAAACTAACAATGCAAGACTGTTCAGATAAGCTATTCAACCAAGAATCGAGTGTGTGTGGCATGAATCCTCACTCCCACACTCTTATTACCTCCAAATACAACATATGACTCCTCTTCCTCATCACAAAATATTACAAAACCTTTCTTCAATAGCTCACGTAGCATATTATCGCGTCTTTAGTTACGCCTTTCATTAATACAAATACATGTCATCAACTTCTCTTTCATTTAGCACGTTCACGAACTTCTACCGTTTCATATCAATTAATTTCATCAAAGTATGATATTTAGTATTCCTACTAGAGATTACGACTGTAACAACTTTCATGAATACGTCTCTCTCCTTCCTACAAATTCCTCTATCGATTATACATCTCGTGCTATGTCCTAATACTTTCCACATAATTCCTCCTTCACTTCACATATTATGTTGTTACAATTTATCGCTTAATTCTGAATTCCAAGTCTGCCTGTGTCTGTTACAAAAATAACAATAATCTTCCCTCACGTTCAAGTTCATAATAAATATTTATATCTCTCCTTCCATCTGACAGTATCGTTTCATGATAAATATACATCCATAACATTCGATAATAACATTTCTCGTTCAGTTATGCCTTTCAACTATCGCATACTGTTCCTTTCCGTACATCAAAATTCTGGGTTATACAATGTCATTCCATTACAAGCATACAAAAGTTACCTCTATGCCAATATAGAGTACTTCTGTTAACTTTATCGTTCCATACATCTTATTTCGTTTCTGAAATGAATAAACTCTCCACTTATGAGATTCTCTGACTTCCCTTTTCTCACTTCAAGTAATAAACTATTCACTTTCATCAAAGAACTGACTGTATTCTTTCTCTGATACATTACTGATTTATTTCTCACAAAATTGTGCTTCATTGCTCTTGTATCAATACAAATATATTATCGTTCTACAACATTTCCACAAATATACAAAATTCTCTAACACATCATCAAATCTACTAAGTTCTCCAATATTACAATAAATCTGCGGAGTTTTCCAATGCTACAACAAGTCTACGGAATATACGTTCGCAATCACAACGAAATTGTTCGTAAGAAATATTTTAACGCTCTAAAATGACTATGAAAAATAATAACGATGTCTAATATCATCGATCAAGGCTTTAAAATACGTCCAAAAGACGTATGAAAATAACTATCGCATTTTACAAAAAATTACTAAAACTGTCAGGACAATAATAACATAGGTTATAAATGCAAATATATTGGTCAATGCTGGAATAACGTGTACAAAGTCTAACTACAGATATGAATATATGCACTTTTCTACCTGGTTTCTGAGATCGTTGGAGACAAACCTGATGATCCTGGTGTCCTCGTAACATCACCATAAGGATTCCGGAATGCTGTGAGCTGCTCCAGTCTGGCTGGGTTACATCACCACGGCCTTGCTTGGACTGCAGTACAGTTGAACGATTTGGTGGGCTGTCTTCAGAACAGGTTATCAGCTGGCTGCCCGCTCGTGACCCACTTCTCTCCCGCAAGATGACGGCACGTCCTCGCCTCTGCTGCTGGCCTCACGTCCATCAGTCCTGGGTTCCTTGTTGTCTCCCTCGAGCATCCGCTCGTCTTCTTCTTCTCAGATCTAGATGTTCGTTGAAGTCGGTAGTTTGCATAGTTCTTTCCATCATGAATGATCACCTCCTTGTCGTGAAATTCCATTGTAGTAGCGGTGGTTTTGCAGTTCGCTCTGCATACTGCTATGTCATCCTGGTAATTTCTGAATCTCACCGGTCCAGTATAGTGCTATATTCCCAACATGGTGAATTTAAAACATCATTCTCATCGCGCAATTGTTTGTAGTCGTAGTTCTTCCCCTTCGACCTAAATTCTTAATCATTCTCGTACAGATTGTTGAACTTCCAATGGTTTAAGTCTCCCTTCTTCAGACTTTCGTTCTGCGTAGTTACGTGTTCGATGTTCAGTTTGTAACTTGCAGCGTTTTCTACTTTCGTAGATTTCTTCTTTTAGAATATGATGAATAACTTTTCTCAATACTGTAGACTTGTAATATATTACTTGTTCGTTTTCATTACTGCTTGTTTCATCTTGAAGTCTTCAGTTCAGAAAACCTTTGTCTAATACTTCTGAAGAATGAATACAATATACGTCTTGTCTTCTCGACGGTCCATGTAGAAAGAGCCTCGTTTTCTCGCGTCTCCTAGCCTCCTCGGTTAGATTTCCCTCGTAAATCTGACTAACTAGCCTCCAACCGCTATGAATATTGACAAATTCATACATAAATTCTCTCTCAGTCTTTCAATTTAAAATCTGTTTTGCCAATTAAATTTCTTTTTCTCTGCTGGTGAATTCAATGTGCAACACTCTTATAAAATATTAAAATAAAGATTTTAATATTTATTCCTTCCTTAGTATTCAAACTATTTTCCCATTGGTTCATACTTAAAAAGTGGCGCGCTCCTGCCACGCGTTAGCTCCTCCCACTCTTCATACTGGCGTGTGTCGTGACCTCAATGCCACCTTCACTCCCCCTCGCGTCATAACAGGTTTCTCGCCACGCATCTCGTAAAAAGTGTCGCTTTCCAGAACAGTATCTCGATCATTTATACATGGTTAAAAATTTACCAAATCTTAAAGTCTCCATAATACATGAAATAAAAATATTTCTTCAGACGAAATTTTTCCCAAATGCTTGTATTAACGTTCTCTTCCATCTGGACTGCTAATTTAGTCGAAAATTCCAAATTTAAAATATGCAATTTTTCTGATGTGGTCCTTGGTTCAAACCTCATCCTGTCTTCTCCTCTCTCCTAGACATGATTTCGAGTGCAGTACCATGTTTCGACTTCCGGAAAATTTCGACATATCTTCGCGTTTCACATCCCCCAGATCCCAAAACCACCATCAGTTCAAATCTTATATATATAATTTATGTATGTAGACTATATATATGTATGTTTATCAGTTTCTTGTGGACACGATAACTGCCGTAATTTTTCATCAATCACTTTGAATTTTTTACCGAATATGTATACCTATAAAATCTCGGTCGAGTTCGTTACCGGGCTAAATCGGTTGAAGGGGGTGAAAATGGGGGGCTTTGTTTGAAAAAGTGAAATATTGCTATAACTCTCTTAATATGTGAAATATCGAATCCGTTCGAAGTTCATACTATGTGTCGGATAAAGTCCAAAAATTTATGTTTGAAGAATTTTTTGATAGCGCCAACCATTGACCAAAGGGGTGAGAAAAAGTGGGTTTTTCGGGAAACATTAATCATATCTCTCTTAATAGGCACAATATCAAAACCGTACAAAATGGACAATATTCCCCTAATAATTACCTAAAATTTTTTTCTGAAAGATTTTTTGATATGACCCACCATTACGCCATGGGTTGAGAAAATTGTTTCGGAATTATAAGAAAATGCCAAGAGCTATCAGGGGTTGCCATGGCAACACTACTAAATTGATAAGGGATGAGCCATCAGACGTTGCCATGACAACGCGCTTGCACGAGACCAGATTCAGATTTCGATCTGACTAAGTGTGAAGCGGCTTCGGTGACGTAACTGGTAGCATGCTGAACTTCTATGCCCAAGGTCGTGGGTTCAAAGCCGGCCGAAGTCGTCGGATTTTCTAAGAGCACTAAACATCCCTCAGTATGCTTTCCTTTGGAGGGGAAGTTCCAACGTTTGTTGTGAGTTGCTGGTTGCGGTGGCATCTAGTAGCCATGTTCACATCTATGTGTCGTTGACGGTAGTATCTGGTAGCAACATTAGGAACTACTGCTTGAAATTGACCGTCTGCAGTCCTTACCTGAATTACAGACTAATACAGCCATCACAATTCACACCGTTTATCAGACATATTCTACACTCACCCAAAGTACACGGGGTTACATGACCACGTTGTCGCAGCCCCTAAACTGAGGAACCAACCAAAATCTCAGCGGGAGATAAAATTTTGCGTGAAGAAGTAACAGACCGTTAGATAGTTACACATCAGTGTCGAAACCTTGCATAAGGACAGTGTGACCACAAGTATAAAACTGGACCCCAAATGACAAGAAGGTTACCGTCCCCATAAGACAATAAGGATGAGTTGCTGGGTCGAGGTTTTACAAGTCTAGGACTACGCTAGTCCGGACAAAATTTAAACCAGGAGTTAAAATTGCATTGCTAGGTCAGTCGATAGTTTTGGACTTAATTTAGTACGGACTAATTTTAGTTCAGGACTAGTTTAAAACCACACTCTTTTAGTTCCAAACTGGTGCGAGAAAACAGAGAATTTGACTGTTTAAATGTTGGCAGTACACAGTATTTAAAGAAAAAGTTGTCAAACGGTGATCTGTTTTCTGCGGAGATAACATCGTTTTTGTTTGTTCTATTAATTGATTGTGTGGTAGAGATCTTCCCAGTGAAAAATAACGGATGATTTGAAACGAAACCACGGCAGTAAATTCGTAAAATGTGTAATAGAGTGCTTAACGCGACTAGTGTCAAAATATCCGCAGGTTGAAAGCAAATTACATGACAGAGCGAACGAAGTTATCAAGAAAAAAGCGTGGGTAAATGTCTGTGCCGAGTTCAACTCCGATTCCGAGAATTCAAAACGTACTGAGGAACTGCTGCGGAACGCTTGGAAACGGATAAAAAGAGAAAGAAAGTCCCAGCTTGCCGAAGAGCGTAGGAAGAAATGTACAACCTGCGGTGGACCCTCTCCCAGTCCACGAGGGGATACCGAATATGATAAGATGGTTGATGATGTGTTAGCGGACCAACAGCCCTTGGAGGATATTCCTGATGATGACAACGAATATTATTGAATTAGTATTATATGTATTTATTAGCCTCTCTCAGTCCATTTGTTGACAAAACACGGACTACTTTAACCCCTTTTCGTTCCCCATTCAACAGTCCAGTGGTCGCGTGGTACAGGTGTAGTACTCCACATCTTTTCTTGGTTTTTGCTCCAGTTTTCACTTTACTTCTATGCTGGTGGGTGGAATGAAAACTTTATGGAAAAGAAACAAACACTTGATTGAAAACAAACCTGTTATTTCGTTCTTTATTTTAGGCAATGGTACAGATGCACTGGATAATTCTAATCATAGTATTACTGAGGACAATGCCGATATAGACCAAATATGTCCGACACCTTAAGGAAATGAAAATCGGAAAGTCAGCTCTGGGAAGCTGCCTACAAAGAAAACAACGAAAAGAATTGTCAGCTATGCCGAAGGGTACCATATAGCCAGAATGAACAAGTAGTTCCGTGAAGAACTATACAGCCTATTTTCATATATCCTACTTATGTTAACTGCCACTATCACATACAAAATTTCAGTTTGAATGATGTAATAGATTCGTAGATATTGAGAACCGACTAAATATTTCGGATGGTCGCCATGTTGGATTTTATATATGTCGTTCCTAGAGTTATGTACTGTTACATGAAGATTATTGTGTACGTGTAGCATTCAAACTTCAATCGGATGATTAGGACACAAGAAGTTACAAGGAGATTTTAAAATTTCGCACAGCTGCCATCTTGTGGTTATGGAAACAATTGAAATAAGTTAGATGCCAGTGGATCAACATTCGTATAAGGATTTACTGTACCAAGTTTCACTGCACTCGGATGGTTAAATTGCGAGAAACGTCCATGTGAATATTTATACTTCGCGTCGCCGCCATGTTGGATTTGTGATCACCAGGTTATTTAAAGTCCTATAGGTGAACTTAAGTTCGTAGCCCCAATGAACATTAAAAAAAGTTTGATTGCTATAATAGATTCGTAGATATTCAGAGCCGTCTAAATATTTCAGATGGTCGCCATGTTGGATTGTTAAATGTATAGGCCATAGAGTGATGTACCATTAAAGGAAAATTATTGCGTAGGTTCATTATTCAAACTTTCACTTCGATCGCATGATTACGACACAAGAAATAAAAACTTAATTTTAAAATTCGCACAGCCGCCATCTTGAGGTTATGTAAACAATTGAACTAAATTAGATACCAGTGCATTACAATGTATATAAACATTTCCGGTACCTAATTTCATTGCGTTTGGAACATTAAATCGCGAGAAAGGTCTATTTAAAATTTTCAAATTCGCTTGGCCGCCATATTTGTTTTGTAGTTAACCGGCTTTTGAAAGTCTTATAGATGAACTTCCAGTAGTGCCCCTTACCTCCGTACAAAATTTCGGGGTGATACCGCTAATAGTTTCAGAGATATAGAATGCCGGTGAAATATTTCGCACATCCGCCATCTTGTGGTTATGTAAACAATTGAACGAAGTTGGATGTCGGTGCATTACAATGTGTATAAACATTTACTCTACCAAGTTTAATTGCGTTTGGTTGGTGAAATTGCGAGAAACGTCTATTTAAAAGTCGCAAATTCGCGTGGCCGCCATGTTGGTTTTGTAGTTACCAGTTTTTCAACTGTCACATAGGTGAACTTATAGTAGTTCCCTTTATCACCGCAATAAATTCCAGGGTGATATCGGGAATAGTTTCGGAGATATTGAATGCTGGTGAAATCTTTCGCACAGCCGCCATGTTGGATTGGTGAGACGTAACAAAATTTGAAGGGCACGGTTGGTGTCGCCCGGAGTAGTTCTATGAACTTACCGCGTTTCATTGAAATCGCTCCAGCCATTTAGAATTTATTAGGAGGGTACACACACACACCTCACACACACGCACACACACACGGACAAAAGGTGATCTCATAAGCCTATTTTTTCAAAATTGAAAATAGGCTAAAAACATGCAGGAAGAACATGACATGAACTAACTTATTGGAGGAGAAAAGGATGAAACAACAAGCGCTAACAATGCAACAACAAGTTCATGCAGATGACACTAGGGTTGGAACATCTGACGCTGTATTTGTTGAGCTATTGTGTCAGTGAACAATGATGGACAATTCTAACACAGAGATCTAACAGAATGTAATCCTTATTAATAAATAAAAAGTACACAATTGTCGCCGTCCTAAATTGGTTCACTATTTTTCATTTTGAACACAACACTGAGTCAGTTTCACGTAGAATGCCTTCGCACGAAGTCATCTCGTGTCCTAACATCTTCCTCCACATTATATTCATTATCATTTGCTCCTTGCCCTGGTTCAGCTTCCCCCTCATCTTGTTCACCATCTTCCTGATGCTCCAAGTGCTCACTGATGGCACCACATCTCCACTGCCCTCTCCTTTGTCCATAATTATGAAGAATTGCACACGCCACAATGATAATACAGCAACGAGCAGGAGAAAATCGGGGAGTATTTTGTTTATTGATGCATCTAAACCGGTTTTTCCATAGCCCAAAAACCTTTCTACGCTTGATCTTGTGCGTTTTAGAGCGCTCTGGTACCGCATCTGAGGAGGCGTCACAAGGTTTGTAAATTGTGTCATTAGAAACGAATTGCATCGGTAGCCGCTGTCTCCAATTAAGATACCATTGAATTCATTTCGTTCGAATCTTGCATACAGTGAAGAGTTTTGAAATATTCTAGAATCATTTGTGCTTCCCTTCCATCTGGCAACGATGCATGTAAATTCGTTTTCCGCACCTGTAGCAGCAAGCACGTTTATGGAAAAGTAGCCTTTTCGATTTCGATATTCCTCTTTGTCATCGGTTGAGGGACAAACGATTGGGATATGTGTCCCATCTATGCAACTCAACACACCTAGAAAAGCGTATCTTCTATAAAAAAAGTTGTTTTGTAGTAACTGCATATTCATTGCCAGGGAACTGTATGTATTCTGCTCTCAGTCGTCTACAAATTGCCGCGGCTATTTGGTGAACGTACCGACAAACTGATAATTCAAAACTTCTAGAAGATCACCAGTTTCACGATGCAATGTACCGCTTGCAAAAATGTTGCTCACGTCCGTAGGTTTAACCTGAAAAGTACCCTACACGTGACCCCTGGGTGGTGCTAAGCGAGCAACAGTGAACAGGCGACCGGACATATCTCTCCCCGGTCAAGATACAATAATGAACATGGTTACATCATCTAAAGGTCCTTTTCAGGACCAACCTACTAGAAGTCTAGGACCTTCTGTCCGTATCTGTTAACTGAATATAGAAGGCATTAGCCGATCCAAGAGTGAAGCGCTGTCTAAACTGCTACTTTCATATGAAGTTGACTTAGTAGTTATACAAGAAACTCATGCTGCAGATGAACAGCAGTTGAAGGTTAGAGGAAAGATTCCAGGATACGATCTTCTGGGAGCTACCTACCATCATACGTATGGAAATGCTACCTACGTACGCTCCACCATAGAAAATGCTTACCTTGTCACCTCTAGTATAAACGAGGAAATTCATACAGTTGTTACTAGAATAGGCGACACTGTTATCTCAAATATTTATAAACCTCCAAGTGTTAATTGGCCAAATAAAGTCTTAGACGTGCATCCACACCCAGCCGTCTATGTAGGAGACTTCAACAGTCATCATCAGGAGTGGAACTATAGATGCAATGATGAGAACGGAGAGGCACTAATGAATTGGATAGAAAGTAATGATCTATTCCATGTGTTTGATGCTAAAGATCGAGGTACTTTTAGATCTGCTGCATGGAGGCTAGATTATTGTCCTGACCTATGTTTTGTGTCCAGAAACCAAGATGATAAACCCTTATCAATCATCCGAAAAGTGCTCGCCGATTTTCCTCACAGCCAGCATCGGCTGGTCCTTTACGAGCTTGGAATTCAAATTCCCTTGGTTTCATCTACCCCACGATCACGCTGGAATCTCAGTAAAGCTAACTGGTCTGCCTTTACAGAGGACCTTGATAAATATGTACGAAGGATACCACCAACAAGAAAAGCATATGAGAGATTTGTGGGAGCTGTGATATCTACAGCGAAAAAACACATCCCTAGGGGCTTCCGTAGAGAGTACATTCCTGGATGGAGTGACGAAACTGATAATCTTTACCAACAATACATTGACAGTGGTGATCACGAAATTGCAGATCAACTTTTACATAGCCTGGATGCTGCAAGAAAACAAAAGTGGATTACGAAAGTGGAATCTCTTGACTTTACAAAATCTAGTCGTGAAGCCTGGCTGCTTCTCAGGAAACTGGGAGATGGTAAACCTATTACACGAAGGAGTCCAGATATTCCCCCAAACAAGATCGCTTCTCACATAGTCACGACTTCTAAAAGTAGCAGGGATAAAATCTTCACAAAACGCATAAAGAAGGAATTAAAAATTTTAAAAGAGAATGCCACAGATATCTTGGAATACTCCAGACCTTTTACTAAGGATGAAATAACTATTGCAATTAAAGACATTAAGCCAGGCAAAGCACCAGGTTTGGATGGCATCCACCCGGAATTTATTACTCATTGTGGAGACAGAGATAAAGTATGGTTTTCTAACTTCTTCACGAACATATTACAGAGTGGGCAATTGCCAATGTTATTCAAACAAACGAAGATCATAGCCATCTTGAAGAAAGGCAAAGCAAGTGATACACCAGAGAGCTATCGCCCCATTGCCCTGCTTAGTGTGACATATAAATTACTAGAAAGGCTCCTTCTCAATAGAATTGGCCCAGAGATAATCAAGAAAATCCCAGTGGAGCAGGCAGGATTCAGACCGCACAGAAGCACTACAGATCAAGTACTGTCCCTTACAACTTTCATAGAAGCAGGCTACCAGAGAAAACTTAAGACATCGGTGGCTTTTATCGATCTGGCAGCAGCATACGACACAGTCTGGAAGGATGGCCTACTCTTCAAGTTCCTGAAAGTGATACCATGTAAGACGACTGCCCGACTCCTGAATAATATGCTAAGTCAGAGACTTTTCCAAGTACATATGGGGAATAATGTGAGCACCAAAAGATCACTAAATAATGGACTTCCTCAGGGCTCTGTTCTTGCTCCAATCTTATTTAGCCTATATATCGCAGATATGCCTGCCACAACTTCAAGAAAATTTGGTTATGCAGATGATTGGGCACTTGCTACTAGAGATACAACTTTTGAGAAAACAGAGATGAACCTAACAGACGATCTTGAAGAACTGACTCAATACTTTAAGATGTGGAGACTTACACTTAATACTAACAAGACAGAAGTGTGCTGCTTTCATTTGAACAACAAGATGGCTAATAAAGAATTGCAGGTGTATATTGGAAATCAATTATTGAGACATAATAGATTCCCTAAATACCTGGGGGTCACAATGGATAGAACACTCTCCTTCAAACAACACCTCCGCAATACTCAATCCAAAGTGAGAACCCGTAACAATATAGTCCAAAAATTATGTGGCACAACTTGGGGTTCATCGGCAAATTCACTTCGATGTACAGCTTTGGGACTTGTGTTTTTAGCTGCAGAGTATTGTGCCCCGGTGTGGTTGAATAGTCCTCACACTAACCTCATAGATACCCAGCTCAACACCACCATGCGCCTAATCACTGGCACAATAAGGTCTACACCCACACATTGTCTACCTATCCTCAGCCACATCCCTCCACCAGATCTTCGACGTAAAAACGCTCTCCTCAAGGAGTTCAAGAAAATAATGGATAACCCACAGCTACCAATACACTGTGACATTGCTGACATTTGCCTGAATCGCCTACGATCCCGAAATCCACCAACAAGGACTGCAATAGACTTGGAGAATACCAACTACAACATCACTAAAGAATGGCAGGGAAGACAAGATAATAGGCCTGGATCAACCTTACCACGCATTGGATCATCGTTGCCACCTGGATTTGAGCTTCCTCGGAAAACAAGGTCAACTCTCAACAGGATTCGTACGGGTCACGGCAACTGTGCAGACTTCCACTACAAATGGAAAATAATGTCTTCACCTAACTGTGATTGTGGTGCCCCCAAGCAGACCATCCAGCATATCATCACCGAATGTCCTAAACGAAAATACAGTGGCAACGTGACTGATTTCGCTCATGGATCATCGGAGACAATTAACTATATAAACAATTTAGACATGAACATATAGTTTGTCTTCATAAACTAATTATCTTTTATGTGCATATTGTATCTGTAAAGCCATACGCTAAATAAATAAATAAATAAATAAATAAAAATCGTAATGCTACAAGCACCTTTTTCCTAATAGAAGTTGGGCAGCCCCTGTGGTATTTCTGTCTAAAATGGAAGTAAGATCTCGAATAAGGTGATTTTCCTTTGAAAAACGATATCGGTCAATAAACTCGTGTTCCGAGAAATAAACAAATGGATTACTATCTATTTGTTGTTGATTTCTAGGTCCTTGAGCATGTACATAGTCCACATAATCCAAATAATCCATTTTCACTTCACTTTCACTTTTCACTTCACAGATTACGCACTGATACGTGTAAGCTGCCGTTTCCAATTAGTTGTGGACTTAAATTAATCCTTCTCGTTCTCGGGTCCATATGAAGCGTTATTATAATCCTGAACTAAGATATTGTTCTACTTTTATGTGGAGCTGTTGTTGTGAATGGGCTGGACGGCGTTACCGGTGTCTACTGAGTTTAACCCGGCACCTGTCCACCATCTGTTCTACTTTTATGTAGAGCTCATTCCGCTCCTCCCACCATTCGTTCTACTTTTGATTGGAACTATTTTAAAGTGTTTGGCAGGAGGGCTGAGTGGATCTGTTTGTAGAGCTTATCCCGCGTCCTACCATTAGTTCTACTTTTGTGTGGAACTACCCCCTCCGAGCCTCTTGCATTTGTTCTACTTTCGTGTGGAACTCGTGTTTAAAGTGTTTGGTGTTTTATTAAGTACTGCGGACACGTTTAGAGAGCAATTGACATACAGGGGAACTGTTGGGAGGAATACTCACCTAGCTTACCTTAAGGTGGCTTAGTAGGCCGCACGCTTGCTGTGCACCGCCTCCTGCTGGGCAGCGTTCGGTGGAGATCTTAAACTAGGTTTTAATCTAAAGGGACGGGCTTCTTAATCTAAGCGAAATAAAGGGGTAATCATTAGACTGTTCAAAAAGAGGGTTTATTACGTAATAGTGGCAATGACACGAGGGGAGGATGGAAATAATAACCTAGGGGGAAAAAGGAGTCTATCAGACACGTTTTCACTCACCCCACCGTTGATCCCGGGCTTCTATGATGTTGGTGGCGTTGGGACTCGATATGGGGCAGCGCCCATATCGGTCCGGCGTAGCACAACTCCAATAGAGTGTAAGACTGTAAGTGAAGGCCGCCAAATTCCAAGAAAGCGCGCCGCGTGTTCGTACCTTTACTTATAGGTAAAATGTGCGACGTCAGTCTACTCAGCGGTATCTTTGGAGTGTAATGCCCGCTATGTCTTGTCTAACTGCTTGCTGTTGGACCTTAGGTCTATGACCTGCGGCTTACTTCGCAGTCGTGTTGCCATGTCGTTATTCCCGTCTTTTACGTAGTTACTTTTAATTAGCTTTTAAGTAGGTATAGGCACAGTCCTTTTATAAAGGGCTGGGGCTGGAACAATATTTTAGTCCAGTTTTCGACCCAGCAAAACTCGCGAACTAAAATTAGTCTGGAGTGAATAGAAACCTTCACCCAGCAAGCAAAATGTATAAGTCCAGCTTTAAAACGACTTTTAGTTCTAGACTAGAGTTAATCCACGATCCAGCAACCGCCCCTTAAATCTTTAAAATATGCATAAAATGACGAATAACAAAGTTAATTAAGCTCCAATTATAAAATACTTTCTCGCAATAAATGAGGTCTGATCCTTCTACGAAAACCTGCATATTCTGCCTATTTTCGCCTATCCCCAAGTTTGCCCGGTGAAATCTACCTCCGCCTTCCGGCGTGCCGAGAGGACTTTTTTGCGTTTTAATTTCTCCCAACAATCTCCATTCAAATACTGAGGCGACAGTTTACGAGATAGCCAGGGGCGAGTCTATCACCCCAGTTACAGCCTAGCTAGCGCTCAAACATATTACCCCAGATACAGCCAGCATGAAACTGTCGAGTCGTGTTGAGTTAAAACTTCAGAGAAGAGTGGTTGTGTTTGGAGTTTCCCTGGAAGTGCAACTCGGGTTTTCTTCATTTTCCTGTGAAATTTTCGTTCCGCAAAACAAATAATTAAAATATTTACAAAGCTGAAATTTCGCAAGAGTGACAGTTTAAAGAAATCAGTCCGAGAAGACGTTGTCATGCTCAAATATCGTCGCGCATTGTACAGTAGTTGCAAACACCCAATTTTTTTTAACGGAAGCACCCAATACAATGGATACAATCGTGTTGACCTAACGAAAACACTTTAAGTTTTGATTGATCAAAAGAAATGTGAGTGCAGAATTTCAGGAGCCTCGCGCTCTACACTAACAGTGAATACTGAGTCGTATCTTCACTTCATTGCATACAGCACACAATCAAGGATCTGCGCTAGAAAGGTGATTATTCTTTGAGCTCTTCAAAGATAATCCCTCCAAGTCGTTTGAATGCTAAAACATTAGATTTCTGCCGCCATTTGAATATGGAACAGTAGCAGTATTGCGAAACAGTTTTCCTCATTAAATCCTATGTTAATGCCGTCGTTGGCGTCTATCAGCGTTAAAGCTGATGACGAGATAAAAATGTGGTTTGTTCTGGGGACTTCAACCGGAACAGCGATAAGCGCTTTAGCGAATGATCACGTCATACCAGGGGGAATATCGTGGATTATCCTACCATATGTACGTATACGATATGATTCAATTAATGGTGAGTGCGTGGGTTGTGAGCCTAGGTGACTTATCAACCAACACATAATTCTAATTTCAAATACCACAATCCATCCAAAATTACAATTGTACACAGCAAAACATCCTCAAAAACATTTTCAATTTAAATATTTAATAAATCAATTCTACTTATTTATTCTCATTTAATTATTTTTATAATTTTAACATTCATTTATTTTTTATTAATTAATATGAAATTAATTAATTAATTCATTCATTCATTCATTCATTAATTTATTTATTTGTTTATTTATTTATTTGTTTATTTATTTATTTGTTTATTTATTTATTTGATCATTTATTTATTTATTTATTTATTTATTTGTTTCTTTATTTGTTCATTTATTTATTTATTTGTTCATTTATTTATTTATTTGTTTATTCATTTATTTATTTGTTTGTTTATTTATTTATTAATTATTTTATTTATTTATTTACTTATTATTGATTTATTTATTCATTTGTTCATTTATTTATTTATTTGTTTATTTGTCTGTTCATTTATTTATTTATTTGTTCATTTATTTATTTATTTATTTATTTATTTGTTTATTCATTTATTTATTTATTTGTTTATTTATTTATTAATTATTTTATTTATTTGTTCATTTATTTATTTATTTATTTATTTATTTATTCATTTATTTATTTATTTGTTTATTTGTTTATTTATTTATTAATTATTTTATGTATTTGTTCATTTATTTATTTATTTATTTATTTGTTTATTTTTTATTAATTATTTTATTTATTTATTTGTTTATTTATTTATTTATTTGTTTATTTGTTTATTTATTTATTAATTATTTTATTTATTTATTTATTATTGATTTATTTGTTTATTTATTTTTAATTTATTTATTTATTTAACCGTTCTGGCCACAGCCCTGCACGAAATATGTTAATCGTTTACATAATTATAAATAGGCCACCCCGGAATGTAATGTTCCTTAAAAGGTCAAATAATTGGTGTTGTTGTTGCTTGAGTCTTCAGTCTTTTGACTGGTTTGATGCAGCGTTCCATGCCTCCCTGTCTTGAGCTAATCGTTTCATCTCTACATCGTTACCACACCCTACAACCGAGGCAATCTCTTTAACATATTCTAACCTTCGTCTACCCCTACAGTTCTTGTCCTCGACCCTTCCTTCCATAACTAAGCTTGCTATTCCTGGGTGTCTTAGTATGTGTCCTACCAACCTATCTCTTCTCTTCATTAGCAGTCGCCAGAAACATCTCTCCTCTCCCACTCGCCTTAATACCACTTCGTTTGTAATCCTATCTACCCATCTGATCTTCATCATCCTCCTGTTACACCACATTTCAAATGCTTAAATTCTCCTCTTTTCTGCTGCACCAATAGTCCAAGTTTCACTTCCATAGAGCGCCACGCTCCAGACAAAGGCTTTCAAAAATGACTTCCTAATACCTAGAGTAAATCTATTTTCGATGTCAACAAATTCCTTTTTTTTTCTTTTTGTAGAAATGCTTTCCTTGCCTGAGCCAACCTACTCTCTTTGCTTCGTCCATCACTGGTTATTTTGCTTCCTAAGTAACAGAAGTCTCCTACATCCTTCCGCTTTACACCCGCCAATTTTATGTCCATAGAGGTTTGTGATTTATTTCGGCTGAATTATTACGGTAAATACCTTAGATTCCCTGGCTTACTCCAATGCAAACAAAATAATGATCATGTTGATGATGATAATTGTTGTTTTAAGGGGCCTAACATCTAGGTTATCGGCCCCTAATGGATTGGGTGACAGTGAAAGATGAAAATAAAATGTAAACTATAACTAAAACTAACTACTAACTTATATACTAGAAGAAGAAATGGAAAACAAAAGGAGAATAAGGCAAATAAAGGACAGGAGGAAAAGAAATGACCTCAACCCTCGAAGAATGCGGATTGAGAGACTTGGAAGGAAGGAGAGCCATGAAAGGCAGATAGGAAATTGAAAGAGGAGAGGGTCCACCCCACAGGTAAGGGACAAAAGGGGGAAACCGGACCCAGCTCAGGAATCCCTCAGGGTCGCCAACTCCCGAACTCACCAGCCGTGAGCCCTTGAGGGTGTAGCACTATCCAGGGTGCACCAGAAGTGGTGGGGCTACACACACCCTGCCTCCTTGAGGGCCTTGTGCAGAAGGCAAGAGATAACATGAAAAGAAAAAGAAGGTTGACCCCTCGCACAAGGAGGGTATCAGAAAAGATGAGACAAGGGCCAATTAAGGCGGGAAAGGAAGAGACTCCCTAGGCCTCGGATACCCTAATACCGTCGGGGTCGGAAGAGAACAAGAGTTGACCAAGTGAGGTCGACAGGAAAGAAGACAGAAATGAGCCCGGCACAAGTAAGTGGAAGCAATGCCGGACTCAGCTGGGGTCCCGTGGTCGTCAACCCACGTCCCACTAGATGTGAGGCCCTGGGGGGACAAAATAATGAAGGCTTTGAGCTAGTTGCTCGTGCAATACAAGGCCTTACGGTGAAAGTTACATAATTGAGATGTCTCCATCTACATGACCTGGATTACACGAACCAATAGCTACAATTCTCCATTTACACAAATTGTCAGCAGAAAAGTATCTATTTTTCGATTATTTTCAACCAAAGAGAAAATCTACCGAACGACTATCAACATTAATCAAACTAAACAATCAACGCTGTTAAGAAGCAAACAACATTATAGGAGAATTTGTTATGAAGGTATTTCGTGTCGCGTAAGTAATCAATCAAGTAGCCGCCAGAATCGATTTTTAGCCTAATATTCACATTTCGCGAAAATGAGGAAAAGATAGACTTATGAGATCGATCCGGGAAAATGTGTGTCTGTCTATCAGTCTGTCCGTCTGTCTGTCTGTTTGTATGTATGTCTGACAGTCTGTCCTTTTGTCTGTCTGTCTGTCTGTCTGTGTGTGTGTGTGTGTGTGTGTGTGTGTGTGTGTCCCTATCAACTCCCAAACGGCTGCAGCTATCGAAACCAAATTTGGTAAGAGTAAATATCTATACCTGAATATCTCACCACCATATTTGAAATTGACGTCAGTGCTACCAACTGCTGAAAAATTGCAATTGTAATTTGAGCTCTATGTTGGATTTCTCAGAAGTTATGTATGCGAACTATTCCAAAAATGGCACACATATAAACAATAGCATTTCAGGTTAATTTTCAGAAGACCATACATGCCAGTATTGCCAACATGATTCTACGCCTGCCGATAGGTCCAATTTATAAATGCATGTAACTTGTTTACGATCGATTTTACTTCAACCAGATTTCGTATGTACTAGGTGTACTACAGCAGATATGACTGTGCCTATTCTAATGAGCCACCAGGGCTGCAAACTGTTAATAAATGCTCTCTCTATATTTTAACCCTAATATCAATATATCAAAAAGTATACATTCCAACAGCTCTAAACTTTGCACACGTATAGTACCTGACATTCTACCTTAGTTTCTAGTAACTTACATAAATCAGTGCTGCCAACACGATTCTAAGTCTGCTGATAGATCCAGTTTTTAAATGCATATAACATTATACTAACAAATGGATTTCAACCAAATTTTGTATGTGCTTTGTGGACCATAACAGTTATGACTATGCATATTCGTAAGAACAAGCAGGGCTGCCAACTGTTAATAAATTCTCTCTCTATTTGTTTAATCCTAATATTAATGTATCGGAAAGTATGCAATTCATCATCTCTAAACTTTGCACACGTATACTACCTGACATTCTAGATTAATTTGGGTTAACAAATATACCTCAGTGCTGCCAACATGGTTTTCAGCTTTCTGATAGTTTCAATTTGTAATTACAGGTAACTCCTATACCAACAAATGCATTTTATCCAAAATTGGCACTATAATATATCGTAATACTTCAGATTAATTCTGAGCATCACATACATGACATTGTTCCCAACATGATTTTACGCGCACTGATAAATCCAATATCAAACAACATGTAACATCCATACTATCCATTAGACGTCTGCCAAATTATGTATGCACATTCTATACCATAAGAGATGGAACTAAGTATATATTCAGAGTCACCAGGGCTGCCTACTGTAGTAAGTTACTCTATTACTTGATTTCGTCATTATTCTAGATTGGCATCAATCTGAAATTTTAGGAAAAGTAGGCTCTTTAGTTCTTCACGGAACTACTTGTTTAAAGTTCAGTTAATTCCATCTTATTTGTAGCATCATTGATGGACGTAATTCTGAGACAGTAGAGTCCTTTAAATATTTAGGATCGCTCTTCTTGAACCGGACTGAGATAGCAAAGGAAGTGTCGTACATCAGAGAATAACTAACGTGAATCGAGTTTTCTATAGCTTGGCCAATCTTTTCAAGTCACGTTTGATTTCGCAGGCGAATAGAGTACATCTCTACATGGCCTTGGTGAGACCTGTGATTCTGTATGGCTCTGAGATATGGGCCACCCCATATACGCCTGAAGAAGGTATCTGCGTTTTTGAGAGGAAAGTCTTACGGAAAATATAAGGTCCAATACATAATTCAGAAACCGGAAGTGGGAAAGAAGACTTCAGAAATACCCGTATCAACGCTTTGGGAAGACGAACATCAAACGAATTCTGGATAGGAGGAGGTTGCAGTGGTTGGGTCATGTAATTAGAGCGGAGAATTCCATATCCAACGCTGCGTAGTCGTGGCTACTATTGTTACTGCGGAGAGAGCGGTGGGCAGCTGGAATGGTTTTGTTCCAAAAACTGTGCTATGGTTGGCTTTTTGTAAATCGTTAGAAAAGCACAAAAAAGCTTAACGCTGAATTTTAGAATAATTTGCACGATCATTTTGTCAGGAAACTCAAAAAAACTTTGAAAAGCGTTTTTCTCTCAATCGAAGTATTTTAAAGAAAACGTTTTTAAACAAAAAATGTAGAGGACATTGTCACCTACAATTCGTCTCATTGAGGTCATGTCATGCGTTTTGAAATGCAGAAGCTAGGTGGCACCAAAGTTTCCATAAAAGGGTTTTTTCACTTTTTGTCCTAGAATTTTTTTTTTTCACAAATGAGTGAATCAGAAATTTGTTCCTCTCAAAATTGTCTGCAACATTTATTTCAACGTTTGTTTCCTCGGACTTACCGTTCCAAAGTTATAGCGCAGCAAAAGCAACGCTGCGTAGTCAAGGCTACTATTGTTACTGCGGAGAGAGCGGTGGGCATAATTTAGACAGGGACCGGTGTCGGACAGCTGCCTAAGGCTCGGTCAAACAGCACGCGGGCTGTGTTTGTTAATTAGCTCAAACAATCACATCTATTTCAATCGCAACGTATCAATCATAACTGTACACATATTAACCTTTTTGCCATCTGAATACTACAATTTTCACACTTCGGCAGACTATAACTTTGGAACGGTAAGGCGGAGGAAAAAAAAGTTTCAATAAATATTGTAGACAATTTTGAGGGGAACAAATTTCTTGTTCGCTCTTTTGTGAACAAGACATTTTTTCTAGGACAAAAAGTGAAAAAAAAACAACACCTTTTTGGAAAATTTGGCGCCACCTAGCTTCTGCATTTCAAAACGTATGACATGACCTCAATGAGACGAATTGTAGGTGACAATTTCCTCTACATTTTTAGCCTACTTTCGATTTTTGCAAAAAATGAAAGTAGACTTATGAGATCAACACAGGGCGAAAAAGTGTGTCTGTCTGTGTGTGTGTATGTGTGTGTGTGAGTCTGTGTGTGTGTGTGTGTGTGTGTCTGTGTGTCTGTGTGTGTGTGAGTGTGTGTACTCTGAATGTCTGTCCCCCCCTATCAATTCGAACACGGTGAATGCGAATTGAACGAAATTTGGTACAAAGGTAGCACTAGCAAAGGACACCTCAGTGTCATGTTTTATATCGCCGCCATCTTGACGGAAACGTAATGGCGGCCACACAAATGTTCAAAGCTTAAATCAAATTACGACTAACCTAATCATCCGATCTCTACCAAATTTTGCAACGACATACCTTTGTGAGGGGAGCATCCTTTGACCAAACCAATAGGTCATCAGCGTAATAGTTTGCGGATGGCGGCCATCTTTGTGTGAAAATCGATTCCCCTATTAATTCGAACACGGTGCAACCGAATGGAACGAAATTTGGTACAGAGGTAGTACTAACAAAAGGCACCTCAGTGTCATGTTTTATATCGCCGCCATCTTGACGGAAACGTAATGGCAGCCACACAAATGTTCAAAGCTTAAATCAAATTACGATTAACCTAATCATCCGATCTCTACCAAATTTTGCAACTACATACCTTTATGGAGGGAGCATCCTTTGACCAATCTAATAGGTCATTCACCTGATAGTTTGCGGATGGCGGCCATCTTTATGTCAAAATTGATTCCCCCTATTAATTCGAACACGGTGGAACCGAATGGAACGAAATTTGGTACAGAGGTAGCACTAGCAAAGGGCACCTCAGTGTCATGTTTTATATCGCCGCCATCTTGACTGAAACGTAATGGTGGCCACACGAATGTTCAAAGCTTAAATCAAATTACGATTAACCTAATCATCCGATCTCTACCAAATTTTGTAACTACATACCTTTATGGAGGGAGCATCCTTTGACCAATCTAATAGGTCATTCACCTAATAGTTTGCGGATGGAGGCCATCTTTATGTCAAAATTGATTCCCCCTATTAATTCGAACACGGTGGAACCGAATGGAACGAAATTTTGGTACAGAGGTAGTACTAGCAAAGGGCACCTCATTGTCATGTTTTATATCGCCGCCATCTTGACTGAAACGTAATGGCGGCCACACGAATGTTCAAAGCTTAAATCAAATTACGATTAACCTAATCATCCGATCTCTACCAAATTTTGCAACTACATACCTTTATGGAGGGAGCATCCTTTGACCAATCTAATAGGTCATTCGCCTAATAGTTTTCGGATGGCGGCCATCTTTGTGTCAGAATCGATTCCCCCTATTAATTCAAACACGCTGAAACCAAATGGAACGAAATTTGGTATAGAGGTAGCACTAGCAAAGGGCACCTCAGTGTGATGTTTTATATCACCGCTATCTTGATGGAAACGTAATCGCGGCCACCCAAATGTTAAAAGCTAAAATGTAATTACGACCAACCTAATAATCTAGTCTCTACCTAATTTTGCAACACCATATCTTTATGTGGAAAACATATTCTGACCAAACTGCAAGAACATCAGCCCAATAGTTTGCAGATGGTGGCCAAGTATGTGTGCAAATCGATTCCTCCTATCAATTCAAACTCGGTGAAACCGAATTGAACGAAATTTGGTACAGAGGTAGCACTAGCAAAGGGCACCTCATATTCATGTTTAATATCCCTATAGCACGTTGTATTTCAACAAGCTCCTACAACCAACATTCAATCATACTCCTTGAAAAGGACAAAGAGTTATAACAATACCCATGCATTTAGGAGAAAGTAGGCTATATGTTCTTTACTGAACATCTTGTTTGTTTTAAAAACTTTTCTTTAAAATACGTCGATTCAGAGAAAAACATTTTTCAATGTTTTTTCGAGTTTTCCGACAAAATGATCGTGCAAATTATTCTAAAATTCAGAGTTAAGCTTTTTTTGTGCTTTTCTAACGATTCACAAAAAGCCAATCATAGCACAGTTTTTGGAACAAAAGGGGTCTTTTTGAGCAGCAGTCCTGTACTGATTGTGTTTGTTAGTCAGCACCAACTGAGAGACGCCCGAGAGGCCGCCCTAGAACAAGATGGTAGGATCGGCGCCATCAGCAACAGTGGAAGACCGGGCAAGGTGGAAGAATATCTGTGTCCACATTGTTGCCCCCCCCCCCCAGGGGCTCACATCTAGTGGGACGTGGGTTGGAAACCACGGGGCCCCAGCTGAGTCCAGCATTGCTTCCACTTACTTGGGCCGGGCTCCTCTCCATCTTCTTTCCTGTCGACCTCTATTGGTCAACTCTCGTTCTCTTCCGACTCCAACGGTATTAGGGTATCCGAGGCCTAGGGATTCTCTTCCTTTCCCGCTTTAATTGGCCCGTGTCTCATCTTTCCTGATACCTTCCTTCTGCGAGGGGTCAGCCTTCTTTTTCTTTTCCTGTTACCTCCCACCTTCTGCTCAAGGCACTCAAGGAGGCAGGGCGTATGTAGCCCCACCACTTCTGGTGCACCCTGGATAGTGCTACACCCTCAGGGGCTCACGTCTGGTGAGTTCGGGAGTTGGCGATCCCGAGGGATTCCTAGCTGGGTCCGTTTTGTTCCTTTTCCACTGACTTTGGGGCGGGCCCTCTCCTCTTTCCCTTTCCTATCTGCCTTTCATGGCTCTCCTTCCTTCCAAGTCCCTCAATCCTCATTCTTCGAGGATTGAGAACATTTCTTTTCTTCCTGTCCTTTATTTGTTTACCATTTCTTCGTCTAGTTTGTAAGTCTGTAGTTAGTATTAGTTATAGTTTCCATTCTCATCTCATCTTTCACTATCATCCAACCTATAAGAGACCGATAACCTAGGCCCCTTAAAACAACATTTATCATTATCATCATCTCGTTGTTGTAATTAATACCTGAGTTCATTTTTAATTACATTTTACATTTTATTCCCTTGTTTTCTGCCCTGGGCTTCTTAAATGATGATGATGATGATACGTTCAGTTTCACGATGCAGCGCCAGTATCTGTTGTGTCTGTTGTCGAGTTGAAGGACGATGTGTCTTAATGTTCTAAAGCAGTGACCAAGCGTCACGTCGCTGAGTAAATGTATGTTTTATTCTGCAGAAAGCTTCATAAACTCTCAGAATATTCTGCGCTAATGGCTCAAGTTGAACAATTACCAGTAATTGTCCAAGAGAGAAAGTTTTTATCTTGTGAACTTCCGTTAAAACTTTCTTCAAATGAG
Organism: Meconema thalassinum; assembly: GCA_946902985.2. NCBI lineage: Eukaryota > Metazoa > Arthropoda > Insecta > Orthoptera > Tettigoniidae > Meconema > Meconema thalassinum. Next base: position 964,663,041 of record OX336390.1, on the reverse strand, counting down.
ATTACCATTGATTGGAAAGTTAAATGGTGAAGCCACACAAATTCCAGCAGAGGCTGAGGATTTCCTCCTAGAGGACTTCTCAAACAGTAACACTGGTCGCTGTCGTAACGACGAGGTCATCTGCTACATGTAATACCACTATTGAAGAGGTTCTGAGGGCATCGGCACATGTGTTAGAGAACAGAAGTCACCCTACGCCTCCAATAGTGATATCGTCGAAGTCAAAAGAGAACAAGAGTTGATCAAGGAAGGTCGACAGGTAAAATGAAGCATAGATGTAACTAATAAATAATAGGTATACCGGCCCCGTGGTCTCCTCGATATAATGTATCTTGATCGTGCAGAGTTCAAATCCTTGAAAGAGTTGGAATCTGCAGTTTTCGAGGAGAAATGGACCAGTGTGATAGCAATGAGTCTCGGACCATTTTTATTTGGAACTGCGCTAACATTAGATCAATTGACCTTTCGTTGGTGTTGCATTTTCCTGGTGCTGACAGATGTGGACCACCAAAGACAGGCACCTACATATCTCAATACTAGCGCCCTTCTATCCTTATGAATATGTTTAGAGGACATAATTAGGTTGAGGTCATCTCCCATATGCAGTAAAGATTACAATTGAAGCAAGATAATATGGATTTATACTGTACCCAATCGTCATCATATGGAACATGTGTTCGTATCCCAGCTAACTCACGGTCTTTCGAGGTATGGGGCGTTCAACCCACTATACGATCACATATTCAGGATTTGAGTCTGTCAGGTGACTACTCTACTTGAAAGAAACCACATATTCCTAAGTATAACATTTAATGATAGTAATTCATGGCAATACAACATACAACACAAAAAAATACTTTACATTTACTTCCCACCACAAAAATCAAATTATCGGTGAGTCTCTTCTCCTCAAAATTAGTGCTTCACCGCAATCAAGTCTATCCAAACATCCTATTATTGATACTCTTTGACATTAGCGAGTGTCCATAGTGTTCTTCACGTGGCACAATTTAACACACACTGGAATATCACAACATAATAAACACAAATTATATTTAAATGACATTAAATCTGTAATTATTAAACATTTATCCGTTTTACACGGAACATTTACTTTAAATAACATTAATTCATTAGCTTATGCCATGTTTAATAAGTGTTGTGTCGTGCGAATCGTATTTCTTTCCCATCAGTTTCAAACGCTGAAGTGGTACACTTTCTCCTCCAAAATATACATGGATATAGATATTTTTATAGCTTCACCATACAACGATTTTCTGGGTCTGGTCAAAACATTATCGTTACAAGCGTGTCATGTCATTCAAATTACGCTACCCGTGTGAATAAATTAGTGTGAACTGGGCAAATACACCTTACAAAAATGCTTATATTTATTTGGTGCAGTTAATTCTTCCTCAGAGAATAACTGGGCCAAATATTATCCGATCACAACATTCCAACATTGCATGTGTATGGAAATAGTGCATTTAATTCAATTTATATCATCACATCAAGCATATCTTAATTACTTTTCGAAATATCGAGATTCTTCAGTGTCCCACTACAATTTTAAAATAAAAGGATCAGGTCTATTGACTTCCTTTCCGTGCGAACCAGGAATTAGTCATGGCTGGCCTCGCCAAGATGGCCGCCGGGTTAGTGGACTACCTGCCACCCCATCTGGCTTCCCGCAGGGTCAAGTTCATTTACTGGTGCAGCCATGCTAGAGGTACCCTGAGTGGGTCGTGTCCTTATGAATTGAGTCAATCTACTTATTTAATACCTACATTAAGAGTATATAATGGGCTCATCTCGGCTCCTAATTAATATTCATGGCAAGGGATGGATCACGAAATAGCTTTGCCGTTCTGTGGTCGACATCAGTGGCTCGTGCTTGCGTCTCAAGTGAGTTTCACAGTTCTCTCACTGGACGACATGCATATAACTAGAGGAAATCGACGTTTCCTATACGAAGAACCTTTAGTCTTACCTCTAAGGGCAGATCAATTAATATATATGGGCTCACCTAGGGTTTCAAGCAGTTATCCCTGGTGGCAAAAATTCTGCGATCAGTGGATACAGACAGACTCAGTCCCAACTCTGTTGCGAATAACACAAGTACTCTCTAAGGCAATACTAAATCGTAGATTCGAAGATTAGCCGACTAGATTCGCTAACGCGCAAGCTACTTTCGGATGATCCCCGCACCTTATTGACGTAAATCTCTTGATTCTAAGTTACATGCTCGCTGAACGCGGCTCAAACAATATTTCTTACAGATGACTAAATTCTTAAAGCACTCACGTCCTCTATGCACTTACTCATAAGCCAAAGTTCTATGTAGCTCCAAAACAAGTATACATTTACTGGCTTACATTTAACTAACTTAATGGCTCTCAAATACAACCCTGTAGAATATACCATAATAAAACATTTATTCAACATTTCAATGACACTGAAAAGCTCTCTTTACATCGATACTTACGTTACTTTCTTACTGTTTACAATAACACAGTATTCTTACGATAGACATGACACACTTTGCACGTACTATAGGCCTGTCATGCTCATTATTTATTCATTATTGTTACCGACCCCAGATTATTATTATTATTATTTAACGTTACCGTTACTTTCATCAATGTCTTACGCCTAAATGGCAGTAAACAAATCATCCTCCAAGCCATATTTTACCAAAATACGAGGGATGTGATCTCGTACATAAATGACTGTTAATTCTTAATCTTTGAGTGATGCTTCGTTGTATGGTGAGCTATTAAATCATATCAACATATTAAATTTGTACTCACTTTCATTTTTGCTGGGTTGGTCCAGCATGCCAGCGACTTGCCTGCCATGATGCTTATTTTAAGCCATCATGATATTATTCACACGACACATTGTATAAACTTTACACATGGTAATTATATTTTTCACTATTGGCATTTTCACTTTGACACAATACACATTCTTTTACCCCATAAACATAAACACTTTTAAAAAAATCACTGTAATATAATTTTATACACATTTCTCACACTATTTTCACACATTGACCCTTGATTGGATTCCCACTATCGCCTGACCTCAGAGATGCAATGCAGCTAACTCCTGACAACCGCTGGTCTCCTTGAAAGTCTATCTTGCGTGTGTGTGTTCGACTCCCGTCACCTACAGTTTAAGTCTCCTCGACTGCCAATTTGTTCAATCCTAGGTCACGACTACTTGTGACGCCTCCCTGGCTCCCGTAACTGTAATGATCATTACAATAATATGTTATTTTTCCCATGATAACACTTCCTGGTTATGTTCGTTGTCTATAAACATCCTAACTTATCTCTACGCTGTACTGATCCTATACTCGCGTATGCTGTTGCTTAAACGTCTGCCGAAGACTAATTCTTATATGATAAATAATTACTGTTATGAAGCTGCATGATATGCCTTTCATTGTTCACCGCTAGTATATTTGAGCGTCGATACATTATAAATTCCGCGCACTTCTTTGCGTGATCCGGCAGCGTGTTACCTCACGGGTTGAGTCAAGACGAACTGACTTCCCTGCTCCAGCTTCTCCTATATAAAGCTTCCTTATGAAAATTAGTTCACTGGATTTCCAGGAACGACTCTCTTCTTGATATAATATATTTCCAGACAAAGTGAAATATGATCCTAGTTTGTCTATGCGCTGAGGCCCCAAAATCACTCGCGTGCAGGCAATTGCTTCGGCCAATTAATTGTAATTAATTGCTTTCTTCCACGGCGTCATGACGCTACTCCGGTAATTCCCCTCGGTTCCTTCACAAATTCTTACTCTGTAGCGGATGATGTCTGTGCAGAGGTTCCTTTATAGATGCAGGCTTTAATTTAGGCGTGAGAACACTCCTAAATTATCTTTCCTAGATTACATGCATCTGGGTGTAAGTTTCATCTCAATTCATTCCTCCATTTGGCTGTAATTAATTAATTTCTGTGGGCGACCGCCCCCACTCCCTTGTTTCGCCTTGTCGAAAGGGGATTTTCTCGGTCGTCAATCATGCCCTTCAACTTCCAGCCACGCCGAAAGTAGGACCTTTGCGCCATGTCTTCCCCTCCCACATTCAACTCCGCTTTGTAAAAATGTCAAGCCAGCTCGCTTTCATGCGTCCTGGCCTCTAAAACGTAGATAGGCTGGTATTTTCTGCAATGATCCACCTTAAAAGCTATGATATTCCCGTTCTAGCCGCGAAATCCTGCTATTATAATTATATGCAGATATAACTCATTGTTCTTCGGGTTCACTGTGACTGTTCCCCCTCATAGATCAATGATTCGATTCTGTGCAGAATCATGGGCCTGGTCTTCTTGTTAAAGACCCCAGTTCGATGCCAGTTAGCCGTGTCCAATTGGGCACACCATTCCCCTGCTAAGCTCGAAAAATTCATTTTACAAGTGAATTTTTTCGAGTCTCTAGACGGCATCGACTCTGTAGACAGTGTTTACTTTAGGCGGTCAGTGCTCCCGGGCAGTGGGTTGTCTCGTTCCCACACTCCACTATGTCTACCGTCTCGTATTTCCTTGTTCTCCGCTCTTAGCCATTCATTCATCGCTTGGAGCTCTACCGCTGCTTCCCGTAACTGGTTGTAAAATTCTTCCAACTGACAGCTGCACTCTCTCCTCGTGCCCCTTGGGTCTACGAGCTGGCTGCCTTGTTTCCTTTCTCCCTGGTGTAGGCTTTTCTGGGGACTCTCTGCGAGCATATATAATGACTCCCCATCCATTTGGGTGTGCATGGCTTGCTCTCCTATGGTCCCATATTCCTCCGGTGGACTATACAATTTTAGGTTGGCGGCGTTTACTACTACTTCTCTGCCTGTTTCTTCGTCTTTAATTCTGTAGGCATTATTTTGCAAGTCCCTTATAATCAGGTAGGGTCCGTGATAATTATGTTGGAACTTTTTGTATTTCCTGCTCTCTGGGTCTGAACTAACTGGTTTTTTTAATATGACGTACTCTCCCACGAGTAGTGGCCTGTGGTAGCGTTTCCTTCTATTCCTCCGCTGCCATCTGTCCGCTTGTTTCTTGAGATACTCGAATGTTCTCTGGATCCTCAACTCGCGTCCAGGCTGCGCGTCTAAAGGTGTCCGAATGACGTTGTTCCATGGCCTCTCCGGTCTTCTATCAAGATGTAGGCTCACGGACACTTCCCCTGTTGCTTCGTGCACTATATTGTTAATACAATACTCGATAATTTCTAGTACGTCTATACACTTCCAGTTCTCTGTAGAGCAGTATATTTTCATGTATTTCTGCAGTTCTCTCATCACTCTTTCAGCGCTGTTAGACTCTGGGTGTCGAACTGTGGACAAATTCTGTCTTATTCCCAGATTTTCCAGCTCCCTGCGAAATTCTACGCTGGTAAAACAGCTACCATGATCAGACAATATGTTCTCCGGCTGCCCTAGTATAGGAATGACTCTTTCCTTCAGTCTTTTAAGTACCTGTTTCGTACTGGTCTTCTGAATTGGACATAGGACTACCATTTTAGAAAACACGTCTAGTGCAACTAGGATGTGTCTATTTCCCCTTCTAGCTCTCGGAAGCGGGCCGAAGTTATCCAATGCCAGAAGCTGACATGGCTTCTCTGGCAGGAGTGGTATCGGTTTTTGCCTCATTAAATACGAGTTAGGCTTTACTCGCTGGCAAATATCGCATGTCCTGATTGTATTTCTGACTGTATCTCTAAGTTTTGGCCAAATAAATGCTTCTTTCAGCAGGGCAACAGACTTGTCTACTCCAGGATGGCCAAAAGCTCTGTGTGCCAACCATACTAGTCTTCTCTGCAATGCTGGCGGTATAACAATCCTGGGTCGAGTGTGATCTGCATCGCTCCATTTGTGTAGCATCTGGTTAAACCATAAATATTCCGTTGATAGTGCCTCGGCTTCTACATACATCGGGGTTCCTCTGACAAGCTTTCCCTCGAAGTAATTAATCATCAACCTTATCCAGAGATCTTCACGTTGAAAAACGGTGATGTTCCTTAGATCATCTAAGGTCTTCTGGTCGTTATCTTCTATGTCGATAGCTAGAGCTTCCTCTTCGTCAGCTGTCGGGTATCTGCTTAGCAAGTCAGGTATAATATTGTCCTTCTCCGGGCAATACACGATTTCCACTTGAAATTGCTGTATATACAAGGACCACCTCGTCAATCTTTGACTTGACAAGTCAGTTTTCAACAGGAGTGTTAGGGCTTTATGGTCCGTTCTCAATACGATTCTGAACCCATAAATCATTTTTCGCCAATACTGTAAAGCATATAGTATTGCGAGTAATTCAATCTCCGTGACCGTATAATTCTGTTCATTAGGTTTCAATGTTCTGCTTATGAATGCAATATAAGTTTTCTCTTCTGGCCTGTCCACATTTTCCTGGTAGAGCATCGCCCCAATGCCTATAAGTGATGCGTCAGTCTGAATAATAAATTTCTGGGAGTAGTCTGGATATCCTAATTTAACATAATCTAAAAGCATCTGTTTAGATTTCACGAAGGCTTCCTCGCATTTTTCCGTCCATCGCCACCTTCCCCCTTTCTTCAGTAAATCTTGGAGTGGTGCCACGGTCCCGGTATATTTCAGGCAATGGCTCGAAAAGAATCCAATAACGCCTAGGTATTGCCTGACGTCTTCACCTTCGTTGGTCTCGGGAAATGTTTAATGACCTCCAATTTTCCAGGATTTGGCCTAACCCCTTGCACATCTATTACATGGCCTAGGAATTTAACTTCTCTTTGACCAAAGTTAGATTTCTTTAGATTGACCTTAAAGTTAGCCTGACTTAGGTCATCCAACAGCTTGCGTAGATCTCTGATGTGTTCTTCGACTGTTTCTGATGTCAGCAGGATATCATCTACATAGCTTATGGTTGTTGCTTTTACTTCTTCAGACAGGTTTCGATCAAGCGCTCGTATCAACGCTGAACCCGCTGTTTTCAAACCAAATGGCAGACGCACGAACGAGTATGTATGCTGATCGAATAAGAAACCGATTAATAAGCTTGTTTTCTCCTCCAGTGCAAGATGGTGAAAACTTGCAGTGATGTCAAGATTTGTGAATACAGTCTTTCCTTTGAATCTTCTGAGGATCTCCTTTATGGGTGGCACTTGGTCAAACTCCGGTATGACCTTGGAATTCAAATTCCGCAGGTCATGGCATATCATTACACTTCCGTCCTGTTTAGGTACAACTACCAGTGGGCTGACATAAGGTGTGGCTGTCTTTACAATGACGCCCGCCTCCACCATCTCCTGTATCGCTTCCTTGACCTTTAAATAATGTTTCTCGGCTACAGGATAAGGCTTTTGTCTGAATGGTGTCCAGTCACTAACTTGGAACGCATATTGGAAATTCTTGATCCGGCCAGGTCTCGAATCGAAGACTCCTTTATATTAAAATAACAGTTCCCTTAACATTTGCTTATGCTCTGGACCAATTTTAGCTTCCTCTATCTTTTCTCCCAGGCATTCTTTGAATTGTGGTTCGAGGTCCTTTTCAATGTCTGCGGCCAGTGTTGCCAATTCTCCCTCGATGTCTTCTGTTGTCAATACTGCATCCCCAGTCATATCTCCGAATGTATGCCATACGTACTCTTCTGGTCTCGTTTCAATATGTTTAAATGAGATATCTAAATTCTCCTTTTCCTCGCTCGCGCGAAACAGAACAATGTCTTGTGAGAGATCTATTATGACCTTATTTTCTCTTATGAAATCCATGCCAACAATAATGCTAAAAGGCAGCTTATTCACAAGTAGGAAGCTCTGTGAAAATATAGAGTTCCCTATCTGTAAATCTAAAAATACTTGGTATCTGCATATCATTACTTTATCTGGTATCACGCCTTTTATCTTCACGCTTGAAATTGGTATTTTCAATACGTGGATTTTACTTTGGATTTCATTATATAACGCCTGGGTAATTAAGCATACAGTCGAGCCCGTGTCTAGAAGACTCCTTATCTTCATGCCTGCGACATTTACAATTATAATGGGTAGTTCCCTTCTTACAGTGACCGGCCCTTCCTCTCGGTCTTCAATGAGTTCCTCAGGTTTCGCAATCCAGTTAACCACATTCACTGTATTCCACCCTGCATTTATCTCTCCTATTTGGTCATTTAATTTTGGTGTTTTTTTCTATTGCCCCATTTATTGTGGAGTTCTTCTGCCTGTCTTCAGGCTGTTGAAGTTCCAGACTCTTGGCTCTGTGATCATTCTTATAGATGTCGGGTGACCTTCTATTTTTAATCGCTTCATCCCAATGCACTTGCGATTTTCTGTTGTCGTCTCCACGCTCCTCCATATATCTTAGTGATGCGTGATAACGTTCTTCTGCTTCTTCGTCGAACCCGCGACTCTGTTCTTGGGATCTCCAGTCTCGATTATTCCCATTTCGGCCGTAATTTCTCCTGTCATCAGGCTGTTGATTTCCTGTATCGCGCTGATTCCAGGTTTTCCTTCCTCGGTGTCCGCGGTTCGATCTCGCTCTGTATGCTGGCCTCCAATTCTGGTTTTCCCTTTCTTCTCGTTGCCAGTCTGACTTCTCAGTTTCTGTGCTAGTAGATTTACTTTTGGTCTGCACCAAAGTCAGTTCGGTTGGTGCACTAGTCATGTGGACTTGTTCCGTGTTCCGTATGCAGCCTCGTATGCTGCATTGTGGTGAGATCGAGCTGTCTAAGCACTTCCTCCATTTAAATCGCTGTCTTGGCGTTTTCCGACATTAAGAGTCGTTGCACTTCGTATGGAAATTGCTTGGCTATCGCTATACAAAAGTCTAGTTCTCTAGGGGCCTCGTCAAGTTCTTTAAAACGGCATAATTGTGCTATGAAGAATTCAGCATATTTCGTTGGATTATTTGTACTATAGCGTCTGGAGTACAAGTCCAATCTGAGATTCTGTTGTATATTTGCATCCCAGTACCTTCTTAAAAACACCTGGCGGAATTCTTCTACGGTGTCAAACGTGTAACGAAAACTTCTGAACCACAAGGCGCATTCACCTTCAGTCAGTTTTTCGATAGCTCTTAATCTTCGCTCTGGTGGTACCTATGCGTCATTTAAGTATTCGGAAACCTCTTTGAGCCAATATTCAGGTGTCATGTTTGAGTTACACCCAGAATACTTTCTCGGTTTCTCGTCACTTGCCCTTACAACAGTGACTATCTGATTTTGTACAGCATTTTCATGCGGTGTGGACATAGCAATAGGTATACCAGGTGTGGAATACGGGCTGTCACTTGGCATTGCTGTATTTTTCGGAGTGGGCTGTACCTCTATATCTGCCCATCTATTCCTCCTATTTTCATCTATGCTTCCTTCATTAGATCTAGGGTTTCGCAATATGGACTCCTCATGTGCGATCATTCTAGTTTCCATTTGGCTGTGCCTGTTTACCGCTCTTTTTAAACGAGCTAATACCTCTCGTTCTATTTTTTTTTTCAGGCGATCACGGGTTTTCTCTGCCATAGAAAAGATTTGCTCCTTGTCTTGTCGTATTTAAGGCTCTCTTTTATATGGGAAATTTCCCCCGCTAAACCTTGCCTTACCTCGGCAAGCGGTTTATCGCTGGCTTCATTTTTCAAGCCCTCTCGCAGTTCCAACTCTTCTCGTAAGCCTGTAACCTCTTTCTGGATGTGACCGTGCATATTGGATATTTCGGTCCTTATTTTGGTATATTCTCCCTGGTCCTCATCTTGCCTTTTATGAATGACTGCTAGATCGTTTTGAGTTTGTTCTAACTCTTTTTGAACCTTCCCAACCTGCGTCTTCATGTTTATGATTATTCCCTTATTTTCTTTAACGGACGTTTTTATTTCACTGATCTCCTTGCATTGGTCAAGGATATTCTGATCCTGCTTCCTTAATGCTTCGTCTACAGCTTTTGCGAAGCCCGCCATGCGCTTACTCCATTTTTCTTCGCTGTCTTCAAGCCTTTGATCTACGGTCTGAGTGAACGTATTAATTTGCTCTTGCTGCCGTTTAGTGTTCGCTTCGTTCTGATTCTGAATATCTTTAAGCTCTACGGACATATTGTTTAGTCTATCATTGACCTCACGTTGCGATTCTCTGCACGCTTGCAGATTATTCTCGAGCTTTACCTCTATTGACTCAAAGCGTTTGTCATTATTTGCTTGCATCTCTGAAACCACGCTAACAATATTTTTAGTTACCTCTTGTTTAATAGATTCTTTAACATCATCAATATTTTTTTATTGACCTCTAATAAATTTGAATCTAACTGAGTGTTTAACGCAGCCAACATCTGGCTTAACTCGGTTTGATTGTTCTCTAACTGAGTACTTACCGTAGCCAACATCTGGCTCATTTCATTTTGATTAGCATCCAATCTACCCGTTATTCCATCTTGAAATGCTTTAGCATCTTCCCTACTCTTTGCATGAGTAGCATCGAAATGTTCTTTCAACTCTGCGATACATTTAAGTACCCCCTCAGTGCCACCCATCCTGTATGTCTTATCTTTGAGATATAGGCAGGCCGTTGCTGTGCATGCTGGTGCGATATATTGGGAAAAGAATTCCGATGTCGCGAGAACAACAACATTCATTTTAGCACAGTGCTGTGACCACCTATGGAATGGGTTTAGACCCTCGTACCCGTCCGTATATTCACTCGTCTGACAACAATGTTTAATGTCTGAGTATCACCTAAAAAGACTCGCAATCGCTCAAACACAGTTTGAGGAAAAATATACTATTATGGTTTTCCCCCATGGAAACCATACTATTATTATGGGGTTTTCTGAATCCCATAAGCCTCACGTAACTATGGGCGCCATGATAAATTAATAAGGTCCATTGCAAGACATAGGCCATATACTGATTTATTAGGAAAACCGTCCAGGGAGTGGTTTTTATTGCCGAATGACCCACCCTGGGCCATGCCATGATAAATAAATAAGAACATGCGCCTATGGTGACCTGTATTTTTAACTGGTCCCACGTATCAGCGACATGATAAATAAAGAGGATCATGCGTTACATTACATTTAAGCATGTCTTATGGAGGATTATCAACATTTATTTTAAACGTGAAGGCTTATTAACTACGGGACGCGGCCTTTTCCTAATATACCCTAGCTTTTCTGCTATATTTGTATCTACCATTTAATATCTTAGACGACTTTTAGTAGTACCTGTGACTCAATCCTAGTACAATAACATGTCCTCCATGTACCCAATCGTCATCAAATGGAACATGTGTTCGTATCCCAGGTAACTCACGGTCTTTCGAGGTATGGGGCGTTCAACCCACTATACGATCACATATTCAGGATTTGAGTCTGTCAGGTGACTACTCTACTTGAAAGAAACCACATATTCCTAAGTATAACATTTAATGATAGTAATTCATGGCAATACAACATACAACACAAAAAAATACTTTACATTTACTTCCCACCACAAAAATCAAATTATCGGTGAGTCTCTTCTCCTCAAAATTAGTGCTTCACCGCACTCAAGTCTATCCAAATCATCCTATTATTGATACACTTTAACATTAGCGAGTGTCCATAGTGTTCTTCACGTGGCACAATTTAACACAAACTGGAATATCACAACATAATAAACACAAATTATATTTAAATTACATTAAATCTGTAATTATTAAACATTTATCCGTTTTACACGGGACATTTACTTTAAATAACATTAATTCATTAGCTTATGCCTTGTTTAATAAGTGTTGTGTCGTGGGAATCGTATTCCTTTCCCATCAGTTTCAAACGCTGAAGTGGTACACTTTCCCCTCCAAAATATACATGGATATAGATATTTTTATAGCTTCACCATACAACGATTTTCTGGGTCTGGTCAAAACATTATCGTTACAAGCGTGTCATGTCATTCAAATTACGCTACCCGTATGAATAAATTAGTGTGAACTGGGCAAATACACCTTACAAAAATGCTTCTATTTATTTGGTGCAGTTAATTCTTCCTCAGAGAATAACTGGGCCAAATATTATCCGATTACATCATTCCAACATTGCATATGTATGGAAATAGTGCATTTAATTCAATTTATATCATCACATCAAGCATATCTTAATTACTTTTCGAAATATCGAGATTCTTCAGTGCCCCACTACAATTTTAAAATAAAAGGATCAGGTCTATTGACTTCCTTTCCGTGCGAACAATGAATTAGTCATGGCTGGCCTCGCCAAGATGGCCGCCGGGTTAGTGGACTACCTGCCACCCCATCTGGCTTACCGCAGGGTCAAGTTCATTTACTGGTGCAGCCATGCTAGAGGTACCCTGAGTGGGTCGTGTCCTTATGAATTGAGTCAATCTACTTATTTAATACCTACATTAAGAGTATATAATGGGCCCATCTCGGCTCCTAATTAATATTCATGGCAAGGGACGGATCACGAAATAGCTTTGCCGTTCTGTGGTCGACATCAGTGGCTCGTGCTTGCGTCTCAAGTGAGTTTCACAGTTCTCTCACTGGACGACATGCATATAACTAGAGGAAATCGACGTTTCCTATACGAAGAACCATTAGTCTTACCTCTAAGGGCAGATCAATTAATATATATGGGCTCACCTAGGGTTTCAAGCAGTTATCCCTGGTGGCAAAAATTCTGCGATCAGTGGATACAGACAGACTCAGTCCCAACTCTGTTGCGAATAACACAAGTACGCTTTAAGGCAATACTAAATCGTAGATTCGAAGATTAGCCGACTAGATTCGCTAACGCGCAAGCTACTTTCGGATGATCCCCGCACCTTATTGACGTAAATCTCTTGATTCTACGTTACATGCTCGCTGAACGCGGCTCAAACAATATTTCTTACAGATGACTCAATTCTTAAAGCACTCACTTCCTCTATGCACTTACTCATAAGCCAAAGTTCTATGTAGCTCCAAAACAAGTATAAATTTACTGGCTTACATTTAACTAACTTAATGGCTCTCAAATACAACCCTGTAGAGTATACCATAATAAAACATTTATTCAACATTTCAATGACACTGAAAAGCTCTCTTTACATCGATACTTACGTTACTTTCTTACTGTTTACAATAACACAGTATTCTTACGATAGACATGACACACTTTGCACGTACTATAGGCCTGACATGCCCATTATTTATTCATTATTGTTACCGACCCCAGATTATTATTATTATTATTATTTAACGTTACCGTTACTTTCATCAATGTCTTACGCCTAAATGGCCGTAAACAAATCATCCTCCAAGCCATATTTTTTACCAAAATACGAGGGATGTGATCTCGTACATAAATGACTGTTAATTCTTAATCTTAGAGTGATGCTTCGTTGTATGGTGAGCTATTAAATCATATCAACATATTAAATTTGTACTCACTTTCATTTTTGCTGGGTTGGTCCAGCATGCCAGCGACTTGCCTGCCATGATGCTTATTTTAAGCCATCATGATATTATTCACACGACACATTGTATAAACTTTACACATGGTAACTATATTTTTCACTATTGGCATTTTCACTTTGACACAATACACATTATTTTACCCTATAAACATAAACACTTTTTAAAAATCACTGTAATAATTTTATGCACATTTCTCGCACTATTTTCACACATGGATCCTTGATTGGATTCCCACTATCGCCTGACCTCAGAGATGCGATGCAGCTAACTCCTGACAACCGCTGGTCTCCTTGAAAGTCTATCTTGCGTGTGTGTGTTCGACTCCCGTCACGTACAGTTTAAGTCTCCTCGACTGCCAATTTGTTCAATCCTAGGTCACGACTACTTGTGACGCTTCCCAGGCTCCCGTAACTGTAATGATCATTAAAATAATATGTTATTTTTCCCATGATAACACTTCCTGGTTATGTTCGTTGTCTATAAACATCCTAACTTATCTCTACGCTGTACTGATCCTATACTCGCGTATGCTGTTGCTTAAACGTCTGCCGTAGACTAATTCTTATATGATAAATAATTACTGTTATGAAGCTGCATGATATGCCTTTCATTGTTCATCGCTAGTACATTTGAGCGTCGATACTTTATAAATTCCGCGCACTTCTTTGCGTGATCCGGCAGCGTGTTACCTCACTGGTTGAGTCAAAACGAACTGACTTCCCTGCTCCAGCTTCTCCTATATAAAGCTTCCTTATGAAAAGTAGTTCACTGGATTTCCAGGAACGACTCTCTTCTTGATATAATACATTTCCAGACAAAGTGAAATATGATCATTGTTTGTCTATGCGTTAAGGCCCCAAAATCACTCGCGTGCAGGCAATCCCTTCGGCCAACTAATTATAAATAATTGCTTTCTTCCACGGCGTCATGACGCTACTCCGGTAATTCCCCTCGGTTCCTTCACAAATTCTTACTCTGTAGCGGATGATGTCTGTGCAGAGGTTCCTTTATAGATGCAGGCTTTAATTTAGGCGTGAGAACACTCCTAAATTATCTTTCCTAGAATACATGCATCTGGGTGTAAGTTTCATCTCAATTCATTGCTCCATTTGGCTGTAATCAATTAATTTCTGTGGGCGACCGCCCCCACTCCCTTGTTTCGCCTTGTCGAAAGGGGATTTTCTCGGTCGTTAATCATGCCCTTCATCTTCCAGCCACGCCGAAAGTAGGACCTTGGCGCCATGTCTTCTCCTCCCACATTCAACTCCGCTTTGTCAAAATGTCAAGCTAGCTCGCTTTCATGCGTTCTGGCCTCTAAAAGGTACATTGGCTGGTATTTTCTGCAATGATCCACCTTAAAAGCTATGATATTCCCGTTCTAGCCGCGAAATCCTGCTATTATAATTATATGCAGACATAACTCATGGTTCTTCGGGTTCACTGTGGCTGTTCCCCCTCATAGATCAATGATTCGATTCTGTGCAGAATCATGGGCCTGGTCTTCTTGTTAAAGACCCCAGTTCGATGCCAGTTAGCCGTGTCCAATTTGGCACAATACCTAGTAATTATACAAAATTTTAAAAACTCATAATCAAGGAACTTAGAGAAAAATGTAAAGTAGGAGTTATGGTTCAAGGAGACATAATTTCAACTCTGAGATTTGCTGATGGCATCGTCATCTTGGCCGACACGCCAGAGGATTTATATGAGTTTTTGAATGGTATGGGCTGTGTCTTGAGGAAAGAATTCAAAATGACGGTCAATAAATATAAAACAAAACTAATAGAGGGCAACCGAAAGAATTCATAAACTCCTATGGACGTCAAATTGGTAGATGAAAAGCTGAAGGACATAGGAAACAAGATAACCAGCGATGGACGAAGTAAAGACGATATAAAAATTAAGTTGGATCAGGCAAGGAAAGCATTTTTACAGAAAAGGAATCTGTTGACATCGAATATAGATTTAGGTATTAGGAAGTCATTTTTGAAAGCCTTTGTCTGGAGCGTGGCGCTCTGTGGAAGTGAAACTTGGACTGTTAGTGCAGCATAAAAGAGGAGAATTGAAGCGTTTTGAAATGAGGTGTTACAGGAGATTTATGAAGATCAGATGGGTAATAGAGTTACAAATGAAGAGATATTAAGACGAGTGGGAGAGGAGGATGTTTATGGCGACTGTTAATGGAAAAAAGAGATAGGTTGGTAGGACAGTTACTAAGACACCCAGGAATAGCAATTTTAGTTATCGAAGGAAGGGTCGAGGACAAGAACTATAGGGGTGGACAAAGGTGAACAGATTGCCTCAGATGTAGCCTAAGATGTGGGTAGCTATGTAGAGATAAAACGATTTATTCAGGACAGGGAGCAATGGGGGGCTGTATCAAACCAGTCAAACGACGGAAGACTCAAATACGACATCACTAGGCGGACAGACGGCAACCCCTTGAAATGAGGATAATAATATGGAACTGTTGAGAGCTAAGAGTAGACACATGTCGCGGTCTAGAAACAGCTCGTCTTGACGAAACAGCCAGCCAGCGGGTTGAATTGGAAATCAAACGAGACTTTTTAATTAAGTTAGCTGAGAAGGTGAAGGAACCGTGGTCACACCGTCTGTTGCCAACATTTGAAAGGGAAATGTCCCTCCGCTCCATGCTAGCCTGGTCGGTCTGCCCTTTAAATATGTATGGAGGAGACCGGGTGGAATTAACGCGTCAAAGTGCATCCACAATACGCTACAAGCTCCTTCCCCGCACCAGTACAAGATACAGTAGTTCAAATCATTTTTCAGGATAGTTGCGACAAGAATGGCCTTGTCATGAATAATGGGCCGACAAGGAACGCGCATTCAATCCGTAGAGGGGATTACATTTCACAAGACCCCGATAAGAACGAAAGCAAGAAAATATAAATTACAAACTGGACATATACATTGATGGCAGTAAAAGTGACACTGGAGTTGGAGCTGGGATAGCTATATACATCGACAAAGAGTAGTGCATCAGTTGAAATACAGGTTACAGGAGTACTGTTTGAACAATCAAGCAGAGAAGTTAGCGATTTTGAAAGCACTAGAGTACTTAGATACAGACGACTAGCTACCCAATCCCCAGAATACAGCAGTACTTGACACAGACTGTCAAATAACTTTACATTCACTTGAAAATCATGCCATCAAGCACAACCTGATAACATTAATTAGGGAACAAACTAGAAAATTAGAAACTCAGAACTGGATAATTCATTACACCTGGATTAAGGCACACAATTGACATGCTGGTAACGAAACAGCAGATAATCTAGCAAAACAAGCAGCAGAAGACATAGATCTAATTGTGAGTTATAACCGTAAACCAGCAAGCATTGTGTTAAGTGAACTGAAAGCAGAGACTATAAATAAGTGGGAAAATGAATGGAAGAATACTTTAAATGGTGCAGTGACCAAATCATTCTTTCCTAGTGTCAAAGATAGGTTAAAAATATACTTCCCATTAACTAGCAATTTAACTACTTTCTTAACAGGACATGGCAAGATAAATTCGTATTTCTTTCGTTTCAAAATAAAAGACAGTCCATTGTGTGCGTGTGGCAATGAAGAACACACAGTTGATCATTTGTTATTCACATGCGTGGAACTAGAAAAGGAAAGACAGTTGTTTAAGGACGATATGATTTAAAAACATGGGAAATGGACGTTTGAAAAAACTAAGCTAATGAAGCATCATGTAAAAGGATGAATTTTATATTTTAATTTAATGGAATTAGAAAATAGTCAAGTAGTTGAACAGATTCATATCTTATTAAATTGTAAATATTTTGTAAACATAGCGTGTAATTGAACATGCTGTTAAAATACAAATAAATACTAAAGTCCCCTATAATACGTTCAGTGGCATGTTATTTATTCTTTGAGGAATGCTGCTAACTTCATTATGCTATAACACAGCAGTTGCCAATTGCAAAACCCTGTTAAAATAGCTTACCTTTCTGTGTTGCCTAGAGAGCCTCCGTGGCTTAGGCGGCAGCACGCCGGCCTCTCACCGCTGGGTCCGTGGTTCAAATCCCGGTCACTCCATGTGAGATCTGTGCTGGACAAAACGGAGGCAGACAGGTTTTTCTCCGGGTACTCCGGTTTTCCCTGTCACAATTTCATTCCAGCAACACTCTCCATTATCATTTCATTTCATCTGTCATTCATTCAATCATTGCCCCAGAGGAGTGCGACAGGCTTCGGCAGCCGGCACACTTCATTTCCTCGCTGCTAGCTGGGGGCTTCATTCGTTCCATTCCTGACCCAGTCGGAGACTGGAAGCAGGCTGTGGATTTTCATTCTGTGTTGCCTAGTGATCAGTCAGTAGAAGGTTTCCAGCCGGTCAGCACGAGTCTACCCAATTAGACAGGGCGGGCATCACTCCCTATATTATTCTGCTAAGGTCCCATTCCAGTTTTGTACCGAAAATAAGGTCCTATTAACACCAACCTACACATATGGGGTACCTACAGGTTCAGCATAACCCAATGCGTAAGCGAAACGCACTCACTTACTCTTTAAATGCCTCACAATTAAGTAAATACCTTAAAACATGTATATTTACAATGAAATAATCGAATGGTTGTACCAGTACACAAACGTTTACAATTATTTAAATTGAAATGTCCATATTTGGCAACCATTCCAGAGCACTTGGTGTAGATTCTTCAGACCACCATCAAATGCACGGAGTGGGCACTCCTGAACAATGTGTTTTATAGTTTGGTCCTCCATCCACAGTCACAGGCAGCAGGTGTACGGAAACCCCATTTCTTCAAAGTGTGACCACACCTTCCTTGACCTCTTCTAATGCGGTTCAGCTTCGACCAGGTTTGGCGTGGAAGTTGGAATCCCTCAACCTTCTTTGTAGGATCTAAATTAAATAATGAAAGAATGCAACACGGTAACCATGGTAACAGAATCTCACTGGACCATCTATTTCTGTAAGACGCAATGTAATTCCAATTATTACATTACTGTGAAAGTTTCTAGACGGTTATAAGGTTATCACTGAACCAAATTAAGCTGTAAAATTCATCAATACATACAGTATAATGCGCTTAAGGGGGTCAAGGGGCACTTTAGAATTTTTTCACGAAATTTTTACGCGTGAGTGTGGTACGAAAGGTCTTTTTCACCGGACTATAAAGGGTCTACGAAAACCTCATTTAAAGGCCCTTAAATTAACAGTGTCTGTGATATTCCCAGAAAACTAACTTCGCTCTGATATACCTATGAAGGAATGACAAATCCCTAACCACTGCACCAGTAGCTGAATTGATAAAGTCTGATCATTCATACCAAGGATAAATCAGTCATAGCATTCATGATTGAGATTTTGCTAAGTGTACTCTTTACAACTAGAATATTCTCGGGCGAAGCCGTGACGGGTAATGCTAGTTAACAATTAATTTCTTAGTGCCTCAAATAAATACCCGAATTATTTATACACTCTGTAGCTCTTCAGTCGGTAAACACGACTGGGCGTGATACAATGTAATATGAATAATAAGTGTTGATTCAACAATGTCGTGATGTTCGTGCCGATGTTTACATGTGTTTTATCGACTATGAAAAAGCCTTTGACACTGTTCAGCACGATAAACTGATGAACATTTTATGTGACCTGGGACTAGATGGACGTGACAACCGATTAATTGGAAATCTATACTGGAATCAACGTGCTGCTTTACGTGTTGATGGTCAGCTGTCTGAGAAGTATCGATTATGAAGGGAGTTCGCCAAGGTTGCATTATTTCTCCACTCCTCTTCAACATCTATTCTGAAAAGATTTTCCAAGATGCTTTTGATGGAAAGTCTCAAGGAGTAGTGGTAAATGTATCTAGCATTAATAACATCCGATATGCTGATGACACTGTCATCCTTGCAACAAGAATGGATGATCTACAAATACTACTGGATTCTATTTCTGAAGAGAGTAATGCTATGATATTACATTTAAATGTAAAAAAAAGTGGATGGTTAACAAAGATGAAATTCAGGGCATTCTTACACTTGGTAATGAAAGAATTGAAAGTTTTCACTATATAAATATTTAGGATGCCAAATATAATCATAACTGGGACTTAAATCAAGAAATTCGCTGTGAATTGAGCAGGCCAGAAGTTCTTTCATGAAAATGAGAAACGTTTTTATCAGCCGTGATTTAAGTCTGTCATTACGCACCCGACTGCTTCGATGCTACGTCTTTAGTGTCCTGCTCTATGGAGTTGAATCATGGACACTTTGGAAGGTTTTAATAAGAAACTGATAGCATTTGAAATGTCGACGTATCGCAGGATTTAAAGGATATCATGGACAACTAAAGTCACAAATGTGGAAGTACTGCGGCGTATGTACAAAGACTTAGAAATTCTCAGTATCATAAAAAGGAGAAAACTAGAATACTTTGGTCATTTCATGCGCAACTACAAATACCACCTCTTGCAATTAATTACCCAAGGGAAGATTGATGGCATTAGGGGTCCAGGACGCAGACGAATATCCTGGCTAAAGAACTTAAGCCAGTGGTTTGGACTTAATACAGTGTCACTGTTTAGAACAGCTATGGACAAACAGCATATCATGCTACTGATCGCCAATGATCTTGGAGGACGAGGCACTTGAAGATGATGAAGAAGAAGAAGAAGAACAGTCCTGAAAAAAAAGGAGACAGTCAGTTTGAAAGACTAGACTTTGTATCATTTTAAATGCTACAAATTCTGAAAAATGGTAGAAAGGCTGGAGGCTTCTCGCGGACTCTTGACATGTTAGAACATTACCTGCAAAATACTTAACTTGCTTATCTTGTTTCAATTTACTCGCGAATGGCAAGTGCAAACGAAGGGCAAAGCAAGGTCAAGCGCGCGGGATGCCGTCACGCTCACCAGAGCGCGCGAGGACGTGCCCTTTCCATCCAGTCTAAAAACACTTATAGTGGGCGATGTATTGAAGATAGAGATATGCTCTCGCGGACTTTTTTGTAGAACTTTTCATGCTGACCAATTCTTACGCTCATAGTATATTGATATTTTTAACGGTTTGCCCAGCGTAAGCTTAAGAAGCGCACGGACGCCAAGTTTGTTTTCGACTTTTTCACTGAAATCTTTACTGCTTGGCTTCCTTTGATCTTACATAAATTATTTTCTACAGAATCTTTCCTCGAGATATCCTTTACAGAATGGTGAAAACCGCATCAAAATCCATCCAGTGGTTCTCGAGATTACCCGTGACATCCAAGAATCGGGGATTTTTGTCTTATACTAACGAAGTAGAGATTGTCGGGGAACACATGCACCAAGCGGTACTATGACGTCACACACCTCAGTGCATCTGGGTACATTTCGTCCCGTCACCGTAACGTAACGCCAGACCCCAGCGTAACGACGAAGTCGACAAGATCATTTAAAATGATAAAATTACCTGTATTAGCAGGGGTCTAATGAACACTGCAAGTTAGGATTACGCGTATCCACCTTCATCATTAGATCCTGATCACTGTGTTGAGGTTTAAATGTATATACAAATATTATCTGTTATGCCCAGCGTTGCTCGGGATCACAATAGGATACTGTATGAAGAGATCGTATCTTTGCTCGCATTGTATTGTGTGCAACCCGGAGGAAGGTCGTTATTGTAATGAGCAATATTAATGTCACTCAATGTCCTTGAGCGTGCTTCTTATGCGATCTCAAATTGTGTTGAAGTTGTTATAGGTGAGTACGACGGCTCTATTCTCTTCGTAGCCTGAAATTTCGCAAACATAACTAAATGTATAATCATTGTATGCATTATTAACCTAACTAATACATTTTAAGGGCCAATGAATGTATTAGCCTTGCGTGTTTTGACGAACAGCAACATTTCATGAGGATAATGGTAGTCCGAGGGTAAACGCTTAGAAACCCAGCTTCATAATAATATATGTATTTGATTAGGGAAATAACGAAAAAAAAACATAATAAGTATCATGTAAACATCTATATGTACACCTCCACTAAAATAAGATCTATTCATACGAGTGCAGAGACACCTTGTGGCCGCGAGACAAACTAATTCTATTCAGAACAACATATCACCCAGATGACCAAATCTGTAGGTAAAAATCATACACCAAAAGGACCCAGGTACTATGTGATGAAAATCTTTGACGACAATAATTAAAAGATTAGTAACAAATCAAATCTGAATATATGGGCGACCAGTGTTGCTCACGTCCGTAGGATTAACCCAAAGATACCCTACACGTGTCCCCTGGGTGGTGCTAAGCGAGCAACAGACTTCTGGCGGCCAAACAATCCTAGTGATCTCCTGGCCGATTTACATATCAATATCAATATGACGAAATCTAACTCAAATAGTCCTTATAAGGACTCCCACTTCAGAAGATTAGGACCTGCTATCCGCATGTTACAGATCAACGTAGAAGGCATAAGCAGAGCAAAGGGAGAGTAGGCTACTTGTCCAAAATCGCTCTAGAAAACAACATTGACGTTATTGCTATTCAAGAAACACATACAGAAGATATAGGCCAACTAAACTCTCGCGGCAAAGTTCCGGGATATGATCTCATAGGGGCAACATATCATAAGGTGTATGGTATAGCTACATATGTTCACAATACTATAGAAAATGCCTCTCTGATTTCTACTAACACCAGCAATGACATCCACACCGTTGTCATAGCAGTAAGTGGGACAAAAGTCATAAACGTCTACAAGCCACCGGCCGTTCAGTGGCCTCCTTCTGTGGTTCCAAATTACCCACATCCATCTGTCTATCTTGGTGATTTCAACAGTCATCATACTGAATGGAAATATAGTGTTAATGACGACAATGGTGAGGCTCTGGCCACCTGGGCCGACGTACATCACATGCACCTTATTTTTGACGCGAAAGATTTGGCTACTTTCAGATCGGCTTCTTGTAAACGTGACTACAACCCTGATTTATGCTTTGTATCTACGGATGATAATTGTCTGCCTCTACCAACATCACGCAAAGTCCTACGTGCCTTCCCTCGTAGTCAACACAGACCAGTCATCATTGAAACAAGTTTGAAAGTGCCTATCATCACTTCTACTCCACGACCACGATGGAATTTCCAAAAGGCAAACTGGCCTGCATTTTCTGAGAACCTTGACAAATGTCTGGGTTGGATTCCACCTGTAAGTGAAAGTTACGAGAGATTTGCAGGCGCAGTGATCAGTATAGCAAAGAAGTTTATTCCTAGAGGGTGCAGGAAGGAGTATATTCCTGGATGGAATGAAGTTAGCGAAAAGTTGTATGAAGAGTTCCTCACAACTGGTGACCATGAAATATCAAATCAACTACTGCACAGCCTTGATGCCTCAAGAAGACAGAAATGGACTGAAACCGTCGAGAACATCGACTTCAAACACTCAGGCAGGGAAGCTTGGTCCCTTCTTCGAAAACTAGCAGGAGGAAACAAAATAGTACGTGATAACAGCACCATCAGTCCAGATACTATAGCCTCACACATGGTGTCAACATCAAAAGCACCCAAGCAAAGAGATCACACCAACAAGATTAAACGAGAGCTTAAAGTCTTAAAAGCAAAGGGTTTAGAAGATAATGAATTATCTTGTCCATTCACATCAGAGGACATTTCAAAGGCACTAAAAGATGTCAAACCAGGTAAAGCTCCAGGCTTTGATGGTATCCACCCAGAATTCCTGCTCCATTGTGGGAAATATGCAAAATTATGGCTTGCACGCTTCTTCTCTGATATCCTGCAAACTGGGAACATACCTCCCGCACTTAAAAAAAACAAAGGTTATCGCCATATTGAAACCAGGCAAACCAAATGATTTACCTCAAAGCTACAGGCCAATTGCACTACTCAGCGCAGTGTACAAGCTACTAGAAAGACTTCTTTACAACAGGATAAGCTCTTTAATCCTTGAACAAGTGCCTATGGAACAAGCTATCGACCAAATCGCAGTTGTGTCGATCAAGTACTATCACTGACAAGGGGCCGATAACCTAGATGTTAGGCCCCTTAAAACAACAATTATCATCATCACTGACCACCCACATAGAAGCCGGATTCCAGAAAGGGCTTAAGACATCAGTTGCATTCATTGATCTGACATCTGCTTATGACACTGTGTGGAGACATGGCATGATCCACAAACTCCTACGCACAATACCTTGCGGACAAATAGCCAGACTTGTGGATAACATGTTAATGAATCGCAGATTTCAAGTAATTCTGGGAAACACCATCAGTAAGGAGAAGAAACTTGACAATGGATTGCCTCAAGGTTCCGTCTTGGCCCCACTTCTCTTCAGCCTCTACATCTCCGATATGCCTGCAACCAGTTCAAGAAAGTTTGGATACGCCGATGATTGGGCAATTGCTACCCATCCAATTACCTGGAGGTCATCTTAGACAGAACTCTCTCCTTCAAGAAACATCTGAAGAAAACGGCAGAAAAACTGAAGTCTAGAAACAACATACTTCAAAAACTATGTGGCAATACATGGGGTTCGTCAGCTGACACTTTACGCACCACTGCCCTTAGTCTGGTCTTCTCAACAGCTGAGTATTGTTCTCCAGTGTGGCTAAATAGCAGTTATACCAAACTTGTCGATGCCCAATTGAATCAGGCAATGAG
This sequence comes from Meconema thalassinum, assembly GCA_946902985.2. Classification (NCBI taxonomy): domain Eukaryota; kingdom Metazoa; phylum Arthropoda; class Insecta; order Orthoptera; family Tettigoniidae; genus Meconema; species Meconema thalassinum. The sequence continues at coordinate 964,638,955 of OX336390.1, read as the reverse complement.
AATGATATCTGGCACAGTAAAATCAACACCAACATTTTGGTTACCAGCACTGAGACATATTCCACCAGCGGAACTCAGACGCAAACATGCCTTACTCCGGGAGTATAAGAAGATAAATGCCAACGACCAGCTACCAATACACCAGGACATCACTGCTGCTGAAGTGAGACGTCTACGCTCGCGAAACCCCTCCATCCGGACAACGAGACACCTGGTGAACCAAAACTTCAACCTGCTGCAAAACTGGAAAGAAGAATTGGTGGAAAACATTCCAAGTCAGCTGCAAGATATCACAAACTCCACAACACCACCAAGTGGCTTCCATCTACCCCAGAAAACATGGTCAACGCTAAACAGGATAAGAACAAACCATGGTAGATGTGCAGATCTTCTCTACAAATGGGGATATATATCTTCACCAGAATGCAGATGTGGTAATCCCGGGCAGACCATACGGCATATAGTGAATGACTGCCCGACGCATTCCTACAGTGGCAACTTCAGTGACTTTGTGGAAGCAGGCCCAGCTGTGATAGAGTTTATTAACAACTTGAAAGTGAAACTGTAAATAATGTAAATATACATCTATTTTGACTAATGTTGATATGTACAGCCAAACGCTAAATAAATATATCTGAATATATATTTGCCAAAACTGTCCTTCTTCAGATGAAATCAATATTGAAACACTCTTACACCAAAAGCCTGGAAATCTATTTTAATTTTTCCAACCATGATTTCTTGGTCCTGGAAGTAATTCAGAAATATGATGGTTGTTGATTGATGTTCTAACCTGCAGTCGATCTTGTAAAATTTCCTCCGTAACGCCAATTTCTTGAAGGTCTCTTTTTATTGCCCTATTATAATAGTGTTCAAAAACAATACATGTATTTTTACACGAGTGTTATTTACATACAGCGTCAGTATCTATGTGCGGCCCGATAAACACGGCAAGCTAAGTCTGCTGTGAATGGCGCAGATCACGGGCGTGCGTACACGGTTCAGCCAGTGGTGGCGCGCGCTTTTACACTTTTACCAAGGATGTTCAATAATGTGTACTTACAGTGCTCATAGGCGATGCTGAAAATGTCCTCCCTCTCTTGTAACACACTCCTGACATCTTCTGATGAAATAATGTAGGTCAACTCTTTTATTATTTAGGGAGCCCGTTTTCTTGAATCGTTTAGCGAGCCTCCTAATGGTACTGGCATTGGGCACAGGTCTTCCTGGAAACTTGATCCGAAATGTTCGTCTCCTTTCAGAACAAGATTTTCTATTTTTCATATACGAATTAAGAATATGCACACGTTCGCACAACGTGAATTAGTGTCCAGGCATGACCAACAATCACAGTAATCACAATACTCACTAAATGTGCAACACTAACGTCTAAGCTTTGCAGATACACGTCCATATGAATGACAAAACACGTGTGAACTAACGATATGAGACAGCGGAGCGCGCCTACCACCGGCTGAACCGTGTACGCGCGCCCCGTATTATTTACATTGTACCCCGCGGCCAATTCGAGTTGACCGACAGAAGAGTTACAACTGACAGTTTGTATTGGAAACACAGAAAGAATGGCTTCAAAATAAAACATAATAAAACGTAATAAAATCATCATCAGAACCTGTTCGCTTAGGTTCCAAGGATACAACAGTCCACTGCGAGAAATGACGTGTATTGGACAGGACCCTCAATAATAAATCAGCTAAGTCTACACACCTCAGTTATATTGTAGTGTTTCTTCAACCTAACTAACCAATCACAAAAGCTCGTTACAGCCCAAGTGATCGGGTTGGTTAGTTCGTCAGTTTAGGGCAGGGGTTCCCAACCTGGAGGGCGCGTCCCCCTAGGGTCGTGGGGCTTTATCAAGGGGGCGTGAGGTGATTTCCGAGTTACGTTTTTTTAACTCGAATAATACAATTTTGTATATTAAACATTTTTCGAATCTCTCCAAGTGATTGTCGCTTCAAGTCAATCCTTCAAAACACTAGTAATTGCCAACTAGCGGCACAAACCTCTGCGAGGTTGGATGTCAAATAAGGTATTTGCTGTGTTGTAAGGAGCAAAATCAATGCCAAATTTATCGTCTCATTGGCATATCTTTGTGATTTCTTTGAAGATTTGAACAGTTTGAACTTAAAGCTCCCAAGGCAAAAACTCCAATATTATGCCTGCTTATGATGCCATCAGAGCTTTCCCGAAAAAAAATGCAGTTATGGAAACGCAGGCTTCATTTGAACAACTTCTCATCCTTTCACCGCCTTAACGAAATTTGCCGAAAAATGAACGTGGTCGTAATAAACTTCAGGTGCGAATTCAGTCATAGTTGGATTCCCTGGCGCAAGAATTCCACTTCTACCTTCCTGATATCTCGTCCGAAGAATGGTCATGGATGTTAACAAGAAATCCGTTTGCCATAGACATTGAAGCACTGTCAGCACAACTTCAAGAAGAAGCCATAGGTTTGAAGTGTGAATCATAGCTAAAAGATGATTCCAAAATATGAGGACTGGGTGACTTTTGGTAAACTGTCTTGCAATGTATTCTGAAATAGCCGAAATTGCATTGCGTGTCATTGTCCCATTTTCAACGACATGTTTATGCTAGTCAGGATTTTCAACGCTGAGTGTCATAAAAACAAAGCAGCGCTGTCGGCATGATGCTGCAAGTGATCTCCGCTTTGCTCTGTCAAATGTCAAACCAAACATACCGAATATTACCAAGAGAAAACAGTGTCAACCCTCTCACTGGCATTTGTTGACAAATTTAAGCATTTATTGTAAAAGTGTGTTCTTTGTATTGTTACGGCTGTGAGTTGTTTCGTCGCCTCGCCTGTTGCGTCACAGCTGGCGCGGGCTGTGCCCTGCCTCAGTGTATTACGTGCGCCTTACGCAACGGGCTGCGAAGTGAAAGGGATAGTCCAGAATATTCGTGACCCAGCCAGTGATGGAAACCTTGAGAAGCCGTGAACCCTGGATGGGTCTAGAAGCATTTATTGAGTCACCGGCCTGCTATATAAGAGCGACCTGTCAAGCAGTGTGTGTGTGTTTTTCGAGCTAGTGCGAGCGTTTATCCTGAGCGACAGAAGTGTGGTAACGTGACTTGCGAAACCCCTAGTGAAGCTGATTCTCTTGACAGCGAGGGAGTGAGAAGCATACAGGGGACTGCCTGTGTTTTGAGCGAGTGTGATTTCAGTGAGCGACAGATGTATTGTGGCCAAGTCCCGTGCGAGTTACGAAATCCAGTGACATTGTTTCCCAGTTTGTAGACAGCGAAGCAGCGTGTAGCAGGTTATCGTAAGAAACTGTAGTTTGTGTACAGGTATTCCACGGGTCTCATTAGTGGAGAATTAGCTGCATGACTAAGTGAAAGGGGCAAGAGCGCTCCATAAGGAAGAGACATGAGGAAACTGGAGTAAGGTTCTAATTGCTTGTATTTGCTGTTGAGTGGTGTATCTTTCTGGCCACAATAAAGTTAATTATTTATTTAAAGGAACAATCTGTGTTGTGCTTCAACCCACCGTAATCCAGTAAACAAAAGTGCCACTCGGGGTGGCACGTAACAACTGGTGTCAGAAGCCGGATTACGAACTCAAGCACAAGCACAACACCTGACGGTCCTGGTTTCAAAACCCGAGCAGGTCATTTCTCTCTAATTTCCCTGTTAGTGCATGCCCTTTACTAGAGAAACAACTAAAATGGAAGCGCAATTTGCAGCATTGCTAGAAAAGTTAAGTGGCATGGGAGCCAAGATGGAAGACGGTCAGAAGAAGATGGAGGACGGCCAGAAGAAGATGGAGGACGGCCAGAAGAAGATGGAGGACGGCCAGAAGAAGTTAGCCGAGGACCTAACTGCCAAACTAGAAGACGGCCAGAAGAAGCTAGCGGAAGCCCTGAAGAGGATAGAGGACGGCCAGAAGAAGATTGAAGACGGTCAGAATAAATTGACACAGGACCTCAAGAAATTAGAACTGGATCTGCGTGAGGAAGTCACGGCAGTGGAAAAGAAGTTCGACGCCTTACAAGTGGAAGTTGCCGAGCTGCGCCAACGCCCGCTGATGAGGGTGGAGGAGAAATTCAACGCCTTACAAAAGGAAGTTGCCAAGCTGCGCCAACGCCCACTGACGGGGGTGGAAGAGAAATTCAACGCTTTACAAAAGGAAATTGTTGAGCTGAGACAACGCCCGCCGACGGGGATGGAAGCGAGATTCAACGCTCTACAAGAGGAAGTTGCCGAGCTGCGCCAACGCCCGCCCACCGTTACACCGGGAATATCAGGAACGGGACATAGCAGAGTGACGCCCCTAACCTTCGACGGAAAGGTCCCGTGGGGCACCTACTTACGTCAGTTCGAGGCGACCTGTTCCATAAATAACTGGAACAACACAGAAAAGGCTACAGCTCTCATTGTAGCGCTAGGAGGGGACGCCCTTAACGTCCTTCAGGCCATCCCGACTGGATCCCAGGACTACGCTTCACTAATCGCCCATATGGAGTCCCGATATAGAGATAGCCATCTTCAGCAGGCCTACCAGATGCAGCTCCGGACCCGGGTACTAAAGAACGCGGAAACCATGCAGGAGCTCGAGATGGATATCGCACGCCTCGTAAGGCTCGCCTATCCAACAGCGCCGGCTGACTTTCTGGAACAGATTGCGATGCAGACCTTCACCGACGGGCTACGGGACTCGGACACTCAACAGGCGCTGCGACTCGCGCGCAATAAGACCCTGGCAGATGCGCTGAGCCACGCACTTGAGTTCGAGATGGCAATGCAGGTATCTAGAATGCGCGCGCGGGTGCGTCAGGTGGAGGTCGATGAACCAGCCAAAGCCGACAAGACCAAGCCACTGGCCGATGAACGGATGGAGGCGCTAGGCCGGTTCTTCAAGAGTCGCAGTACCACCAAAAAACGTAGCCGAAGGACATCCGGAGAGGCGGCCCGGAAGAGGACTACCAACCTGCTGGACCTGCCGTAAGAGAGGCCACCTGAGCAAGGACTGCGGTGATCGCCGCCGCTAAGGGTTTCCGTCGGGACAGTCAGTCGTACGGAAACCGCGCGGCCCAGGAAAGCAAGTATCAGCCAGCCTTGTGGGGCAAAGTTGGCTTGTGACAGTCGTCAAGCCCCGGCAGTCCTAGTTCGTGTGACGTAGTTACGGAGGGATAATAGCTGCCTGATGGTCGATGGAGTCGTCAACGGAGAGAGCTGGCCCATGCTATTCGGCAAGGGAGCATCGAGGACCATCATCAGTCCCACCGTGATCCCGAAGTGGAGAGTGCAACCCACACAAAGAAACCTCCAGCTAATAACCGCGACCGGAGAGACCGCACCGGTTCATGGCGAAGCATCACTGGAGTTCGTCATTGGTAGACGGGCGATAAAGCATCCAGTGCTTGTGGCTGACGTATCAAATGTAGTGATCATCGGACTGGACTTCCTGGACCAGAACAACATCATCTTGGATCTGAGTACCAACACTCTGCACTTCGGAGGTGAGGAACTTGCTTTGCAACCAGCACACGAGGCCGTCGCCGCACGACGAGTAAGGCTGAGAGAGGACGTCATCGTTCCCGCCAGGACGGAAGTCAGCGCTGCCGTAATTGTCGACGGAACTGCTGAGGGAGTGGCGGCTGTCATCGAGCCAAAATATGAGGACATCCAGACAAAAGGATCGCTAGTTGCTAAGACTCTCATCAACACGACGTCTCGGCCGTACGTCCGCCTGTCCAACCTGAACGACTACGATATTACGGTTCACCGGGACACCAACCTAGGAGTCTGCGAGCCCGTTACCTGGATTGCCCGCATCACGGACACGACGGACGGACACCTGCAGACGGACAACCGAAGAAGACGCGCCCTGCCAGAAGAACTACAGAAGCTGTACCAAGGATCCCAGGACCATTTAGACGAGGAACAATCACGCCAACTTCGGGACCTGCTACACGAATTCCAAGATGTCTCCTCCGTGGGGAGCAAAGACTTCGGCAGGACAAGCTTGGTCCAGCACAGAATCGACGTTGGGGACAGTACACCGATTAGGGCCCCATTCCGACGTGTCCCGCTCGCCAAGCAAGCCAAAGTCGACTGGATGGTACAAGATATGAAGGAGCAAGGAGTGATCGAGCCATCACATAGTCCTTGGAGTTCACCTGTCGTGCTTGTGAAGAAGAAGGACGGTTCCACCAGGTTCTGCGTGGATTACAGGCGGGTGAACGACGTCACGAAGAAGGACAGCTTCCCTCTAACCCGGATCGACGACACCCTGGACACCATATCAGGATCAAGATGGTTCTCCACCTTGGATTTGAAGAGTGGCTACTGGCAGGATGAGGTCCACCCTAAGGACCGCGAGAAAACTGCGTTCTCTGTGGGCAGCGGGCTCTGGCAGTTCACCGTCATGCCATTCGGTCTGTGCAACACCCCTGCGACCTTCGAAAGGCTAATGGAGTCCATTCTGAGGGGACTACACTGGAAGACCTGCCTGGTCTACCCAGACGACGTCATCGTTCTGGGAAGAAGCTTCGAGGAGCACTACAGCAACCTGAAAGAGATCTTGATGAAGCTACGGGCTGCCCAGCTGAAGTTGAGCCCCAAGAAGTGTCAGCTCTTCCAGAAGCAGGTCCAGTACCTTGGGCATATCGTGTCCGAGGAAGGGGTGCGCACCGACCCAGAGAAGACCGCATCTGTGAGGGAGTGGCCAGTTCCGAAGGACAAGTCCCAACTACGAAGCTTCCTGGGACTCTGCACTTATTACCGTCGCTTCGTGAGAGGATTCTACGATATCGCCAAACCACTGCATCGACTGACTGAGAAGGACCAACTTTTCACGTGGACAGTAGAATGCCACAGTGCCTTCGAACAACTCAAGCAGGCTCTGTGCACCGCACCTATTCTGTCCTACCCCAGTCCTGGAACAAGGTTCATCGTCGATACCGATGCCACCGACTTTGGTATAGGGGGAATCCTGTAGCAAATAATGGACGGCGAGGAGAGAGTAGTGGCCTACTTCAGCAAAGCCTTGTCAAAGCCAGAGAGGAACTACTGCGTCACCAGAAAGGAACTCCTCGCCATCGTGAAGACCATCGAACACTTCCACAAGTACCTGTACAGGCAAGAATTTCTCATCAGGACCGACCATGCATCCCTGCGGTGGCTCCTGAACTTCAAACAGCCCGAGGGTCAACTCGCGCGGTGGATAGAGAGGCTTCAACGGTACAACTTTGAGATACAGCACAGGAAAGGCCAACTGCATTCTAACGCCGACACCCTGTCACGAAGACCGTGCCCCGAAGACTGCACCTTCTGTACCAGAAGAGAGGAGAACACCGGGATACAGTGCCGAAGGACTACCGTGGAACTTCATGGGAGCTGGAGCCGCGAATCTTTCACGCGGGCACAAGCAGAAGATGATGACCTGGAACTGATAGCCGAATGGAAGAGGGCCTGTGTTCCCAGACAAGGGTGGAACATTGCGAGCGACTGCAGTCCAAAGTTCAAGTCCTACTGGGTGCAGTGGAACTCGCTGATTGTAAGGGATGACCTCATCTGCCGGACCTGGGAGAGCACCGACGGGAAGACATCTCGGGAACAAGTCGTCGTACCAAAGGCTATGACGGAGGAAGTCCTGAAGGAAGTCCATGGAGGATCATCTGGTGGACACCTAGGGATAAAGAAGACCCTGGAGAAGCTGAGAGAGCGGTTCTACTGGATCGGATGCCGAACTGACGTGGAGAACCACTGCGCGAGGTGCCACGATTGCGCAGCCAGCAAGGGCCCAGGACGAAGACGACGGGGTCCACTGAAGACCTACAACGTGGGCGGCCCCATGGAGAGAGTTGCCATCGATGTCACTGGGCCATTCCCGTTAAGCGAGGCAGGGAACCGCTACATATTGGTCGTCAGCGACAAGGACGAAGCTGTGGATCGAGACCGATCGAATGAAGACCCGATACGACCAACAGACGAATGCTGGCGGATTCCACGAGGACGACCTGGTCTGGCTCTTCAACCCATTACGGAAGAAAGGCCTGTCACCCAAACTGCAGAAGTCCTATGAGGGCCCGTACCGAGTCGTGAAACGGATTAACGATGTCGTCTACAGGATCCAGCGGAGCCCGAGGGCGAAGATGAAGATCGTGCATCGAGATCGCCTGGCAGCCTACGGAGGGACACAGACGGACCAATGATTGATCGGGACCATCAGCCTTTTAGGAAGGGGGTGGTGTTATGGCTGTGAGTTTGTTTTGTCGCCTCGCCGCGTTGAGTCACAGCTGCCCCGGGCTGTGTGTGCTCACTTCGCAGCCCGTCGCGTAAGGCGCACCTAATACACTGAGGCAGGGCACAGCCCGGGCCGGCTGTGACGCAACCGGCGAGGCGACGAAACAACTCACAGCCGTAACACCACCTCCTTCCTAAAAAGCTGATCGTCCCGATCAATATTGGTCCGTCTGTGTCCCTCCGTAGGCTGCCAGGCGATCTCGAAGCACGATCTTCATCTTTGCCCTCGGGCTCCACTGGATCCTGTAGACGACATCGTTGATCCGTTTCACGACTCGGTACGGGCCCTCCCAGGACTTCTGCAGTTTGGGTGACAGGCCTTTCTGCCGTAATGGGCTGAAGAGCCAGACCAGGTCGTCCTCGTGAAATCAGCCGGCATCCGTCCGTTGGTCGTATCGGGTGTTCATTCGGTCGGTCTCGATCCGCAGTTTCCTCCTCGCGAACGTGTGCACGTCCTCCAGTTGGTCGACCAGTTCTTGACAATAGTGGCTTACCGGGACCGGATCATTCCCAGGTCGGCCAAAGGCAAGATCGACAGGTAGACGGAGCTCCCTCCCAAACATGGCCCGGGCTGGTGTGCACCCGGTGGCTTCATGCACGGTGGCGTGGTAGGCCAGGAGAAATAGTGGAAGATGTTTGTCCCAATCCCTCTGGTGCTCGCTGACGACTATTCGGAGATGGTTCTCGATGGTGCGATTGAATCGCTCTACCATCCCGTCGGACTGAGGGTGTAGCAGCGTCGTCCTTGTCTTCCAAATTCCCAGCAGCTGGCATATGTTCTGGAACACCTGCGACTCGAAGTCCCTCCCTTGGTCGGACTGCAGCTCCAGGGGTACTCCGTACCGGCTGACGAATTCCTTCACCAGGGTCTCTGTGATCGTCGCGGCTTCTTGGTTAGGGAGCGCATACGCCTCCGGCCATTTGGTGAAGTAGTCGCTGACGACCAATATGTAGCGGTTCCCTGCCTCGCTCAACGGGAATAGCCCAGCAACATTGATGGCCACTCTCTCCATGGGGCCGCCCACGTTGTAGGTCTTCAGTGGACCCCGTCGTCTTCGTCCTGGGTCTTTGCTGGCTGCGCAATCGTGGCACTTTGCGCAGTGGTTCTCCACGTCAGTTCGGCATCCGATCCAGTAGAACCGCTCTCTCAGCTTCTCCAGGGTCTTCTTTATCCCTAGGTGTCCACCAGATGATCCTTCATGAACTTCTTTCAGGTCTTCCTCCGTCTTAGCCTTTGGAACGACGACTTGCTCCCGAGATGTCTTCCCGTCGGTGCTCTCCCAGGTACGGCAGATAAGGCCATCCCTTACAACCAGCAAGTCCCACTGCGCCCAGTAAGACTTAAACTTTGGGCTGCAGTCACTCACAATATTACACCCGGGTCTGGGGACACTGGCCCTCTTCCATTCGGCTCTCAGTCCCAGGTCATCATCTACCGCTTGCGCCCGCGTGAAAGATTCGTGACAGGGCGTCGGTGTTAGAATGCAGTTGGCCTTTCCTGGATCTCAAAGTTGTACGGTTGAAGCCTCTCAAACCACCGCGCGAGTTGACCCTCGGGCTGCTTGAAGTTCAGGAGCCACCGCAGGGATGCCTGGTCAGTCCTGATGAGAAATTCTTGTCCGTACAGGTACTTGTGGAAGTGTTATATGGTCTTCACGATGGAGAGCAGCTCTTTCCTGGTGACGCAGTAGTTCCTCTCTGGCTTTGACAAGGCTTTGCTGAAGTAGGCCACTACTCTCTCCTCGCCGTGCACTATTTGCGACAGGATTCCCCCTATGACAAAGTCGCTGGCATCGGTATCGACGATGAACCTTGTTCCAGGTCTGGGGTAGGCCAGAATAGGTGCGGTGCACAGAGCCTGCTTGAGTTGTTCGAAGGCACTGTGGCATTCTACTGTCCACGTGAAGAGTTGGTCCTTCTCAGTCAGTCGATGCAGTGGTTTGGCGATGTCGGCGAATCCTCTCACGAAGCGACGGTAATAAATGCAGAGTCCCAGGAAGCTTCGTAGTTGGGACTTGTCCTTCGGAAAGGCCACTCCCTCACAGCTGTGGTCTTCTCTGGGTTGGTGCGCACCCCTTCCTCGGAGAAGATATGCCCAAGGTACTGGACCTGTTTCTGGAAGAGCTGACATTTCTTGGGTCTCAACTTCAGCTGGGCAGCCCGTAGCTTCATCAAGATCTCCTTCAGGTTGCTGTAGTGCTCCTCGAAGCTCCTTCCCAGAACGATGACGTCGTCTAGGTAGACCAGGCAGGTCTTCCAGTGTAGTCCCCTCAGAATGGACTCCATTAGCCTTTCGAAGGTCGCAGGGGTGTTGCACAGACCGAATGGCATGACAGTGAACTGCCAGAGCCCGCTGCCCACAGAGAACGCAGTTTGCTCGCGGTCCTTAGGGTGGACCTCATCCTGCCAGTAGCCACTCTTCAAATCCAAGGTGGAGAACCATCTTGATCCTGATATGGTGTCCAGGGTGTCGTCGATCCGGGGTAGAGGGTAGCTGTCCTTCTTCGAGAGACGTGACTCACTGGGAATTCAAGTACACGCTTAATCTTGTCGGAAAGCATGACGCAATCCTGGGTCGCAGCGTCAAGGAAAGGCGAATGTATGGAACGGAAAACGACTTCTCCCTCCCGCCGAGTGTAATGAGCCAGAGTGGGGATCTAGTGCGTAGGGAGCAGCCAATCAGTGAAGACCACGCAAGCTAGAAGTCGGATGTAGAGTGGGGATGCGACGTGTGGATATATCGTTCAGTGTTCCGTGGAACGAGGACTAACGGTATAGAACTTAACGAGTACGGTTGTACGCGGGAGTCGCTCCGATGTTCCATGAAGTGGAGGACTAACTTTTGTAAAACTTAACCAGTGTGGTTGTACGAGTGTTTGGGTCCGATGTACGGACCATAGAATTATCTAATCTACCAGAATCTCATCAAATATCGACAAAGATGTCGACGTCCAGGAGACTGTGGTAAGCTCACAGCATCATCCAGTACGAGGGAAATGTTTCGGCAATTTCCAGTGGTAAGCGCAAATGACGCAGAAATACGCAATCTCTCGTTTCTCTTTGTTTTCTATTCAATATTTCAGTAACTTCATAGCTTGGGAATAAGAGTAAAATCAATAATTTATCAGACTCCGTTTTCACGTAATATTCTATCGGTAATATTAAAATCACAACGCTCCTATTTAAATTTTAAACTTATTATTATTATTAATTTTGCTATTCTTGTTTTATATAATAAATTCATTTCTTTTACAATGCAATCTTTGCTTTCTGTAGGTAGCATTAGATATAGACCAATTCCTTCTCTTGATACAATTGTTTGTTGGGTTAATGATCAAATCATACCACGATCTGAGTGAATAGAGTCTTGAAGGTGTTTTGACAGAGTTAGACGTTGTTAAATACAAATTTAGATTTCAACATTGCATTGAGGTCTTGGCGCCCATTAAAACAACGTAGCTTAGGCAAAGCGGGGGTTAGCAAACTGCTACATTTGTACGCTCAACGTGGAGCAAAGTAAATACCGTTTCACTTGTCATCCCAGCCAAAGGAAAACTGCTACACCTTGAGCGCTCTTGCCCCTTTCACTTAGTCATGCAGCTAATTCTCCACTAATGAGACCCGTGGTATACCTGCACTTCTTCCTTATGTACACAAACTACAGTTACTTACGATAACCTGCTACACGCTGCTTCGCTGTTCACAAACTGGGAAACAATGTCACTGGATTTCGTAACTCGCACGGGACTTCCCCACAATACCTTTGTCGCTCAGTGAAATCACACTCGCTCAAAACACAGGCAGTCCTCTGTATGCTTCTCACTCCCTCGCTGTCAATAGAATCGGCTTCACTAGGGGTTTCGCAAGTCACCACACTTCTGTCGCTCAGGATAAACGCTCGCACTAGCTCGAAAAACACAACACTGTCCTCAGAAACTCGGTCCCCTCTGTTGAGGCCGCTTATATAGCAGGCTGTTGACTCAATGAAGTCTAGAATCGTCCAGGACACACGGCTTCTCGAGATTTCCTTCACTGGCTGGGTCACGAATATTCTGGACCATCCCTTTCACTTCGCAGCCCGTTGCGTAACGCGCACGTAATACACTGAGGCAGAGCACACACAGCCCGGGGCAGCTGTGACTCAACGCGGCGAGGCGACAAAACAACCTCACAGTTGTAACAATATTATTTTTTCAGAAATAATTATTCCATTATGTAGTGTTATTAGGTTAGGTATATATCCACAGCGTCGAGTGGAGGGGTGTGGGTGCGATGACCACCCGTATCTGAAAAGGGGGGCGTCAGCTGGCAAAGGTTGGGAACCACTGGTTTAGGAGCTGCGACAACGCGGTCATGTAGCCCCGTGTACTTTGGATGTCTATAGAATCTGTCTGATAACCGGTGTTAATTGTGATGGCTGTATTAGTGTGTGTATCTGTTTTTAGCCTACTTTTCACATTTTGCGAAAATGAGGAAAAAGTAGACTTATGAGATCGATCCGGGCTAATTTCTGTCTGGCTGGCTGGCTGTGTGTGTGTGTCCCCCCCCCCCCCCTATCAACTCCTAAACGGCTGCAACAATCGAATACAAATTTGGTATGAATAAAGATCTATACCTGAATATCTCAACCCCATATTTGAAAATTATGTCAGGGCTACCAACTGCTGAAAAACCACAATTGAAATTTGAGCTCCATGTTGGATATCTTGGGAGGTATGCATGGGAGCGATTCCAAAATTGGCACACATATAGATAATAATATTTCAGTTTAATTTTCAGGAGGACATGCATGGCAGTGTTGCCAAAATGATTCTAAACCTGCTGATAATTCCAATGTTTAACTGTATATAACTTCTACACCATCAATTGGTTTTCAGCCAAATTTCGTATGTACTATGTGTACATAAGCAGATATTAAGAGCCACCAGGGCTGCCAACTATTAATAAATTATCTCTTTATATTTTCTTCCAAATACCAATATATCAGAAAGTATGCAAGCCGACAGCTTTAAACCATGCACACGTATAGTACCTGTAATTCTTCATTAATTTGGAGTAACGTATGTAAGTCAGTGCTACCAACAAGATTCTAAGCCTGCTGATAAGACCAAATTTTAAATACAAGTAACTTCTATACTATCAATTGGATTTCAACTAAATTTCGTATGTGCTATGTGTACCATAACAGATATGACTATGCTTATTCTTAAGAGCAATCAGGGCTGTCAACTGTTAATAAATGCTGTCTCTATTTTTCCCCTAATATTAATATATCAGAAAGTATGCATGCCAACAGCTCTAAACTTTGCACACGTATAGTACCTGAGATTCTAGATTAATTTGTAGTAACTACTTTACGTCAGTGCTGACAACATGATTATAAGCCTGCTGATAGGTCCAATTTAAAATACATGTAACTTCTATACTAACAAATGGATTTCATCCAATATTGGCACAACAAGAGATCATAATATTTCAGATTATTTCTGACCAACACATGCATACCATTGTTGCCAACATTATTTTACGCGCGCTGATAGATCCAATGTCTAACTGCATGTAACGTCCATGATATCCATTGGACTTGAACCATATTTTGTATTCTGTACCTTAAGAGATGGAACTAACAATATATTCAGTCACCAGGGCTGCCAACTGTAGTGCTCTATTAGGCAATATTATACCAGGTATAATTCGAGGGGAGCGTGATGGCGTAGTGGCTTAGCTGCTCGTCTTTCACCCGGACGGCCGGGGTTCAAATCCCGGTGACAGCGGGGTGGAATTTTCACCTGAAAAATCACGTGGCGTCAGGAAGGGCATCCGGTCTTAACCCTTAATTCACTACCTGAGTCCCCGGTACTCACAGTCATTTTTTCATTGTGCAACTCGTGATTTTGCGCCGACTTTTTTCCGCCACTGTATACCTTCCTTCAGTTGAGTTTTGAATGTGTATCGGAAGAGACGTGTGCAAGCGGTGCCTGGAAAGTGGGCTAAAGTGCTCGAATGAGTCCCGGGGACTTCTATTCATGAGCTTACAGTATATATGCTTATTTTATATTTGAGTATGGATCATAATCATGCTGGATGTTCTTCAGTAAGTATCACTGATCCTGATGTAGAGTCTGTTGTAAATGCATGGCTCCAAGAAGAAGAAAACCAAAGTTTAAAAAATGTTCGAAATGATATGCAGATCCTGTGTAACACAGACCCTTGCTGGATCTTCACTGTCATACAATACATGTGATATTTGTTTTGGTGTTGATTACAACAGTAATTGTCGTTTTAAAATGATATTTGTGAATTATATAGTTTCTGATATCTTTTATCATTTTGAAAAAAAAAATGTGATTGTTTGATTTTTATTGAGATCATTGTGAGAATATCTCATTATTTGTAAATATTTCTAATTTACTGTATTTGTAATTAAGTGTATTAACATGAAATGTCCATATCAAGTCAAGTGCATTTTAATTTTTTTCTTAATTTTGATATTAAAAAAGTGAGTCCGTGGGACTCAGGGTAGGAATATACGTCACATGTTTCCTAGTAGTAAATTGAGGGTTGGCTCCGGCGACCCCAATTAATTGGGATATGCCGTAGAGAATGATGATACCAGGTATACTTCGAACTAATTAGAGATTTCGATATTACCAACTTAACTTTGTCATTATTCTAGATAGGTCCATGTATATTGCCATGAATCTTAAATTTTAAGAAAAGTAGGCTCTTTAGTTCGTCACGGAACTTCTTCTTTAATTCAAGTAAGGTCTGCAACTTTGAATTTTTCAAATAGTTCCTACTTTTGCCACCAAACGCCACCGTCAACGACGGAACTTAGCTACTAGACGCCACCGCAGTCGGCTCTTGTCAACGAACGTAGAAACCTAAGAGCGTTGTTTACATTCTTAACCTATCCAATTTAGCTTCCCACAGGTGTAATTAGTGGAAGGTTCTTTTTCATGGGGGGCCGATAACCTAGATGTTAGGCCCCTTAAAACAACAATTATCATCATCATCATCATCTTTTTCATGCCATAAATCTATGACATGGGACCGCCGGCTTTACTTCCCCTCCGAAGGAAGGCATACTGAGGGATTTTAACGCTCTTAAAAAATCTGACGGCTTCGGCCGGGTTTGAACCCGCTATCTTGGGCATAGAAACTCAGCTTGCTACCGACTACGACACCGTATTTAGACGGCTCTGAATATCTACGAATCTATTATAGCAATCAAACAGACTTTTATGTTCATAGGGGCTATGAACATAAGTTCACCTATAGGACTTTCAATAACCTGCTGATCACAAATCCAACATGGCGGCGACGGGAAATATAAATATTCACATGGACGTTTCTCGCAATTTAACCATCCGATTGCAGTGGAACTTGGTACAGTAAATCCTTATACAAATGTTAATCCACTGGCATCTAATTTATTTCCATTGTTTCTATAACCACAAGATGGCAGCTGTGCGAAATTTTAAAATGCGTTTTTACTTCTTGTGTCCTAATCATGCGATTGAAGTTTGAATGCTACTCGTACACAATAATCTTCATGTAACAGTACATAACTCCAGGACCTACATATATAAAAATCCAACATGGCGACCATCCGAATTATTTAGTCGGTTCTCAATATGTACGAATCTATTACAGCAATCAAACTGAAATGCTGTATATTGATAGAGGCTATTAACATAAGTAGGAAATATGAAAATAGGCTGTATAATTCTACACGGAACTACTTGTTTTTATTATATCGGCATGTATGACTCGTACCTATTGTGCACTTTTGCTGTGAGAACAAAGCTATTATGTATTAATGGCAGCACAGCTGATGATATATGACACCATCGGCCAAATATCTTAAATTCACTTCACAGTTGGCTCATTCTTTTAAATAAGTATATCCCTTTCTTACAAATATTTGTCTATCCTACAATCTGGGACAAATTCCACGGGTTGACATCAACCCGATGTAAATCTTCTTTCACATATTATAGTGCCGGAATATTAGACAGAATTTGGGCAAAGTGAGGAAAATTAGTTTATCAAGCTAAAAATTGGTGGAGATGTTCCTTGAATAGCCTGGATAAAATATTAAAGCCCCAAAAAATCCCTCATGGGTAACATGCCGCCATCTTGGAAAAATGGCCGGCATCTTGGATTTCGTATCCAGCATCGCATTGAACGTCATAACTCGGTACCTAAGGGTGATAGGGACATGCGGTTCGGTCAGGATAACTTACCAGAATGCAGGATATAATTTTGACACTACGTAACCTAGATAACAATTGAAATAGCTATTATAAATCACTTAAACACACTCTCGTAGGGTAGCGTTCAAAGCCATCTTGATGTTAAATGTCGATTTTTCACCTTTTACCGTCTTGGGATTGAAACATGTACTGAAATAAATGTTGTTAAGCACATCAAAACGCACAAAAATATGTAATCAACACTACCGTAAACTAAAAATTACGACTGTGAGAAGTTGTCAAACATGCGCATGCAACTCAAGGAGCGGCGCGCCGAGGAGGGGGGCTTCACAAAGCCGGTGCAACTGGTGATGTAAACATATTCTGTAGGCGCAACTATGCCCCTTTTTTAATGATAAGTAAAAATTTGACACTTTTATATAGAAGCATAGCATCTTCAACCTAATAAATAATAATAAAAAACAATAATTCGGCCTAATTTGTTTATACAGTAACTTTGCGCTCTAAAACTCTCTTTCTTAGCTACTCATATTGTATGTATAAAATAATATTTCCTTTTAATGTTAATAATTAAGTATTTTTTGCGCTACGCTCGTATGTAATTAAACTAAGAATGGACTGTCCGTCCACGCGTTGCCGAGCGACATCCCTGTCGCTGCGCCGTCAGAGCGCTCTCGTTCCCCCACTCCACCTTCCCTGTGTTGCTTAACAGTGGCGCTGGCCGGCCGAAATGAACGTCTTTACGGTAACGTTTATCATTAAATTTATCTTAAACGGTACGCCACAGAAAAGAATCATAAAAGCGAAAAATGTGTGTTTCAGTTTGAACTGTCCCTTTATGCTTATTTTGCCGATGTTTACAATCCGGTTTAAAAGATAATGCAGTTTCCTGTACTTTATAAAAGTCCTACATCAAAAACGATTTTGCCATTAAATTCTATGGAACACGTGGAACTTGGGCAAGCTTGTCAAAGGCGAGACTTCAAGCATCTCGAAAAATTCACAGAATAGCTACGTATACATTCTCCTTTCGGGAAACCTCAAGATATGTTGGTGTCCTTATCAACCTGTGTTATAGGTGACGAAACGGTGACCTGCGACTCAGCTTGGGAGATAGGAACCGCGAATTTGAAGAAACTGGAAGGGAAACCATCCGCCGAAGTTAAACTCCAACGAAAGGACCAAGTTGTCACTCTTGCAGCTCTTGTAGTCCGAGGTGAGACCGTGCCTGTAAATCCGAACCAGCTGTTTCATTGGATTGCATGTGTCACTTGCAATGAAGAGGACCTTGAATCTTGCTTTGAATACGAGTTGGCTTTATTGCCGCCAGCGCTGTTCGATGCTTCAACTATCAGAAAAGGTACAAAATCAACTTTACGGACAGTGATAGAGAAGTTGTGTGCATCAATGACCTGTCTTCCCGAAGACCTTACCTACGTGTTTGACGGTGGATACCTCCTGCGCCGGGTGGTATGGCCGAAATCGGGAACCTTCGATGATGTTTGTAAGAACTACATTTCGTAAATCTAGACGAACTATCAAGGGAAATCTATTGCAACTTAGAGTTCGACGGCTATTCCGAAAGAACCACAAAAGACGTGGAGCAAATGAGGCGACGTGCCAAGACGTCATCTTCTGAAGTTTTGGTGGATTTGGAAGTGCAAGTGGTCTCGTCGCAGCATCAGTTCCTAGCCAACACTTTAAACAAATCAAGATTCGTTGCACTTTTAGGGCGTTGTTTCGAAGAAATGGGGATTCCAGCTATTCATGCCAAGTCTGATGCTGATCGTCTCATCGTGACAACAGCGATCAAGGAAGCAGAGAAGGGAGGTCATGTGACAATTGTTGGAGAGGATCCCGATTTGTTGATATTTCTTTCGAGCCTTGTAGAACGCGATAGAGACTTCTATGTGGTGGTGCCACCATCAAAAGCCCATCCGAAGAAACACTTTGGCTCTACGGAATTGCAGAAGGCCCTTGGGGACATGACCGACAATCTTCTCTTCCTTCATGCCATGTCTGGTTGCGACACAACTTCGGCTCCCTACAGGAAGAGGAAAGTACACGCGTTCAAGTCTTTAAACAATAACCCAGGTCTTCGCCAAAGAGTTGCTGTTTTTAACAGCGCGGACGCTGCAGTGGAAGAGATCGTGAAGGCAGGGGAAGAATTCTGCGTAGCGTTATACGGAGGTAGAACTACAGATAACCTAAAACAAGAAAGGTATAGTCAGTACCTTAAGACCATTGCCAAACAACGTCTCCATGCAGACTTCGACCTCTCAAGTCTTCCATCAACATCAGCAGCATCTCGACAGCATAGCCTAAGAGTTTACCTCCAAGTGCAGGAATGGCGCGGAATCTCTCTTCCACCTACAGAGTGGGGATGGAAGAAGAACAGAATCGGCGAATTTTTACCGATTCCAACAGAATCTCCTCCCGCACCAGACTTCCTCCTAAACCTCATCAGCTGTGAGTGCAAGATAGGATGCGGCAGCAGATCTTGCGGTTGCCGAAGACAAGGTCTCTCCTGTTCAGCAATGTGCAGCAATTGCACTGGTGATGGTTGTTCTAACAAGCCAGCGCCAGATACTCTTGACGATATGGTGAGTGAGGAACAGGAGGACAACCCCGAAGAATTGCCATGCAGTTCCTCGCCACCTCTTCGCCTCAGAGTAGACTCTATTGAAAGTTCAACCTTACCAAAGAAAAGGGTAAATATTAAGGCAAGTATCACGTTTTTTTTTAACAACACATGACCAATATTAAACGCGTACGATATAATTAATAGTTGGCCTTATTCCTTTACAGGCACACCGCACTACAGCGTCCCGTGGCAGCAGAATCTCCTCTTCTCCATGCTTGTCTTGTTTGTACAAAATAAATTGTAACGTTGGTGTGATTATGAAGTGGTGTAAGATAGCAAATAAGCAAATAGCTGCTTAATTTATTTTCTAATAGTAACGTTTATCTTTCCTTTTCTAAATAAATACGTAGCTAAGAAAGAGAGTTTTAAAGCACCAAGTTACTGTATTAACAAATTAATTATTGCTTTTTATTATTTATTAGGTTATAAGATGCTATCCTTCTATATAAAAGTGTCAAATTTTTTACTTATCATTAAAAAAGGGGCATAGTTGCGCGTACAGAATATGTTTACATATTTGTGAAGCCCCCCTCCTCGGCGCGCCGCTCCTTGAGTTGCATGCGCATGTTTGACAACTTCTCCCACCCGTAATTTTTGGTTTACGAAAGTGCTGATTACATATTTTTGTGCGTTTTGATGTACTTAGCAACATTTATTTCAGTACTTTTTTCAATCCCATGAGAGTAAAAGGTGAAAAATCGACATTGAACATCAAGATGGCTTCGAACGCTACCCTATGAGAGTGTGTTTAAGTGATTTATAATAGCTATTTCAATTGTTATCTAGTTTAAGTAGTGTCAAAATGATATCCTGCATTCTGGTAAGTTATCCTGACCAAACTGCATGTCCCTATCACCCTTAGGTACCGAGTTATGACGTTCAATTGCGATGCTGGATACGAAATTCAAGATGCCGGCATGTTCCCTATGAGGGATTTCTTGGGACTTTTAGTATTTTGATCCAGGCTATTCAAGGAATCACTCCACCAATTTTTAGCTTGATAAACTAATTTTCCTCACTTTACCCCATTCTTCTTGCACTAATAGAACTTTTGCGAAATTACAGACTGGCTTATCTATTCAAGTATGACGCACTACAAATTAATAATTTGTTGTATTTAGTAGTTAGATGGAGAGGCTTTTGCAACTTCATCAACCACCAAAAGAATCATTAAGATAGACGGCTGCCATTTTTCCTCAATGCAACCACAATGTCAATATGGATGTATTTCTATTTCTACAGCCAAATAATATCCTACAGATCGTCGTATTGATAGAAGTATCAGGAACCAGCACGTTTTGGAGATAGTGCCATCTGGTGGCTAACAATAAAACTATATTTGATAATAATACAGGTAACGCACAATGTGCAGATTTCATACATTAACTTCGACAGAAGTCTGTTAGGGAGGTTTTTCTTTCGTCACAGTAAACGACGTGGAATCTCTCACAAAGTTTGTAACACAGATTACAAATGCACTGGTCTTCTGGTTGGTGGTAGCTCTTGTTCTGGAACGGCGAGTCGCGTCATCATATGTCTGAACTCGTAGTCGGCCCGCATCCGGTCTTTATTTGTCATTGCTTCTGTAGAATACAAGTCCATCCAGATTTCTTCCATTTTCGCTTGTTGGTCACTTAAGAGTCGTATATATGCTGACGTAGATGGCAGTGCCAGTTGATGACGCAGATCTTCAATGAAAAATGTTTGTCTCGTCAGTATATACACAAGTCTCCATTTTGTAGTTTCTGAGAGGCATAGTAGCCTACTCGCTTCAGGAAATTTGCTTTTATTCTTTCTATATCTTCTAGGTTACTTTTTGTCAGCTGTTCCCATATTACGTCTGGTCCGTACGTCACGATTGGCATCATCTTTAGTTGGAATGATTTCATTGCTGTATCTATGGATAGCTTCTGAATATTTTGTATACTATTTGACGCAATGGTAGCTGCTGCTGCTCTTTCCTTTATCTGCTTGCTGAATGCCGTACCATTTGTCTGTAGGGTGATCCCAAGGTATTTAAACTGTAGTGTGTTTGTCAGTGGAATATGTTGTCAGTGTCGACTGGTTTTCCACCTTTCCTGAAAGTCATCTTTACTGTTCTTGTTTGATTTATCATCAGGTCGTTTGTTTCGGACCTTTCTATTAATTTTTTGAAGGCCACTTGTAGCCTGCCAATTTTCTGCGAGACAAGAACCATATCGTCTGCATAAAGATACATTCTTACATCTTCCGTGGTGATGGGTTTCGTAACCTCTGCGGTAGCTACAGTAAACAGGAGGGGGCTCAGAGGGTCCCCTTGCAACACACCGTTTGTTTGGTCAATTGGGTTAGACCATATCATCAATCACGATGAAATTTCTTGCAAGGATGTTTCTGACGAGCCTTGTCACGTGATTCCTCCCAGCAAATTCTACTAACTTTTCCATAATGAGTGTTCTGCTTGCTAAGTCGAAGGCTTTAGTAAAATCAATGAAAATTGCATGGAGTTTTCCTCTTGCGTGTCTGGTAGCATCATATATATATTCTAGTAAGCATCGGATAGCATGCGTTGTTGACCTTCCCTTACGGAATCCAAACTGTTCTTCGGGAATGGCATTCTCCGTCAATTTGTATAGTCTCTCTGTAAGTAATGTTGTCAGTAACTTGAAGCTATACCCCTATAAGTATTGGGGTCGGCAGTGTCACCTTTTCCTTTGTGTAATACCCTTAGTGTTGCATGTCTCCAAGCTTCCGGTATGTTGCCCTTTCTTAAGCATTCGTTGAACAGATTTACCCAATGTTCTTTTAGGAAAGGAGCAGTAGTTTTCAAGTGTTCGTTATATATTCCATCTGGACCACAGGCTTTGTTATCTTTTGCCTTTTTAGCCTACTTTTCACATTTTGCAAAAATGAGGAAAAAGTACACTTATGAGATCGGGCAAATGAGTGTCTGTCTGTCTGTCCTTCTGTCTGGCTGCCTGTGTGTGTGCCCCCCCCCCCTATCAACTCTTAACGGCTGCAGCAATCGAAACAAAATTTGGTAGGAGTAAAGATCTATACCTGAATATTTCATGGCCATATTTGAAAATGATGTCAGTGCTACCAACTGCTGAAAAATCACAATTGAAATTTGAGCTCCATGTTGGATATCATGGAAGGTATGAATGGGAGCTTTTTCAAAATTGGCACACGTATAGATAATAATATTGCAGTTAAATTTCCAGGAGGTCATTCATGGCAGTGTTGCCAAAATGATTATAAGCCTGCTGGTAGGTCCAAATTTTAAATGCATATAACTTCTACACTATCAATTGGATTTCAACCAAATTTCGTATGTGCTATGTGTACATAAACAGATATGACTGGGCGTATCCTTAAGAGCCACCAGGGCTGCCAACTGTTAATAAATGCTCTCAATTTTTTAAAAACCAAATACCCATATATCAGAAAGTATGCAAGCCGATAGCTTGAAATTATGCACACGTATAGTACCTGACATTCTATATTATTTTGGGGTAACTTATATACGTCAGTGCTACCAACATGATTCTAGGCCTGCTGAGAGGTCCAACTTTAAATACATATAACTTCTATACTATCATTTGGATTTCAACCAAATTTCGTGTGTGCTATGTGTACCATAACAGATACGACTATGCCGATTCTTAAGAGTAACCAGGGCTGCCAACTATTCATAAATACTGTCTCTATTTTTAGCCTATTTTTAATTTTTTAAAAATAGGCTTATGAGATCACCTTTTGTCCGTGTGTGTGTGTGTGCGTGTGCGTGTGTGTGTGTGTGTGAGGTGTGTGTGTGTGTCCCCTAATAACTTTTAAACGGCTGGAGAGATTTCAATGAAACTCGGTAAGTTCATAGAACTATTCTGGGCGACCTCGACCGTGCCCTTCAAATTTTGTTACGTCTCACAAATCCAACATGGCGGCTGTGCGAAATATTTCACCAGCATTCAATATCTCCGAAACTGTTACCGATATCACCCTGGAATTTATTACGGTGATAAAGGGAACTACTAGAAGTTCACCTATGTGACTTTTGAAAAACTGGTAACTACAAAACCAACATGGCGGCCACGCGTATTTGCGACTTTTAAATAGACGTTTCTCGCGATTTAACCAACCAAACGCAATAAAACTTGGTACAGTATATGTTTATACACATTGTAATGTAGCGACATCTAACTTGGTTCAATTGTTTATATAACCACAAGATGGCGGATGAGCGAAATATTTCACCGGCATTCTATATCTCTGAAACTATTAGCTGTATCACCCTGAAATTTTATACGGAGATAAAGGGCACTACTGGTTCACCTATAAGACTTTCAAAAAGCAGTTAACTACATAACGAACATGGCGGCCAAGCGAATTTGAAAATTTTAAATGCATCTTTCTCGCTATTTAATGTTCCAAACGCAATGAAATCTGGTACAGGAAATGTTTATATACATACATTGTAATTCACTGGTATCTAATTTAGTTCAATTGTTTACATAACCTCAAGATGGCGGCTGTGCGAATTTTAAAATTAAGTTTTTATTTCTTGTGTCGTAATCAAGCGATAGAAGTGAAAGTTTGAATAATGAACCTACGCAATAATGTTCCTTCAATGGTACATGACTCTATGGCCTATACATTTAACAATCCAACATGGTGACCATCCGAAATATTCAGACGACTCTGAATATCTACGAATTTATTATAGCAATCAAACTGATTTTTTATGTTCATAGGGGCTATGAACATAAGTTCATCTATAGGACTTTAAATAACCTGGTGATCACAATTCCAACATGGCGGCGACGCGAAGTATAAATATTCACATGGACGTTTCTCGCAATTTAACCATCCGAGTGCAGTGAAACTTGGTACAGTAAATCCTTTTACGAATGTTAATCCACTGGCATCTAATTTATTTCAATTGTTTCCATAACCACAAGATGGCAGCTGTGCGAAATTTTAAAATCTTCTTATTACTTCTTGTGTCCTAATCATGCGATTGAAGTTTGAATACTACACGTACTCAATAATCTCCATGTAACATTACATAACTCTAGGACCTAAATATATAAAATCCAACATGGCGACCATCCGAAATATTTAGTCGATACTCAATATCTACGAATCTATTACGTCAATCAAACTGAAATTTTGTATGTTGATAGAGGCATTTAACATAAGTTGGATATATGAAAATAGGCTGTATAGTTCTTCACGGAACTACTTGTTGTTACCCTAGTATCAATATATCAGAAAGTATGCAAGTCAATAGCTCTAAACTTTGCACACGTATTGTACCTGGCATTCTAGATAAATTTGGAGTAATTAATATAGGCCTACGCCAGTGCTGCCAACATGAGTCTAAGCCTGCTGATAGGTCCAATTTTAAAATGATTGTAACTTCTATACTAACTAATGGATTTCATTCAAAATTGAGACAACAATAGATCATATTATTTCAGATTATTTTTGACAAATACATGCATGACATTGTTGCCAACATGATTTTACGCGCGCTGTTAGATCCAATATTTAACTGCATGTAACGTCCATGCTATCCATTTTGTATTCTGTACCTTAAGAGATAGAACTAAGAATATATTCAGTCACCAGGGCTGCCAATTGTAGTTCTCTATTAGGTATACAGTATTTCGAACTAATTAGAAATGTCGATATTACCAACTTAATTTCGTCATTGTTCTAGATTGATCCATATAGATTAATCATTGGCATGAATCTTAAATTTTAAGAAATGTAGGCTCTTTAGTTCGTCACGGAAGTTATTGTTTAAAACGATCTCTATTTCTGTTATTGTGAATAGTTGGATAGGAAAATCTCATTCCTGTTGTTCAACTAGTGGTCTCGTTTCCTATATCCGAGACGATCGCACTTGATCAAACGGCCCGTAGTAGTATGGTTAACCCTTTCTAGGGCAGAATATTATTGCAGATCTGTTATTTGTATTTATTTTAATTTAATTTTAATTGTTTTATCCTAATATTAAATATTATTAATTTTAATTTTTGTTTTCTTTATTATTTTAATGTTCTTCAAATAAAGATTATAAAATAATAGAATTTAATTTTTATAAGCTTAAATATATTTAATTCTAATTATGACTAGTTCTTCGATGCTCTTTTCCGTTCCCAATATCTCTTGAGCCCTGCTGATAATTTCTCCTTTCTCTCCTGCGAAAGGGGCTTCCGACATTTAGAGACTCTAGGTGGTGGGGTCCAAGACTCTACCATAGCACAAAATTTAGAACGATCTTCTACATTAAGGTCAGCAATTCCAGCCGAATCCAAGTCCTTTAGTACTCCATTAAGCCACATGCTTCCAGTCTTGTAGCTTATAACCAAGGAGAAGATCTTCTTGGTAAGCCTGTTGCTGTTCATTCGTTGTAGATGCCCATAGAACTTTAGCCTCCTACGTCGCATACTGGTATTGGCTGATTCTAACTGTAGATACAGGTCAGAATTAGATTTCAAACGGTAGGTTCCATCTGGGAGCAATCTCGGGCCATGGATTTTCCTGAGGATACGTCTTTCGGCTTTCTCCAGGTCATCCATGGTGCCTTTTCTGTTCATC
This sequence comes from Meconema thalassinum, assembly GCA_946902985.2. Classification (NCBI taxonomy): domain Eukaryota; kingdom Metazoa; phylum Arthropoda; class Insecta; order Orthoptera; family Tettigoniidae; genus Meconema; species Meconema thalassinum. Next base: position 964,613,218 of record OX336390.1, on the reverse strand, counting down.
AAGAGGGTCTCTGCGGCATACAGAAACTGTGCTCTGACAGCAGTTCTGTAGTGACAGATCTTAGCATTCCTCGAAATGCATTTCTTGTTGTACAAATTGTGGGATAGTTGGTATGCTGCGTTGAGTTTGGTACGCCTTGCTAAGATGGAGGTGCCATCTCTACCATTGGGGTGGACCCATTCACCAAGATAACGAAAGCGATTGACTCTTCCAATCGTTCCATGTATGGTCGTCAAAGGGTTGTTTCCGGAGTGCCGATTCTCAAAGTACTTTGTCTTATCGTAAGATATCTGTAATCCAGATTTCACCGCTATCTCGAGCAGGGCTCGGACAGCTATGCCAGCATCCTTAGAGTTGTTGGCTAAGATTGCAATGTCATCTGCGAAGGCAAGGCACCTGATCTCGATTCTTCGGATTCCAGCTCCAATGGCAACTGGTTTGATTCCTAGATTCCTCAATGTGCATTCCCAGGTCTCGATGACTTTATCAAGCACCAGATTAAACAGAATGGGCGAGAGACCATCACCCTGTCGTACTCCAGTTTTGATCTTGAAACTCCGAGATAGTTCTCCTCTGAACTTCACCTTAGAGGTTGTATCCGTGAGAGTCTGTTTGATGAGGGAGCGTGTGTTATAATCCACACCTCGTTCTTGGAGTATTGAGAACAGTGTCTGCCGGTCGATGGAATCATAAGCTTTTGCGAAGTCGACGAAAACCACAGTAATGTTCGTACTCCTTACTTGTTTTAGTTGGAGAATGGTTTTCAGATTGAAGATCTGCTCGGTACAGGACTTTCCACGCCAAAATCCTCCTTGATATTTATCAATTCTTTGGTCACATTGACTTTCTACATTGTCCAGTAAAATCCTGGAGAGCACTTTGTATGCTATTGACAGCAGAGATATCCCCCGGTAGTTGTTTACATTACTGTGATCGCCTTTCTTATGTCATCAGCGATCCTGCCAGTCTCCCAACATTCGATTAAGATCTGGTGTAGGGCCTCTGCGATCGTATTTCCACCTGCTTTCAGGGCTTCTGCAATGATTTCATCTTCCCCGGGTGCCTTGTAGTTCTTAAGATGGTTGATGGCATTAGCAACTTGCTGCAAAGTTGGTGGGTTAGATGCCAGGTGGAAAAGGGTGTGAGTAGTTAGCACCCCAACTGGGAAAAAGGGGATTGGGATTCGGGCACACAGTGAAATTTAAATAGAGCGATGAGGAAGAGACCAAATATTGATAACCAAGGTTTGATACATTTATTTGATTTGTGAAGTAATAACAAACATTTTCATTTAGAAGAATAATTAAAAGAAGCTAATAAAAAATGCAAGGTTTCTCCAGGAAACTTAGAATAAAGAAGAATTATAATAAAAATGCATAAAAAGGCCATATAAAGGCGATTAAAAAAGTATGTTTAAGAAAAATATCTAAAAACAAGCAAGAAGCAAGAAGAAGGGCTTAGCCTTGAAAAAATGTATAAACCAAGTGAAGGTAATTCACGTTACCAATAATTCGATACTTTGGTACTTAGTATTTGGCCCGCAGGAAGCGGGTTGTGATCCAAACGAAGGGTTCCTCTAAGCTGCCTCGGCCTGCCTTGCGAGAAAGAGGGATGGTGGCTCCATTGGCGAATTGCACCCCGCCGGAACAGACCTCTTGGTAATGATCTGTCTAGCGGTTTACAATCAATTGTAGTTTCTCATCGCCGAGTTGTAGTGAGTTAGCGTGCTGACTTAGTTGCTGAGGTGAAGGTCGTTGACTCATGCCTCGCCCAGCATGACAGAGTCCGAGTGATGATGCATGCCGCCTGGCAAGGTCCCAGCCACTCAATGTTTACAAACAGGGCCTTCCCAAGAAGGGCCTTGCTGTGGAACGGCAGGCAGCCGAGGTCAGACTGGTTCAAGCAGGTAGATGTAGACAAGGCCGCAGAACGACGAAGCGGAGAATTTATAGTGAAAATGACGACAGCGCGTCGAACAATCCAGAATGAAGGCGGGGCGTCAAACAGCCAATCAGCGCACAGCCCAAGCACATTGCGACGGTTGCCGCTGAGATGAGCACAGTACCTCATGAAAAAGTGTGACAGTATGGTGCGTCTAGAAAGACACTTCAGAAAAAGGTGAGTTGACAAGAATAATAAAGAACAACAATTCAAATGAAACGTAAGTTAAGTAAATAATCAGAACACCGTGTTCATACTGCAATTATAACGGGAAAAAAATAATGGGGCAAAATTGATCGAGTGTTTCAAACCGTGCGGGAAACATAGCCACAAAAAAAAACATTCGCGAAAGCGAACATGCTGGGAGGGGCGAGAAAAAATTGCAGTAAGAAGGCGCAGAAGTTAGGTCTCGCGTGGCAAAGGAGCAATCATAGTGATTGGCCTGAGAAACTGGCCAGCAGAAGTCTGCAGTTTTACCACGCGAATCCTACCATCTCTGCCAGGAAAGCACTCAACAATCCTACCCAAATTCCAGACAAGAGGGGGACTAGGGTCTTTCAAAAGGACCAAGTCCCCAATCTGAAGGTTAGAGCAGGAAACCCGCCATTTGCCACGCTGCTGAAGCAAACCGAGGTATTCCAACCTCCAGCGGCGCCAAAAATTGTTGCGCAAACTTTCAATTTTGCGCCAAGAAATGGCTAAAGAAGATGGAGAATTAGAATATAATAAAGATGGGGAGGCAGTCAATGGACCACCGATAAGAAAATGGCCCGGCGTTAATGGTAGAAGATCTGAAGGGTCATTAGATAAGGGTGATAAAGGACGAGAATTAATTATGCCCTCAATAAAAATAATTAAGGAGTTAAACTCTTCATGAGATAGGGGGGTGTGGCCACAAACACGTCTAAGGTGTTTCTTGGTGAGTTTCACACAAGACTCCCACCGTCCACCTTGATGGGGCGCATAAGGGGGGATGAAGTGCCACTTGAAATTTCTCTGGTGAGCATAATCAGTAATCCTTTCCAGCGCTGCATTTTGAGTAAGAGCTCTCTTAATTTGCTCAGAAGCTCCGATAAAATTTTTAGCATTGTCGGAGAATACTTCTGAAGGAAGCCCTCGGCGAGCAGAAAATCTGGCAAAAGCTGCCAAAAAATAAGCAGTAGAGGCGTTGGTAACTAGTTCTAAGTGTACTGCTCCGGTGACCATACATACAAACAGCGAAATATAGAGTTTTCCACAAATACATCTTTTGGCCTCAGGAGAATTTTTTCTGTAAACAAAAGGCCCGGAATAATCCACCCCCGTAAAGGCAAAAGGTCTAGCAGGCGCAGATCTAAAGTTAGGAAGATCACCCATGAGCTGAGTGGTAATTTTAGGGTTGGATTTAAAACATGGAATGCACTTCCGGATAACAGAGGTAACTTCATGGACTCCGTTTATGGGCCAATACCTTTCCCAAATGATGGAAAGTAATGTACGGGTTCCAGCATGAAGATGCTGGTAATGATACTGACGAATGATTAGAGAAGTGACATGATGCCTTGAAGGAAGAATAATTGGGTGTTTTTTATCCTCAGAAAGATCAGCCAAAGATAAACGTCCTCCCACTCTTAATAAACCATCAGCATCCAAAAAGGGGGCGAGTGAGGAAAGCCTACTCGATTTCTTGAGGGATTGACCTTGAGACAACACCTGACATTCTTCAGAGAATATTTCTTGTTGAGTAAGCCATAAGATTTTTGTAGTGGCTAAACCTAATTCAGAAAGGGTTAAATATGGCTTAGGAAAAAGAGGTTGTTCTACCACAAAATATTTCCAACGAAGGAGATAAGCCATAACCCTCACCAATTTATGAAAAGAGGAATATCGCTGCAAGAGAAGGGGAGAGTCAGAAACAAAAAGAGAAGATCCAGTAATCTTACCAACATCCGGCAAATCTGATAATTCCGGAAGAGGAAAATTTGGCCAAGCGGAAGGTTCTTGTAGAAGCCAAGAAGGACCGTGCCAGTATAATGTCAGGTTAGCCAACATAAGAGGGGAACATCCCCGAGAGATGACATCTGCAGGATTCTCCTTGCCAGATACATGATGCCATTGTTCAAAGTTAGACAATTGTTGAATTTTGGACACTCTATTAGCTACAAACACCTGCCAATGCGAGGAGGGTTTGGCAATCCATGCCAACGTGATGGCTGAGTCACTCCAAAAGTAAGTTTTGCTAAATCGGATTTTCAAAGATTGGCGGATTTTGACCGATAATTCAACCGCCAGAAGAGCAGCACAAAGCTCCAGTCGTGGCAAGGATAAGGATTTAAGAGGAGCCACCTTTGACTTAGCGCAAATTAAATTGGAAAAGAAATATGACTGGTCAAAATTGCGGCAAACAATATACGCACAACACCCATAAGCTTTCAATGAGCTATCGGCAAAGATGTGAAGTTCATATCCTCCACAGGAGGGAAAGGGAATAATCACTCGCGGGATAATGACATTGGAGAGATCTTCCAAGCTATTTCTATAAGAAATCCAATTTTTTTGCAACTCGGAAGGAACTGGTTCATCCCAACCAGTTTTCAAGGACCAAAGGTCTTGCATGAAAAGTTTTGCGGTGACGATAATTGGCGCCAAAAATTGGAGAGGATCAAATATTTTTGCAATCTCAGACAAAATTTGCCGCTTAGTTTGCGGTTTGATGTCACTGAGATTAATTTTGAAAAAGAAAAAATCCTTTTGAGGACTCCAATAGATGCCTAAGGTTTTGATAGAATTACTTTCTTGAAGAAGCTCTACTGAGTCGTTATAGACTGAAGTTAATGGAAATTTGGAAAGAAATTCTTCCGAATTAGAGTTCCACTTGCACAAGGAAAATCCGCCTCCCAAAAGCAAAGCTGTCAAATCTTTAGAGACCTGTAGTGCTTCAGATACTGACTCAAATGAATGAAGAAAATCGTCAACGTAAAATGATGATTTTAACACTTCAGAAGCCTTAGGAGAATACAACGGGCCATCCTGTTCAGCAAGTAATTTCAACGTACGTATGGCTAGAAAAGCAGAGGGCTTTAGTCCATAGGTTAAGGTTTTTAGCCGAAAAATCTTGACAGGTTTAGTAGGCTCGTCGCGCCAAAGAATTCTCTGAAGGTCGCACTGTTGTTGATCGACCAAAATCTGCCTATACATTTGCTTGATATCAGATATCACTGCGATAGGGAACAAGCGAAAATTCATCAAGACAGAAGAAATGTCAGATTGAATAGGAGGGCCTGATAATAATGTGTCATTCAGAGAAGTTCCATTGGCATCCAAAGCAGAGCCATTAAAGACCACCCTTATGTTTTCCTTTAAAATCTCATTCTTCCAAACTGGATGATGATTGAGGTAAATGACTTCAGATGGGGTATAAGAAGCCTCATCTTTCTTGGTAACAACCTCCATGTGATCAAGTGCCTCATATTCCTCCATAAACGTGGAGTATTGAGCTTTAACAACAGGGTCACGTTTAAATTTGTTTTCCACAGCATAGAGTGCTCTAAGAGCCCTAGGGTGTGTTTCAAATAAAAGAGGTGGATTATCCACTCGGGGCATTGTTACAACAAATCTACCCTCTGAATTGCGTTTGGTTGTTTCACGAAACAGTTTTTCACACATTTCATTTTCAACCGAGGAAGGTGAAACTGAATCTATAGTTTCGATTTTCCAAAATCTTTCTAAGTTGTAATCGAGACTTGTATTGACAAAATGACATTGAGAGAAATTTTGAAACGACTTACGAGGGACCTGACCCGTTACTAACCAACCTAGCTTGGTATGATGAACAAACACTCCAGGTGATATTTTAACCTTAGAGCTAAGGAGACATTGCCAAAATACTTGGGCGCTGAGAAGTATGTCTACCGGGGCGCTCGTATTAAATGTTGGGTCCGCCAACTGAATGTTATGCGGAAATTGCCATTTTCTAATTTCAAAAGAAGTACTAGGGGTATTACTGCCAATAGTATCAATGGCAAGGCAATTCAACTGAAATGTTGTGTTAGAATTAACAGCATCTTTGATGTGAACACGAACAAAATGCAAAGATTTAACATTGCTATTGTTAATACCGGTAACCTGAATTAATGTAGGTTGCTTGGAAAGACCAAGTTTCTTAATGAGACGCTCACTTATGAAGTCATGGGTGGCGGCATTATCCAATAGGGCACGTGCTTCAAGCCATCTACCAGAAGAGTCTTGAATTTTTATTAACACGGTTGATAGTAGCACCTGGGAACTACGAATTGAGCTAGAGCTCTGAGTATAAGATTGCGCATTAGCTCCTGGGGATGCATCTTTAGAACATCCAGGGGAAGGAGCCTGACGTGGCTTTTCAAACCTATGAAGCAAGGTATGATGTTGAGCCTTGCAATGGGAGCAAGTATTTTTAGATAAGCAATCAGGCACCATATGCCTAGTTGACAAACAGTTATAGCAATATCTTTTTTGAGCTATTAATTTGCGTCTTTCATCGGTAGAAAGGGCTTTAAAGGCAACGCAGGAATATAACCTGTGAGGTGCTTTACAGAGAATACATTCCGTTGAGTTATGCTGAACAGTAAAGACAGCAGATTTGTTTATTTTGGCACCGACTGGTTTCACAACATTAGATTTGTTATCTGCACTTCCTGACATATGACAGGCTACAGCTGACAAAACCTGACATCTATTATTCATAAACGTAAGCAATGAATCATAGGTATATGAAGTGTCATTTGTTAGTTCCCTCTCCCATGCCTTTAAAGTTGATGAATCAAATTTAGAAGTAACCAAGTGAACTAAGAATAAATCCCAATGCTCGACCGGTTGATTCAACCGTGCCAATGCTCTGACGTGTAGTTGGACCGTGTCACTTAAGGCTCGCAGTGTTGACAAGCTGTCAGTTCGCAATGCGGGCAGGTTAAATAAGGCTTGAATGTGCCTCTGTAAACATAATTTTTCATTGCCATAACGGCCTTTAAGAAGCTCGATAGCAATGTTATAGTTTTCTCCTGTTAAGGGAAGTTCTCTTATAAGTTGAAGGGGTGGCCCCTGCAAAATGGATTTTAAGTAATGAAATTTCTGAATTTCCGGAAGTGTGGCATTATTATGTACTAATGAACTAAACAATTCAAAGAATGATTGCCACATCTCTTCCTTTCCTGAAAAATGCGGAATTTCAATTTTAGGTAGCAATGGTTTAATACCATTCCCATGGTCGCTAATTCTTCCTTGAGTTTCCTCTACCTTCAACGCCAGGGTCAAAGTTCTTACTAATGCCACAGCCTGAGCGTGTGTATCAAAGTAATTACTCTCTACTTCTTCCCTATCTGATTGATGTTCTGGACTTTTGATTTCAATTTCAAGTTGCACGAGATCATATTTCTCGTACGCCTGTTCAAAAGCTTTTAAACGCTGAGATATAATATCAAGATTTTGTTCCTCTTTCGGTAGAGTGGCTAGATATTTTTGAAAACGGGTAAGTTGACCTTTGTAGGCCGCCCGAGAGTTTAACAGTTTATCGTCTATTATTACTGGCATGGCTGGGAAGTTGGAATAACTCACCTACCAAAGCTGCTTGCGGCACCAGACGGACCTGCTTTCCAGAAAGAAACCAATTATGGAGTAAGCTGGGATTGTCTCCGCTTTCCCGCAGATCTCCTGCGCTAGCCACGATATACTGAAATATATAAGGCAAATATTAGATTACACAAGTTCTGGTTTTTTTTTTGGAATAGAATTTGTGGTCTCAGAATAAAGGTCCCTGGTTTCGGCACCAGGGAAAAGGGTGTGAGTAGTTAGCACCCCAACTGGGAAAAAGGGGATTGGGATTCGGGCACACAGTGAAATTTAAATAGAGCGATGAGGAAGAGACCAAATATTGATAACCAAGGTTTGATACATTTATTTGATTTGTGAAGTAATAACAAACATTTTCATTTAGAAGAATAATTAAAAGAAGCTAATAAAAAATGCAAGGTTTCTCCAGGAAACTTAGAATAAAGAAGAATTATAATAAAAATGCATAAAAAGGCCATATAAAGGCGATTAAAAAAGTATGTTTAAGAAAAATATCTAAAAACAAGCAAGAAGCAAGAAGAAGGGCTTAGCCTTGAAAAAATGTATAAACCAAGTGAAGGTAATTCACGTTACCAATAATTCGATACTTTGGTACTTAGTATTTGGCCCGCAGGAAGCGGGTTGTGATCCAAACGAAGGGTTCCTCTAAGCTGCCTCGGCCTGCCTTGCGAGAAAGAGGGATGGTGGCTCCATTGGCGAATTGCACCCCGCCGGAACAGACCTCTTGGTAATGATCTGTCTAGCGGTTTACAATCAATTGTAGTTTCTCATCGCCGAGTTGTAGTGAGTTAGCGTGCTGACTTAGTTGCTGAGGTGAAGGTCGTTGACTCATGCCTCGCCCAGCATGACAGAGTCCGAGTGATGATGCATGCCGCCTGGCAAGGTCCCAGCCACTCAATGTTTACAAACAGGGCCTTCCCAAGAAGGGCCTTGCTGTGGAACGGCAGGCAGCCGAGGTCAGACTGGTTCAAGCAGGTAGATGTAGACAAGGCCGCAGAACGGCGAAGCGGAGAATTTATAGTGAAAATGACGACAGCGCGTCGAACAATCCAGAATGAAGGCGGGGCGTCAAACAGCCAATCAGCGCACAGCCCAAGCACATTGCGACGGTTGCCGCTGAGATGAGCACAGTACCTCATGAAAAAGTGTGACAGTATGGTGCGTCTAGAAAGACACTTCAGAAAAAGGTGAGTTGACAAGAATAATAAAGAACAACAATTCAAATGAAACGTAAGTTAAGTAAATAATCAGAACACCGTGTTCATACTGCAATTATAACGGGAAAAAAATAATGGGGCAAAATTGATCGAGTGTTTCAAACCGTGCGGGAAACATAGCCACAAAAAAAACATTCGCGAAAGCGAACACCAGGTATATCTCTGGGGGATCTTCAACAGGCAATCTGTCCGTGGGCTCTTCGCAATTAAGCAATTGTTCAAAGTAGTTTGCCAAAAGTTCCACGTTCTCGCGGTTGCTGGTGACCAGCTCCCCGGCTGTATCCTTGAAGTGAAGGCATTGTGGTCTATACCCAAAGAGTTCCTCTTTGAAGACCTGATAAAAGTTTCTGGTGTTATACATTTTAAATTCTTCATCCAACTTTTCGAGTCTTGGCCTATCGTAAGATCTCTTCACACGCCTTATGGTCTTGCTCGACAGTTTCCGCACCACTGTGAAATTCTCCCAATCTTCTTGACGTTTTGTCGAGTTCCACTTCATCCAGGCTGCAGCACGCTCATCAACTGCAAGGTCACATTCAGAATTCTACCATCTATGGCGACGCTTCCTTCGAGGTTGTCCGAGGTTATTGGTCGCTTCGCATATAGTGGACCTCAGGTGGTTCCAGTCTTTCATTTCATTTTGCATGATGTCAGATTTAAAGCGTTCTCTATTCTCCATAAGGAATTGAGGATCAATCCGTGGTGGAATTATCATTATTATCATTCTTTTAACTTTTTAATTTTGATTGATATACCCTGTATGTCGGGGATGAGATGCGATGGAAGTCTTTGTGGCGATGGGTTTTACGGCCGGATGCCCTTCCTGACGCCAACCTCATGAGAGGAGTTAATGAGAGATGAAATGAATGATGGTGAATGAAACTGGGCAAGGATGTGGAAGGAAGCGGCCGTGGCCTGTCAGAAGGTACCGTCTCAGCATTTGCCCGGTGTTGAAAATGGGAAACCACGGAAAACCATTTCAAGGACGGCCGACGGTGGGGCTCGAACCCACGCGTCTACCGAGTCAGCAGAGAGCATGGCCCCATGACCTAATGCTGAGCTTTAGCCAGCGTTGCCACTGCTGTCGGTTTAATTGATACACCCTAATATTAATTAATCATTTTAATTTTCTTGAACATTTTAATGTTCTTAATATTAAGGATATAATAGAATTATAATTTTAATTTTTATGAGCTTATTTATTAGCCTACTTTCGATTTTTGCAAAAATCTACACAGGGCCCAAAATTGTGTGTCTGCCTGTGTGTGTGTGTGAGGGTATGTACTCTGAATGTCTGTCCCCCCCCCCCCCCTTATCAATTTGAACACGGTGAAACCGAATTGAACGAAATTCGGTACAGACGTAGAACAAGCAAAGGGCACCTCAGTGTCATGTTTTATATCACCGCCATCTTGACGGAGACGTAATGGCGGCCACCCAAATGTTCAAAGCTTAAATCCAATTACGACTAACCTAATCATCCGATCTCTACCAAATTGTGCAACAACATGCATTCATATGGCGAGCGTCTGTTGACCAAACTACAAGGTCATCAGCCCAATACTTTGCGAATGGCGGCCCTGTATGTGTGCAAATCTATTCCCCCTATCAATTCAAACACGGTCAAACCGAATTATACGAAATTTGGTACAGGGGTAGCACTAGCAAAGGGCACTCCAGTGTCATGTTTTATATCGCCGCCATCTTGACGGAATCGTAATGGTGACCACCCAAATGTAAAAAGCTTAAATCAAATTACTACCAACCTATCATCTGATCTCTGCGAAATTTTGTAACAACATACTTTTATGTGCGAAGCGTTCTTTGACAAAGCTACAAGGTCATCAGTCCAATAGTTTGCATATGGCGGGCATGCATGCGTGGAAATCGATTACCCCTATCAATTCAAACACGGTGAAACCGAATTGAATGTTTTTTTTTTTTTTTTTTTTTTTTTTTTTTTTTTTTACAGAAGGTAGCACTAGCAAAGGGGACCTTATATTCATGTTTAATATCCGTATAGAACGTTGTATTTCCACAAGCTACTACAACCAATATTCAATTATACTCCTTGAAAAGGACAAAGAGTTATAACAATACCCATGCATTTAGGAGAAAGAAGGCTATATGTTCTTTACTGAACATCTTGTTATACTTGTGGTCACACCGTCCTTATGCAAGGTTTGGAACTGATGTGTAACTCTTTAACAGTCTGTTACTTCTTCACGCTAAATTTTATTTCCCGCAGAGATGTTGGTTGGTTCCTTAGTTTAGGGGCTGCGACAGCGCGGTCATGTAGCCCCGTGTACTTTGGGTGTGTGTAGAATATGTCTGATAAACGGTGTTAATTGTGATGACTGTATTAGTCTGTAAATCTGGTAAGGACTGCAGACTGTCAGTTCAAGTAGTGGTTCCTAATTTTGGCACCAAATACTACCGTCAACGACACCTAGCTGTGAACTTGGCAACTACAAGCCACCGCAACCAGCAACTTGCAACGAACGTTGGACTTCCCCTCCGAAGGAAAGGATACTGAAGGATTTTAGCGCTCTTAGAAAATCCGACGACTTCGGCCGGCTTTGAACCCGCGACCTTGGGCTTAGAAGTTCAGCATGCTACCAGTTACGTCACCGAAGCCGCTTCCCACAGATTCAGATGGAAAACTGAATGTGATCTCGTGCAGTGGCGTTGTTATGCCAACCTCTGATAGCTCATCCCTCATCAATTTAGAAGCGTTGTCATGGTAACCTCTGATAGCTCTTGGCAGTTTCTTATAATTCCGAAATCATTTTTCTCATCCCTTGGCGTAATGGTGGGTCATATCAAAAATTATTTCAGACAAAAGTTTTAGATAATTACTAGGAGAATATTGTCCATTATGTACGGTTTTCATACTGTGCCTATTAAGAGAGATATGATGAATATTTCCCGAAAAACCCACTTTTTGTTCCACCCCGTTGGTCAATGGTTGGTGCTATCAAAAAACGTTTTTAAGATAAATGCTTCGCACGTATTCGTCACATAATATGAACTTAGAATGGATTCGATATTTCACGTATTAAGGGAGTTATAGCAAAATTTCACTTTAAAAAAATCCCCCCATTTATACCCCCCTTCGACCGATTTTGCCCATTAACGAACTTGGCCGAACTTTTATAGGGATACATATTGTGTAAAAAATTCAACGTGATTGGTGCAAAATTACGGTAGTCCTGTCCACAAGAAACTGATATATGTATAAATATACATAAATTATATATAAATTTTTGAACTGACGGTGGTTTTGGGGTCTGGGGGATGTGAAAAGCGAAGATATGTCGAAATTTTTCAGAAGTCGAAACATGGTACCCAGTGCAATAGTTAGGTTTCTAATGAAATATACCTAAAAAACGCAACACTTATATTAGTGAAATAGACAGAATAAACAATCATTGCTTGCACAGAAGATGATCAGCGGTGGAATTATCACAAGAGGCGTCTCTCTTCGAAGAACCAAACCAGCTGACAGTTAACCATTTTCTCTAGTTACTTACTGAACCCTACGGTATTAGGCTGACTGGTGTCGAACCTGGATCTCTGGGAAAAGGAGAACAGACTAGAGATGCCAGCAAGAAACGAATCCAAGGTCTTTTGAGGGAGTTTAAGCCATAAAAAATCCTAGAGAAAGGACACAGAAAATCACTGTGGTGATATAAACAAATTCTGACATTATTTGTTAACATAATGTAGAAAATATTAGCAGAATACGGCAGTATTAGGCTGTACGATGCATACAATTCTGGACTTAGCGCAGAAAGTGGGAACTCTTGACAGGTTGCAAATGAGCCTGGAATATAGGCGTGGTTTCGTGGCGCCCTGATAGTCACTGGGATCTATTTACGCTGTCTGAGAGAAGGGAGGACAGTAATATATGGTCAAGTGAATCCCCTACACATAAGAGGAAGCCTAGTGGGGTGGGAATATGCCAGAATAATTGAATGATTACTCGTGATTGGAGTAACTCAGAGACATGAGGATTGCACCTACGTGAATGAATTGCAAGGAGGCTAATTATCAAGCCGTCAAACATCGAAATCGAGGCCGATTTAACGTAACGCGCAAGGACACTGGAGGAATGAGTCCAGCGCAATACTATAACCATGTCGTTGGGGAAGAACCACTGACGCGGCGTGGGGACGCGCTGGCAAAGGCAATTAATATTAATTAATTGACCGATCAATCCTCGTGTACGCAGGCCGATATGTAATCAGCAAGGCAAGACGGACCAGGAAAACGTCATTTGAAGACCAGAGAAGCATGGAGAGAGGAGATGAAGCTCCAAAAATATTGTAGACCTACTTTTCGGCTCCAAACAGATATAAGGTCAGTGGAGCAAGCAGTCAAGGTCAGTCGAACCATAGTCTAGTGCGGAGCGCACGTCGTCCGAGTCCAGGAGGGGCACGCGCACATTCACATTTTAAGTGCATCAACATATTAACCATGCAGTGTAACGCACTAGTGAGAACAATTAATAAGGACAGTCGTGCCATACTTTCATAGTCGACGTTACAAGTGATTACTATTGAGTACGCAGTAAATGTACAGTGTGGTGTACAAGTTAAGACAATGACATATTAGGTCAATTGTACCTCATGACGAGGAGATATTATGTGGTATCATAACAATGTACTTGGAACTGTCCAAGGTTTTGTTATAAGCAGATCATTCAAGGAGACTGTAAGTTCAGTCGAAGGACAATTGGAAGTGGTAATTGTACAAGCACAACGTACAATGGACGAGCGCAATATATAAGCTATTTGTTAGACATAATAATAGGATGTCGAACTGCGCAGGTATAAACATTGTTATACGGGTGATGCAGGTTCGCAGGGATACCACTTTAATTAATGTTCAGGACGATATGGAAGCATATCTATGCTATATCGGGAAACTATCAAAGGATAGGAATTGATAGACATTGGGGACCGCCAGGAATCGTCAGGCAGTGTATAGAGACTTTCGAACGAGATACGGGGGTATTCGTGGAGGAAAGATCTTCAACGCCTGCATTTCGGAAATTCTGCAAAGAAAACCAGTAAGAAATGTACATAGAGATCGTGTGATTTTTAGTGATGGTCATTTAAATATGTGTAAATTACGAGTGTAATATTTAATATAACGTGTTTTTGTGGAAAAGGAAACGATAGCTTCGACATGAAGAAGCAAAGTGCAGTGTGTTTTGTAATGGGAAAATTATGTAAAATGTGTGTGGAAAGTGTAATAATGCCTTGCTAATTTGCAAATGATGGCGGGCATTAACGGAAAGAATGTGTGGTCGGAGCTGCCGGATTAGCCAATGTAAGTACCCAAAACCATGATCTTGTAGTGAATGTGTAGTCCACTGTATGTTGAGGAATTTTAAAAATTATAGAATATGCCAATGAGAGTCAGATTTGGGAGGTAGAACCTTCAGATATTAATGTTGTTTTGATTTTAGTCAAGTTAAAATGTCTTTATTCATCATTGTGTGGATAAGTCGTTACCACTAAGGTAGAAATGGCAATTGAGTTAAATAGAAAGTTAACGTAACGAACACGGATGTTCGGTTATTGATTATATAAATACGGTTACGTTGTGTCGGAGTAGGGGAAATTTATGTCAGTAATAATAATAAGAAGAATAAATACACATCAGGGAAAAATGTTTGTAAGCCAAATATATGCTAATTTGAATAACTGTGTATCCAAGCAATAGTATTACAAGTGATGGGCCAAGCAAAGGAATTTAATATCAGAGTATATTATGATAATGGAAACAAATATGCAAGGAGATAGGAACTGGAAGTGTTTAATAGTGAATTGAATCGCAGCTTGATGAATAAGCTTATAAGAGTAATTGGTAGAGACTATCTTATTAATTAAAGGACGCGATCTTCTCACAATGGTCATGGGAACCAGGCAGTCTAATCGACGTGTGAAATCTCGTATAGCCAAGGGTATACAGAGAGATATTATTGCAATGGAGCGTATTTAGTGAGGAAACCCTAGCTCTGAGTATTGCTATGAAACGTTCCGGGTTCGAATCCAGTGGTGTATGGGAGGATAACGTGGACACCTCATCATGACACCGGATATCGACCGAGAACTAGCTATTGTATGAATAAATTCAGCTCCTGGGAGTGAATTTGGACGGCAGGAAGTTGTGCCCTGTCCGTGCTTTGACAAAAAGATGCCGACTATTCCAAATCGACATGTGTTTGATGAATCTCGTTCCTTATTATAAATGTAAATAGACCTGTTGAGGCCAGCTATTAATATCCTAATGATAGGAATAAATGCTTAACCAATTCCATATTCCGTCTTGCATTCAGTTGAGTTAGATCATCTGTGTGGTGTGGGTCACTGAGACGGCACTATTGTATTTGAAGCCACGGGCTAATGCTTGGATATGAAAGGGACGTGAAGGGAAGTAACGAGCATCTTGTTACAGCCCGGCGCGGAGCCCATTGTATCCAGGAAGGTTCGGGGGGGGGGGGGAGACCATTCCCTACCCAGGCTTGGAGGATAATGTTTAAAGTGGAAAAAACTATGAAACTCTGGTGTTATAAAAAAATCATTGTAGTATTGTATAATGAATTTGTGTGGTTTGAGACACATTGATAATTAAGGATCATTCTGATAACTTAATATTTGGCAAACTTATGTGATGTTAAAAGTTGCACCTTTATACTGACATTGTCACCTATTTCCGAAGGTGGATACCAGATGCCACACGCTACGCCCACACAAGGGTAGCATAAAATCCCACCCGACACAGCGGTAACGGAATCTTTATGAAAGTACACTCATTACGGCATACAGTGGAACTTCATAAAGGGGTAGAATTACAAGTAACAGTGGTGTTGCAAGTAAATCTTATGTGCAACTCATAAATTGGTTAATGCATGGTAGAGCATTTTGGTGGGAAGAGAAATACAGAACATAATTGTACGCATAGTGTAAAGTAAAAATGTGTTGATAATAAATAACTAGCTTGTGAGATTAAAGTGGTCACAATAAGTGACGTAAGATTGTAAGAACAGTTGTATGTGTATTTTACCAGAGCATCAGCGCACTTGAGAGTGAATTTCATGTTAATCTCATGGTAAATGAATCAATAATCATTTGGATTTGCGAGGATAAAATGCGAATAATAGAGGATTGAAGGAATAATTTTGCATTGTTTTGTGTTATATTGTAGGGATTGTGTTTTTGTTTGTGTGAAGCCATGATTTAGAGCTCAATTATAGTCTTTAAAATAGAGTTGTGCGTTATTATTGTAGAGTTGATACCTTTTAGTCTCAGATCAAAAATATGCGACTGCTCAGTGGGTGAACGGTACACGCCTGAGGACTGATGCTAGCTGGAGGCAGAAGCATGTTTTCCATGGAAATTATTCACATGGGTACATGGGAAGTGGTGCCCTGTACACTGATTTGAGCTAAAGTTACAACTTAATTCGGTCAAGATCTGATGTAAACAACTCTATTAACGTAACGAATAAAACGAAGTAGGGGAAGGACCGTACCTAACCTTAGCTAAGCTCCGATACAACCATACATAAATTTTGATAAACACCATATACTTATCATGGTCCAGTTGACATGGGGCGGTATTATTTTATCATGGAATCGCCTGATAGTGCAATATGTATATCTTGGCATTGCACAGCCTGACTCATGGTAATCTCTCTATTATTTATCATGTCGCTGATACGTGGCGCCAATTGAAAATACAGGTCACCATAGGCACATGAACCTATTATTTATCACGGCGAGGCCCAAGGTGGGAAATCCGACAGTAAAACCGAATCCTTGGATGGTTTCTGCGATGTCTTGCATTGGATAACCTTGTCCTATGATTACCTATTATTTATCATGGCGCCCAAGGTTGTGGATCTTATGGGATTTAGGGAAACCCCATAGATTTTATATGGTATTTCATGGGGAAAATAATAATAATTATTTTTATGCCTCAAACTGTGTTTGAGCGATTTTTGAGTTTAGTAGTCTTTTGAAATAACGCAGAGTCTCTCTATTGAGAAGAGAAGTGCCGAAGGGTACGAGCGCTACACACCCAATTCACAATTTATCCAAAATCCAAATTTTAAGTACAATCTTACAATATGTGTGCAGTGTCTTGAATTTCTCTTCAAAACGAATCCATACATGTATCCGTGAAGCCTGCCTATATCTCAAAGTGAATTGTAGTACGGATTGGCTGGTACGGAGGGAATACTGCAATGTATTTCAGAGTTAAGACAGCATCTTGACGCTGTCAATGAACAAAATAAGCAGGATGCCAAGGCTTTCCAGGATGAAATAAATAATCGTTTAGATGCCAATCAGAAGGCAATTAATGCAAATCAGGTTGCAATGAACAATAATCAGATTGAATTGAGTAATCGTTTAGATGCCAATCAGTTGGCAATTAACAGCAATCAAGCTGAAATAAACGCTAAGTCATGTCAAATGCAAGAAACAATTAAGACCTAGGTAACTGAAACCGTTGTAAGCATTATATCAGAAATGCAGGTTAAGACCGAAGAACGTATTGATTCGATAGAACGAAACTCGAAAGTAATTAGCAGGCGTGGAAGCATGCGCAGGATGAAACGAACAGCAGATTAGATGCGCTGTCGAATGACATTAAGGATATACAAATCCAAAATGAGGCGAATCTCGAACGCCAAGCGAAACAGTTTTCCGAATTTACTAGAACGGTAGATCAGAGATTAGAAGAGAACGATAGTAAATGGGATGAAAAGTTGAAAAGTTATGCTAGAGCGATTAACGGTGATTTAAAGAAGCAGGATCAGAACATATTACACCAATGTCAGGAAATAGGAGAAATTAAGGCTATCGCTAACGAAAGTAAAGAGCTGGTAGGCAACGTAAAAGGTCAGGTGAGCAAAGTTCAGCAAGAACTGGGCCAAATTCAAAGCGACATTGTTATAGTTAACAAAAGACAAGAGGGAATACAGAGTGGTAATAGACCAATCACAGGACAGAGTCATGTTCCGTGTGAATGAGGAAGCCGAAGGCTTAGAGGTCTCACTCAAACAGAATGAACCCGGGACAGATGAACAAGTATGGCATACATACAAAGACATGACTGAGGAGGAAGTGTTAGCTATTGAGCATTTAGAAGATGAACTGAAAACACTAGCCGCAGACATGGTGAAGGATCTGGAACACTAACTGGAAGACTGTATTTTGAAAAAACTAGAAGAAGCGAAAATTGGTCCAAGAGCTAAAGAAAATTTAAAGAAATTGTTATTGGAACAGGAGGAAGTCTTTGACTCGAGACCTGGTCGTATAAAGAACTTCACTTATGCATTCCAAGTTAACGACTGGACACCATTTAGGCAGAAACCCTACCCAATAGCCGAAAAGCACTATGATAAGGTCAAAGAAGCAATTCAGGAGATGTTGGAGGCCGGTGTTATTGAGAAGACATCTACGCCTTACGTAAGTCCATTGGTGATCGTACCCAAGACAGACGGGACTGTCAGAGTGTACCTGGACTTGAGAAATTTAAATGTGAGGGTGATACCAGAGTTTGACCAAGTGCCACCTATTAAGGAGATCCTCAGGAAGTTTGAAGGAAAGACCATATTTCCGAATTTAGATATCACTTCGAGCTTTCACCATATTGAATTGGCAAAGAAAACTAGTCAATTGACAGGATTTATGTTTGATCAACATACATACTCATTTTTAAGGCTTCCTTTCGGTTTGAAAACAGCTGGTTCAGCTTTGATAAGAGCGTTAGACCGCAATCTATCGGAAGAAGTTAAAGAGAGTACCATCAGGTACGTAGATGACATTCTACTCACATCGGAATCTCTGGAGAAGCACATGAGAGACCTGAAGAAGTTGCTGGATAACCTTAGAGAAGCTAATCTTAAGGTTAATGTAAAGAAATCGCACTTCTGTCAGAGGGAAGTTAAATTCCTAGGGCACGTTATCGATGAAAATGGAGTCAGGCCAAACCCAAAGAAATTAGAGGTAATTCGAAATTTTCCTCGACCCACGAAAGCTAAGCACGTCCGACAGTATTTGGGAGTCATTGGATTCTTTGCTAACCACTTCCCAAACTACACTGCAACTGTGGCACCCCTGCAAGATCTATTGGAGAAAGGCGGCAGGTGGAATTGGACGGAGCATTGTCAAGAAGCACTCGTGAGGTCGAAACAAATGCTTTTGGAATACGTGAAGCTGGGATACCCTGATTATACCCAGAAGTTCATAATACAGACGGATGCGTCACTTGTTGGAATAGGGGCGATGCTATTCCAAGAAAATGTTGATAAGCCTGAGGAGAAAGTTTTTGTTGCCATTATAAGTAGGAGATTGAAGGCCCACGAGAAGAATTACACGATTACAGAGATAGAGTTGCTCGTAATTCTGTACGCGTTATGTACTGGCGCAAACTCGTGTATGGGTTTCAAATCGTCCTTAGAACAGACCATAAATCTTTAACATTCTTGTTAAAGACGGATTTGTTCAGCCAGAGGTTGACAAGATGGTCCCTGTATATTCAACAGTTCAATGTGGAAATAGAATACTGTCCAGGGAAAGAGAACGTAGTACCGGACATGCTAAGCCGATATCCGAGAGAAGAGGAAACTCTAGCTGTCGTGATAGAAAATCTTAGATGACTTGAAGAATCTTACCACCCTACAACGTGAAGAACCTTGGATATAGTTGATGATTGATTACTTCGAGGGACGCTTAGCAAGGGGAACTGCAATATACAGAGAGGCGGAGGCGTTATCAACAGACTACTTGTGGTACAATCAGATGCTACACAAGTAGAGTGATACAGAGCATACCCGCCAGAGAATTGTTATTCCTGCATCTCTACAGAGGAGATTGGTACGGCTGGCACACAGAGCGTTTGGTCACCCTGGTATAGACAAGGTAACTGCTCTACTGAAAGAAGCATTCATTTGGCCGAAGTTAAGAGAAACTGTAAGAAATGCTCTTAGGACACGCGATTTGTGCCAAAGGGTAAAGCCAAATCCCTTTTTAATGAGACAACGACCCATTCCGTTGTTACCAGAGAAGCCAAGGCAGCTAATGAGTGTAGACATCTTTGGACCACTGCCTAGGGCACGTAGAGGCAATAGACATATTTTTGTAGCCATGGATGTATTTTTGAAAATGGTGGTATTATGCCCCATACAGAAGACCAGCTCGAAGCAGGTGCTAAAGAGATTGAAAGAGAGAGTATTCCGATACTTGGGAAACCGGATAACTTACTCTCAGATCACGGGAGCTGCTTTACTAGCGCAGAATTTCGTCGGGAATTGGCAAATCTAGGAATAAGGCAGATTCTATCTACCATTCGCCATCCTGAGGCTAGCCCCGTTGAACGCGTTATGAGAGAGATCCAAAAATATATGAAAATCTACTGTTCAGAGGAGAATTGGAGATGGATCGACGTCTTGGAAATCATAGAGTACTGCATCAATAATACTGTGCACGAAGCGACAGGTCAAGTGCCCGTGACTTTACATCTGGATCAAAGACCGGAGAGGCCATGGACTGGTATCATTCCATTACCTGTAGACGCGCAGCCAGGACGAGAATTGAGGATCCAGCGAACCTTCGAATATCTCCAAGCACATGCTGAAAGACGCCAGAGAAGAAACCGTGTGAAGCGATATCATAGCCCGCTTCTCATTGGGGAGAAAGTTTTGATTAAGGGGCAAGCCAGTTCAGATCCAGAAGCACGTAAATACAAGAAGTTCAATTTTGGATATCACGGCCCATTCGAAATTATAAGAGACCTACAGAATAATGCATATAGAATAAGGCATTAAGAAACGGGAAACGAGGTCGTTATGAACGCTGCCAACCTCAAAATTTATCATTCACCAGAAGAATTCGACGAACGAGAGGAAGTTGTAGCAGCGCACACCCAAGTGTATGTGGACAGCGAAGTCAGGCAAGCAGACGAGTTTGGAGGCTCACGCAACGAGACGGAAGGAAACCCAGGCAGCTCGCCTATGGAAGAAAGAAGACAGACAGAGTGCAAGTGTCTACTACAGCTATTCAAAGAAATGGTCGGTTTAGCAGGGGAGGTTGAAGCCTTGAATAAAGCCCACCGCGAGGATAATGAACGTCTGAGAGCCAACCTAAGTGTGGAAGGGGGAGGCAGACAAACCTGTCGCACCTCACCTCTTCCCACCTTGATATGGCCAAAATTAGCATAATTAAAAGATAAGTAATTAATTCGGCGACACTAAGGCTACCGAGAGGGAGCACCAAACGTCCAGTGGCATTCGTCACGAAGGAGGAATGGGGGGAGCGTTCTTATTTTCGTAGTCTTAGAAACGCCCTCAATAATTTAGATCAAGGCAGGAAACAGGCGATGCCAGGACAAGCCTGTTAATTGGAAGGACTGGACTTACCCTGAGACCAAATGCGAACATTTCCCAACCAAAATGCCGAGGAAGGAACAAGGTAATCATCTCCGCTGAGCTTCATGCACAAATAATAATCATAATCTCAAGATGACTGATTATTGTATTAACATAAGTAGTACAAACAACTAGTACTAGGCAACACCTTAAATATAATAAAAATACCACATAATAAACATATGATCCCAGTAGCTTATGATCAGGGCGACGCGAAATTAAAACCCCGTCAATTTAAAACACGTTTCAACCAACACATCCCTTGTCCAAGTGGCTATTTGTATTCCCGCATTATAATTCACAACTAAAAATACTAAAGTAATTCCCCAAAAAGGTATGAAAGGAATAACGACATGAAGTAAGCCAAAAGCTACTCCAGAAAACAAAGTTGTTTAACGCAACCAAACAAGTCGCTTATTATGACCAGACCGTCTGAAGGGCACCTGTCAACTCAGTTGGCGAGGAGCCGTTCTGACCAAGTTAAAGCCAACACCCACCCTTAAGAGCAAACGGAAACTAAACAATGAAGAAATCCCCACCCTGAAATAATGCAACGCAAAATGAGGAGGACCACATTCCCTTCCAAAATACTTTAACCTAAAAAATGTCTTAAATCTAGATCTGAATTGCCATACGACACGAGGCTAGGAAATGCACTACGAGAGTCAAATTGAAAGTTTTTAAAATTAACAGTCTTAGCAAATCCAAGTTTTGTCAGATACCCTGTTAGATAAATTTGGTGCCATACTGTGCCCAACTCTAGGAATGGGTATTCCAAGATTCAGACACCTAGATATCAAGGGAAAGGCTACAGCCGCTTTTGAAAGTTGAGATATTTTAATATCGCGCTACATTGCTTCGAGAAGGAATTGGAAAGAATATACCGCTAAGAGCATGTCAAGTGACGTAGCGAGTAATAGCAGAGGTCGAGGCTATTTATTGATTAAATAGTTAACCATGGAGTAGAGACTAGAGACTTGGATCAGATTACTGGCACGGCCAAATGAAAGAGAATGCAATTAGTATCAAGTAAATCGGACCAGGGATACCAGAGATATGAGGATTTCCAGATATCAGCTGATGCAGCGTGACCCTGACAGTTTTGAATAAAAGCCGGCTGGCGCAGGCATCAGTAGCTCACTTCAACACAAGCACTTGCCTAGCAAGGTGCCGCTACGCTGAGCCAAGGCACATGGTTGCCGGATCTACGCAGAAGTTATTTTCAAAGTTGTGATAGTCACAAAAGTGCTGCGCTACGAGGTGGAACTTAGTAAGTTTCCGGCAGGGAGAACCACTGAGGTGATTGATATTTTCTACAGACGCTGGAGAAATATTTTTATTTCTACATGGACATATGCTAGACTTTGTCTAGAATTAGTACTTTGTCACAGTCCAGTAATGACCTAATACTTGGATATTTTTAATCCATTTTAGTCAGTTTTCATATTTGTAACTTTATAACCACTTCGATCTATCAGTACACTGAAGACCAGTCTATCACGGTGGTGTTCATTAGCCAACGCAAGGGAAACTACATGTTGCTTCGCGCATGGTAGATGGTGTGAAGCCATGCCCAGGGAACGATCTTCAGATCAGCCGTTGATTGGTTAGATTGTCAGTGTCTTCTTGTATTGAAAAGATTACCGTGAGTTACGTTACAACTGACATATCTAAGAATAGATCACTTAGATCTGACCCCATTTAAGCAAACTGTTATGGCTTTAATAGAAGCCCATATTAAAATGGATCAACAGTTACTTCAAACGTCAAGAGATACTACCACTATGTCTTGTTAGACGGATTGTGGGTATATAATGGCGGCCGATACAAGGATTATACATGCTTGTCCGATAGGGCATGTCTATGGATAAATCTGGTACAGACCAGGTTCACTACGCTTCAAGACCATCAAGAAATGTAAGCCACATTTGAATTATATTATGCCTAGCTAATTGGAACAAACTATTTTTTCTGCAGATGACCAACACATTTTTTTTTCTTCGTA
Organism: Meconema thalassinum; assembly: GCA_946902985.2. NCBI lineage: Eukaryota > Metazoa > Arthropoda > Insecta > Orthoptera > Tettigoniidae > Meconema > Meconema thalassinum. The sequence continues at coordinate 964,590,022 of OX336390.1, read as the reverse complement.
TTTAAATCTTGCTATGATTTACGCAAGACTTGTTAGAGTTATTCTGAGTATTTTCAGCACTCAGAACAGTTTAGGATCGATGACCGAGCATTTCGAGCATTTATTTGAATATTTCATATTTTTGGGAAATCACGGTAATCAGCCGATGTAACTGTAAAAGTTAAATTATTTTTGTTGAGGAATGGATACTTTTTCCATATTTGAAGATTCAAACATGTGGATTCTCACATAATGAGATGATAATTAAACATATTTAAAATAATATAACATAATAATAATAATAATAATAATCCACTAATAATAATAATAATAATTTTTATAATTTTTCTAAATAATTCTTGGATATTATATTTTCTAATAATCACATGTATTGAGAGAGAGCCTATGAAGTAGTTTAATCATTTCTAGTCTGGAACAGGAGATTTTCCGAAGGAGAGTGGTTAGCGCAAGCCCGCATTCAACCAACATTTCAGTTCTGGTTGAACAGTTGATATTTGCAATGAGCAAAGTATATTTTTCAGATAACACGGAGAGGATTGAAACGGGAAGCAAATGATATTTGTATCAAATAGGATATTTTTGTATTTATATAAAATCATGACGTAAATACACTCGAAAGTGAAATAAAGATTTTCATAAGTATGGTAAATTCACGGGTTGAACTGAATGGTAAAATAAAATAAACTTGTAAGTTTATTAATCTTCCAGTGTTGATAACAAGCAGAGGCTTGATTTATTGTATAAATTTTGGGAAGAAAATTTATGTGTGTGGAGTAGTTGAAATGCCATTCCCAGGTGTGCATGTTTAAGTCGCAGAAATGAAGAGGTTTTTTCGAGCATCAATCAAATAGCAGGTTCGATGGTTCAGGTTTATAGAAGGAGTATTGGAACTACACATTTCGTCGTATGAATGACCCGAAGGTTATTTCTTAAAACCATCAGTTCTTATTTCAACCTTGTTTACGAATTCCATTTAGACTTTGATTTTGCTAGAACCCGGATTTGTCATGATAGTAGTTTATTCTTCTTCAGAGGAAGACCTTTGCCGTTGTTGTTGGAATATTGTGTTCTTACACAAATAATAGAATGGGCCACTGCCAATTAAAAATAATTCTTTAACCACGAATAATTTGAAGGATATTTTTAATCCTAGTACCATGAACTAAATGAATTTATTATGAAACTACAATTCTAATTTCCGCATTCTGTCGAAGAATTGCAAGTTGTGAAAGTTACTAAAATGGCTATGAATATAAATATTTTTTATAATAATGATTCCAAGTGGAAAATTGAATAGTTGAATGGTTCAACAATTTATCGATCAAGTTGATGATTCAGAAATCATATATTTTGTTAGGAACTTGAAGTTCATAATTGAGTCACTTCTCGAATGTTTAATGTCAGAAGAACAATTAATTTTTGTTGTGCTTCGCACAGTTCTTCGATGCTATGCTCAAGGTCAAATACTTTTCAGATGTTATTAATATGTGTAAATAATTTGTGTTGATTCAGAATAATAATATTTTTCGACAATATATTTTTGAATTAGGAAAAATAAGTGAAAATTAAAAATTCTATGAACATTTATTCTACGAGTGTTAATATTATGTAAAAATTCAAACAGTGAACTACGATATTTCCAGTAGAGACAATTAAATTTGAACTGGATTTAATCATATATAATTTTAGAACACAGTCTACAGGACTAATAATCAGACTTGTGTTTCCAAAAAATAATTGTCAAATGTGTTTGGAAAATTTCTGTATATTGTGTAAATAGGAGACTGGGTCGCCACACGTGAATTATGCTGCTTTGAGCATTTTTGCAGTCAATTTTAAATTCAAAATAAAATGAGATAATTTTACTTGATGTGTTACGCCCAATTGAATCTCCTTCTATCCTTATTGTTGCATTGAGCCAAAAATCAGCAAAGCATTTTTTTCATTTGATGTCGTTTTTGCGATTAGCTTTAACCCATCTGGCGCTCCGGGATATTTTGACTCTCGTGCTGACTGATTATTGGTATAATGCATATGTGGTCGTGCGGACTCCGGTCTGAACGGGCACAATACTATACTGTTTTATGCCTCTCCCCCGGGAAGGGGTTTTCCACACTTCAAGTTCTGCGTGTGAGATTCAAGAAGGCTGGATACTGACCGCTCTGTTCGCTGAGGGCTTGCTTCCTAGGGAGAACGTGACTACCCTCTCTCAACTTGTACAGTTCGGTCGTGCCAACCTAACTTGGGGGCGCAGACCACCATAACAACGACAGAGTCCATGAGAAATGTTGGTACCACAAGTGGTCCCATGACACAAATCGTTTAGAGTTTACTCAGAAATGCTGCGGCGAAATGTTCCAAGGGTAGAAACTCAATCCACTAATGGGGTTTAAAGGGGTTTCTAGGAACCTATTATTTCAGGCAAGTGCGCATTTGTGCACTTCACAACAGCGAAGAAATATCATTTTTTTCCAGGGTATTAACGTCAGCTCCTTCTCAGGCAACTAATGTAGGTTAAGGAGTTTTGGAAACCAATTAACTGGTAGCAGGAGTGCCTGCGGAATATACCAGCTCGAGACTGTTGCGAAATAATTGCAGTTGTGTAAGCAAATTTTCGATGTTTGATTTTCTTCATTTAACGATGTTAAAAGTCGTTACAAAACCCATTAGCAGGCAGACGAGTTGAACGACCGCTTATTGTAAACACTGCGGCGGTCAGGACACAGTCAGCCGGTGACTTAAAGAAGATCACTTGCAAATGACTTCTATAAGTTTTGCAAGGGGAATACGAACCCTACGGTATTAGGCTGACTGGTGTCGAACCTGGATCTCTGGGAAAAGGAGAACAGACTAGAGATGCCAGCATGAAACGAACCCAAGGTCTTTTGAGGGAGTTTAAACCATAAAAACCCCTAGAGAAAGGACACAGAAAATCACTGTGGTGATATAAACAAATTCTGACATTATTTGTTAACATAATGTAGAAAATATTAGCAGAATACGGCAGTATTGGGCTGTAAGATGCATACAATTCTGGACTTAGCGCAGAAAGTGGGAACTCTTGACAGGTTGCAAATGAGGCTGGAATATAGGCGTGGTTTCGTGGCGCCCTGCCAGGCACTGGGATCTATTTACGCTGTCTGAGAGAAGGGGGGACAATAATATATGGTCAAGTGAATCCCTTACACATACGAGGAAGCCTAGTGGGGTGGGAATATGCCAGTATAATTTAATGATTACTCGTGATTGGAATAACTCAGAGACATGAGGATTGCACCTACGTGAATGAATTGCAAGGAGGCTAATTATCAAGCCGTCAAACATCAAAATCGAGGCAGATTTAACGTAACGCGCAAGGACACTGGAGGAATGAGTCCAGCGCAATACTATAACCATGTCGTTGGGGAAGAACCACTGACGCGGCGTGGGGACGCGCTGGCAAAGGCAATTAATAATAATTAATTGACCGATCGATCCTCGTGCACGTAGGCCGATATGTAATCAGCAAGGCAGGACGGGCCAGGAAAACGTCATTTCAAGAACAGAGAAGCGTGGAGAGAGGAGACGAAGCTCCAAGGAAATTTTAGACCTACTTTTCGGCTCCAAACAGATATAAGGTCAGTGGAGCAAGCAGTCAAGGTCAGTCGAACCATAGTCTAGTGCGGAGCGCACGTCGTCCGAGTCCAGGAGGGGCGCGCGCACTTTCACATTTTAAGTGCATCAACATTTTAACCATGCAGTATAACGCACTAATTAAGAACAATTAATATAGTCAGTTGAACCATACTCTAGTGCGGAGCGCACGTCGCCCAAGTCCAGAGAGGGGCGCGCGCACTTTAACATATTTAGTGCTCAGCATTATAGTAACCATGCAGTGTAACGCACTAGTGAGAACAATTAATAAGGACAGTCGTGCCATACTTTCATAGTCGACGTTACAAGTGATTAATATTGAGTACGCAGTAAATGTACAGTGTGGTGTACAAGTTAAGACAATGTCATATTAGGTCGATCGTACCTCTTGACGAGGAGATATTATGTGGTATCATAACAATGTACTTGGAACTGTCCAAGGTTTTGTTATAAGCAGATCATTCAAGGAGACTGTAAGTTCAGTCGAAGGACAATTGGAAGTGGTAATTGTACAAGCACAACGTACAATGGACGAGCGCAATATATAAGCTATTTGTTAGACATAATAATAGGATGTCGAACTGCGCAGGTATAAACTTTGTTATACGGGTGATGCAGGTTCGCAGGGATACCACTTTAAATAATGTTCAGGACGATATGGAAGCATATCTATGCTATATCGGGAAACTATCAAAGGATAGGAATTGATAGACATTGGGGACAGCTAGGAATCGTCAGGCAGTGTATATAGACTTTCGAACGAGATATGGGGGTATTCGTGGAGGAAAGATCTTCAACGCCTGCATTTCTGAAATTTTGCAAAGAAGGGTCAACCAGTAAGAAATGTACATAGTTATCGTGTGATTTTTAGTGATGGTCATTTAAATATGTGTAAATTACGAGTGTAATATTTAATATAACGTGTTTTTGTGGAAAAGGAAGCGATAGCTTCGACATGAAGAAGCAAAGTGCAGTGTGTTTTGTAATGGGAAAATTATGTCAAATGTGTGTGGAAAGTGTAATAATGCCTTGCTAATTTGCAAATGATGGCGGGCATTAACGGAAAGAATGTTTGGTCGGAGCCGCCAGATTAACCAATGTAGGTACCCCAAAACCATGATTTTGTAGTGTATGTGTAGTCCACTGTATGTTGAGTAATTTTAAAAATTGTAGAATATGCCAATGATAGTCAGATTTGGGAGGTAGAACCTTCAGATATTAATGTTGTGTTGATTTTAGTCAAGTTAAGATGTCTTTATACATCATTGTGTGGATAAGTCGTTACCACTAAGGTAGAAATGGCAATTGAGTTAAATAGAAAGTTAACGTAACGAACACGGATGTTCTGTTATTGATTATATAAATGCGTTTACGTTGTGTCGGAGTAGGGGAAATTTATGTCAGTAATAATAATAAAAATAAATACACATCAGGGAAAAATGTTTGTAAGCCAAATATATGCTAATTTGAATAACTGTGTATCCAAGCAATAGTATTACAAGTGATGGGCCAAGCAAAGGAATTTAATATCAGAGTATATTATGATAATGGAAATAAATATGCAAGGAGAAAGGAACTGGAAGTGTTTAATAGTGACTTGAATCGCAGCTTGATGAATAAGCTTATAAGAGTAATTGATAGAGGTTATCTTATTAATTAAAGGACGGGATCTTCTCACAATGGTCATGGGAGCCAGGCTGTCTAATCGACGTTGAAATCTCGTATAGCCAAGGGCATACAGAGAGATATTATTGCAATGGAGCGTATTTAGTGAGGAAACCCTAACTCTGAGTATTGCTATGAAACGTTCCGTGTTCGAATCCAGTGGTGTATGGGAGGATAACATGTACAACTCATCATGACACCTGATATCGACCGAGAACTAGCTATTGTGTGAATAAATTCAGCTCCTGGGAGTAAATTTGGACGGCAGGAAGTTGTGCCCTGACCGTGCTTCGACAAAAAGATGCCGGCTATTCCAAATCGACATGTGTTTGATGAATCTCGTTCCTTATTATAAATGTAAATAGACCTGTTGAGGCCAGCTATTAATATCCTAATGATAGGAATAAATGCTTAACCAATTCCATATTCCGTCTTGCATTCAGTTGAGTTAGATCATCTGTGTGGTGTGGGTCACTGAGACGGCACTATTGTATTTGAAGCCACGGGCTAATGCTTGGATATGAAAGGGACGTGAAGGGAAGTAACGAGCATCTTGTTACAGCCCGGCGCGGAGCCCATTGTATCCAGGAAGGGCCGGGGGGGGGGGGGGGCATTCCCTACCCAGGCTTGGAGGATAATGTTTAACGTGGAAAAACTATGAAACCCTGGTGTTATAAAAGAATCATTGTAGTATTGTATAATGAATTTGTGTGGTATGAGACACATTGATAATTAAGGATTAATCTGATAACTTAATATTTGGCAAACTTATGAGATGTTAAAAGTTGCATTTTTATACTGACATTGTCACCTATTTCCGAAGGTGGATACCAGATGTCACACGCTACGCCCACACAAGGGTAGCATAAAATCCCACCCGACACAGCGGTAACGGAATCTTTATGAAAGTACACTCATTACGGCATACAGTGGACCTACAAAAAGGGTAGAATTACAAGTAACAGTGGTGTTGCAAGTAAATCTTATATGCAACTCATAAATTGGTTAATGCATGGTAGAGCATTTTGGTGGGAAGAGAAATACGGAACATAATTGTACGCATAGTGTAAAGTAAAAATGTGTTGATAATAAATACAAAAAAGGAATCTGCTGACATCGAATATAGATTTAGGTATTAGGAAGTCATTTTTGAAAGCCTTTGTCTGGAGCGTGGCGCTCTATGGAAGTGAAACTTGGACTATTGGTGCAGCAGAAAAGAGGAGAATTGAAGCATTTGAAATGTGGTGTTACAGGAGAATGATGAAGATCAGATGGGTAGATAGGGTTACAAACAAAGAGGTATTAAGACGAGTGGGAGAGGAGAGATGTTTCTGGCGACTGCTAATGAAGAGAAGAGATAGGTTGGTAGGACACATACTAAGACACCCAGGAATAGCAAGCTTAGTTATGGAAGGAAGGGTCGAGGACAAAAACTGTAGGGGTAGACCAAGGTTAGAATATGTTAAACAGATTGCCTCCGATGTAGGGTGTCGGAGCTATGTAGAGATGAAACGATTAGCTCAGGACAGGGAGGCATGGAGGGCTGCATCAAACCAGTCAAAAGACTGAAGACTCAAACAACAACAACAATAAATAACTAGCTTGTGAGATTAAAGTGGTCACAATAAGTGACGTAAGATTGTAAGAACAGTTGTATGTGTATTTTACCAGAGCATCAGCGCACTTGAGAGTGAATTTCATGTTAATTTCATGGTAAATATTTCAATACGGTAATCATTTGGATTAGCGAGGATAACATGCGAATAATAGTGGATTGAAGGAATAAGTTTTGCATTGTTTTTGTGTGAAGCCATGATTTAGAGCTCAATTAAGGTATTTAGAATAGAGTTGTGTCTTATTATTGTAGAGTTGATACCTTTTAGTCTCAGATCAAAAATATGCAACTGCTCAGTGGGCGAACGGTACACGCCTGAGGACTGATGCTAGCTGGAGGCAGAAGCATTTTTTCCATGGAAATTATTCACATGGGTACACTTACATAGGCCATATGGATATATAGCTGCTAACAATTTTGGATGCTTTCTAGCCTTGGATATCGGCACATCATCCCCTCTCACCATTGTGATGAAAACTTCCCCCCAATTCAAATACAATAATTGAAGAGAGAGAGCAGTTGAAGATGCTTCAGTATCTGATTATTGATTTTAACCGGTCCAGGAGTATCCCTGCAACGTGCAAGCACATTGCACAGTTCACATTCTGTGAAGGATACAGAGTTCCTAATTGTACAGTTCGTCAGGGAATGTTCTCCGCAGCGCCTACGTGCATCATCGGTTTAGTTGGCAGCACGCTGTCCTTGATAGGGTGAAGGCCACGCGTGTAGGCTGTAGGTAGTGGGTATTGCAGTAAGTGAGCGTTCAGATAGATTATTGGAAGAGTGCAACAGTATACAGGCGATAGTTTTTTACTACTGAAGAAAGAGCTTTTTGGTGGAATAGATCTTTTGCGAAGGCGATCGGTTTACAGAAAATATAAAAATAAAATTTCCGGCATGGTTTCCTAATTCAAATTGTCCAAACCGGGATACCGTTCGGGATTTGATAAGTAAATAGTACACCAATGCATAGGCAACCCACATCACGTCATTTTTCTCTCATTGCCAAACTTTGTAACCTATTGCCGATCATAGGCAACCCACACGCACGGACGTGATGTGGGTTGCCTATGCATGGGCGTACTTACTGTAGGCTGTACACTTTTTTGAAAAATTTTGGTCCCGTTTCCCAACCTACCGATGAATTTCTATCCAACCTGCTGTTTTGGGCTCCATTGCAGGCCATAAGCTTCAATTCCATCCAACTCTGAAAACTCTGCCATGACGCGTTACGCGTCCAGACAGGGAGGGTTGGGGGTGCAAAAATTTCGAATTTGGGGGACGGAATGTCAATCATCGATCGGAAGGGGTTAATTTCGTGTCACCACTACTTCTAAGGACCTTTACAGCCCTTTCAGCGATTAAGACCTCGTTTCAGCCCTTAAAAAGGGCCTGATTCGAAAAATCATACAAACGGGGGTTGCAGGGGAAGGGGTGGTGACAAAGGCACAGCTTCTTTTTTGAAACGGTAGGGGAAGACCCCCGCATTCACAGCACTGATAAACATCTCGATTAATACTTTCCTTAGGGGTGAATCGAGAGGGGGTGGTTTGGCCCCATGCCAGTTGAGGGTGGTAGGGGTTGTGGACATTGCCGGAGGCCTTAAGAACTTACTGCAATCAGCAACTGAGGACGGTGTGCAGGTTTTCAGATGGTTAAACACACCCGGTACCTTCTCAGACGCCCCCAATGGTAGTCCATGTTTAGGGGATGATGAAGGGGATTGAAAATGCCCAAACGTCAAATGTAACGATTTCTACGTGTTTGTGGAACATTTAAGAGCAAGACTCATTCATTTTCGACTGCTTTGGCAACCTGCGACAAGTCCTGCAGCGTTTTTCGCAAACTTCAATTTGCGGTTTTCGAAAATGGGCTGGTTTTCGGGGTGCTACCCCGAAACTACTCAAGTTGGGGAGTTGTGCTGAAGCATATGCTTGGTAGGCGTCAGGACAAACGTCATACTGAGATTTCGAGCTTGTAGGTCAACTTTTCAAAATTTGGTGACCTTTGAAAAAAGTGGTGCTTTAATTTTTTTGAGCAGTATACTATGAGTGGTAGAATTGTTCAGCATGAAAGTTCTACAAAAACGGCCGCGAGAGCATATCTTCAATATAGCACTCACTATCAGTGTTTTTACGTTTCCATTTCTTCCAACAATCTCCATTCAAATATTGAGGCGACAGTTTACGAGCTGGCTAGGGGCGAGCCTATCACACCAATTACAGCCCAGCTAGCAGGCGAGCTTGTTACCCCAGACACAGTCAGCAGCAAACTGTCGAGTGGTGTTGAGTTAAGACTTCAGAGAAGAGTGGTTGTGTTCGGAGTTTCCCAGGAAGTGCAACTGGCCATTTCTTCATTTCGCCTGTGAACTTTCCGTTCCGTAAAATACATCATTAAACAAGTAGTTCCGTGAAGAACTAAATAGCCTATTTTCATCTATCCTACAAATATCAATTGCCTCTATCAACATACAAATTGTCAGTTTGATTGCTGTAATAGATTCGTAGATATTGAGAACCATCTAAATATTTTGGATGGTCACCATGTTGGATTTTTATATTATAGGCCTTAGATGTATGTACTATTACATGAAGATTAATGTGTAGGTGTTTTATTCAAACTTCAATCGCATGATTAGGACACGAGAAATAAAAGCGGGATTTTAAAATTTTACTCAGCCGCCATCTTGTGGTTATGAAAATAATTTAAAAGAATTAGATGCCAGTCGATTAAAATTTGTGTAAGCATATACCGTATCAAGATTCACTGCGCTCGGATGGTTAAAACGCAAGAAACGTCCTTTTGAATATTTATATTTCACGTCGCCGCCATGTTGGATTTGTGCTCGCCAGGTTATTTAACGTCCCATAGGCGAACTTATGCTTATAGCCTCAGTTTGATTGCTGTAGTAGATTAATAGATATTGAGAATCGTCTAAATATTTCGGATGATCGCCATGTTGGACTTTAATATATGTAGGCCATAGAGCTATGTACTATTAGATGATGATTATTGTGTACGTTCATTATGCAAACTTTGATTTCGATCGCATGATTAGAACATAAGAAATAAAAACTTAATTTTCGAAATTCGCACAGCCGCCATCTTGAGGGTATATAAACAATTGAACCAAATTAGATACCAGTGCATTACAATGTGTATAAACATTTGCTGTACCTAGTTTCATTGCGTTGGGATCATTAAATCGCGAAAAAAATCTATTTAAAACTTTCAAATTCGCTTGGCCGCCATGTTCGTTTTGTAATTAACCGGTTTTTGAAAGTCTCATAGATGAACTTCACTAGTGCCCTTTATCTTCGTACAAAATTTCTTGGTGATACCGGTAATAGTTTCAGAGATATAGAATGCCGGTGAAATATTTCGCTCAGCCGCCATCATGAGGTGATGTAAACAATCGAACGAAGTTATATGTCGGTGCATTACAATGTGTATAAACATATACTGTACCAAGTTTCATTGCGTTTGGTTGGTTAAATCGCGAGAAACGTCTATTTAAAAGTCGCAACTTCGCTTGGCCGCCATGTTGGTTTTGTAGTTACCAGGTTTTCAAAAGTCACATAGGTGAACTTCTAGTAGTTCCCTTTATCACTGAAAAATATTCCTGGGTGATATCGGTAATAATTTCGGAGATATTGAATGCTGGTGAAATAATTCGCACAGCCGCCATGTTGGATTGGTGAGACGTAACAAAATTTGAAGGGCATGGTCGGGGTCGCCCGGAATAGTGCTATGAACTTACCGAGTTTCATTGAAATCGCTCCAGCCGTTTAGAAGTTATTAGGGGGGACACACATACACACACACATGGACAAAAGGTGATCTCATAAGCCTTTTTTTTTTTTTTTTTTCATAAATGCAAGTAGGCAAAATAATATATACGAAGCTGAAATTTCGCAAGAGCGACAGTTTAAACAAATCAGTCCGAGATTACGTAGTTACGATGAAATATCGAGGCGGATCGTAGTTGCACACACCCAGCAAATTGTTTCTGTATTATTATTATTATTAATATTATTATTGTCGTGTGACCTCCTGAGAGGCCGAGTGCAGGTCTTTCAAGTCGACGCCCGTGGCCGACCTGCGTGTCGGGATGAAAGATGGAATGGATGAAGATGAATGAAATTGGGCAAGGATGTGGAAGGAAGCGGCCATGGCCTGTCAGAAGGTACCGTCCCAGCATTTGCCTGGTGTTGAAAATGGGAAACCTCGGATAACCATTTCAAAGACGGCCGACGTTGGGGCTCGAACCCACGCGTCTACCGAGTCAGCAGAGAGCTTGGCCCCATGACCTAACGCTGCAATTTAGCCAGCGTAGCCACTGCTGTCGGTTCTGTATTAATGTCTGTTAGGGGAAGAAGATGTTCACTCACTCAAGACGGTCTTAGCAGAATACCTGGCAGGAACGTGCCCAAATCTTTGCACTGATAGCAGTGAATAGGTGGAGAGATGCAGCGGTATGATGTGACCTTCAGGTGTTCAGGACCTCAAAATGGAGAACAAATGGGCCCCTGTAGACTGTTTGCTCCAGCCTTAGTTACTCAAAACATTTCATTTTGGACAGGTGACTTCCATGGTATGGCCGGTCAGTTGGAACGCTAAGTCTCTAAAGGGACCGTGAAGCCAAGTGTTCTCTGCTATAATGATGGTCGCGTGGAGCCTTAACGTCTCGTTGGAGACACAAGATTGATTACAGGCGCAGTCCGGGACTGTGAGTCCTCAACAACCCTCTCAGCGCGGATATTATAATCTAGCGATGGCTCCACACAAACTTCATAATGTGGGAGGATTATTTTTAAAATTATTACAGCCAACATCAAATTAGTGAAATGGCACCGTCAGTCACTGTCAAAGCTAATATCTTGATTGCATCACAGGTACTATAACTGATTGTTGTTTTAAGGGGTGGAACAACGAGGTAATCTATCTACACACGTTACGATATGACTGTGCGCTTTAACTGGACAGATTAACTGAGCAGTAAAACTGAAAACTCTGTAGCGTTCATCAGACATTCATAGCAACATGTAATGGGGGTGTTGGACCTAACTGTGTATATAATAAACAAGCAAACTGTCCTGGCTTCGCCCGGGAATAATTATGAATGCATTACGTGCTAGCTCGTAAACTGTCGCGTCAGTAATTGAATGGAGATTGTTGGAAGAAATTAAAACGTAAAAACACTTATAGTGGGCGATGTATTGAAGATAGAGATATGCTCTCCGGGAATTTTTTGCACGACATTTCATGCTGAACATTTCTTACGCTCATATTATATTGATATTTTTTAATGGTTTGTCCAGCATAAGCTTAAAAAGCGCTCAGACGCCAGCTTTCGTTTACGACTTTCCCACTGAAATCGTTACTGCTTGGCTTCCTTTGATCATAAATAAATTATTTTGTACAGAAACCTTTCTCGATATATCCTTTACAGAATGGTGAAAACCGCATCAAAATCCATCCAGTGGTTCTCGAGATTTGTTTTACACTAGGTAGAGATAAGCTAAACAAGACTTGCGGGGTGTAAAAGGAAGCTTTTAGTTTTACGTGACCGTTAATCATGCGATTATGAGCTACGTGACCTCCTTTTTACATGGAATCTGAACCACAGGACATAACATTTCACATCAAAAATCTCATATGCATTGACCGGGAATCGAACCCGGTCCATCTTGGTGAGAGGCCAACAGCTTGAGCACACTGCCACCACACTTGCGGAGGGTGATCTATGTATTGTATTCCGCGGAGAACCACCTTTTCATAAATCTCTACTTACAAAAAACAAAGCCCCCGATTCTTGGATGTTATGCGTAAACTCGAGAACTACTGGATGGATTTTCATGCGGTTTTCACCATTCTGCAGAGGGTATCTCAAGGAAGGTTTCTGTAGAAAATAATTTATTTATGATCAAAGGAAGTCAAGAACTAACGATTTCAGTGAAAGGGTCGAAAGAAACTGGCGTCCGTGCGCTTTTTAAGCTTACGCTGGGCAAACCGTTAAAATATCTATATACTACGAGTATAAGAATTTTTCAGCATGAAAAGTTCTACAAAAAAGCCCGGGAGAGCATATCTCTATCTTCAATACATCGCCTTCTATAAGTGTTTATACGTTTTAATTTCTTCCAACAATCTCCATTCAGTTACTGAGGCGACAGTTTACGAGTTAGCTAGGGGCGAGTCTATCACCCCAGTTACAGCCTAGCTAACGGACGAGCTTATTGCCCCAGATACAGCCAGCAGCAAACTGTCGAGTCATGTTGAGTTAAAAACTTTAGAGAAGAGTGGTTGTGTTTGGAGTTTCCCTGGAAGTGCAACTCGGCTTTTCTTCATTTTGCCTGTGATATTTTCTTTCCGCAAAATTCACAGTCAAGTTAAGATTGGACGGAAGGGGGATTTGTGTTGCATGCACCTCGCCATTCTTAAATTACGTCCGACAAGAATTCGTTGCACATGCATAATATAATTAATAGTCCAGTCAGTGATTTTAACCCGTCATGCTTCGACGTAAAACGGATATTGGACGTTGTTCATTGACATTGGAAAAGAAAGCGCTTATCACGTAATGCATTCATAACTGTTACCGGGCGAAGCCGGGTCGGGTTGCTAGTTGTAATATATGATTTACAATTCTGAAAGAAATGTAAAGTTTTGAAGCCATATTTTTCAGTGTTGCCAATAAAAACTGTTAGTTGTAACTCTTCAGTCGGTCAACACGAATCTGCCCAAATGCTGGGGGGGGGGGGGGTACAATGTATATAATATGTAGATAACACTCCTGGGAAATATCTCATGCATTATTTATGCTCACTGTTATAATGGAGCAATATTAGCATCACGCGTTTCGACATTCAAGAGGTTATCATCAGTTCCTGATCACACAGTTTAGGCTTACATTTGGGCTCTCAGTGACTCACATTTAGGCGCATTAACTTATTTCATTCTGAACATTTGGAATGGGCCTTTCCTTCATTTGACCCAAGTTAGCGGTCGTCTGTCACCATCCCCAGTTGTATCTGCTGACAAAGTGTGTCCATCTCGCAGACACCATTCTTGCGGCTTTAGAGGAATGATCCCTCGCAGAGTCCGTTCGTGAAACCGAGCTAGGACGATAAGCCATTAAAAACTATATTATAATTATTATTATTAGTATTATTAATAATAATAGTTTTTTTTCTAATATTAGGTACATTTATATTTAGGCATCCGCATCTAAATGTTAACAATATTATTATATTAGGCCTACTAATTGTACGATATTTAGTGTGACCTTTATCAGTCGTGTGAGTTCATCATGGCAAATGTAGGATCATTTAGATCCGTCTTAATCTAAAAAAGGGAAAAAAGAGAGTTCTGTTATTAGATATGTTAATTGAAAATGGTTGGTTCCTCAGTTTAGGTGCTGCGACAACGCGGTCATGTAGCCCCGTGTATAAGGTGCGTTCAAAAAGTAACGAGCCGGAGGCATAATTACAGAAACCAGTACCTGTATGTTAGAAGTATTGGCCCTGGCTGTTGAGGCACTTGTCCCACTGTGACACGACGCGGTGAATGGCTGTCTAATAAAATTCCCTGGGCTGCGATGTGAACCAGTTCCGCACGTACAGCTGGACGTCGACGTCCGAGGTGAATCACTGGCTCCGCCGAGCACTTTTCAGGGGACCAAACATGGCGTAATTACAGGGAGAGAAGTCTGGACTGTATGGAGGGTGGCCGAGAACCTCCCATTTTAATTTCTGCAGGAGTGCCGCGACTGTGTTGGCCGTATGAGGTCGTGCATTGTCGTGGAGCAGAATGACCCCACGGAGGAGATTGCCTGGTCATTTTGTTTTGATCGCTTGGCGAAGGGTGGTCAAGGTTTGCGAGTAACGCAGGGCATTCACTGTTGTCCCGTGCGGCAAGAAGTGTATCAGAAAGGGGCCATCTTGGTCAAAGAAGAACGTCAGCATTTCCTTTCCTGCACTCGTGTGGATGGCCTTGCCTTTTTTGTGTGGTGGTGAGCCTGGATTCTTCCACTGGAGGCTTTGTCGTTTGGATTCTGGTTCGAAGTGATGATACCATGACTCATCTCCAGCCACCACTCGTGCCAGGAAACTATTCCCTTCCCTCGCACAGCGCTGCAGACTACCAAGACAGTGGGCCATTCGGCATGCTTCCTGGTGTGGTTGAAGACCGTGGGGCATCCATTGGGCACACTCTTTGCGCAAGTGCAGTCGTTCCTTCATGATGGTATGCACACTTCCGACGCTCAATCCGACCACGGCGGCTATGGCGTTCACTGTCACTCGGCGGTCCTGGGTAATGAGTGCATCAACCAGCTGGACGTTATCATCGGTAATGCAGGGGGGTGCCCCAGACCAGGCATCATCGGCTAACGACACCCGTCCTTCCCTGAAGCGCTTGTGCCACGCCTTGACCTTTGCAAGGCACATGCAGTGTTCGCCGTACACTTGTGACATTCAGCGATGAATGTCCGTTCCCCCTACTCCTTCCGCTGTCAGAAACCGAACAACACCTCTTTGCTCTTCGTTTGACGCCTCCATGTCACTGTATGCAATGCGACTGGCAGCGTTGGACGATTGATGCATGCTGCTGCTCGCTTTGTATCGTCTCGGAACCACACCTCGTTACACACGCCACGATTAGCCGATGTCGTCACCGGTTTGCGCATTAATGCCTCCGGCTCGTTACTTTTTCAACGCAACTTATAGTTCCGTCTTAATCTAAAAAAGGGAAAAAAAGATTTGCTGTTATTAGATAGGCTAATTGAAAATGGTTGGTTCCTCAGTTTAGGGACTGCGACAACGCGGTCATGTAGCCCCGTGTACTTTGGATGTGTGTAGAATCTGTCTGATAACCGGTGTTAATTGTGATGGCTGTATTAGTGTGTGTTATCTGTATTAATTCAAGTAAGGACTGCAGACAATAATTTCAAGTAGTTCCTTCTATTGCTACCAAATGCTACCGTCCACGACACCTAGCTGTGAACATCGTTACTAGTAGATGCCATTGCAACCAGCGCCCGGTGACGAATGTTGGAACTTAAGAACATTAATCAAACCTAACCTACAAATTTGGCTTTACACAAGTTTAGTTAGTGAAATGTTCTTTTACATGCCATAAATCTATGACATGGGCCCGCCGGTTTTACTTTCTCTCCGAAGGAAGGCATACTGAGAGATTTTAAAGCCCTTAAAATATCCGACGACTTCGTCCGGGTTTGAACCCGCGATCTTGGGCATAGTAGCTCAGTATGCTACCAATATTCTGAGTGATAAACAACAATTCTTATCTAAGTATTATTTTAAAATGGACAGATGTCCTTGCTGTTCCGACCCTAACTAACCTTTGCCTTCCCTTAGAGTGCTCGCCCACTACTGTTAATTCCAGCCTAACCTCCCTAACCACCTCGTCCTTTTTCCTAAAATCGCCAAAAACATGATTCCTACCCAACTCGTCTTATTACTTCATTCGTCACTATTCTTATATTCTTGAGTTTCCCATTACTTATGAGTAGAGCCCGGATGTTGATGACATGTCATCTTTTTACTGAGCTGTCTATAACAATGCTGAAGTACATAGAAACTCCGACGGGCCACCCCGCCTTCAAATATGTGTTTTTTTATTTTGCATATATTTGCATTTTTTATTTTTCATTTTAAGAGCATTTTTTTTTAAGTTTGGTAGATTTTTTGGGTCATATTTTAGAGAAATAGGCCTTTTATGGTCATTTTTATCCCATTTAGCCATGTCACAGCTTTATATGAGGGAATTACGTCTCTCCGAGTTAAGAAGAAGAGTTATTGACAGCAACAATCACATCGTTGGAGAAAACGGGCGAAGAAATGGTTGATTCCATTTCCTTAATCAACCGGGTGGAAACTATTCTTAGCAACAATTGAGGCGACATTGTTGCGGGTATTGCATCAAAACTGAAAAAAATTGCTGGACAAAAACACCGGGTATAAAATATTATGCAAAATCTCAAGACATTCATTATTGAAATATTGGAGAGTTTATTCTTATAAGATCATGTTCACCATTTTTCGAATTTATAGGTCATTTATTAGAGTCATTTTTAAAAATTTTAAGTGCATTTTTTAAACTTTTTAACGACATCAACACCCGGGCCCTACTTACGAGTTGCTGTTTTCTATTCACGTTCTGTACCACTCCGTATCCTGTCTTGTCTCGTCTTTCCCGTCATACTCCTCAATATTGTGCATTAATCTCCTGTACACCATATTTACTGCTTCTACTTTGTCTAAGTTCTGCTTCACCCGAATCATCTTCTCATAGCTTACCGTAACTAAAAATCCGCAATTCTTCTAGGTTTGTGCAGCTTGTGTGGGGTTTCGCCTAGGACAACAAGCTGGCTCATCGGCGGGCTCTTGGTGTCCCCGCCTGGACCTGCACAGGAGTGACGAACTGCGCGCTACCTCCCGTTATATGCAGTGCAACTGCACCTCTTCACTGCGAGAACTAGTAGCTCAAGCAGCCATAACCTCCCTATGAAGGCTTCCAAGAAGATGGTATATTGGCTTTCACGGCCAGTGAATTAAAACTCAGCATTTTTCTAGGTTTGTGCCGTGTCTTGTGTGGGGTTTCTCCTAGGACAACAAGCTGGCTCATCAGCGGGCTCTTGGAGTCCCCGCCCGGACCCCCACAGGAGTAGCGAACTGCACGCTACCACCCTTTTTATGAAGCGCATCTTCGCCTCTTTACTGCGAGAACTAAGAGCTTAAGCAGCCTTAAGTTCCATATGAAGGCTTCCAAAGAGAGCCCGCTGATGATCCAGCTTGGTGTCCTAGGCGAAACCACACACAAGAGACGGCACAAACCTAGAAATATTCCTGAGTTTTATTTCACTGGCCGTGAAAGCCAATATATCATACCGTAAGTAATTTAGTCAAACCTTGGAGAGTGTTTCGTGGCCACAGACCATGTTAATGAAAAACGTGACGACTCGCGAGGAACAGGGCATTAGTTGTGCGGAACTCAGACCAATATACATCTTAAAGCTTATATGTACTATCTCGTCTATAGTAAATGTGTGTTTCAATATTTTCATTCTGCTTCCTAGTTTTATCCTGGAAAAGCGGGTCAGATCTGGCGCCACTGTTTCCTGTCATCAAGTCTGTTTGGCAGCCATCTGTCCCGGCGTCACTTACCAGACGACCTTCTCTCATGGACACTCATATACTCAACCTTTTGATATTTCAATGAGATTCCCCCAAACCAGCGCAGTAGCCGCATCACAGTCACGTGTGTGTTTGCATCCGAAATTAAAATGCCTTTCAGTCGGTCTACACGATTGTACTCAAATTGTAATAGGTGTTGTGTCCTAAACATGAGATATGGCGCCTTGTCAACAATCAATCCATCATTATTGTCTTTCGGCAAATTGGTAATAACAATTCATTTGTGGTAAAGAGAATAATTCACCGTTTAAAACAAACTATAGGACAACTTTCTAACATTATGGGTTCGTGAAATATCGAGGGATACAAAAGTCGATGACCTTGCAGTTTTGGGATATTTTGATAAATGGTCCAGAAAAGGGGGGATTCGCTAAAAGTAAAACAAGCCGTCACATAGGTTTCTCCGATTATGGGTTCGCCAGATATCGGGTTGCCGGGCTACAACATGCAGTCGCGGAGAATGCTGTAACGCTCACGGCTACAGTTGAAGCAGATCTCTCATCATCTCATTATGAATATGTGGGTTAAGATACTTTAATTACAGAAGTATATTTGTAGTGACAGAAGCTGTACGTGAAAGAACTCCACATCGCCCGATTATTATTTATTTAGCATTTGGCTATCATCACATCATGGAACAATAAACAAATAAAATAAAAATAGCAACTCGGCCCGGCTTCGTCCGGGAACAGTTATGAATACATTACGTGATAAGCGCTTCTTTACGATGTCAATGAACGACGATCTATATCCGTTTTACGTCTCGGCATGATGGGTTAAAATCACTGGCTGGACTATTAATTATATTATCATGGAGATGCATGTGCAACAAATTCTTTTCAGACGTAATTTAAGAATGGCGAAGTGCATGAAACACAAATCCCCCTTCCGTCCAATCTAAAACACTTATAGTGGACGATATATTGAATATAGAGATATGCTCTCGCATACGTTTTTGTAGAACTTTTCATGCTGAACAATTCTTACACACATTGTATATTGATATTTTTAACGGTTTGCCCAGCGTAAGCTTAAAAATCGCACGGACGTCAGGTTTTTTTTTCGACTTTTTCACTGAATCGTTACTGCTTGGCTTTCTTCGATCATAAATAAATTATTTTCTACAGAAACCTTCCTCGAGGTATCCTTTACAGAATGATGAAAACCGCATCAAAATCCATGCAGTGGTTCTCGAGATTATCCGTGACATCCAAGAATCTGGGACTTTGTTTTATACTAAGTAGAGATTATACGCCAATCAGTATAATTTAATATAATATTATCCTCCTTACGTCCAATCTTAACTTGACTGTGTTTCACAGGCGAAATGAAAAAAACCCGAGTTGCACTTCCAGGGAAACTCCAAACACAACCACCTTTCTCAGAAGTCTTAACTCAACACGACTCGACGGTTTGCTGCTGGCTGTATCTGGGGCAATAGGTTCGCCCATTAGCTAGGCTGTAACAGGGATGATAGACCCGCCCTTAGCTAGCTCGTGAACTGTTGCCTCAGTATTTGAATGGACATAGTTGGAAGAAATTAAAACGTAAAACCACTTATAGTGGGCGATGTATTGAAGATAGACATATGCTCTCGCGGACTTTTTTTTTTTGTAGAACTTTTCATGCTGAACAATTCTTACACTCATAGTGTTTAAATTTTTAACGGTTTGCCCAGCATAAGCTTACAACGCGCTCGGACGCCAGGATTTTTTTTTTACTTTTCCACTGAAATCGTTACTGCTCGGCTTCCATTGAACATAAATAAATTATTTTCCACAGAAATGATCCACGAGATATCCTTTACAGAATGGTGAAACCCGCATCAAAATCCAGTCAGTGGTTATCGAGTTTACCCGTAACATCCAAGAATCGGGTACTTTGTTTTATACTAAGTAGAGATAATATCAGATACAAGATTGCAATATCTACAGTACTCTATACAGAAATAGGTCATAATGAAACTTTCAATGTCCGTAGATAGTCAACAACTTGATCAGTCGCAAAAGGAACTCAGAAGGGTCTCCGGGGAAGGATGACATTGGACAAGTTCGGATGATATTATGTTGGACTGTTTGCCTTTCTGCACCGCAATCACACTTGGGAGATTGAACATTGTCCCATTTATGCATCAAAACTGCACATCAACTCTGTTTAAGGAAGACCAAATTTTCCGATTCAGTTAAAATCCTGGTGGTTTGGTCGTGATACACGGCATGCTAAGCTGATCTGGAGGGGCTGATGAATTCCACCTAGCTTTCCAACGATCAAGCAAGTGAAAGTTACTCTCATCGAGTGTTCGAGCAGTCTTCAACGGTGGATGAAGAGAGGGATGTCTGTTGCTGTGGATGGTAGGAAATTCGGTATTCACAGGATGATGAGGGTTGTTGCATATATTTTGATATTCCCTGAGAACACTTTTCTCACGCCTCAAGGTGGAGGCGCAATATAACAAAAACAGGCAGCCAAAGTGTTGGGGTACTTCTGATCATTCCCGTGATTGTGCACACGGTGTGATTAAGTTGAGCATTGGAGAAAAGTTTTGCCCAAAAACTTCCCCATACGGGAGAACGCATCAGGCGAGAGCCTGGACAAAATAACTACAATTGGTCAAGAAAATTAGACTGAAGCGGTGCGAGGTAGTGGGCATGAAATACATCACTAGAAAACCAATGTAGGTAACCACACATTAACAATGTTTATTTCTAATAATAAATTTATAACCAATAAACAAATTGCACTTAAGTGCTTATCACAGAAATGAATAATTATAAATGGAACAAAGTGTGAGGGCCTGATGACAGAAACCCAGACTAAGGAAATGCCAATGAAACAAGCTTGCTTAATTCGAGAGAAGTTGAGCTTAACTTTAAAAAATGCACCTTATAAAAAGAACCATAAAACTGATTAAGAGTGTAAGATAACTAGTATGATTTAAATTCTTCATCAAATTGAACTTATCTTCTCAAAGGGTTGAAGAGCCAGCTCCTTAGAAGTTCCAGCTAGCATAAGCGTTGATTAAGAAGTCCTCACAGTTTCTTCTGAAGGAGGCGTACATGGCCTAGAGATGAGTACACAATTGATAAAAAGGTCAACTCTCTCTTCTTCTCTTGCGAAGGAATGACACTTATAGCGTCCAAGTGGTGATCCAGTAGCATTTTGAAAATTCGTTGGCGGCCGAAAGGACTGCAGCTACTTCGAAAGACGAATCAAAGTACCCCATCTAAGGTACGGCTTGAAGAGTACGACAGCTGGCAATTATTCTTGTCATCTTGAGCAATACGTCAGGGTGCAGATCTAGTGACGTAACTGCTAGGTTGCGTAGAGACTAGCGATGGTGTCATGAGATGCAGTAGCGGTGACCAGCAGGTTGAAGTGATCAGAAGTGATGATTGATCAGAAGTGGTGAAGAACGCCAGCAAGTGGCGTCTTAAATAGTGATCATGGAACAATCTCGAAGCTGAGATTGCCCGACCAGACAAAGACCTGCGATTGGTCGAACGAAAGTCAGGGTGACGTCAGTCGACACTGCTCAGCAGACAGCAGATCAACCAGTAGAGCACTGTATGTCGGGAGTGAGGAAGCTTGAGGTAGCGAGTGACTGGAACACTCAAGGTGAGAACTATAATATCTATGGATAGGCGATTGATAACAAGATTATGCATTTGGTTTAAGCAATTAATACATTTACAAAGAAATAATTACCATTCGGGGATCTCGGTAACAAGAAATAAAATTTGACCGGCAAATGGGCCAAGCTAAACATTGAAAGTATCACGAATGTGATCATGCTCCGAGAACTCCGAATGAAAACAAACAAAATAATCAGTCAAAGCAAAACGTGGATAACAGACGAGGAGAAACTAAGACTCGAAAGGCAAAACAGAGATAGCAGAGATGGGTCTAGTATAAAGACCTTTACTAGTTAAAACATCAACAACTCTGACGCGTTTATCACGGCCAAAGTGGCAGTGAATAACTCTGCCTAGGTTCCACACGAGAGGCGGAGATGGGTCTCGAAGAAGAACCATGTCCCCCACTCGTACATCTGGTTGAGGAAGCCGCCATTTCTCACGCCTATTTAGCAAGCTGAGATATTCTAACTTCCATCGGCGCCAAAAAGAACAGCGCAAAGATTCTACTTTTCTCCAAAAGATAGGTAGGTTAGGATCACAGCGTCGAACCAGCAAAGGCGGAGTAGCAGCAAGCGAACAGCCAATCAGGAAGTGACTGGGTGTTAAAGGTAAAAGATCCTTAGGATCGTTTGAAAGAGGAGTCAGAGGTCTGGAATTTACAATACCTTCGACTTCAATAATTAAAGAGTTGAATTCCTCATAAGAAAGTATGGTAGGACCATGAGTTTTCTTAAGCTGTCTTTTAGTAAGTTTGATGCAGGACTCCCATCGGCCCCCATGATGGGGAGCATAAGGCGGGGTGAAATGCCATTTGAAACCTTTAGAATAGGAAAAGTTGGAATTTTTTTCTTTAGCAGAAGGGGAACTTAACACTTTTTTCCAGAGATCAGAAGCGCTTACAAAAAATTTTGCATTATCTGAAAAGACTTCAGATGTGACACCCCTTCTAGCAGCAAATCTAGAAAAGGCGGCCAAAAAGTAAGATACAGAAGCGTTCGTAACCAACTCAAGGTGGATAGCTCCCGTAACCATACATACAAATAACGAGATGTAAAGTTTACCTAAGATTTTGCGCTTAGATGAAGAGGGATTGGTCTGATATACGTAAGGACCAGCGTAATCGATCCCAGTAAGAGCGAAGGGCTTACTAGGTTCTGAACGAAATGGAGGTAAATTGCCCATAATCTGCGTGGCGGACCGTGGTTTAACCTTAAAGCAAGGTATACACTTATTGACAACAGAAGAAACCTCATGAACGCCATTGATGATCCAGTAGAGTTCACGAATTAGACAGAGCAAGGTGCGAGTGCCAGCATGAAGGTGTTTATAATGAAACATTTTTATGATAAGGGTAGTGATAGGATGCTTTGAAGGAAGGATGATGGGATGCTTTTTCCCATCCTCACAACTAGACATAGCTAATCTTCCACCCACACGTATT
This sequence comes from Meconema thalassinum, assembly GCA_946902985.2. NCBI lineage: Eukaryota > Metazoa > Arthropoda > Insecta > Orthoptera > Tettigoniidae > Meconema > Meconema thalassinum. Next base: position 964,566,814 of record OX336390.1, on the reverse strand, counting down.
ATGCCGTCCTGGTCTAGAAAAGGAGTGAGTGGTGAAAGCCTGCTAGACTTGGGCAAATCTTTACCACTTATAAGAGCTTGCTTTTCACGAGCATATACTTCCTGCTGAACAAGTAACAAAATCTTGCAAGTAGCAAATTCTAACTCTACTCTGGTGAGAAAGGGTTGAGGCTTCAATGGTTGATCAATTACTAAATATTTCCATCGGAAGATATAAGACACTACACGAATCAATTTATCAAATGAAGAGTATCTATGCAAAAGACTAGTAGAAGTAGAAGTAAGATGCGACGTGACAGGGTCATTACGGGCATCAGGTATTTCTTCTGCAAATTGATTAGCTAAGCGAGGCCAGCAAGATGATTCCTGACTTAGCCAAGGAGGACCATTCCAGTACAGGTCTGAGGAAATCAATTTTTTAGGCGTGCGACCACGTGATATTATATCCGCGGGGTTTTCACGGCTAGGAACATGTCTCCATTGTTCAGAATGAGAGACTTCATGAATCTTAGAGACGCGATTTACCACAAAGGTATTCCAATGAGAAGAAGGCTTGGAAATCCAAGCTAATACAATAGAAGAATCGCTCCAAAAAAATGTGCGGGAAAATTTTAACTTTAAACTGACATTTAGTTTAGTAGCTAATTCTGTTGCCATTAATGCAGAGCATAATTCTAATCTCGGCAATGATACCGTTTTAAGTGGAGCAACTTTTGATTTAGCGCACACTAATTTAGAAAATCCAGGGAAAGTGGCTGAGGAACGTCCTACTATGTATGCACAACAGCCATAAGCCCGTTCTGAACTATCAGAAAATACATGCAGGCCATACTGCTGGTATAAGGGATTATAAATTAAAAGGCGGGGTATAGAAACCTTGGAGAGATCCAGCAAACTGCTGCGATACTCTAACCATTCTTCTACAAGAGGAAGGGGGAGATTTTCATCCCAGTCTGATTTTAATGACCAAAGCTTTTGCAAGAACATTTTTGCAACAATAACTATAGGAGCAATATATTGCAAAGGATCAAAGATCTTTGCGATTTCTGACAGAACTTGTCTCTTAGTTACAGGGGGAGATTCTGAGAAATGTACCTGATAAGAGAAGGTATCAGAAGAAGGACACCAAAAAACACCCAATGCTTTCACGGCTGCTTCATCAGTAGGAATAGCAACAAATTCATCAACTGGGACCTCTGATGAAAATTTTGATATAAATTCAGTAGAATTTGAAGTCCATTTATGGAGCGGAAAACCACCTCCTAGGAGCAGGGATTTCAAATCTTCGCACACAAGGAGTGCTTCAGAAATATTAGGGAAAGAGCACAAGAAATCGTCAACATAAAATACAAGTTTTTAATGACTCAGAGGCCAAAGGATGATACAGATGACCATCTTGCTCGGCTAACATGTGGAGAGACCGAATCGCAAGAAAGGCTGAAGGCTTCAGGCCATATGTCACAGTCTTCAATCTAAATATCTTTATGCGTTTGGAACTCTCATCGCGCCACAATATTCTTTGCAGATCTTGCTGCTCAGAATTTACGAGAATCTGCCGGTACATCTGCTTAATATCTGAGATTACAGCAATAGGAAACCGTCGAAAATTAAGCAAAACAGAAGTGAGATCTGTTTGAATCGCGGGACCACATTGCAAGGTATCATTTAAAGAGACTCCATTGGAATCTGGTGATGAGCCATTGAAAACTACTCTTAAATTGTCTTGTGTTAAGGAATTTTTCCATACCGGGTGATGATTTAGATAAACTATTTCATTTAAAGGATGGTCAATTTCTTCTGATTTAGAAATTACCTCCATGTGATTGGATGATTCGTATTCCTCCATGAAGGAAGCATACTGAGTTTTAACAGAAGCATCTTGTTTGAACCGATTTTCAATAGCAAATAGTGCCCTAAGTGCTCTGGAATGCGAGCCCGTAATGCCGGGAGGATTAGGAATACGTGGAAGAGTTACTATAAATCTGCCTTCAGCAGTACGGACAGTGGTTTCCTTGTATAACTTTTCACAAATTTCGTTAGAAGAAGAAGAAGTAGCCTGAACATTCTCAAGATCCCAGAACTTGGTTAGCTCTTGACTCAAATTGGTACCAACAAAATAACAATTCGATACAGTTTGAATATGATTACGGTATATTTGGTCAGTAGCGATCCAACCAAAATCAGTTTCGCGGAAGAAAACATTAGGAGCAATTTTTACTTTATTGGAATGAAGACATTGCCAAAATACGCTTGAGCTGAAAAGAAGCTCTACGGGCGAAGCTCTGTTGAAATGAGGGTCAGCTAGCTGGACAAAATTCGGGATGTTCCAACTTTGAATAGGATAAGAAGTGCCAGGAATATTGTTGCCTATAGACTTGATAATCAAACAATCTAATTGCAACTGCGTACCAAGATTATTAGAGTCCTTCAGATCCACTTTAGCAAAGTTTAAGGATTGCGATTTAGAGCAGTTTATTCCTGTAACCTCTATTGAGGTAGAATGTTTTGGGAGGCCTAACTTTTGTACCAAGGATTCATTAATAAAATTGTTGGTAGCGGCATTGTCTAATAATCCCCTGACAGATACCCATTTCCCGTGAGAATTTTCCAATAGAACCTGCACGGTAGATAATAAAACCTGGACTTTGCCAAGCGAGGTAGAACTTTGAGCATACGACTGCGCACTATTTTGAGAAGTCTCAGAATTAGACTTGGTATTGGAACTACTTGGTCCTGATAACCGTGATCTTTCACGTCTGTGCAAAAGGGAATGGTGTCTAGCCTTACAATGAAAGCATAAACGTTGTGAACGGCAATTATTTAACATACCGTTCCTGACAAACAGTTGAAACAATGTTTTTTGTTCGTAATGAACTTTCGTCTTTCATCTACTGATAAAGATTTAAATTCATCACAATTGTATAAATTATGCGATTGCTGACACAGACCGCACGTTTGCATTTGGTTAGGTGACCGAGCATTAACAGGAAGAGCCTGTGATCTTAAAATTCTTTGATTAGAACTGCTAACCTTATCTTTTGAGAAGGCTTTTGAATCTGAACTACTAGTTTTTTGATTAGCTATGGCGGAAAAGACTTGGCTTCTAGCCTTCAAAAAGTTGATAATCGCCTCATAAGTGCATTGCAAACTCTGGGAAAGTTCTGTTTCCCAGGCTTTTAATGTATTTGCATCCAATCTTGCAAAATGAGGTGAACTAGAAATAAATCCCAGTGATTTACAGGTTGGTTTAAATTGGACAATGCTCTGACGTGTAGCTCTGCAGTGTCAATCAACTTACGAAGTGATAAACTGTTATCTGCTTGCACGTTAGGTAACTCGAATAAGCTTTGTGTATGGCGTTGAATAGATAAACGAATGTCCCCATATCTATCCTTAAGAAGATTCAGAGCAACTTCATAATTATCACTGGTCAAAGAAAGTGCTTGAATCAGGTTAAGTGCGTTGCCATGAACTGCCAGACGCAAGTAGTGAAATTTTTGAATTACTGGTATAGAAGTATTCTCATGTACTAAAGAATTGAATAATTCAAAAAATGGCTCCCATTCTATGTCCCTACCAGTGAATTTGGGTATTTCTAATTTGGGTAGTATAATGCGTGAAGAAGATGTAGAAGATGCTGCAGAAGTTTGATCTTCTTGTTTTTCTTTTAAAGTTAAATCCCTAATAAGCTGTTTAGCTTCAGCAAATCCCTGATAGTATAATTTTTCAACTTCCAACCTATCACTTTGCTGGTCCGGATGCAGAGTTTCTATACTGCATTGTATCTCATCATATTTCTCAAAGGCTTGTTCATAATTCTTAAGCCTCTGTGAAATTATGTCAAGATTACGCTCTTGGGGTTCAAGCTCCGTTAAGAAAGTACGAAACCGTGTGAGCTTGCCCTTACAAGAGGCTCTGGCTTTGCTGAGTTTTTCATCAAGGTTAGGCATGTTAAAAGTTGTTTGTTACTCACGTCAATATTGTGACTTCGAGTACTGGAAGCCAGAGGATGACAGCTTGCTAGGTAGTAAGGTTTAGTCTGATGCGGAAGAAACCGGCTTAGCTTACGTTTCTCTCCTCCCCTGCTGAACATGCGCCTCAGGCTGAAACTTACAATGTGAATTAGTGTTGAAACACAATGACCAAAAATTGTTAATGTGAAATTCAAGATATGAAACTTGTAGCATTCCCAGGGTGCAACAGATATGTTTCCCGGGTTTCGGCACCAAAAATATGGAGAAAAGTTCTGCCCTAAAACTTCCCCATACGGGAGAACGCATCAGGCGAGAGCCTGGACAAAATAACTACAATTGGTCAAGAAAATTAGACTGAAGCGGTGCGGGGTAGTGGGCATGAAATACATCACTAGAAAACCAATGTAGGTAACCACACATTAACAATGTTTATTTCTAATAAAAAATTTATAACCAATAAACAAATTGCACTTAAGTGCTTATCACAGAAATGAATAATTATAAATGGAACAAAGTGTGAGGGCCTGATGACAGAAACCCAGACTAAGGAAATGCCAATGAAACAAGCTTGCTTAATTCGAGGGAAGTTGAGCTTAACTTTAAAAAAATGCACCTTATAAAAAAGAACCATAAAACTGATTAAGAGTGTAAGATAACTAGTATGATTTAAATTCTTCATAAAATTGAACTTATCTTCTCAAATGGTTGAAGAGCCAGCTCCTTAAAAGTTCCAGCTAGCATAAGCGTTGATTAAGAAGTCCTCACAGTTTCTTCTGAAGGAGGCGTACATGGCCTAGAGATGAGTACACAATTGATAAAAAGGTCAACTCTCTCTTCTTCTCTTGCGAAGGAATGACACTTATAGCGTCCAAGTGGTGATCCAGTAGCATTTTGAAAATTCGTTGGCGGCCGAAAGGACTGCAGCTACTTCGAAAGACGAATCAAAGTACCCCATCTAAGGTACGGCTTGAAGAGTACGACAGCTGGCAATTATTCTTGTCATCTTGAGCAATACGTCAGGGTGCAGATCAAGTGACGTAACTGCTAGTTTGCGTAGAGACTAGCGATGGTGTCATGAGATGCAGTAGCGGTGACCAGCAGGTTGAAGTGATCAGAAGTGATGTTTGATCAGACGTGGTGAAGAACGCCAGCAAGTGGCGTCTTAAATAGTGATCATGGAACAATCTCGAAGCTGGAGATTGCCCGACCAGACAAAGACCTGCGATTGGTCGAACGAAAGTCAGGGTGACGTCAGTCGACACTGCTCAACAGACAGCAGATCAACCAGTAGAGCACTGTATGTCGGGAGTGAGGAAGCTTGAGGTAGCGAGCGACTGGAACACTCAAGGTGAGAACTATAATATCTATGGATAGGCGATTGATAACAAGATTATGCATTTGGTTTAAGCAATTAATACATTTACAAAGAAATAATTACCATTCGGGGATCTCGGTAACAAGAAATAAAATTTGACCGACAAATGGGCCAAGCTAAACATTGAAAGTATCACGAAAGTGATCAAGCATCAACGAGTCTGAGATGAGCCAAACTGAGGCACAGGATATACTAGTCCAAGAGCTCAAATTCTGGTGTTGAAGCTGATGACCCCCATGTAGTACCACACAGCTTTTGCAAGATGCTGTTTCTTGTTCTAAATTCAGCATCCGTTCTTGAAATATGTTCTTTAAAACTAAGGGTCCTATCTAGAGTAACTCCCAGATATTTTGTGTGGCTATAATGTGAAATTGGCCTGTTTTCAAAGAATACGTACGGTCTTTTATTAGCTAATCTGTTATTAAAGTGGAATGAGCACACTAAGACGGAATACCAACCTTACTATTTACTAAGGTTTCTGACGAGTTTTCTTGTATTTTGTTTTATCACAAGGACATATTGCTCCCAACCACGGGACAATCTTTTTACGAGAAATTCGAAACACTGATACAGAATTTTCATTTTGAAAATTCCACATGTATTAGCTGGGAATTGAATACGAGAATGTAACTTCAAACGGAGATGTGAACAGTTATACCACTGTGTTGTGAAAGAAGAAATAATTTTGGAGAAATTAGGCTATACATACCTAGATTTGAAGCTTCAATCTTATCAGGTTCACTTTTCATAATGGCTTCTATCTTCTTGTTTCATTTACACTGACACGTGGCAAGAACAGCTCTTTTCTTTTGAGAAGCCATTATCAATGTTCCCAACCTGCTTTTAGCATGATAATATAACATGCGATCATGGAATAAACCAGCGGATCCTCCACCAACGTGGGAAATACGTTAGGAAAGAAGAAGATGAAGGAGAATCATGGAATAAACACACGAAGCTAGTAGATGTACAGCTAAACCAAACTATGCGGATTATTACTGGCACAATCAGGTCCACGCCTGTTTTCTGGCTACCTGTCTGGAGCCGTATTCAACCTCCTAAGCTGAGAAGAAAGATGATGATGATGATAATTGTTGTTTTAAGGAGCCTAACATCTAGGTTATCGGCCCCTGATGGTTTGGGTGATGGTGAAGATGAAAATGAAATGTAAACTTAAACCTAAAACTAACTACTAACCTACATACTGGAAGAAGAAAGGGAAAAACTAAAGGAGAATAAGGCTAATAAAGGACAGGAGGAAAAGAAATGCCCTCAACCCTCGAAGAATGTGGATTGAGGGACTTGGAAGGAAGGAGAGCCATGAAAGGCAGATAGGAAAGGGGAAACAGGAGAGGGTCCACCCCAGAGGTAATGGATAAAAGGGGGAAAACGTATCCAGATCAGGAATCCTCGGGTTCGCCAGCTCCCGAACTTACCAGCCGTGAGCCCCGAGGGTGCACCAGAAGTGGTGGGGCTAGATACACCCTGCCTCATTGAGGGCCTTGAGCAGATGGCAGGAGATAACATGAAAAGAAAAAGAAGGCTGACCCCTCGCAGAAAGAGGGAATCAGAAAAGATGAGACAAGGGCCAATTAAGGCGGGAAAGGAAGAGACTCCCTAGGCCTCGGATACCCTAATACCGTCGGGGTCGGAAGAGAACAAGAGTTGACCAAGTTAGGTCGACAGGAAAGAAGACAGAGAGGAGCCCGGCACAAGTAAGTGGAAGCAATGCCGGATTCAGCTGGGGCCCCGTGGTCGCCAACCCACGTCCCATTAGATGTGAGCCCCTAGGGATGAGAAGAAAGAATATCCTCCTGAGAGAATATAACAAAATCAGCAACAACCAACAATTGCAAATCCATGAGGACCTACCTGCCATCCAAATCAACAGATTCCGCTCCAGACATCCTGCATTCAGAACAGCAATCAACCTGGCAGGCCATAACTTCAATCTTCATGGTATAATAACACTCCACCAAAGCTACATAGTTTTCTCCAAAGCAAAAACAAATCATGGGATCTTTGTTTGTCCCGTAGGATATGGTGTACACTGAATAGGATACGTACCAACCATGGGAGATGTGGTGATCTTTTTTACAAATTGGGAGAGATTGCCTCTCCTGAGTGCACCTGTTGATACAGACAATCAGACATATAGTCGCAGAGTGCCCTCAGAACTTGTTTGGTGGTAATCGATTGCATGCTACAACAAATGCGATGGAAAGGAAGATTGTAGTTTTACGTGACCGTTAATCTCGAGATCATAAGCCACTGGACCTCCTTTTTATGTGGAATCCGAACCACGGAACATGACATTACATTTTGAAACTCTCACATGTATTGACCGGAAATTGAACCCGGTCCGCCGTGGTGAGAGACCAGCAGCTTGACGGCTGCGCCACCACGCCCCCCAAATGCGATGGACTATGTAAATAATTCATCTGTAAATTTGTAAATCTTGTATATATATTTTCTTTTTGTTCCAAAAGTGATGAGTAAATGCCATACGATTAATAATAATAATGGAATAAACGTATGTTATTTTGTACTGGTGCATTTTTCCAATAGTTCAGGATTTATTTTCGTATCCAGGACAGTTTTTTTTAGCGTATGGCTTTGAGTGCCGGGAATGTCCGAGTACATGTTCGGCTCGCCAGTGTTGTAGCTGCTTCGAGACGGACACCCGATGGGTGAGCTACAAGTACCGTTGGGGAGGGAAGTTCGAATGTAAGGACGAGGAGTTGGAAGGTAGCGGCTGTGGCCTATAGTTAGGGACCAACCCCGGCATTTGCCTGGAAGGAAGATGGGAAACCACAGAAGACCATCTTCAAGGTTGCCGGCGGGGGGATTCAAACCTCCTCGCCTCCCGGATGTGAGCGACTGCCAGCAGTCATGCCGTAACGACCACGGCTAACTCACCCGGTTCCAGGACAGTACAATACAGTTATTTACAATTTAAACATATTTACAATATTTATTTAATGAAATGTTGTTTATACCCATTTTACCCAAATGACCCTACAGTAGGGAAAGAGAAATGTGTTCAGAAAGAGAGAACATCAGTAGAGTTCCTTTAAGGAGCGGAACAGCGAGGTCACCTGCCGTTCTGTAGAGACAGAAGAAGGAAGCATTACTCGAAAAGAAGCGCACTACGAATTAACATGGAGAATAATTGACATACATAAATGAATAATGAATGGAAAGTGAGTGCTGATAACTAAAAGACTTGTTGTAAAGCGGAAACAGAGACCAGGTGAATTAATGAGCAAGTTAAAAGAAAGTGAGCAACATTTGTGGCTGGAGTTATGTAAATGACGACACAAAAATCTGACAAGCTCTTTGTACTGCAGTCTCATGCAAATGAGATCTCCATCATGTAAATTAGATCCGAGCGCCAGCGTCTAGGAGACTCCAGCCGCCAATTGCAAGACTTGGGATGCCGGGCTCCTAGCGTTCCGACCCCGATAGCACTAGGGTGTCTTTCATTCCCCTCCCTTACATGTCCCTTATATCACCATATTGTCGTAATTCCTGGTTTAACCGTGGGTGGAAAGGGAGTGACGCAAGGTGAAGTGACATGTCGGGGCTGAGCTTACTTCTAAATTTTACAATCATACTTGGCAAGAACTTGATAACATGTGTCATTTTAGGTGTGTAAATGCATTTTTCTCTAAGACTGAGGTAAATGCCTAAAACAAAGACCTGGAGGGTGACAGACTGCACTCCGGAATTCACTAATCACTGCTGCACATTAAAAGTACTGACAAATATCACTAACATACTGTCGAATATCTCTAATGTTGCTTAAATGAAGGTTTTCATTAGTAGCTTGTCGGCAGAACGACGGCAGATTTTTGTGGCCTACACATTGACGTCATATTGCGTTGCCAACATGTCCGATACAAAAAAATACAGTCAGTCTGAAAGACTAGACGTTATATCATTTCAAATGACGCATGCTACAAATGCTACACATGTTAGAAAGGCTCTTTCAACAGACTCCATTACCCATTAACTTAGGCTTCCCGCGCGGGCACCTCTTTAAGGGTCACCCTGTATTTGAGTCTGTTATATTGCAAACCTCTTTAAGGGTCACCCTGTATTTGAATTGAATTTAACATAATGTACACCTCGTTAAGTGTCACCCTGTAATTTGCTCTGACTTCCTGCATACCTATATAGGAGGCACCCTGTATTCTTATCTGGCATCTTGTATATCTCTTTAGAAGTCACCCTGTATTCTTGTGTGACATCTTGTACACCTCTTTAGGAGTCACCCTCTATTCTTGTCTGGCATCTTGTACTGTATTTTGCTCTAACATCCTGCACACCCGGTATTCTTGTGTGACATCTTGTACACCTCATTAGGAGTCACCCTGTAATCTTGTCTGACATATTGTGCACGTATGAGGGTCCATTACGTACGAGGAGCGGGAAACCAGAAGCAGCTGTTTGGCCAAACTCAATCATGTGCTCATTGCAGTTGGATGCTATTAGATCCAGAGTAGAAGAGGAGGTTGCAGTGTGATGTGTATCTTGATACGGGAGCCACGACTTATTGCAAGTATTTAGAGTTTCTACTATGTTTTCGTTTCAAATGTAGCCGACCCAAAATGGGCATTGAAATCACCGGCTAATATTACATATTTATAACTAAAAATGTGTAAAAGCATGTCATTTCATAGTAGTTCCATAAAGCCGACTTTGGGTGCTCTATAAGCACAAATAAATAATACTTTAGTATCTTTCAGGCAAATCTCTACGAAGAGGTACTCAGGTCTGAAATTCTCATTATTTGGGGATTTGCAGATAACCCGGCACTTAATGTGCTGTCGAACATACACTGCTACTCCACCCCCTTCTCTACGTTGTCTGTCATTGCGGTAGATATTATATCCTGGCAAGGTTACAGATGCATCAGTAATGGACTTATTGAACCATGTTTCACTAACAGCGATTACATCAATACCGGAGTTAACAAATGTGTATTCAAATTCTGCGAAATGTTCTAGCATTTTACGTGACTGCGTGTTCAGGTGAGTTACTTTAAAATCATTGGGTAATCTATCAGCTATATCACAAAGATAGGCATGCGTATCATACTCATTGGTACAAATGTTCATGCAAAAGATAATTGAAAGTTATTGTAAAATTGTTCAAAAAGTCCAATTCTCGGAGTATTTTCAGGGTGGGGGTTGTCGCAATGCTAGCGAAGCTGACGGCTCAAAAAGAAACTGGAAGGACAGTGGCACTACTTTTTCTTCAGCGGACCCCAACCAAGCTACGCAGGATGTGCGCCGAGACTCAGCTGACATTTTAAGCCTGATGAGTAATACGAACCTAATCGAGGAGCTCGTGGATCGAGTTGCCAATAAGATGATTGATAAACTAAAAGAAACAATAGATTTTAACACCCAGGTCATCAATGAACTCAGACAGGAACTTGCCAGGCGAGATGACACTATAAATCAACTTGAGCTGCAACTGAATGACCGCACTGATGAACTTGAGGAGTACCAGCGTCGAAATAACTTGAGAATATTTGGTATTCCAGAAACTCCAGGCGAGGACACCAACAGGTGTGTAATGGATGTTGCTGCCAAGTTGAATGTGACAATCGATCCCCAAAGAATAGACCGATCTCATCGTGTAGGATTCCGGGATGCTGGAAAGAAGCGGCCAATAATAGTGCGGTTTGTTTCCTATGCAGATCGAGCAGCACTCTTCAGGTCGAAGAAATACTTAAGGAATACCGGCATAACTATAAGAGAAGATCTGACGAAAACCCGGACTGATATTGTAAAACAAGCAGTAAGCCACTTTGGGTTACACGGGGTCTGGACTGCAGATGGCGTTGTTCTGATCCGCATTGATGACACGAGGCATCGTGTGAAAACACTCCGAGAATTGGACTTTTTGAAGAAAAGGTTTCCCACTTCTCGTACGTAAAGGACCCTCATACGTGCCAGTGTGAGGGGGCTCAACTGATCAAAGTTACAAGTGTAAGCACAAACATGTAATATGATTACTGGTGGAACTTTAACTACAGTGTCTAGCCAAAATACAAGCCGATATTATTGATTAATATTTAGAAAATAGCTTAAGTTTTTGATTTTGTAATTTTTGATATTTCTTGTTTAACAATTTTACAATAACATTCAATTATCTTTTGCATGAATATTAGTACTGCCCCCGTAATTGAATTATAGCGAGACCACGGTGGCTATATTGGAAATTATAAAGAAAGTTAAGGCTGTCATAGTTATGACGTGGGTAGTCATGACGTAAGCACGGATGACGCAGACGTTATACCAGCAGGCTACTTGAGCTGAGATTCTCAATGACGTCAGCATTTATTCGAGAAAGATCCGAGATTTACGACGCAGTCGCAGGAAACGTGGAATTGTGCTGAGGAAGAAATTATGCTATTGGAGGGGAGGCTCGAACCAATCAACGATTGTTTGAAGGAAGACGGAGATTGCTGAAACTATGGTATTTTTAATACTTTTTGGAATGAAGAATTGTGGAAATCCATTTGCAGTAGAGGCATTGATCTGGAATTTTGGTGAAAGTTATTTCCAGTTTTTGAATTTTGAAAATCCGTCAAGTATTGACGAAGTTGGAACTTCGAGCGATGACGCAGTAACACGCTATGGAAGGGATGGATACGCCCCTTATGAAGTTTATAAAAGGCCTTGCGCAGAAGAGAGGAGTCTCAATCGTCTCATATCGCATATCTCAAATCGTCAGATCTTCAGTGATTATATAGTCGTTTTGGTGAGACGTCGAGTGATATTAGTAGAAAGAGTCGTCTTTATAACGCGTGGTGAAGCCACCGCATTAAACGAGATTCAAGCAGACAAGCAGTGCAAGTTTACTGTGAGTAAAACTAGGTGAAGTTAAAACGCACATTATAACGCGTCTACAAGAGTGGCTATGAACAGTTAGCGGTTGCCTATAAGCTAATCCTATTGTGCAGTGCTACATTAAGCAGTGTAGTAAATTTGAACAATTTCAAGGAGTTATTTTAGAAGATACAAGCTGACCCGGCAGACGTTGTCCTACCAATCAAAGAAAGTGTTGTAACTTTGTTTCATGAAGTGCTTTTGGATAGACAATTTTTTTTTCAATTTCTGTTAACTGCCTCTAAACTATCGTGAATTGAATTAACTAATTTAGAAACATTCGTTGGAGCTGCACAACAACTCTCCAAAGTTTCATCGCAAACGGATAAATGGTATTTAACGCATATGGGTTTTGGTTTAAATGATTCGTGCGCTGTCACTCATTTGTTGAATTTACTCGTGCTCTACCAACTGTGAAATGGATTTACTAAGTTAGAAAGCTTCACGTAAGTGTACACAACAACTCATCAAAGTTTCATCGCAATCAATGAATAGTATATGAACGCATACATGATTTTGTTGGAACGCTTCGCTCGTCGTCTCTCATTTGTAACATCTACTCGTGCACTACCAATATTGTAAGATGGATTTACCAAGTTGAACACCTTCCCTGGCGTGTACACAACAACTCATCAAAGTTTCATCGGAATCGGATGAATGACATATGAACGCATAAGTGATTTTCTTTTAACGATTCGCGTGCCGTCACTCATTTGTTGAATCTACTCATGCGCTACCTATTGTAAAATAGATTTACCAAGCCTGAAACCTTCTCTGGCGTGTACTCAATGATTCACCAAGGTTTGATCGCAATCGGATGAATGATATATGACCGCATACGGGACATTGTGGCAACGATTCGTGCGCCGTCGCTCATTTGTTGAATCTACTCGCGTGCTACTTATTAAAAACTGGATTTACAAAGACAGAAACATTTCCTGGAGTGTACACAACAATTCATTAAAGTCTCATCGCAATCGGATAAATGGTATATGGACGCATACGGTACTTTGTTGAAATGATTCGCGTGCCGTCACACATTTGTTGAATCTACTCGTGCACTACCTATTGTAAAATTGATTTATTAAGCCAGAAACCTTCCGTAGGGTGTACAAAACATCTCACCCCAGTTTCATCGTAATCGGACGAATAGTATTTGAACGCATACGGGACCTTACTGAAAAGCTTCGGGCGTCGTCGCTCATTTGTTGAGTCTACTCGTGCGAAACCTCCTGTGAAATGGATTTACTAAGTTAGAAACCCTCACGTAAGTGTACACAACATCTCACCCTAGTTTCATTGCAATCGGATGAATGGTATATGAACGCATACGGGACTTTGATTAAAAGTTCGCGCGTCGTTGCTCATTTGTTGAATCTACTCGTGAGCTACCTATTGTATAATGGATTTACTAAGTTACAAACCCTCAAGTAAGTGTACGCAACATCTCACCCAAGTTTCATCGCTATTGGATGAATGATATTTGAACGCATAGGGGAGTTTGTTGAAACGCTTCGCCCGTCGCCGCTCATTTGTTGAATCTACTCGTGCGCATCCTCCTGTGAAATGTATTACTAAACTAGAAGCCTTCACTTAAGTGTACACAACAACTCATCAAAATTTCATCTCAATCGATGAATGGAACATAAACTTATACGGGATTTAGTTGAAACGCTTCGCGCGTCGTCCCTCATTTGTTGAATCTAGTCGTGCGCTACCAATTGTGAAATTGATTTACTTAGCCAGAAGCCTTCCCTTGAGTGTACACTACATCTCACCCAAGTTTCATCGCCATCAGACGAATGGTATTTGAACGCATAGGGGACCTTTTTGAAACGCTTCGCGCTTCGTCGCTCATTTGTTGAATCTATTCGTGCGCTATCTATTGTAAAATGGATTTACTAAGCCAAACACCTTCCCTGGAGCTCACTCAATATATCACCCAAGTTTCATCGCAATCGGATGAAAGGTATATGAACGCATACGGGACTTTGAAACGCTCTATCGTGCAGAGACAAACAGTAGAATTCGACATCACTGCCACCTTTGGTATAAAACACAACTTTTCGCCACGGGCGGAGTGTATGTAATGGCGGTAGTTGCACAGGTTGCGACCAGGTGGCTCTAACGTGCAGAGACAAACCGTCCAAAGACATCAGCTTTCACCAAGGCCAAAACTAATGGTTTCCATGACGACTGTTTTTGACTGTATATTGTGGTTCTAAAATTGTGTGTAAATTGTGGTTCTAAAATTGTGTTCATTCCACCTACCGGGTCAGATTGTGAATCTAAACCATACATGGACCCACCCTAATATGCATACCAAATGCCATCAAAATCGGTCCAGTCGTTTAGGAGGAGTTCAGTCACATACACACGTGTCGAAGAATTATATATATAAAGATTAGCACTTTTAGACGACTGACAAAAGTGATTTTCTCGCCACCTGAGAAGCACGTTATAGCGTCAGATCCTACGCTACGGCTGACACTGCTAGTATAACAGGGAGACTTCTGATTGCTTTTGTGACACAACGCTACAGTATTATGGAGCAGTTTAATAAGGCAGTTTGTTCTTCTATTACCATAACCGAAGAGAGGATGGAAGGCTAAAGGACTTTAATGCAATTGGGACATACATCGTTGGAGTAAGATAGCAACATGGAACTTCGCTAATTGCCATTCCATACAAGCGGACATGTGGTGAACAACCATCTACACCCATGTTTCGTGGCTCAACGCTGAATACTATCCAACAGCAATGGAAACGATTTCATACTCTCTGAATATGAATATTTCAATGGAAATTACTACATAAACTTCATGGCGATTTTCTACAAGATCTTCAGGGATTTTTCAAGAGAGGTCAGGGTAGTCCCGACTCACAAAGAAGAATTTTGCCGGAAGGATGTCTTTCGTCTTCATGGAGCAGTGCAATTTCCGGAGGAGGAAGCAGTTCGATTCTCCGAGGGTGCTGTTTCCTGTTTCGAGGATGGAGCTCAGCTTTAACTTGGTGAAATGGATCCATCAGCAGTCTTCTTTGGGGAATTTTCCTCTGGAACTTCAATCGGCAGATAAGGTAGTCGTGAACGTTTATTGTATTTGAGTTTTCTAGCAATATCTGAGCAACCATTTTCCCATATTTTCTGTCCTAATGTAATTTGCCCTATATTCTTGTTTGAGATTCCTATTCTCAGTACTCCTTGATGAGTTATGCCCTTTTCGACGATTTATTAAGACATGGTTATGTCATGGGCATAGTTAAATGATTTTGGATCAGTTGAGACTGATATTTAGATATTTCAGTAATTTGCTTATTTTTGGTAGTCACGATTTGACTACAAGTTAATGATTTTCATGGCAGATTTAAATTCAGACAGCGTGTCTCTTTATTAGAGTAATTTCTATCCCAGTTTAATTACTTTGACCAATTTTCTGTCATCATCAAGAAGGAAGAACATTTAAATGATTTTAGAGCGTTAAAATCCATTGCGTTGTCGACGATCTTGGAAATACTAGTCGTTATTTGAAATTGATTGCAACACAGACATTTATCGTTAGTTATGAACGACCATTGCATCATAGACAATTTTGTGAAAGATGAACGTTAATTATGTATTATTGAATGCACTAAAGTCATGAACTTTTGTTAGGAGTTTTTTCTCAATTAGAAATTTGAATAATAATGTTTGCATTCCACAGTCTAATTGGATTCTATTCGACTATTTTGCAGTTTAGTCGCACTTTGTTTGATGATAGTATTTTTATACTACAATACTTTGAAGATGATAATCTTAAATTTTGATAGACCAGAGAGGCGTATATAAGCGTATTCACTATTAAATTTGTTTGTGATTGGCAAATTTTTACTTCATTTCGATTCATGAATGAAATCCACGAAGGTTAAATGACAACAGTTTTGAAACTATTAATGATTATAAGGATTTTGAAGTGGAACTATGAATGTATAATCGCCAGTGCAGCGGACATGTTGAAAGTCGCTGATGTATAATGCCCTTGAAGTAAATGAAGGAGGTTCCCACAGTAATTAATGATGTTAAAGAATTTGTTAGTGGAGGTTTTTGTAAATTCTGTGGAAGATTTTGATGCCGTATATATTAATATATGATGAATTTTGGGCCTAATTTTAATGCAGTTTTGTGCATTTTTTTATAAGCGACGTATTTACCGCTGGAGTGTATTGTATTTGTCCTTTGAAAATTAATCAAGTGAATTTACTGTTATAATTAACAAGAGTATTGAAAGAATTTGAGATAAGATTTTGAATGAAGATTACCGTCACAAATAATTATAATTATTAAACATTTATTAAACCAGAATGTGACATTAACATGTATAACTAGCCTTCATTGGTCGATTATATTGACACGATTATGAAATTACCAACCGGATGAACATGTGGTTAATGTATTTCTCAAATTAATAATTTGAATAATTTAAATGTTAATATTGTAAATAATAATGTAAATATCTTTGACAATAATGTGGAACGGAAGTAATGTTAGAGGCGTGTTCAAAATTCTTTTTGTCTTTAACTATATTATAAACAATTTCTAATTATTATAAATAATTTCTGAGTTTTTGTTATAAACATTTAAGAGTTTGTTTTATACTCTAAACAATGCTTATTAAACATTTGAATGATAATTTAACAAGTTTAGGGATTGTCAGAATAATCCAGTGGTATTTGAGTAAAGCATTTGAAAGATTTGCGTAACAATATTTATGAGTTGTCTTGCGGACATTTAAAACTTTTGAGAGTGCTGGATTCTTACGCAACGTGGCTTGACAAGTGAGCCCATTTGACAGGTGTACGTCAGGTTGAAGGGTAGATGGCAGCTGGCCAGACAACTGGTTATCAGCGGACAAGGTCGTCTACATTGTGGCCTTGCGCCTATAAATACAAGTGTCATGTTTATTAAAAGAAACCAAATGCTCTATAAATGTGTCTCGTCCTGACTTCCTTTTTCCAATCCAATTGTGTTATGAATATTACGTTATTTTGAGCTCGGGGGAGCTAACATGTTGTATAATAACTTTGCAAGTCCTATAGGAGGACGTAGTCAGATTGACATGGGCTACTGTTAGCCACATTTATTTTGTTGAGTTGTTAAAGTCATACCCTTTATTTGAAATAAAGCTTTTGTACAGTTCAAAGTTCTTGCCTTCGTTTTGGTTCATTTTTAAATGTCATGGTCAAGATTATTGTGGGAGCATACTTTAGAGATCCTGTTGTCAACCCAATCCCCGAGATATTTATAAGAGGTAAGTGAAGGTAAGTATGGACCCCCGTCTATTTTGGTGTGTTCCACAATAATTCCTTGTTAACTTCTGTGCTCAAATCTCGGTAGTATCTGTCAGTGCCATTTTCATTGGTGTAGCTGAGCTGGTGCGGTGGTTTATTGGCAATCCGATTGAGGGGGCGGATATCTGACAGCCTACTATCCGGGTAAACGGGGACAGTACCAATGAGTATGATACGCATGCCTATCTTTGTGATATAGCTGATAGATTACCCAATGATTTTAAAGTAACTCACCTGAACACGCAGTCACTTAAAATGCTAGAACATTTCGCAGAAATTGAGTACACATTTGTTAACTCCGGTATTGATGTAATCGCTTTTAGTGAAACATGGTTCAATGAGTCCATTACAGATTCATCTGTAACCTTGCCAGGATATAATATCTACCGCAATGACAGACAACGTAGAGAAGGGGGTGGAGTAGCAGTGTATGTTCGACAGCACATTAAGTGCCGGGTTATCTGCAAATCCCCAAATAATGAGAATTTCAGACCTGAGTACCTCTTCGTAGAGATTTGCCTGAAAGATACTAAAGTATTATTTATTTGTGTTTATAGAGCACCCAAAGTCGGCTTTATGGAACTACTATTAAATGACATGCTTTCACACATTTTTAGTTATAAATATGTAATATTAGCCGGTGATTTCAATGCCCATTTTGGGTCGGCTACATTTGAAACGAAAAACATAGTAGAAACTCTAAATACTTGCAATATGTCGTGGCTCCCGTATCAAGATACACATCACACTGCAACCTCCTCTTCTACTCTGGATCTAATAGCATCCAACTGCAATGAGCACGTGATTGAGTTTGGCCAAACAGCTGCTTCTGGCTTCTCAGCACATGATCTCTTATACGCTGTATATACCCTGTCAACTCCAAAATATAAGCCCAGTATTCGAACTTTTCGAGACTTCAGCAGGTTTAATTATGAAAGGTTTAAGGCTGATGCCATCTCAGTTCCATGGCACACTGTTCTCGAGCAGCAAACTATAGATGAGAAGGTCGAAAAATTCAACACATTTTTAATTGATTTATATGATCGCCATGCCCCAGTGCGCTCAGCTAACGCGAGGCACGCACCAGCTGCCTGGATCAACACAGAAATAAAAGATCTAATAAGATCTCGAAATAGAGCCAGAAAGAAGTGCAACAGAACACAGAAACCCGAGGACATTGTAGAATACAAAAGCTTACGCAACACAACCCAGCAAGTTATTCGTAATACAAAGATACGTTACACTTATTCGCTAATTAATTCAGCTAAAAACTCTTCGGCTTTGTGGAGAGCTATAAAAACTCTCGGTGTTGGAAAATCCAGACACAAAAGCAATAACCCAACAATGAGCGCTAATGAGCTTAATAAGCATTATTTAAACGTATCAACCGTTGTAGACAGCAATAGAGTTTTGTCAACTGTTGCTAACTACAGGGAAAAATTTACTGACCGACGGGAAGAATTTCATTTTGGCTATATATATCCAGAGGACATTCATTTAGCCATATTTAGGATAACTTCAAAAGCCATAGGACCAGATCATATGTCTATTACGCTATTGAAAATGAATATGGACCTCCTCATGCCAGTTTTATTGCATATATTTAACTATAGCCTGCAAATGGCTATTTATCCGACACAATGGAAAAAAAAAGTCCTCTCGGCACGCCGGAAGGCGGAGGTAGATTTCACCGGACAAACTTGGGGATAGGCGAAAATAGGCAGAATATGCAGGTTTTCGTAGAAGGATCAGACCTCATTAATTGCATGAAAGTATTTTATAATTGGAGATTAATTAACTTTGTTTTTCGTCATTTTATGCATATTTTAAACATTTTATTGTCTTATGATGACGGTTAACTTCTTGTCATTTGGAGTCCATTTTTATACTTGTGGTCACACTGTCCTTATGCAAGGTTTCGACACTGATGTATAACTATGTAACGGTCTGTTACTTCTTCACGCAAAATTATATCTCCCGCAGAGATGTTGGTTGGTTCCTCAGTTTAGGGGCTGCGACAACGCGGTCATGTAACCCCGTGGACTTTGGGTGAATGTACAATCTGTCTGATAAACGGTGTGAATTGTGATGGCTGTATTAGTCTGTAATTCAGGTAAGGAATGCAGACGCTCAATTTCAAACAGTAATTCCTAATGTTGCTACCAGATACTACCGTCAACGACACCTAGCTGTGAACTTGGCTACTAGATGCCACTGCAATCAGCAACTCGCAACGAACGTTGGATCCTCCCCTCCAAAGGAAAGCATACTGAGGGATTTTTAGCGCTCTTAGAAAATCCGACTACTTTGGCCGGCTTTGAACCCGCGACCTTGGGCATGCTACCAGTTACGTCACCGAAGCCGCTTCACACTTAGATGGAAATCTGAATCTGATCTCGCGCAAGTGCGTTGTCATGGCAACGTCTGATGGCTCATCCCTCATCAATTTAGTAGTGTTGGCATGGCAACCACTGATAGCTCTTGGCATTTTCTTATAATTCCGAAATCATTTTTCTCATCCCTTAGCGTAATGGTGGGTCATTTCAAAAATTCTTTCAGACAAAAGTTTTAGGTAATTATTAGGGGAATATTGTCCATTTTGTACGGTTTTGATGTTGTGCCTATTAAGAGAGATATGATTAATGCTTCCCGAAAAACCCACTTTTTCCCACCCTTTTGGTCAATGGTTGGTGCTATAAAAAAACTCTTCAAACATAAATTTTTGAGCTTCTTCCGGCACATAGTATGAACTTTGAACGGATTCGATATTTCACATATTAAGAGAATTATAGCAATATTTCATTTTTTCGAAAAAAAGTCCCCCATTTTCATCTCCTTCGACCGATTTAGCCCAGTAACGAACTCGACCGATATTTTATGGGTATACATATTCGATAAAAATTTCAAAGTGATTGGTGCAAAATTACGGCAGTTATCGTGTCCACAAGAAACTGATATACATATATATAAACATACATAAACATACATACATTATATATAAACTTTTGAACTGACGGTGGTTTGGGGTCTGGGGGATGTGAAACGCGAAGATATGTCAAAATTTTCCGGAAATCGAAACATGGTACCCATTGCAATAGTTAGCTTTCTAATGAAATCTACCTAAAATACTACCATCAACGACACCTATCTGTGAACTTGGCTACTAGATGCCACCGGAACCATCAACTCGCAACGAACGTTGGAACTTCTCCTCCGAAGGGAAGCAAACTCAGGGATTTTTAGCGCTCTTAGTAAATCCGACGACTTCAGCCGGGTTTGAACCCGCGATCTTGGGCATAGAAGTTCAGCATGCTACCAGTTCCGATACCGAAGTCGCTTCCCACAGACAGATGGAAAACTGAATGTTATCTCGTGCAGTGTCGTTGTCATAGTAACTGCTGATGGCTCATCCCTTATCAATTAAAAGTAAAGTTGTCATGGCAACCTCTCTTGGCTCTTGGTATTTTCTTATAATTTAAATCATTTTGCTCACCCCGTGGCGTAATGGTGGGTCATATCAAAAATTCTTTCAGACAAAAGTTTTAGGTAATTATTGGAGGAATATTGTCCATTGTGTACGGTTTTGATATTGTGCCTATTAACAGAGATATGATTAATGTTTCCCGAAAAACCCACTTTTTCCCACCCCTTGTGTCAATGGTTGGTGCTATCAAAAAACTTATTTGACATAAATTTTTGGCACTTATCCGACACATATTATGAACTTTGAATGGATTCGATATTTCACGTATTAAGAGAGTTATAACGAAATTTCACTTTTTCGAAAAAAGCCTCCCATTTTCACCCCCTTCGACCGATTTTACCCATTAACGAAATCGACCGAGATTTTAAGGGTATACATATTACGTAAAAAATTCAAAGTGATTGGTGCAAAATTATCGTGTCCACAAGAAACTGATATACAGTACATATACAGGGTGTATTTGATATGATGGAAGTCCGTTACACTGGTGATAGAAGAGACTATTCTAAGCTTCCTAGGTAAAAAATTTGTCACCTATCTTGAAATTGATAATTAATCATTAAAAAGTCAATGTTTTTAGTTATTTCAAAAACTAATCAGGCAGAAAGTGGTGCGGCAGGCTGGGGAAACGAGGCGGAGCCCGATGTGACGACGCGCGAAGGGGAAGTTGTTACGTAATCGGAGCATTGACCTTACCGGTTGACTTGAGGGGTGGTAGGCTATCAGCTGTTTGAGCTCTACCGTCTCGTAAGAAAATGTGCATTGCCGTTGTTCTTATTGTTGTTGTTGACAACGCACGCAATGGCTTGGGACGTCAGGACCGGTAGTATTGTGTAGCCTACTTTGTAAGTGTGGAATTCATTGATTGATGTTCATGTATAAAATAATTTCGATACTCAGCCCTGATGTATCATTGGCGTCCGTGTCGGACCTTCTGTTGACTAGTTTCTGAAAATACTAAAAACATTCTCTTAATGAAATGCAGTGTGACAAAATTCCGACATCCCGCAGTCTGTTCAGAACTAGGCATTTAGGACGGAAGTAAAAAACTTGACGTTTTGTTTGAGAGGCTTGGCGATTTTGGTCATTTAGCCCCATGTAGCTGGGTGTGGGTAGAATTTGTGTGATAACCTGTGTTTTGTGGTTTCTGTAGAAATGTGGGTATTTGTAATTCAGGTGAGGATTCGGAAGAAGGCGCCGGCCCTGTGGTGTTGGGGCAGTGCAACTGCCTCTCACCTGGAGGCCCTGGGTTCGATTCCTGGCTCCATCAGGGATATTAGAAACTGACGTGAGGGCTGTAACGCAGTGCACTAAGCCTCGTGAGGGCAATTAAGTAGCTGTCTAACAGTGAGGCAGTGCCCGAGTCAGGAAAATCAAGATTAATGGCCGAGGGGACCCGATGCACTGACCACGCGTCACCCTAATATCTGCAGGCCAAATGGCTGGACAGCGGTCGCTTGGTAGGCCTAGGCCCTTCATGGGCTGCACTGCCAGCGGTTATGATTATTGAGAAGAAGGCGGCCGTGGCCTTAAGTTAGGAACAATCCCGACATTTGCCTGGGGTAGAAGTGGGAACCCATGGAAACCTACTTCCAAGATTTAATACTAGTATGGTACCACATGTTCATATTGTGAATTGTCCCATCCCATCTCCAGCCCTCGGGTGGCCATTAACTGGAGAGGGGGGGGGGGGGGGGGAGGATTGATTTATTGGTCCATCAACAATGTAAATACATATGAAAATACACGAAAATGAAAATAAAATACAAATACATTGTTATAATACAGTGTTATAATAATAATAATAATAATAATAGTCTAATAATAATAATAATAAGAGTCAGCATGTGTAGTTCTGGTGGTAGAGTGCTAACCTTCCCGAGGGTGCGATCTACGTTCAGTCATGTAGTAAATGAATGGGATCTAATAAGATCATCTCCATGGATTTCATGGCACATACAAGAAATCCTACGTACATTAAAGTCTGGCAACTCGACATACCAAAACGAAACATAAAAGAAGTTAGTGTGTCTAAAAGCCAATTATTACTATTATTAGTATTATTAATATTTTTATTACAGTTGTTGCACTATCTTCACACAAAGATAGACCAACAGTTCCTTAAATTAATTTACCAAATCTTTAGGATTTCTATTTTCTATGCATAGTTCATGAAGTTGGAAAAATCCTAGACAGATCCACCATCACTAGTCATGTAGCCACTCCCCATGAAGGTGTGAATCAGCTGTTCATAGGCTCGGTTTGTGTATTTCAATGTCATTGGCAGACAAGGCGAGGAGGTCACTCAACTGCAGACTCTGGTCAACATTCCTCAGCGTAGGAGGGGAGGGAGACGGGGAGAAGTCAGCTCTGCTGCTGAGGGGAACGAAGTGAAAGCCCGTTTCCAAGATATTGACCGACGATTTTTGTGATTTAATTCCACCTACACTAATTAAGATCCGACTTAATTTCATGAAGATATTTGCTTAGAATACCATCTTCTATCACCAGTGTAAAGGACTTCCATCATATCAAATACACCCTGTATATATACATACATAAATTATATATAAACTTTTGAACTGACGGTGGTTTTGGGGTCTGGGGGATGTGAAACGCGAAGATATGTCGAAATTTTCCGCAAGTCGAAACATGGGACCCATTGCAATAGTTAGCTTTCTAATGAAATCTACCTAAAAGCCAACATCGAAGCAATACCAAAATTCACGAACGCCTTAAACTGTAGTGACTTTAGACCAATAAGTATATTGTGTGCAATTGGGAAAGCGTTAGAACGGATTGTTTTTGATCAGTTTTATGAATATATAAATTCCAACAATATCCTAAACCCGAACCAATCTGGATATAAATCAAAACATAGTACTCTGACAGCCTTTATCAAAGTCACAGACGACATTCGTCTAGCAATGGACCGGAAGGAAATAACTATATTATCTCTATTCGATTTCAGCAAAGCTTTTGACAGAGTTCACCATGAGATCCTACTAGTTAAATTAAGAAATCTAGGCCTTTCAAAGTCAGTAACGAACTGGTTTAGGTCTTACCTAACAGGCAGATTTCAGAGAGTAGTCCTAGCAGATGACAATGTTTCAGAATGGTGTGAAGTAACAACAGGTGTGCCGCAGGGTTCGGTCCTTGGTCCACTCCTGTTCTCCGTGTATATAAATGACCTTCCATCTGTCCGTAAATTCTGTCAACATCATATGTACGCAGATGACCTTCAGCTATATCTACACACGGATCTGAAATCCATTCATTTGAACGTAGCCCTAATTAACAGTGACATTCAAAGCCTATCTCAGTACGCACTCGATCATAATCTAATACTTAACTTCGAAAAAACGCAACCGATCATCATCGGCTATACCAAATTACTCAGTTCTCTACCTGACCCAGTACCACCTTTACAGCTTGCATCCCAAACAGTTCCGTACCAGTCAGCAGTAAGAAATCTGGGAGTTATTTTTGACTCTCGATTATCGTCGCAGGATCACACAAACATGATTCTGAAAAGGGTTGCATCGTCATTATATCAAATTAGGCGAACTTTCTTCTATTTGCCTCAAAATGTACGAAAGATACTGATACAGAGTTTGATATTACCAATATTTGACTATGGATCTATAATTTACCATGATATGGGAGAGGTCCTCAATACAAAATTGCAAAGAATGCAAAATGCTTGCTTGCGGTTTGTTCTCAATGTACCAAGAGAGTCTCATATAACTCCATTTTACGTCCAGATTGGATGGCTAAAGTTAAAGGAACGAAGACAGTATGCCATGGCTCTGACTGTGATAAAAATTCTAAAATTCAAAATTCCGTCTTATATTTACTGCACACTGACTCCCATGCAATCAGTGCATAACCGTGCGAATAGACACACTGCACAAATGCTCCAGATACCTCATCACAGAACCGAAAAATGCAAAGGTTCATTCCGTATTTCAGCTAGTATTCTCTGGAATAAATATAAATTGCACCAGTATTCAGGACTTCCTATCAGAGCGATAAAACACTCCCTTCATTGTAATCTATCAGCTATACAATTATCATGATCAATGTGAACAGATGTAATAACAAGAACTTCTATTGTCAACTGTATGTATAGGTTAAGTTTTTTCTTTCTTCATTTATTCTAATGTATTTAACCGCCCTCTGAATGAAGAGAGCTGCATAAAGAGGCTTTGTAGCCTCAGTGGCCTGTATACGAGAAACAATATTATTATATATAATGCACTCAACTTCTTGTTGGACATGCCGTCTAGGCCAGTGTACTTTCTCTGCGTCTAGCAGCCTTCACTTGTTCGTCAGAAGTCAACCCAGTCAGTTAGAGCTTAACTAAAGCTCGCCTTCTCAACTCAAGAGGCAAACTTCTAAATTCGACGCCATGTTCGAATTTTAGAACCATCCGTCAACAGCAACATCGCCTTCTTCATGAAGCAAAGATAAGTACCGACTTCATGTTTTAACCTCATTCTCATCGCTTTTAAAAGGCTCAATGCTTTTATTTGGATTTTATAGACAGTGAAAGTTGCTATGCGAAAATAACTGCTTTCAAGAGATCTTCTTGACAAAACTTAAACTATCAAGTCTAACTTTCAATATGAAAGATTTTCTGAGATGCTATCTCACATCGAGGGATATTTCCAAAATACCCACTCTCTATATAATCTAGCTTTCCGCCGAGGGATTCTCTACCCAATTTAAACAACTCATCATTGCTCTGGAATCTTCCAGAACCTACACGCTATCTACCAGTTATACTGTCATGTACTTTCCACTCACATATGGGAATACTTTTTCAAACTAAGGAATCTTCCTTATGAACTGCTAATCAATATCTAATTTTTCTTCCTCCGTTGGGATTTTTCTGGTGCATTCAACTATAACCTACAAGTTTCTCAAGCAATAGACTCTCGCAAATCTAGTGTAGCTAGTTATTTTCCACCATTGCAATAACTTTCTTTGCCATCAACATTTTGCGCTACTACAGTGAACTCTTCAACTATATCAACAGACTATAGTGAAAACAGTGCCTGTTCAACTTTTCATCCGCGTCGCGCTCGTCCGAGTACAATAAATACGGCCATGAACACTTTTCCACAATCCCATTTGATCTTTCCCAAACCCTTTACTAACAAACCAAAATAATAAAATTGTTACTTTAGGTCTTTTTTCAATGAGGTGTCACTCTCAATAAGTGCCCTCCCTTACTTGCTCCACGTACAACGAATTAATGTCTGTAATCCTTCGTGTCTAGTGCATGCCTTAAATTATATTGTTTCTCCCTTTTAATGAGGGAACCCAATTCTTTCAACTCATAAGTGAGTTATCTCTAGGTTTCACGAAAGGGAAACTTGCCCCATTTTTCTCGTGATCCCTACTTAAACATAGGAGTTCTTGAAACTTCCTTTCGATTGTTCTCTTCAGGTTTCGCAATACGTGACCTGCCCTATTTGTATAATCTCCTATGAATAATCTAGCAAGTATTTCTGTATCAATACAAGAGGTTATATAAACTTCTATTTCATTTCTTCCTGTTTTTTGTTGTTACTTTCAAAGTTGTTATTATTTCTAAGATACTTATCTAGAAATCCTTAAAGTACACACCTTGTACTTGATTTATTGTTTAACTTTAATTACGTCAGTTATCTTTAAAATTTAAATTTATTCATCTTAGCCATTTCAAAATCTTACGAAGATTTTAAAGCATATAAAAGGTTTAAAACCAAAAGAGTTATCAATTGCCTGGCGCAAGCTTTAGATGTTTTCGGAGGTCTGCGACCCCAATCTATATATTTAAAACACTAAGCTGTTTTTTGTACACACGAGATTGTGAAAACGACTTAACCGATTGGCTTCGCAAGACATTCTAACGAAAGCTCTTGGCATGCAGATTTGCAGAGTGTCTCTAAAATAAACAAATATATTACGGTATATTTTTAAATTAATATAGAAAATAGCAGAATTCTAGGCCCTCACGCATGCGCACAATCCGCCTGGGGTCATGACAAAATGGCGGTGAGAAGTCCATTAAAATGTAAGTTATTTAATAAGCTTCCATGTAATTGAAAACATACATTAACCAAGTTCTGACAATAAAATATAATAACAGTATGAACGTATACGAATGTGCAACATTGATTTATTTGGATAATGAAATTGATTATTTCCTTCAAACAGCGGCTTTTGAATATAATGAAAGGCTGCGTCTGCTGCTATACATGGGTGCGAGAGTAGCCATGTGGTTAAGGCGACTGACTGTGGTTCCAAGAAGCGCTGGTTCGATCCCAACCCTCGCCAGTATTTTTTTTTTTTTTTACCACTGAAATATTGTTTAATCAAGGAGTAATAGTAAGGATTTATGTCTGTTAAAGATACTTATTTCTACATTCCCTCTAAATACGTTTTATTTTCGTTTTACCATTGCATTGCAGCATGTAATCAAAAGAGCAAACTGTTGTCCGCAGTACGCCGTTTAAATATCTGCAATGAGTTCCTATAACTGACAACAGGTGGCAGTAATTCGCCCACATAGTTCCATTAACTGACAGCAGATGGCAACACCATTGCATCGATATATTTAAAACACAAGACATGGCATGTTTTCACGTGATGGAAAATTATAAAGGAGGGGAATATTTAAGAAGGGAAATGTTGAGGAACATTAACCGACAGTTGAATGTGTAGGCTAGGTTGTTTATGTACCTTAATATTGCAATTTCTTCCCAATGCTTCGGTGGTCAAGTTATTAGCGTCCTAGACTAAAAGTTATAATTATGCATCGTCGATATACTCTTAAATTATTAAAGAAAAAAGTAGTTTTCCAGGCACTCGCGCGTCTCCACAATTGCTTTCGCCATGAGAGACACTTGGCAAATATAATTCGTTTGAAGGACTCCGACATCTTGGTCACTCAGCCCCGTGTACTTGGGTGTGTATGTGTGAAATTTTCTCTGATAACCTGTGTTATTGTGATGGCTGTATTACTGTGTGTATTTGTAATTAAGGTGGTAAATGCCAAGGAGACGGCCAAGGCCTTAAGTTAGGAACCATCCCGGTATTTGCCGTGGGAACCCACGGAAAACCACATCCAAGATTGTCGAGGTGGGAATTAAACCTTCCTCTTCTTAGTTATACCTCAAGAGACTGAATGTACCCCGATTTTGCCCTGAGACCAGAATTACATTTCTTGGCAGAGCAGGAAATGTAACCCGGGTCTCCGGGGCGATAGACAAGAATAGGTGGGCCTCCATGTGTTAATACGATTTTTGACATGCACGGGACATAGAATTCAAAAACTGCCTCCATTAGGGTGACTATCGAAGTGAGTATTGAGTATAGGCCTATGGTCATTCCAGTAGTTGGTGAAGTGATTCTATGTTCCCCTGCAAAATGTACTGCCATAACCTATAACAGGTGATGGAAATTGCTTATTTAGAGCAGTTTCGTACTGTTTATAACAAAATGAAGAATGTCATTCTGAGCTGCGTTTTCAAGCTATTGCAAAAAAAAATCGCTGGCAGGAACAATTATAAGGAATTTATTTTAAGCGATCAGTCTCATCGCATTCTCCTCACCAGCCAACTTGAATATGAAAGTCTCTGGACGGTCATGTTGAACTTCATTGTATAAGACAATTGTTTAATGATTATTTGTTTAGAGTACTGAGTCTAACTACGTAGTCGATTTCGGCAATGGAGGTATTATTTGCCATTTAATATTTAGCGGCTCCGTTATTACAGGACACTATAGTGTTATCGAATAATACGAAGCCACATTTAAAATCCAATATAAATAGGCCATTTCAGAAACAATTCCAGATATTATGCAATACAGTGTACTGTAAGGTCCTTGACGATCAAATGTAAACATTGTTCTACATTGTATTTCTCTTGCGTAAAATCTATGCGTGGTTACTTTGGTCTTTACTGTTGTGAGGGTAAAATTGATCTGCTGGAATATAAAATAGTTGCCAAGCTGCAACAATGTAATGATATTAATTTAAAAGTCATTGAACTTATATCCAGTAGTTCAAACACATACATCAGCGTTAACATGGATACTGAAGATGAAAGCCAGCTACTTCATTTCCCTATTATTGAATTTTTCAATTCCTTGGAATTAAGAGATTCGCCTCCACATACTTCGAACGTTTAAGCCGTAGATATGCTTCTTAGAAATCTGAACGTTTCCCAAGGACTCATATATGGTAATATATTAATTGTAAGAAATCGCTTGGATTCGGATATAATAGGTGCAGTAATATTAGGCAGAGAGCTCAAATCCTACGACTTGATTTAACACCTTCCGATAAAACACTTACAGGAAAATTCCTTCTTTTTAATAGGCAACAATGTCCTATACGCTCGGCCTACTTTATCAAAATCAATCAAGCTCAAGGAGAAACTCTTGAACGTATTGGGCTATTTACCTCATCACGTTTTCAGTCATGACCAGCAGGATAGTGAAGGTGCAAAAAAGATCCTGTTTGGGATGGTAAAGAATAAGAGGCGGAAGGATCCTACGGATTATGTTAGAATGGTGAACAAAAGGGGACAAGAGATAGAAAATAGGGAAGAACTGAAGAAAATGTGGAAAGAATATTTTGAAGAACTCCTGAATCCAAATGGAAACCACGGCGAGGAGGAAGAAATCGGGGAAGAGGTACAGTAGATGAACTGCAAACAAAAAAGGACTTAACATGGAAAGAAGTGGAAGATGCAGTGAGGAAGATGAAAGGAGGGAAGGCACCGGGTGTGGATGAGTTGAGTGTGGAGATGGTGAGAGCAGCAGGAGAGGTGGGGATACAATGGTTGTACCGAGTGATGAAGACAGCATGGAAGGAAAGGAAGACCCCAGAGGACTGGAAAAAGGGAATAATTGTCTCGATCTTCAAGAAAGGTAGTAGAACAGAATGCAGAAACTAACGGGGAATAACACTGATGAGTCATTGTGCAAAGTTGTTTGAGAAAGTTTTGGAAAGGAGAATTAGGACAAGGATAGAAGGAGGGATGAGGGAAGAACAACATGGCTTCAGATCAGGAAGGTCCACAGTGGATTTGATTTTTGCTGTAAGGCAGTTACAAGAACAGCACTATGAGTATGGAACAGATCTACTGATGGCCTTCCTGGACATTGAGAAAGCATATGACAGTGTATGCAGAAACAAAGTATGGTAGTCCCTGGAGGATAGAGGAATATAAAAATGGACTATAAGGAAGATTAAGGAGATGTACAAGGGAAGCGTGAGCTGTGTGAAAGTGGGAGGAGAGAGATCGGACTGGTTGGAACAGAGAAACGGCCTGAAACAAGGAAGTGCACTGTCACCGTTACTTTTCATTGTGGTGATGGATGACATAATGACCCGAGTGGCACAAGTAATTGGGGAAGGAAAGATGAAAGCAATGGTGCTTGCAGATGATTTGATGATTTGGGGAAACAAGGAGGAGCAGGTACAGGAACAGTTGGACGTGCGGGAAGGAATAATACAAGGTTATGGGATGAAATTTAGCATAAATAAGAGTGAGATGGTGATCACAACAAGGAAGAAGGAAAGAACCACAACGGGAATAACAATTGGTGGGGAACAGCCGAAGGAATTGGAGAGTTTCAAGTATCTGGCAAGCCTGATACAAGAGAATGGAAGAAACGATAGAGAAATAAATGAGCGGGGAAGACAGGCAGAAGCATTCCGGAGTAGTGTGAGAAGCATGTTATGGAGCAAGAATGTCCCTCAGAACAGCAAAAAGATCATATATCGGACGTACAATGTCCCTATCCTGACGTATGCCTCGGAGACCTGGGTTATGCAAGGAAGGGAGAAGAGCAAAATACAGGCCAGTGAGATGAGGTTCTTGAGAAGCAGTATTGGAGCTACAAAGATGGACAGAATAAGAAATGAGAGGACCGGAGAATTAATGAAGGATGAACCATTACAGACTGGTATAGAGAAATCTAGACTTAGATGGTATGGACATGTAAAACGAATGGAGGAGAAGAGGATACCCAGCAGGATACACGAGACGAAGTGGGAAGGAAAGAGACCAAGAGGGAGACCGAGAGACAGGTGGCTGAAGGGGGAGGAAGAAATCGTGAAGAAGAGAGGAGAAGACTGGACAAGGGTGGAGGCTGAGAGATGTTGGGAAGACAGAAGACGTTGGAGAGACTTGTGTTCCAAACAGACTCGGCCAGTGGCTGGAAACTGTGCAAGATGATGATCACCTAATCACGTTTTCAGTCATGACCAGCAATATATTGCAATGCAGAGAGTGCTATCTTTTGACGCCCTTAAAGTTGCCATAGTGCTAAAAAGTAATCGTACAAAGAATGTAACTTATATAAGAAGCTTCTTCAGTAATTTTGTTTTCCATTGTCCGTCATGTTTTGACGGGTTTCATCTAGTTGTTTATAAAAATCAAAATTATATATTTGTAACATAAACTACTTCCTTTTACATTGTTAAATAAATTAAAGATTTGTTCTTCGCTTTATCATTTCTCAAACAGAACGGTTAGGCAAGATCCTGTCTTCCTTGACTCTTCCTATTTAATAAAAATAAATCTATTGATAGGGTGTTCACCACTTGTTGCATTTGAGCAAGAACTCTTAGTTATAACTTATGTCAAACTCTCTTCCTGTTTCTCCATCCTTTTTCTCCAGTCCGAAACCCACTTCTTTTTCTTCATCATCTTCCCTTGGGGGTTAGGTTATTCCCAAGCTAACAATCTACCCAGGCACCTGTATTCTTATATGGCATCTTGAATATATCTTTAGTAGTCACCCTGTATTCTTGTGTGACATTTTGTACACCTCTTTAGGAGTCACCCTAATTTCTTGTCTGCCATCTTGTGCACCCCTTTAGGAGTCACCCTGTATTCTTTCTGCCATCTTGTACACCTCTTTAAGAGTCACCTTGTATTCTTATCTGGCGTCTTGTATATCTCTTTAGGAGTCACCCTGTATTCTTATCTGGCATCTTGTACACCTCGTTAGGAGTCACCCTGTAATCTTTTCGCTTCGCTCAAAGCCCCAGGACTCTTTCAACAGACTCCATTAACCATTAGCTTCTGCTTCCCACGTGGCTGCATGACGTCATGCCCTCGCTTCCCGCGCGGCTGCATGACGTCACTTCCGTCTCCGTAACGCATAACTTTAGACTCAAGCATAACGACGAAGTCGACAAGATCACTTGAAATGATAAAAACACCACACGTAATTATGTGAAAAATGAAATAATTGGCTCTATCATTGGCCTGGATAAAGATTATTGATGCCTGACTACCCGCACTGTGCGTGACAAAAAAAAACAGGGGTGATTAGGGCCGTGCTACTGTGCCCTTTAGAGGAGGTTATCTGGTCACCACAAACCGTATGTGGCCTCCAAGATGACCTCTTCCTCAAAACACATCCGGCACAAGACTCTGCATCCCTAAAAGATCAGGTTCCCATCATGATGAGACACCCAAAGAAATGCACCCCTAAAAGTTCAAACTACCAAATAATTACATCCAGTCTTAAGAAAGATTCGTGGAATGGTTTATTGAGAATACCAAACCCCTATCCTACAGTCGTTGGGTTTGGAAAACGGCTAATCGAAAAAGAGCTTAAAACAAGATGTTCAGTAAAGAACATATAGCCTACTTTCTCCTAAATGCATGGGTATTGTTATAACTCTTTGTCGTTTTCAAGGAGTAGACAATTGGATGTTGGTTGTAGTAGGTTGCTGAAATACAACGTGTTATACGGATATTAAACTTGAATATTAGGTGTCCTTTAATATTGCTACCTCTGTACAAAATGTCATTCAATTCGGTTTCACCGTGTTTGAATTGATACGGTGAATCGATTTGCACACATACAAGGCCGCTATCTGCAAAATATTAGGTTGATGACCTTGTAGTTCAGTCAAACGATGCTTCCCACAAAAAGGTATCTTGTTGCAAAACTTGGTAGTGATCAGATGATTAGGATGGTCGTAATATGATTTAAACTTTTAACACTTGGGTGGCCGCCAATACGTTTGCGTCAAGATGGCGACGATATAAAACATGACACTGAGTTGCCTTTTGCGAGTGCTATCTCTGTACCAAATTTCGTTCAATTCGGTTTCACCGTGTTTTAATTGATAGGCGGAATCAATTTGCACACATGCATGGCCACTATGTGAAAACTATTGAGATGCTGGTCTTGTAGTTTGGTCAAACGATGCTTAAGACATAAAGGAATGTTGTTGCAAAAATTAGTACAGATCAGATGATTAGGTTGGTCGTAATTTGATTTAAGCTTTTAACATTTTGGTGGCCGCCATTACGTTTCCGTCAAGATGGCGGAGATATAAAACTTGACACTGAGGAGCCCTTTGCTAGTGCTACCTCTGGTCCAAATGTCGTTAAATTCGGTTTCACCGTGTTTGAATAGATAGGGGAATCGATTTTCACACATACATGGCCGCCATCTGCAAACTAGTTGGCTGACGATCTTGTAGTTTGGTAAAAATATGCTTCTCACACAATGTATGTTGTTGCGAAATTTGGTAGAGATCAGATTTTTATAGGTTGGTCGTAATTTGATTTAATCTTTTAACATTTGGGTGGCCGCCATTACGTTTTCGTCAATATGGCGGCTATATAAAACATGACACTGAGGTGCCCTTTGCAAGTGCTACCTCTGAACCAAATATTGTTCAATTCGGTTTCACGGTGTTTTAATTGATAGGAGGAATCGATTTGCACACAAACATGGCTGCCATCCGTAAATTAT
The DNA here is from genome assembly GCA_946902985.2 of Meconema thalassinum. NCBI lineage: Eukaryota > Metazoa > Arthropoda > Insecta > Orthoptera > Tettigoniidae > Meconema > Meconema thalassinum. Next base: position 964,532,966 of record OX336390.1, on the reverse strand, counting down.
TGGTCTGATGACCTTGTAGTTTGGTCAAATGATTCTTCATACATAAGGGTATAAATTTGCAAAACTTAGTAGTGATCAGATGATTAGGTTGGTCGTAATTTGAATTAAACTTTTAACTTTCGGGTGGCCGCCATTGCGTTTTCGTCAAGATGGCGGCGATATAAAACGTGACACTGAGGTGCCCTTTGCTAGTGCTACCTCTGTACCAAATATTGTTCAATTCGGTTTCACGGTGTTTTAATTGATAGGAGGAATCGATTTGCACACAAACATGGCTGCCATCCGCAAAGTATCGGGCTGATGACCTTGTAGCATGGTCAAAGAACGCTTCTCACATAAAGGTATGTTGTTGCAAAATTTTCCTAGAGATCGGATTTATAGGTTAGTCGTAATTTGACTTAAGCTTTGAACATTTTGGTGGCCGCCATTACGTTTCCGTCAAGATGGCGCCGATATAAAACATGGCACTGAGGTGCCCTTTGCTCGTGCTACCTCTGTACCAAATCTCGTTCAATTCGGTTTCACCGTGTACGAATTGATAGGGGGGACAGACATTCAGAGTACACACACTCACAGACACACAGCCTCACAGACACACACACAAACAGACACACAATTTTTCGTCCTGTGTTGATCTCATAAGTCTACTTTCATATTTTGCAAAAATCGAAAGTAGGCTAAAAACAATTTCTAATGGAAGAACCCTCTCGACAGGTCCTAAATACAATAAACAAGAAAGCAAACCTTGGGATGTGGTACAACAACTAACCAATTTAAGATACAAGAGCATATGATGTTTCTGGAAAGAAGGCATCATGTAAGAAAAACATGTCAAAACATGACAGAAAAACAGCTAAGTGAAACTGGTACAACCCCGAATTTACATTTAATAATACCTAATGTGAACTAATCCTGCATTAACTACTCTACGGCGATGAGCACCATGACAACAAACTAGGCAAAAATATATTGATAATCAGTCATCTTGTACAACACACACTTTACACAAGATGTACGATAACAAATTCTACAAAAGTGGTACAAAAGTAGGGTAACATGTTGGGATAACATACAAGTAATGACACCCACAACATAATTATTATTCTCCTGCCTTCATCAGAATGAATGATTCTTTGTCAGCACTCGTCGTCTATTAATGTGCAAAGAAATGAGAAATGTGCTGCTCAACAGCAGTATTCTCCAAATGGGGTCGCGGCCCACGAGTTCTCAACTCTCGGTTCGCCTGTGATCTCCGTCGAAAGTCTAACCATGTCATCTGCTAGGCATTCCCGTAGGAATAAATCCCCCAAGCTCAATGCATCGGTCCGCTGAACTAAACGTGATTTTAAACTGTGATTAAGGATTAACGGTAATTTTAACGTCGTTGATTTGGTAATAATGACATTCATGATTTAATTCAGTGAATTAATGTCGTAGGTTTATGAGTTCATTATTTAGATGGTTGACCTGTGATGCAAGGCTTCTAACTGGTGTTACCAACTCGTGGTATCCACAACAAAGTACACGTGACACTGCACGCCAACAACAACACGACGGAGCTCTTACGAGACACCGTTACCATACCACATCGGTCAGCCTTGTTCCAAAACATAGGTCTGCCAGCCTACACAAATCAAAAACGGTAACCAACCCAACATCGGGTCTCAACACGGAAAAGCATTCACCTTAAAGTGAGAATAATGACCTTCTAAAAATATGTCAGGTCCATCAAATGATTACTCTAATCATAACGATACAAGACAGTAACAAACTGTACTCGCTCACAACATCAGCGAGAATCTCAAAAAATACGGTACTTTTAAAGCACCCTGTACGGAAACATTCCTTAAATAATAATCAATACTTGATCAGGTTACAACTCAAGCGTACTGTGTACGCTCGTTAAGAAATATCCATTGAAAAATGCATACAGAAATGTGTGTCGATTGCCATTGTCTCACCTTGAGATCGTAGGTTCCTTGGGAAATATTACAGGTCGCGACCCTGGTGAGCATCTGTCATCTGCTACCAGGCGCGCTGTTATTAAAACCGCTACACTGTGTGTGTGGATTTGCTCAAAGCAAAAGTATATCACAGTCTCAATTTCATTACTGGGTTAACAAAATAATGTCCAAGAGTGACCCTTGTACACACTTTAAAGAACTCTGACACACTGTTTAAGAGTATTATGTAGTTCTAGACAATGAAAAAGTAGCAATAATGATTTGTTTGCCTTGGCAAACCAAAGAGACTTATAGTAAAGAGATGTATCTCTGTTGATTGTCTTTTCTGGTTACAAGAATATGTATTCGTGCTCACTGGGCACGTAAAATTGACTTTATAACATTGTTTTCAACACCTAATCCTCTGGTGTGACTTCAAAAAAAAAACGATACGGTTTACCGTGTAATTGGGAATATGAGAAAGTTATTACATGGCTAAACTAATTTACACAGAAATTGATTCAACTCGAATCTACAGTATAAGAAAAATGTATTTACAATAAACAGGGTAGTGTGAGCAACTTCTCAACACTAAACGATACGCCCATGTCAGTGGCGTTCTAATAATTACAAAACTTTCAGCTGTAGCTGGGTAAAAGATACTGTTCCGGTCTAATATGACAAATCCATGTTCCGTGATGCGGAACTTACTAACATGATCAATATTGCACCATGTGTAACCACACAAAATTGGTGACTAACTCAAATCTTAGAAACGGATCGTGTAGATGCTTATCGAAAGTTGGAAAAACACCAAAGACGGTGACTAAGAAGAGCAAAATCCTACCTGATGACTGATATCAGAATCATGGTTACTAATGACTAATCCACCCATGACCATTCACCGTACAAAATAGAAGTTAGATCTTGACTCATAGCTTAGCGACGATCACCTCAAACAAAAGAGAAGGATTGAGGGGTACTTCCTTTCTCAGTGGTTTCCAGGGATATATTCGCTGCTTCTCAAAGAGCATGGTTATCCACTCTGTTTCCTCCATGGCTGTAATGAAGCTCAGATGTTCGGCGTTCTTTCCAATCCAATGGCTTAAGCCATTATCATCCTCATGGTCAGGTTGAAGTAGTTATACCGCTGCACGTGGCGTAGTTCTGATATCTTGTAGAAGTTGGAAATACGATTAAAAATTCACTGCTTCAAGCGTACTTTGGTCAATCTCACTGCCTCTGCACTGATGTTTGCAGATTTTATTCAATAAAGGCCTTATCTGCTTTTCACAGAATTTAAATACATTTGCATATGTCTGCTCACAGAACTTATCACAATGAGTGAAAATTGCAAATCTGCCTAAATCGGCATAATCTTTATGTTGAATATTCCAGCCTTTACACGGCACGGTTAATTGAAATATTATGCACTTGATTGCAACACAATTCACTGAAATACACTGTTTAATGCACATTTTATAATTTTTGCTTAGCACTATGGTCAGCCATGTGGCGTAGAAATAAATCCATGTCACCAAAAATACGGAAATAACTATTTCCTTCAAAAATATCACTGTATTTGTTGCTTCACTTGCAACACACAATTCACAAGCACACTTTGCGCCGAAAAAAATACTGGATGGCGTCGGATTGCACTCAGATTACACTGAAAACGACTTCAGTAGGTGAGCAGGGAGGGTTCTGACTCAAATACCGTTATTTATGCAATGAGGGGGGCGTGGCAAGGTCAATGACCTTGAGGTAGGTCATGATCAATGACCTTGAGGTAGGTCATTGACCCCAAGGTCGCTGGGACCCCGGAAGGTAAACAAACCTTGGAGGGTCCAGGAACCGGTTTGAGGGGGTGTGGGTGGTGGGGGTGGTAGGGTGTAGGAGTAAGGTGCGGGGGTGGGGTTTCAATGAAGCGGAAGGTAAACAAAGGGGTGAGGGAGGGGGGGGGGAGGATTGAAGAGGATCTGCTTGAGAGACCCTCTTTGGTCCAGCCTGTTGGTCGACTGAACAACTGCTCTGCTGGTCACTTGTCTTATATAGCTTTGTGTTGTAGCCGATTGGTTCCGAATGCAGCCGAAGGATTCCGATTCTCCATTTGTGCTGACCCGGGAGATTTGAATGGCTTACATTCAAGTGTCAGAATAATCAGATTTGAACGGTCAACCGGTGTGTGACGTCACAGGAGAGTTGACCCTTGAGCTAATTTTCAAATTTGCCTTTATTATTATTATCATCACCATATTGTTTGTGGGAGAGGGGTTGAATGACCTGAAAGGTAAACAAGCATGACTGATGCTTAACCGGGTTTTATTGAATCGAATGAACAGGTTGTGGAACTCTGTGGTATTTGAACTAATAAGCCGGAGCTGGCACAGGGGCAAGTGGGCAAGATGGCCGCTGTGCGCAACTCCCTCATGTTGTTCTTATGGAGGGCGAGGCAAAGCTAGAACAGTGACTGCTGTGCAAGATTGCAGACACAGGGGCAAGTGGGTAAGATGACTGCTATGCTCAACTCCCCCATGATGTTTTTATGGAAGGTGATGTAAAGCCGGCTCAGGGGCTACAGCGCAAGATGGCCACCATGTCCAGAGACAGTAGGATGACGTCATCAATAATGTTTACGAGGAGACTGATTTGTGTGTGTGTGTGGCCTCCTCAGAGGCCGAGTGCAGGTCTTTCTATTCGACGCCCGTTGGCCACCAGCGCGTTGGGATGAGAGATGAAATGGGTGAAGAGGAATGAAACTGGTTAAGGATGTGGAAGGAAGCGGCTGTGGCCTATTAGAAGGTACCGTCCCAGCACTTGCCCGGTGTTGTAAATGGGAAACCACAGAAAACCATTTCAAGGACGGCCGAAAGGAGACTGATGACCTAGTAGTTGATTAATCGGAGGATAAGGTAAAGCTAGCACACGTTCTTGGCTGACAACCTGGAGATCTGGGTTCGATCTCTAACTGCTATGAAAATAAATTAGAGTTTGAACGGGTTACACACAGCCTTGTGAGATAAAAAAAACTGATGATGATGATGATAATTGTTGTTTTAAGGGGCCTAACATCCAGGTTATCGGTCCCTAATGGCATGGGTGATTGTGAAGATGATAATGAAATGTAAACCATAATTAAAACTAACTACTAGCTTATATACGAGAAGAAGAAATGGAAAACAAAAGGAGAATAAGGCGATTAAAGGACAGGAGGAAAAGAAATGCCCTCAACCCTCGAAGAAGGCGGATTGAGGGACTAGGAAGGAAGGAGAGCCATAAAAGGCAGATAGGAAAGGGAAAGAGGAGAGAGTCCACCCCCAGCTCAGGAATCCTCGGGGTCGCCAAATCCCGGAATCGCCAGCTGTGAGCCCCTGAGGGTGTAGCAATATCTAGGGTGCACCAGAAGTGGTGGGGCTACATACACACTGCCTCCTTAAGGGCCTTGAACACAAAGCAGAATGTAAAAGGAAATGAAAAAGAAGGCTGACCCCTCACAGAAGGAGGGTATCAGAAAAGATGAGACAAGGGCTAATTAAGGCGGGAAAAGAAGAGACACCGTATGCCTCGGATACCCTAATACTGTCGGGGTCGGAAGAGAACAAGAGTTGACCAAGTGAGGTCGACAGGAAAGAAGACGGAGAGGAGCCCGGCACAAGTAAGTGGAAGCAATGCCGGACTCAGCTGGGGCCCCGTGGTCGCCAACCCACGTTCCACTAGATGTGATCCCCTGGAAGGAGATGAAGAACTGAGCAGAGGCGGGTTTGATTCACATCTCGAGCATTTTGGAAGTGGTTTTCTGTGCTTTCTTCCAGGCAAATACTTGGATGGTACCTAACTTAAGGTCACAGCCACTTCTTTCCCAATCCCCACCCAAATTACAAATACATAAACTACTACAGACATCACAATTACGCAGGTTAACACACATGTTAGTACACGGGACTAATTGCCTATGATGTCACAAGCCCTAAATAAGCAACAACAACAACAAGGCCTTAAAACCTGTGTGTTAGACATTAGCCATTCTTTTTTGTGGATGCCCTGTTTTGACTGTGGTTGATAGGAAAATATAAGGTTCAAGGAGTTAGGTAGGTTGAAGCGTTCTTTAAGAAATCCTTTACAAGAAGGAATAACTTGAGCTGTCTTTTGACAGTGGCGGGTATTGGGAGAACAGGAGCTTGTAGCAAGCAAACCAGATCTGTAACTGCGAGCAAACCCTCCAAGTAGGTCATTGGCCATGAGAAAAAGAGAGTGCTATTGAACACTCACGTGTGGACAGGGAGCTGTATAACATTGACGCACATGGCTGCGCCGCTTTCTAATACACGGACAGTGTCTTAGAATGTTATTGTATTAGTAACATTTGAGAGAGAAGGGTTTTGATATTGAGATTATTCAGCCCTGTGTACTTGGGTGTGTTACAGTTTTGATTGATAACCTGTGTTATTGTGATGGTATTATTAGTGTGTGTGTTGCTCACAAGGTCAAGTGCACCCCGATCTAACCCTCAGACTAGAATTACATTTCTTGGCAGATTTGGAAATCAAACCTTGACTTCCAGGATAGATCCTATGTTAAATAGTATGTTTATAACCACCTTGAGGTTTAGCGGCTAGTATAATTGGCACTCGCCTCATAGATACGGGTTTGATAATTAGTGGGATCATTCATCCCTGAGTACTTGGGTGTGTTACAGTTTTGTTTGATAACCTGTGTTATTGTGTTGGTTGTATTAGTGTGTGTGGTTTACAAGGTTGTGTGTACCCTGTTCTAATCCTCAGACTGAAATTACATTTCTTGACAGACAGTACATTCAGCCTTGCGAGGTAAAACTGAGAAGAGGTGGGTTCATTTCACACCTCATCTATTCCGGAACTGATTTTCCATGGTTTCACATTTCTACGCCAAGCGAATGCTCGGATGGTTTCCAACTTTAGGTTATCACTGTCTCTTTTTTTTCTAATCCCAAGTTACAAATACACACACTACTACAGACACCACAGTAACACATGTTACCAATAATATAGGACATACAGTACATCATATAGACCTAAAGGCTAATGAGATAAGATAATTAAGCCAATAACTTGTAAATGTTAGTCATTAGTACAATAACATGTGTTATCATGCAAAAAATTACAAACACCCAAGTACACAGGGGTGAATGAACATGATATGGCACTGTGGTACACTCAGCCTTGTGAGGCAAAAACTGTGTAGATGTGGGTTTGATTACCATTTAGGCTGGCTGTGTGGCTCAGCGGTAATGTTCTTGCTTGCTGGGCCCAAGGTTGCAGGTTCGTATTCTAGTGCAGCCAGCTGGCATTTGAGGGTGCGCAAATGCGAGGGAGCCGTGTCTATAGATTTACAAGCACGTTAAAAATCCCCTTTGGGGTGAAATTCCGGCACCCCGGCGTCGCTCAAAGCCCAATAGCAGTATTATTAGATATATTTTAATACTGTATAGCCTTGGGTGCTGGGTGCAAATTTTGTTATTTGACGCCCAAAGGGCAGCTTGCATGTCGAAGTTTGTTGTTCCTTGGAGCGCTCTGAATGTTATGGAGATTAGACACTATAGCGCTTTATAGTAGAGAAAGGAGGAATTATTTGTGTTGGTGGAAAATCCAAAGATTAGTTAGTTAGTTATTGTTGTTTTAAGGGGCGGAACTACGAGGTCATCTTCCCCTAAAATCCCGAGATTAATGTTGCCATTATGAACATGGCCTACTGAATTCAAATGTTTTTTTAACATGCCAACAACGTATAAAGAGAGAAACTGCAAGCTTGGGGTTGGTAGCCTGATACGGTAACCACTCACCCACCGTGGCAATTATTAGATTATCTTTATCCTAAAATGCGTTCTTAAGTATTTGGCAACCTCCTAGTGCAGCGGTTAGCATTCTTGGCTGTCGCACGCAGAGGTCTGGATTCAATTACCGGCTCTGCCAAGAAATTAATTCTGTTTTGAGGGCTGGAACGGGACAGCCTCGTGAAGCAAAACTGAGAAGAGGTTGGTTCGATTCCCACCGCAGCAATCCTTGAAATGGTTTTCCGTGGTCTCCCCACTACTACTCGAGGCAAATGCTGGATTGGTTCCTAACTTAAGGCCACGGCCGTCTCCTTCCCAATCCTCCCTCAAATTACAAATACACACAATAACATAGGTTATCAGACAAACACGCACACTCGCACGTCTAAAATACACGGGGCTAAATAACCACTGTGTCCAAGCCACTAAAATGAATTAACAACTGAAGTATTTTGGCTGAAACATAGTTATGTATAAATGTAATGTCTGTTCTGAATCGTTTTTAATGTAGGAGGAGGAAGTTGTTGTTGTTGTTGTTGTTTCACTGAGGGGCTACGATATTGTGGTCATTTCAGACTTGTGTGTACTTTGTGTGTGTGTAGATTTTGTCTCATAACCTGTGTTATAGAAATTTTAACACCCCTAATTTAATTTCTTAGCAGTTGGGGATTGATCTCAGGCCTCCAGGGTGATAGCTAAGAACGCTAGCCACTACACCACAATTGAGGGCACCGTGGCACAATGAACAAGCTGTTTGCCTCTGACCAAGGTAGACTGGGTTTGATTCCCGGTTAGTACATGTGAGATTTTTGAAGTGATTTGTCTTGTCCTGTTTTTGAATTCCACACAAAAATCAGGTCTTGTGGCTCAAGATTGCAGCAACGTACTTGCGGTCATTTAGCTCTGTGTACTTTGTTGATTGTTTATTTTTTCCGAGAACCTGAGGCATTGCGATGGCTATATTAGTGTGTGTGTATTTGTAATTCATGTGAGGATAGGGAAGAAGGTGGTTGTAAGGTCTTAAGTGAAGAACTATCCTGTCATTTGCCTAGAGTAGAAGTGGGAAACCACAGAAAACCAATTCCAGAACTATTGAGGTGGGAATTGAAACCGCCTCTTCACAGGTTTACTTCACAAAGTTAAGTGTACCCCGGTCTAACCCTCAGACCAGAATTAAATTTCTTGACAGAGCTGGGAATCGCAGTCAAAACGCTTGCCGCTACACCACATGGTGGACAGAATTACAAATATGTAAGGCCCATTTTTTAATCTCTACATAGTATAAAGCAAAGGCCTCAATTCTTGGATGCAAGGGGCAATCCCGAGAACCATTAGATGAATATTTGTGTGGTTTTCATAATTCTGTAAAAGATTTCTCGAGGAAGGTTTCTGTAGAAAAACGTTCATTTATGACTGAGCAGTAGCCTAACAATTTCAGTGAATCAAGTTGAAGAAAAACCCGCTGTCTGTGTGGGGTTTTAAGCTTACGCTGGGTAAACCGTTAAAAATATGGAAAAATAACTTCTGCATGTACTATCTATTGGCTGAATAGGTTTTATGAAATAAAATGTACACTTTTCACCGCAAGCATTGTAACCCTTAGTTTCTGATCACACCTTGCAAAAACAGGGAAACACTCATACACGTTTAGTTTTTAACTATGATTTGAAACTGGAAACTTTTAAACAATTTGATTCATCTTGCTGTTATACATTACATCTGACTTACTCACAACTGATGAGTACAACCATCTCTGATGTGTTCGAACTGGTTCACACAACTGATTCTATGCAACAAGGATGTTGCTATTTATACTACTTTGAAACCGGGTAACGCCCAGCTAACGTCTAGTGAAGGGTAAACAACTTTCATTTTCTCAAGGGTATGTCAATGTATAAAAGATTGTCTAACGCTAACCATCATTCGCCAACACATCAACCGTCAACATAAGCACATTTGATCACACTAAAAGAAATATGTTGACCGCCTCATGGTGTAGTGATTAGCATTCTTGGCTATTACTGCAAAGGTCTGTGCTAGATTTCCGTCTCTTTCAAGAAATGTAATTCTAGTCTGAGGAATAGGACGGGGTTCACTCAACCTTGTATGTCAGAACTGAGAAGAGGTGGGTTCGATTCAAACCACATTGAAACCTAGAAGTGTTCTTCCATTCTTTCTCTCCTGTACTACAGGCAAATTTCCAGAATGGCTTCTAACTTAATGCCATGGTCGCGTTATTCCAAAGTTGAGCTCCACATAACATTGTTACTAATACTAAAAACAACAATAATAGGCCTACTTGTTAACACATAACTCATATAAATATCCAAGTACGTGTAACTCATATCCCTGACGTCCAAGCCCCTAAAAATAATAATATACAGGAGATGACTTTCACATCCACAATTTATTGCAAATCTCAAGTGATTTACTTATCTGCTGAAAAAAAATTCTGTAGTTCTATTGTGCACGTATTTCCTTTGAATTTGTTTTGTTGGCAAATAAGTTGATTTGTTTGTCTCTTCAACTACAACTGCCTATTTTCTTTCAGATTTCTTTAGTTTTCAGCTTCAAATGCTTCTCCTGTGATTGCTTTCAGATTTCTTTAGTTGTCAGCTTCAAATGCTTCTCCTGTGATTACTTTGATTAATCTCATTTCTGTAATGACCTGAAAGAAGTCAAGGTTGGTTGGTTCCTCAGTTTAGGGGCTGCGACAACGCGGTCATGTAGCCCCGTGTACTTCGGGTGTGTGTGGAATCTGTCTGATAACCGGCGTTAATTGTGACGGCTGTATTAGTGTGTGTTATCAGTTTTTAATTCAAATAAGGACTGCAGACATTAGATTTTCAAGTAGTTCTAACTTTTGCTACCAAGCGCCACCGTCAACAACCAACTAGTTTTGAACATCGTTACTAGATGCCACCGCAAACGTCTCCTGGCGACAAACTTTGAAACCTAAGAGCGTTAGTCAAATAAAACCTATAATTTAACTTCACACGAGTGTAATTAGTGGAAGGTTTTTATCATGCCATTTACTTCTCCTCCGAAGGAAGGCACACCAAGAGATTTTGAACACTCTTAAAAAAATCTGACAACTTCGGTCGGGTTTGAATCCGTGACCAACTACGCCACCAAAGCTGCTGAAATAAGGCATCCACTAACAACTTCTTAATTTACACAAATATTCTGTAATCCAAGAAATGACTTTTCACGAACACAAATTATACAAATGAAGAATTTCAGCTATTTGTTTTATGTTGTTGTTTCATTTGAGGGCCTTGGGTATCGAGGTCATGTAGCCCTGTGTGCTTGATTTTGTAGAAGTTGTCTGCTAACATATGTTACCGTGATGTATGTACTAGTTTGTGTATTTGTAATTCAGGAAGGATTTGGGTAGGAATCGTCCGTGGCCTTACGATAGGTACCACCCTTGTATTTGCCTGGAGTTGAAGTGGGAAATCACAGAAAACCACTTCCAGGATGGCAAAGGTAGGAATCAAACCCCATTCCAGCTGTCAGATCAGAATTAAAATCTCTTTGCAGAGCCAATTGAACCCTCACCTCCACAATGACGGCCAAGAATACTAGCCACTACGCAACAAGGAGGCTTTTTTCCTGTATTTTAATTTGTCTGGTAACCTGTGTTATTATGGTATCTGCAGTAGTAGTAGTGTGTGTATTTGTAATTTGCGAGACGATTAGGAAGGAGACGGCCATGCGCTCAAGTTAGAAACTACCCCGGCATTTGCCTGGAGTGAAAGTGGGAAACAAAAGAAAACCACTTCCAGGATGGATGAAAGGAAATCGAATCAACCTCTTCTTATTCTTCCTCATGAGGCTGACTGCACCCCGTTCCAGCCCTGATATCAGAATTAAATTTTTGGCCGAGTCAGGAATAGAGTCTGGACCTACGGGGTGACAACCAGGAATGCTAGCCGCTACACAACGTGGACACTTACTACTACAGAAACCACTATAACACAGGTTATGAGACAAAATCTACACACACACAAAGTACACACAAGTTTGAAATGACCACAATATCGTAGCCCCTCAGTGAAACAACAACAACAACTTCCTCCTCCTACATTAAAAACGATTCAGAACAGACATTACATTTATACATAACTATGTTTCAGCCAAAATACTTCAGTTGTTAATTCATTTTAGTGGCTTGGACACAGTGGTTATTTAGCCCCGTGTATTTTAGACGGGCGAGTGTGCGTGTTTGTCTGATAACCTATGTTATTGTGTGTATTTGTAATTTGAGGGAGGATTGGGAAGGAGACGGCCGTGGCCTTAAGTTAGGAACCAATCCAGCATTTGCCTCGAGTAGTAATGGGGAGACCACGGAAAACCATTTCAAGGATTGCTGCGGTGGGAATCGAACCAACCTCTTCTCAGTTTTGCTTCACGAGGCTGTCCCGTTCCAGCCCTCAAAACAGAATTAATTTCTTGGCAGAGCCGGTAATTGAACCCAGACCTCTGCGTGCGACAGCCAAGAATGCTAACCGCTGCACTAGGAGGTTGCCAAATACTTAAGAACGCATTTTAGGATAAAGATAATCTAATAATTGCCACGGTGGGTGAGTGGTTACCGTATCAGGCTACCAACCCCAAGCTTGCAGTTTCTCTCTTTATACGTTGTTGGCATGTTAAAAAAAACATTTGAATTCAGTAGGCCATATTCATAATGGCAACATTAATCTCGGGATTTTAGGGGCAGATGACCTCGTAGTTCCGCCCCTTAAAACAACAATAACTAACTAACTAACTAATCTTTGGATTTTCCACCAACACAAATAATTCCTCCTTTCTCTACTATAAAGCGCTATAGTGTCTAATCTCCATAACTTTCAGAGCGCTCCAAGGAACAACAAACTTCGACATGCAAGCTGCCCTTTGGGCGTCAAATAACAAAATTTGCACCCGGCAAATATATCTAATAATACTGCTATTGGGCTTTGAGCGACGCCGGGGTGCCGGAATTTCACCCCAAAGGGGATTTTTAACGTGCTTGTAAATCTATAGACACGGCTCCCTCGCATTTGCGCACCCTCAAATGCCAGCTGGCTGCACTAGAATACGAACCTGCAACCTTAGGCCCAGCAAGCAAGAACATTACCGCTGAGCCACACAGCCAGCCTAAATGGTAATCAAACCCACATCTACACAGTTTTTGCCTCACAAGGCTGAGTGTACCCCAGTGCCATATCATGCTCATTCACCCCTGTGTACTTGGGTGTTTGTAATTTTTTGCATGATAACACGTTATTGTACTAATGACTAACATTTACAAGTTATTGCGCTTAATTATCTTATCTCATTAGCCTTTAGGTCTATATGATGTACTGTATGTCCTATATTATTGGTAACATGTGTTACTCTGGTGTCTGTAGTAGTGTGTGTATTTGTAACTTGGGATTAGAAAAAGAAAAGAGACAGTGATAACCTAAAGTTGGAAACCATCCTAGCATTCGCTTGGCGTAGAAATGTGAAACAATGGAAAATCAGTTCCAGAATAGATGAGGTGTGAAATGAACCCACCTCTTCTCCGTTTTACCTCGCAAGGCTGAATGTACTGTCTGTCAAGAAATGTAATTTCAGTCTGAGGATTAGAACAGGGTACACACAACCTTGTAAACCACACACAATAATACAACCAGCACAATAACACAGGTTATCAAACAAAACTGTAACACACCCAAGTACACAGGGATGAATGATCCCACTAATTATCAAACCCGTATCTATGAGGCGAGTGCCAATTATACTAGCCGCTAAACCTCAAGGTGGTTATAAACATACTATTTAACATAGGATCTATCCTGGAAGTCAAGGTTTGATTTCCAAATCTGCCAAGAAATGTAATTCTAGTCTGAGGGTTAGATCGGGGTGCACTTGACCTTGTGAGCAACACACACACTAATAATACCATCACAATAACACAGGTTATCAATCAAAACTGTAACACACCCAAGTACACAGGGCTGAATAATCTCAATATCAAAACCCTTCTCTCTCAAATGTTACTAATACAACAACATTCTAAGACACTGTCCGTGTATTAGAAAGCGGCGCAGCCATGTGCGTCAATGTTATACAGCTCCCTGTCCACACGTGAGTGTTCAATAGCACTCTCTTTTTCTCATGGCCAATGACCTACTTGGAGGGTTTGCTCGCAGTTACAGATCTGGTTTGCTTGCTAAAAGCTCCTGTTCTCCCAATACCCGCCACTGTCAAAAGACCTTGTAAAGGATTTCTTAAAGAACGCTTCAACCTACCTAACTCCTTGAACCTTATATTTTCCTATCAACCACAGTCAAAACAGGGCATCCACAAAAAAGAATGGCTAATGTCTAACACACAGGTTTTAAGGCCTTGTTGTTGTTGTTGCTTATTTAGGGCTTGTGACATCATAGGCAATTAGTCCCGTGTACTAACATGTGTGTTAACCTGCGTAATTGTGATGTCTGTAGTAGTTTATGTATTTGTAATTTGGGTGGGGATTGGGAAAGAAGTGGCTGTGACCTTAAGTTAGGTACCATCCAAGTATTTGCCTGGAAGAAAGCACAGAAAACCACTTCCAAAATGCTCGAGATGTGAATCAAACCCGCCTCTGCTCAGTTCTTCATCTCCTTCCAGGGGATCACATCTAGTGGAACGTGGGTTGGCGACCACGGGGCCCCAGCTGAGTCCGGCATTGCTTCCACTTACTTGTGCCGGGCTCCTCTCGGTCTTCTTTCCTGTCGACCTCACTTGGTCAACTCTTGTTCTCTTCCGACCCCGACAGTATTAGGGTATCCGAGGCATACGGTGTCTCTTCTTTTCCCGCCTTAATTAGCCCTTGTCTCATCTTTTCTGATACCCTCCTTCTGCGAGGGGTCAGCCTTCTTTTTCATTTCCTTTTACATTCTGCTTTGTGTTCAAGGCCCTTAAGGAGGCAGGGTGTATGTAGCCCCACCACTTCTGGTGCACCCTAGATATTGCTACACCCTCAGGGGCTCACAGCTGGTGAGTCCGGGATTTGGCGACCCCGAGGATTCCTGAGCTGGGGGCGGACCCTCTCCTCTTTCCCTTTCCTATCTGCCTTTTATGGCTCTCCTTCCTTCCTAGTCCCTCAATCCGCCTTCTTCGAGGGTTGAGGGCATTTCTTTTCCTCCTGCCCTTTATTTGCCTTATTCTCCTTTTGTTTTCCATTTCTTCTTCTCGTATATAAGCTAGTAGTTAGTTTTAATTATAGTTTACATTTCATTATCATCTTCACAATCACCCATGCCATTAGGGACCGATAACCTGGATGTTAGGCCCCTTAAAACAACAATTATCATCATCATCATCAGTTTTTTTTATCTCACAAGGCTGTGTGTAACCCGTTCAAACTCTAATTTATTTTCATAGCAGTTAGAGATCGAACCCAGATCTTCAGGTTGTCAGCCAAGAACGTGTGCTAGCTTTACCTTATCCTCCAATTAATCAACTACTAGGTCATCAGTCTCCTTTCGGCCGTCCTTGAAATGGTTTTCTGTGGTTTCCCATTTACAACACCGGGCAAATGCTGGGACGGTACCTTCTAATAGGCCACAGCCGCTTCCTTCCACATCCTTAACCAGTTTCATTCATCTTCATCCATTTCATCTCTCATCCCAACGCGCTGGTGGCCAACGGGCGTCGAATAGAAAGACCTGCACTCGGCCTCTGAGGAGGCCACACACACACACAAATCAGTATCCTTGTAAACATTATTGATGACGTCATCCTACTGACTCTGGACATGGTGGCCATCTTGCGCTGTAGCCCCTGAGCCGGCTTTACATCACCTTCCATAAAAACATCATGGGGGAGTTGCGCATAGCAGTCATCTTACCCACTTGCCCCTGTGTCTGCAATCTTGCACAGCAGTCACTGTTCTAGCTTTGCCTCGCCCTCCATAAGAACAACATGAGGGAGTTGCGCACAGCGGCCATCTAGCCCACTTGCCCCTGTGCCAGCTCCGGCTTATTAGTTCAAATACCACAGAGTTCCACAACCTGTTCATTCGATTCAATAAAACCCGGTTCAGCATCAGTCATGCTTGTTTACCTTTGAGGTCATTCAACCCCTCTCCCACAAACAATATGGTGATGATAATAATAATAAAGGCAAATTTGAAAATTAGCTCAAGGGTCAACTCTCCTGTGACGTCACACACCGGTTGACCGTTCAAATCTGATTATTCTGACACGTGAATGTAAGCCATTCAAATCTCCCGGGTCAGCACAAATGGAGAATCGGAATCCTTCGGCTGCATTCGGAACCAATCGGCTACAACACAAAGCTATATAAGACAAGTGACCAGCAGAGCAGTTGTTCAGTCGACCAACAGGCTGGACCAAAGAGGGTCTCTCAAGCAGATCCTCTTCAATCCTCCCCCCCCCCTCCCTCACCCCTTTGTTTACCTTCCGCTTCATTGAAACCCCACCCCCGCACCTTACTCCTACACCCTACCACCCCCACCACCCACACCCCCTCAAACCGGTTCCTGGACCCTCCAAGGTTTGTTTACCTTCCGGGGTCCCAGCGACCTTGGGGTCAATGACCTACATCAAGGTCATTGATCATGACCTACCTCAAGGTCATTGACCTTGCCACGCCCCCCTCATTTGCATAAATAACGGTATTTGAGTCAGAACCCTCCCTGCTCACCTACTGACTTCTTCAAAACCCGGACCACTTAGACCTTCAAAATGCACGGCCGTGTGGTTCAATCGCACTTTGGGGTTTTGTTTCCTCAGGGAAGTAAGCGCTCAGGCTTTGACACTTCCAAAGTCGTTGAGCAACTAATTAAATTCCGTTCGCATCTCTGCGATGGCATACCTTTGTCTTTAAATACCAAAAATTAAATATTAGCCCATAAAAATGTGGCAAATTACGCTGTTAGACTGGAAATTATATTTTCAAGTTGCACATTAAAGAAAACATTCTTTAATCATGTGGAAATAATAGGTGGAGCATTTCAACAAAAATAAAAGTACTTCTGAAGCGGATACATGCTTCTAGGATGCGTTCAGAACTCTCTGACGTAATAATTCCTTGACTCTCATAAAAGTTATCACCAGCATGAGCAATTCGGGCTCACTACCTAACAATTATTGGTCTAGGTGAAAAACATTGGTCTGCCGAATGCGATATAGTACCGAATGCGTGGGGTTGGCAATACTGTACATGATGCTAAAAAAGTGACAGTCAGTATGAAAGACTAGACTTTATATCATTTCAAATGCTACAAATGCTGAAAAATGCTAGAAAGGCTTCCCTCGAAGCCAAAGACTCTTGGCATGTTAGAAAATTATCTGCATAATACTTATCTTGCTTTATAATATTTTATCTTGATTCAAATTACTCGCGAACGGCAAGTGCAAACTAAGGGCAAAGCAAGGTCAAGCGCGCGGGATGCCCATCCATCCAGTCTAAAAACATTTACAGTGGGGGATGTATCGAAGATAGAGATATGCTCTCGCTGACTTTTTTTGTAGAACTTTTCATGCAGACCATTTCTTACGCTCATAGTATATTGATATTTTTAACAGTTTGCCCAGCGTAAGCTTATGAAGCGCACGGACGCCAAGTTTGTTTTCGACTTTTTCACTGAAATCGTTACTGCTTGGCTTCCTTTGATCATACATAAATTATTTTCGACAGAATCTTTTCTCGAGATATCCTTTACAGAATGGTGAAAACCGCATCAAAATCCATCCAGTGGTTCTCGAGATTACCCGTGACATCCAAGAATCGGGGATTTTTGTCTTATACTAACGAAATAGAGATTGTCGGGGTACACATGTACCAAGCGGTACTATGACGTCACACACCTCAGTGCATCTGGGTACATTTTGTCCCATCACCGTAACGTAACGCCAGACCCCAGCGTAACGACGAAGTCGACAAGATCATTTAAGATGATAAAATATCGGAGTCAGCAGGAATCTCATCTACGAGTATTATATATAAGTCGTGTTCATATTTGGGATGGCTGGGTGGATTATAGACAGCGGAGGAGTAAATAACTATATTATCACCAGATACCATTACTTCAGGTATTTTGGCTAATTTCAGTAGTTTAAGAATTATTTACTTCGGTTCATGTAAACTCCACTCTTACTTTATCAGGCAATCAAACGTTGAACACAATTCTGTTTTAATAACGGCAAAGAAAGGTCCGCTGTTCTTTAAGTGTGATTGTTCTATAAATGTCGCGAGAATTTCGGAATATTCTGGTCAGGAATATGTTCACCTTACACACTTATTGTAATGGTTATACTTGACATGGATGGCGATGGGCAGCTGCAGCAAGCCCGGAGATCGGAGTCGCTGACAGAGGCAATCCTGAGCGTGGTTTTCCCCCACTCCTTCCAGGTAAATGCCAGGATAGTACCTAATATCAAGTCCCAGAGCACTTACCCCATTACTGGCAGCTACACATCCTACTACAGTTTTCACACGAATTTAACACACACCCAAATACACTAGGCTGATGACCGAAATGTCCCTAGGCCATAAAAATGAATTAACACGTCACGCTAAACCACAGCTGTTTCAGGTTTTGGTGAACAATGTTTGGCCGGGTTCTGATACCCTCGATGAAAACTCTACCGTATCGTTCATCATACTGGACATTTAAGATTGTCAATACTCTAGGTTATGTTCTATTTATGTGCGGACTGCACAGAATAACACACCATCAAGTCTTCTTAAAAACAAGTAGTTCCGTGAAGAAATAAATGGATTATTTTCATATATCCTATTTATATTAATTGCCTCTATCAACATACAAAATTTCAGTTTGATTGCTGCAATAGATTCGTAGATATTGAGAACCGTCTAAATATTTCGCATGGTCGCCATGTTGGATTTTTATATATAGGCCTTAGAGTTGTCTACTATTACATGAAGATTATTGTGTAGGTGCTTTATTCAATCATCAATCA
The DNA here is from genome assembly GCA_946902985.2 of Meconema thalassinum. NCBI lineage: Eukaryota > Metazoa > Arthropoda > Insecta > Orthoptera > Tettigoniidae > Meconema > Meconema thalassinum. Next base: position 964,514,247 of record OX336390.1, on the reverse strand, counting down.
CACAATAAGGACACAAGAAATAAAAACGAGATTTTAAAATTTCGCTCAACCGCCATCTTGTGGTTATGTAAATAATTTAAATGAATTAGATGTCATTTGATTAAAATTTATATAAGCATATACCGTACCAAGTTCCTCTGCGCTCGGACGGTTCAATTGCGAGAAACGTCCATTTGAATATGTATATTTCGCTTCGCTGCCATGTTGGATTTGTGCTCATCAGGTTATTGAACGTCCCATAGGTAGAGCCCTGCGCGGATAAACAAAACGTTATCCGCATCCGCCCCGCATCCGCACGAATTTTATCCACACGTTTGTTATCCGAATCTACTGGCATTACAATAACATTTTCCATGTGTTGCTTTATACTTTATCTCTTAGACATTTGAGCAGAAAGTGGTTCCCCTAGGCTTTATATGTCATGTGCTATGTTTAAAATGAATGTTACACAGCCAGAATTGCAACCCTTTTCAGTTCGGAGTGTTGATTGTCCTTAATGACATAATTTGAATGGAATTAGCGTAAATCATCATCTTACATTTGTCATGAAAAAACATAACAAAAAAAAAGTCATGAACATCCGGGCCCTATTAAGGGATAGTGGGGGGGAATTGTGCGCACTTAAGCAAGAATCGGTCTTGCGATGGTCTCATAGTAGATAACACAGCTGCAGTTATGAATAAGGGAGCCTTAGTAATCCTATATTCGATGTGCAGAAACAAATATAATTCAAAAATACATTTGGTGGACTATAATTCAAAATCTCGCAAATATGAACTTGCGCACCATTACCCACCCTGCAGGGTAATCATGTGCATGGGTTGGGGAATTGTGAGCATGGGATGAATGTTGGAAATCCATAATAATACAATGTGAATTGGCTGAAACCCTCATTGTGCATTAACATTAGAATATTCCAATGCTTTTTATAATAGCATAACAATGCAATGATACTAAAATCCTGCAGTTTTAGAATAAAATATCTCAGTTTTGTCAGCATTATAGAAGGCAATCCAATTTAGGCTTGTTTATTCAGGTTGTCTCAACGTTAATGTAGGATTTCTCTTCAAGAACCCATACAACCAATATTTGACTGCTAGACCTTTATCTTTATTGAAATTATGGGGAATCTTATTCTCCTCTGCAAACTTGAACGCAAACCGTCTGACAAGCTTGGTGGGCGTTAAGCCGTAAAATAATTTTGCCAATGTCAAAACGTATTCGGATAATTGTGACTCCATCTCGTTGGTAAAACAGGTTTACGGCCTAGACGAGGTAGAACAAGCCTATTTTGCAGCAACTGCTTTCGTACTGTTGACTCGGAAATGTTGAAACGTCTCCCTACTTCCTTCATTTTCCTCCCATCATCACCAATTGCACGTAGAGCTTTCTGCATATTTTCTGCTAAGTAGGAGTTTTTCTCCGTTTTCCGCGTATAATTTCTTGGCATCTGGAGAACAAACACGAAATATTTTGCCATTAATTTCGCGTTGTATTTACTTGTATCATTATGTTCTGCGCTCTATTACCCCACTTTGCTTTTAAAACGTAACTCAATGAATCCCGGTAAACTAATCTATTGTAATGAAAATTAAATACATGCATAAACACTGTAAAAACTGGCATTTAAAACAACATTTAATTTTAAATAATTGAATCACAACTGTAGGCTTACCTTCTTATTTGCTGGCTACAGAAAATAACATGCAACGTCTAAAGTTTCTTCATCCAAGCCTAACGGCTATCACATACCAACTGGCATCATGCTGACTGTCCCTATCTGATAGGTACGATGACAGCTTAAGGGTCGAAGGGAACTGAGTTGCTAGTTGTGCTACCAACTCGAAAAACATATGTGCGCACAATTACACAACTTTCCCCCTGATATTCATCAAATTCGGGTTGTGTTCTAAAAACTATCGGCAAATTTACTCCAAATATTATCCGCATCTTATCCGCTATCCGCAACGCCATGCAAACTATATCCGCATGGCGAAAAATGTTGCGGATATCCCCGGGTTTATCCGCGGATATCCGCATCCACGCAGGGCTTTACCCATAGGTGAACTTACGTTTATAGCCTTTACACATATACAAGATTTCAGTTTGATTGCTGTCATAGATCAATAGATATGGAGAACCGTCTAAAGTTTTCGGATGTTCATTACTCAAACATTGATTTTGAACGCATGATTAGAACAAAAAAAATAAAACTTAATTTTAAAATTTCGCACAGCTGCCATATGGAGGTTATGTAAACAATTGAACCAAATTAGATGGGAATGCATTGCAAAGCGTATAGTCATCTGCTGTAACAAGTTTCACTGCGTTCGGATGGTTAAATCGCGAGAAAAATCTAACTGAATGTTTCGAATTCGCTTGGACGCCATGTTCATTTTGTAGTTAACAGGTTTTTGAAAGTCACAATGGTCAACATCCAGTAGTGCCCTTTATCACCGTACAAAATTTCAGGGTCATATGAGTAATAGTTTCGATGATATAGAATGCCGGTGAAATATTTCGCACAGCCGCCATGTTGGATTGGTGAGACGTAATAAAATTTGAAGCGCACTGTCGGGGTCGGCTAAAATAGTACTATGGCCTTACC